>OX638132.1:87690821-88890821 GCA_951804985.1 Dryomyza anilis | reverse complement strand
CAATAAAAAACACACTCATTTTGGTGTAGTACGCATTTCAACATCGATTCCCATTTCAAGCACCTTCTTGGCTGGACCGACTTCATTCATTAATTCGACATGAACTAGCCAGCAAAGCCATAACATCTTGATGCTATTTACTATGTCCATGTCGTCGAATAGATCGTACATCGCATGGTTCCTCCTGCTTCGATATTGATTAGATACTGCTCATCGGTTGGAATTGAATCTATCATTGCTGAAATTTCTTCCTCATGGATGTTTGATAGGTTGGAAACTTTTCGTAGTGACCTGACTATGAGAAAAAAAAAGCAAGCATTTTCGACGGAAATTCCAGATCTGCCTTGGAATAAATGTCTCACTGATGAATTTTCGAATACTTTATTTATGTTATTCCTATTTATTGTTACACTAATCACCGGTATTTCAAGTAGAGTCCGTCTGGTGGCGGTCATGAGCATTAGATGGTTAAAGACGGCTAATGTATCAGGCCAAGTACGACGACGAGGAAGACATCCTGTGAAATTTAACATTTTAATACTTATAATAAATATAAACTCCATGATGTACGACTGTGTTCACATTCATAGATATTTATTTATATGAATTTAATGTGTATATATTTGAAATTGAAGTCTTGCTATGTAAGACAATAATCGGTAATCAATCTATCAATCAATCAATCATCAGCAGTTCGCATGCGTTACATATTTGCGTGTAGTATGCCATCATTCTTAGACAGTTTTGTAAATGGTTGTGTATATTGTATTTTTTTGTAAAAAAATGCTAAACATTTATAAAATTTATAATTTCATTTATATAATAGATAAATATAATAATAATAATGATAATAATATTAAGAAGGTAGTTGATTCAATTAACAAAAACAAAGTATTTGCAAAGAACAAAAATAAAAAGCATCAGTTAGTAGAGTAGTAGTTGGTTGGTTGGTATGATATTTTATAAATATTAATGCGAATGCGACAACTACCATTTAATATGTTTACGACAAGAATACTATATAGTATGTATATATAATATATATATTTGTATATTTATTTTAAATGATTTTATGCAACGTAGGTTTCTTTTTGTTTCTCATTACATTTAAAATTTTTAAGAAATAACTTAATAAAAGGTATATAAAAGGTTTTTTGTTTTTTGCATAATCTGCAGTAAGGTTTCAGTGTGTGTGTGTGTGTATGTGTGTTTAAAGTATAGAAATAATAGTTATTTAAATTACTTAAAAATTGTTTACGCATAAAGCACTGAAATGAATTAAGTCTAATCAATGAAATCATTTAATTTGGAATTTTCATAAGTTTCATCGTTGTAGATCAATGATTGCAGCATGATAACCTCATCATCGATGCTATTGTATTCGATAGTCATGACTTTCGAAACATCCTCATCGTTCTCTTCCTCTTCCTCATCATCATCATCCACAATAACATCAGCCATTAGAACCTCATCGCCAATACTATTGAATTGGTCCATATTATTCGGCACATCTTCGACATCATCGTGATCAGCGATACTATTGAACTCTTTCATAGCTTTCGACACATCGACATCCTCCAACTCTTCATCATCATCATCACCGCCACCACCGTGCACTTGCTGTATGTTGCTATTGCTGTGTGCGACCGTTGTAATCGTTGCGGTCGCTGGTGTCGGCACCGGCGGTTGTGGCGGCAAATATGTCGTGCAGCCGCTCAGATCATTAAAGTCGCTGTTGTTGACCTCGATCAGCATGGGTATGGGCGTATTTTCGCTGCACGACGATGTAGAGACCGGCGTACTGGGCGCCGGAGAGGCAAGATTGTGCGCAGCCACATCCACTGCCATTACAGAGGCTTTGTCCATGTCAGTGGCCTCAAGCGATGACTCCATGTCAATGCTGTTTGCTTTCTCTGAGAGCTGTGTGACTGCTTGAGCAGCGCCACTAAATATATTGGCAGTTGTAGTGGCGGCGTTGGTGGATGGGGTGCTGCTGGTGGTGATGCTGCCATCGATGTTGCTGCAAGTGCCGCTTGATGCGGTCGTTGTTGTTGTTGGTGTGTTGATGGCACTGGTTGTGGCGTCCGTCACCACCGGCAGCGTTACGTTCGGATTGAACGGCATATCGAGGTCTTCCAGACCCTCGGGCGTCTTTAGTTTGCCCAGCTCCTCACGCAGATGACGATATTGGCGGCGCAGCACCATAGAATTGAATGATATTGTACGACTGTTGCGTTCGCTAAACTGCGGCTTGCTCAGCTCTTCGATCCAGTTTTCGATTTGGGCGCATATCTCGTTGCGCTTGAGCCAGAAATGTGTGTGAATGACCTGAAAAGTTAAAGAAAAATTGAGAAATATGTATTTGGGAAATATTTATTATAGTTGAAAATACTAGAGAAATGTTTAAATTACTCTTGAGAAATTTGTATATGAGAAACATTGTAATTTGTTCACAAATAATACTTGAGAAATATTTAGTATGCTTGAGAAATATTCATAGAATCAACGAAATGTTTAATAAATATGAGAAATATTTATTGTACTCCAGAATAATATATGATACATGAGAACAATTTCATTTATTTAGGAAAAACATCACGAGACAAAATTTCTGTCATTTTTAGGAATTTATCCAGCATACTTTCGGCAAACACACAAATAAATGGAATATTTTGGGAAGTGTATAGCAGGTTGTAAAATGTTGTGGAATTTTAATGGCAGCTACACGGCATATTTAGGAAACGGGCAGAAACAGACAGCGTGTGATACAAACTCCGGCTTTTTCTGTTTGAAATATGTCGAAATAATGTTTCTTAACTGCTTCTACCCTGCCAATAATATTGTCTGGGGATTATTATACTTAAGAATTATCAGAAATAGAATTTGAGGCCTATTTCAGACGCTTTTTAGAATAAAAATTTGAAAAATGTATAGAACATTGTCAAAAATAACGAAGTACTGTTATTTTCTATGTCACAATAAATCTTCTCACTTACATCCTTAAAACAGGGACTCGGATTGCGTATCTGCTCCAACATTGCCCAGCGTACGCAGGCCTGATAAATATTGCTGTTGTATTCGCGCGACGAATGCATGCCGCTGATCGACCAACGACTACGCTCGAAACCCGGCTCATTAAAGTACGGCTCCGGCACCAGTATCAACGACTGTATGGAGACGAGCACCTGCAGGAAGCTCGACGTCTGCGCATTCCATTTCTCCTCCGGTCGACCATGCCATGTGTTCAGCACCGATAAACAGACTTTGCCATCGTTGTAGAGATTTGGATTGAAGCGAACCGAATGACGACCGGTAGTCTCTAGATTAATAAGCATCGGCAGATTGGGGTAGTCGGGTGGAAAGAAGACATCAAACTCAAAGCAGCCATTGGCGTACGGTGTGTCTGCGGGTCCGGTGATCAGTACCTGTTAAAAGATAATTTTTGTTTTATTAGTATATAAAACCTATTTGGAAATATTTGAAGGGTCACACGCTTACTTTCATTATGTCCAGTCTATCAGTATCACAGCGTACAAAAACAGAGCTACTATAGGAGAGCGGCAGGCTGGTGGACAGCGTAACAGCCTCCTGCGCGAGTCGCTTCACGCGCGACGGATGATAACGATCGCCCGCCATGCGCACCATCTTTTCAAAGTGATGCGAAATCACAAACCGAAAACCATTGTTCTCCGACTCGACAATCATTTCGGATGTGTCGAACTGTAGCTTCTTCATGACCTCCAGGTAGCGTTGCTCGATTGATTTAATTTGCGGTGGTCGATCGATATTGAGACAATTCAAACCATCGGCATTGCAGCGACTCTGATTGGCAAGGCTGTCGGCCTTGGTGGCCTTTTGCACCAGCACCGCAGTCTCTTGTATGTCGGGTATAAGCAGCGCCAGACCCTCATCGTCGCCGTCGTCTATGTTGACGGTAACCTGCTGCGTTTGTCCTTTGATGTTTGATTTCTTGTTGACCCTATGCAAATATTTAGTTTTAATTTTATTAGAAAAGCAAGTGATATACATACTTTAGTCTCTTTGCATATGTGTCCACGCAAGTCTTCATATTGGCCAACAGCTCCGATATGGAGGGCGAACTGCTGTTACCATTTTGCGGCTGCAGCAAACCGACCAGCTGCTGTGACATCGACAGCGCGCGCAACAGCTGCAGTATGGCGCGATACAGCGGTATGTGGCGCGTTATGTCCAGCACCGAATCGTTGCGCAAATACGAGCTGAGCGCCGGTATCAGACAGGACTGTTGCAGCAGACACAAAAATTGTGTAGGCAGTTCACCGAAGACATCGCTGATCTCGTGGTAGATCAGTATTTCGTCGGAGAGCATGGAGGCGGGTATCTTGTCGCCGGGATTGATGTAACTGGAGAGAACCTAAGTGGTAAAAGCAAAGGTTAAAATGTAATTTAATTAAATGGAACCCCGTTACATCATCTGGACTTGTATTCTAAAGGTCCCGGGTTCGAATTTCGACATGTGCAAAGGCGCACGTGGGAATATTAACTACAAAATGTAGGAAACAGATACACAGTAAAATGGATACAGTGGTGAGGTCTATGGACCTAAGTAGATATTGAAAAAAAATAAGTTTTAAGGGTGTATGAAGAGATGTCGGTGGATTTTTGTCTTGTATTCGCCAATACGATTGTTCCACAAATCGATTAAAAACGATGGGTTGAATTGGGTTCGATACCCGAGCAGATCGAGAGAACACCAAGCGGAATCAAGACACGTATTTCCCTTTTCTGTTCATTGGTTTACCTAAAAAACAGACACGCAACACAATGTTTCTTTGATGGCCACGAGAATTAATAGAGTATGTAATATAAGCAAGGATTAATGTAAATGAAATCCGTCACTTTAATACAAAAGCTTTCAGCGAATATCAGATTGAATAGGTATGTCCAGCAAGTCAAGAACAGCTGACTCCGCAATATCCAACTGCGCCCATATTGAGAGTCTATTTTATTATAAGATTACAGGCACATCGCGGAGATTGTTTCAATGTTATTATTCATATCATCCGCAAAACAATAATAAACCCATAAACAAGGGAACGTGGGATTTTGTCAAATCAGTCCTTTTAAATTTATAACATATTGTCCTAAGATAACACAATCAAACATAACTCGTATTGAAAGACTCGATATCCATCACTAACACCATATTTAATTAGTTTTTATACCAGTCAGAATTTATAAAAAGACATGGGAATATTTACAATATATCGTCAAATACACACTTAAACCATCTACTACGGGACATAGTAATATAGAAGGGAATGAAAATCCAGATGAGTTCGCAAGACAAGGTTCTGAACGAAATGTTAATGAAGCATCTTCTTGATAAATATTCCTATAAAGAAGATTGACTTTACAACGATCGATTGGATAAAAGCAAAATGATTATCAAGAATGACTGCGTCATCTCACACCGACCTTTGTCACAAATCAACGAGATAAAGCGCAAGAAACTTTATACAATAAGCCAGAAATGCTACTCGCATCCTAATCGGTGTTCTAAAAGGACACTGTAGCACAATGGCTAACAGAATCAGTATTACAGACTACTGTAGAAACTAAAGAAATGGAGGAAATTGAATCGAGACCTACTATGCGAATGTCAAACCTTCAAACGGGCATCGAACCAAGTCCACCCGTTCGTAGTTCACTCGACTCTCAATAGAACCACGCAGTATAGAGAAATTCGTTCTTCAGTCACACGATACGTCTGTGGAACAATATTGGTAAATTCAAAACAAACATCCACCGACACTTACTCGACACTTACTCCATCTGTCCACCCTATATACCCCAATAACCTAGAATACTTTCATTCGATCAACACTATGCATTGCATGAAAAGGTGTCAGCCCCTGGCGTTGGTTAATATTAAAAAAAAAGCAATATATCTGAATTAAAAACTCATGAAATCACTATACCTAATACAAAATTATACTAGCAATATTGTACTTCAATAAATTACCATTGCCAATCAAGAAAAATAAACTCGAAAATGTGTTACTACTACGTTTTTTGGAGTGCTTCATTTTTACCTGCAACAGCACCGTCACATGCTCCTCCTCGCTCTTCTGTCGCAGCAGCGCCTGCTCCACATTCCAAGACTGGGCGGTGGATCCGGTGCCAAAGCCTGTGCCCTTGGCCCAGTACATGGGGCTCTTGTCGTCGGAGGCAGCCAGCGAAGCGTCGTCGACATTGGTGCCGGCAGGCTTAATGCCAGCAGCAGTGCCAGAGCCAGTAGCCAGCTGATTTAGAAAAGTATATGATTAAGAAGTATTAAATAAAATATAAAAAACGATTTAAAAAAGAAAACTATTTTTTTAGAATTTATTTATTTTAAATTTGGCAAACGTACCTCAGTCTGCGGACTGACAATTTGATAATTGTGCGACTGATGCGTAAAAATGCTCAAACAATTCAGCACTAGATGCATTGCCGCCTCCTTGATGACCAGGCGACGCAACAGCAGACCATCGTCGGTGGTAAGCGGCGCGCTGTCAAGCAGCTGCCGGAAGACTTCGAACGGCAATGTGGGTAGCGTTGGCGCCAACGACAAACTGTAGATGTCATCTGCAAATTTGAAATAAATAAAAGAAATATAAATAAAATATACGAGGCAGTATTTCAAGACACCCTCAATACTTACTGCCTTCACCATCACCGGTCACACCAAGCACTAGACGTAGCAGACACTGCGCGCGCAACTTGTCGCGCAACAAAACATCCGAGTAGGCGGGTAAACGCAGAAACAGTCCGAAAGCGGCCAAAGAATGTTGTGGCACCGCCGTAATGGCGGCATGTTTTGCTGTTGGCTCCGTAATTGGATCCTCCAGGTCCTCGTAGATCTCATCGTTCGGCTCTAGTTTGACCCAGTCTGTCATCGGTGGACTCTTCTCCTTTTCGGGCAGCGTGATGTTTGGTGATTTGCGACCGGCGCCCTCCGGATACACGGTCGGCAAGTATTGTGCGAGCAGTGAGAGGCCGCCGCGACTGGAGAAGCGCTGCAACGGCGAAGGCAGCGGCTCCATATTGACGGCCTTGACGACAGACTCGTCGAAGTGGTCGTCGTTGTGGCTTTTAACGGGGGTCTGGGAGTAAGAAGAGAGATTAATGAAGTTAATCAAAGGTAGAAAAAAAAGAAATTAAAAAAAGAATAGAATAGATTAAAAAATAATAAGATAGAATAAAATAATGTTAATCAAAAGTAGAACAAAATGAAATGAAAAAAATAATAAAATAAAAAATAAAAAAGAGTAGATTAAAATGGAATAGGATAGAATATAATAGAATAGGATAGAATATGATAGAATAGGATAGAATAGGATAGAATAGGTTAGAATAGGATAGAATAGAATAGAATAGAAAGTAAGAAAGAAAGAGAGAGAAAGAAAAGAAAGAAAAGAAAAGAAAAGAAAAGAAAAGAAAAGAAAAGAAAAAAAAAGAAAAGAAAAGAAAAGAAAAGAAAGAAAAGAAAAGAAAAGAAAAGAAAAGAAAAGAAAAGAAAAGAAAAGAAAAGAAAAGAAAAGAAAAGAAAAGAAAATAAAATAAAGAAATGAAATAAAGAAATGAAATAAAGAAATGAAATGAAATGAAAATAAAAAAAAAGAAAAAATATGAGAAAAACAAAGAAAATAAAATAAAAGTTTCAAATGTTGAACAATAGTATAATCGAAATATGAGTTTAAAAAAGGTATTCAAAATCGAGTAGTTGTAGAAAAACAAATTCTTACCAAATTCAGCGTAATACAAGGTGTAGACAACGACTGACCCTTACTGTGCAGCGTGGCGAGCACTTGCGAGATGGTTGTGTCGCTGGTCAGCAAAACATCCGGACAATCGGGATGCACCAACTGTGCACAGCTGCTGATGCTCGATGCATTCGAGGGCGTAAGAAAGTCCTCGATGCTGAAAAACTCTACTTAAAGAAAAACAACATTATTTATATGTTCGAATTTCAGCATATCAAAAAAAAAATACTTGGAAAATTAGGAAATATATCTTTGCTGTCCTTATTCGCGGCCGCGTGATTCTTTACATCTTTGATGCGTTTGTCCTTCGCAGTGACGCCAGCAGCTACACTTAGAAATTCCATACCATGCTCCAGACCATTAAAGTTCATAAACATATTGGAGTCGGTGCCGCTGACTGATGCCGCTGTTGACTTCTCATTGTTGTCGTGTTTGATCTCGCTGTTGTTGCTGCTGGAGATGTTCGAGGCGCTCGAGGCAGCAGCTGAGGTGCCATCGTGTTGGCGGGTGTCTGCAGACATTGGTGAAAAAATTTTACTGTAAACTGCTTGCATAAAACAAGACAAAAACAAAACAAATAATAGCAATAAAACAATAAACAATAACATAACGTACAAATTAAACATTTAGGGTTAATAAATTAAAAAACATAGTATTTAGTTGAAGTTTTGACAGCGACATTTGATTAACAAGCGAATCTCGAATGTAAAGAATAAAACTTAATTAAAAACAAAATAATAAAATCAGAGTTTCTGCATAAAAACAGCTGTACTCTCTACTACTAAAATCATTATTGTTCTCCACGGTTTTTCTTTTGTAAATTACTGACGAAATGGCGAGGAATAATGAAATCAGTATAAAAAAAAAGCGACTCTATGTTTAGCGTAGATATTGAATCAATTAGACATTGAAATTATTCAGTGTTCTTAGCACCTACCCGACACACAATTCTGCAAGATCTCCTGACATTTGGTGTTGGCGCTCACATAGAACAGCAAATGATGCGCATTAATGCGCTTCGAAGGATGATGATTGACCAGCGCCATGGTGCTGCCGCTACCAGCCAATGTAGTCGCAGCATCACGCTTCTGCAGCGGTTGCTTGCTGCGCACAGACACCAAAATACGTTCATTCTCAAGCAGCAATTGTAGCACAATTTGTCGTGTAAATCCCGAAATTATAGATTTGTTTGCCGATGCAGCTGCTGCGGCTGTTGATGTCGCTGCAGCACTTGAGCTGCTGCTGCCACTGTTGCAGCCACTGCCACTGGGTGACTTAATCACTGAGATCAGCAACAACGTCAAATTGTCCTGATTCTTGGGATGGCAGGCGGTGACGCGCGATAAGAAATTAATCGTAGCGCGCTCCATGCGTATAAAGGCCTGCTGCATCTGATCGTCGCTCAGCAGCATAGGACGATAATTGCAGAGCAGTTCAAGCAGCGGTCGCCAAAATATGCTGCCGTGTTGGGTGCCCAGCCAGTCGCGCACATGGCCCTCGGCACAACACTCAGAAAAGAAGTCCAGTATTTTTGGCACATGATGCACGCTGAGCAACGGCGGTTGTGCGGCATGCGAAGAGTCGCTAAGACGTTCATAGTTCTGCGCTTTATCAGCGTCAGTGAGGCTGCTGTTGCTCATGTTGGCGCCGTTGTGCGCCGCATTGCTGTTGGCGTTGCTCAGCTCGCTGGGCGCCGATACGCGCTCGATTTCGGGCGACAACGAGCAACAGTATTCATACAAAGCATAGGCGAGCAGTTTTAGTAGACCAGAGTCGACCAGCTGATAAACGGCTAACGGCGACTGGCAGGCCATGGCGAGCGTTGACAAATAGACGGGCCGACGTAAAACTGTTGTCAGATTCGAGGCGGCCACCTGTTGAAACCAGGCGCTGCCACTGCAACACTTATTATCGTCGGTAATGCCAACAGTCGGTGGCGGTGCTGCAGCAGCTGCTGCGTTGTTAACAGCCGCCAAAGCAGCAGCCGCTGAAGTGCTGCTGCCTGCTTCCGTGCACAATTTACTCTGCATAAGCGTTACATTGAGCCGACAAAGCAGCTGATTGAACAGCTCCGGCTTAATGCAGCACAGCGCGCACAGCAGCGAATCAAAGGCCAGCTTAAGTGGCTCCTCCTGCTCCAGCGCATCGATCCAATACATGCAGGCATCGAATATTTCATTGGTGATCAATTCATGCAGCTGCTCGTGTTGTTGGCGCGCATGCACCGACCATAAAATGGAGGCGACACACTTGACGAAACCACTCTGCGGATTGGTGCAGCGCGCATTGCGATTGCTGAAGTGATGGCGCAGCTTGACGATCCACTCGAGCAGTAGGCGTATCTTGTCGCTGATGTATTCCTGCTTAGCAGTTGCAAGATCGAAGAGCAGATCGCAAATGCTCTCGTTGGAGAGTTTGTAGGCTGTGTGCGTTAAACGAGAAGATAAGTTGACATTTATAATAATGACATAAATTAAATAAAGCACTCACTTTGTGGTGTTGTGCTCCATAGCAGGGTACGCATCAACGCCAGACACAAGTCGCGACTATGTGCGCCCAGCTTAAGCAGCACTGTCTCCAGATTTTGTAGCGCCGCCTGCGGTATCATTGGCATAATGTTCATCAATGAACAGCAGGCTTCCAGAAAGCCGCTATATGAGGCAGAGGCGCCAATGACGTCTGCCGTTAATTGTGCGTCCGACATTACGTCGGCCATGTTGTAGCAACGCGCTAGAATTCGCATCCAACCGATGCTGGTCTTAGCAAAGGCATCATCGTCGTTGCACTGATCGTAGGACAAATTGTTGCTGCCACTGCTGCTACCGCCGGCACCAACACCAAGCATATTGCCGTTGGCCGAAAATATGGTGTTGCCGAGGATGGCGATTTGTGTGAGACCAATGTTGGAGCTGTCCTTGGGTCTGAAAATTGATTGGTACAATTAATAAATGCATATACTACAGTTGGACAATTACACTACTCAACAAAACGAGAAATAAAAATTCCAATTCGCGGTTGCTGATTAATGATTTTAGGGTATTTTTAGCCACATTTTGGAATTTAAAAAATGCATTCCATTACACAACTAGTTTTTCAAAATATTGTAAAGGCTATATTATTTTCAATTGTCCAGACTAATTGTAATATACCAACATATAAAAATACTCCGATATGTTTTTAAGATATTTGAATCAAAACTCGAAACAATTTTATTTTTGCTGATTTTTTTAGAATATCGGATATAATAATAAGAAACTGATTTATGATTATGCTGAGCATAATCCAAACTAACGATCGAAATGACAAACTTTTTGTCATCGATGATAACTTATAAAATATGCCCTAACAACCGTAAAATGTTTATAGAAGTTTTAAATACTTTTATAAGGGCGAGTTTACACGATAGAGAAAATAGCTAGAGATAGAGCAAAATAGAGCAAAAACTCTCATAGAGTTGTGTAAACACTACATAGAGCTCCACGGTATGGAGCTCTACGGTAGATTTTTTCTCTATCTTTAGCTTATTTCTCATCGTGTATTCGTGCCTTAAGAATCAAAATCGTCCAGTAAGATCAAAGGAAAATCACTTATCAAGTCTACTGAGGAGCAATTGTCGAGGTGGCGGGAGCACTTCTATAATACGCTCAACTCCTTGTCTAGTTCAGTAGAGGATAGCCAAATACACCCAGAAGAGGAAGTACACCCGACAAATAGCAACGTTGCAGAATGTAGAATTAGCAAAAATTTACCATCGACCCACGAAATAATCAGCGCAATCAAGGGCTTGAAAAATAATAAATTGCCTGGATTCAACCGCGTACCGGCTGAACTACAGAAGGCTTGTCCAGAGGAAGCCGCTAAACTACTTCATCCAGTCGAGGTCGGAAGAAAAAATACCAAGCGACTGGCTACAAAGTACCCTTGTGAACGTCCCCAAAAAGGATGACCTAACTCTATGTACAAATTATAGAGGCATCATGCTCTTATCTATCACATCGAAAGTTATCTCAAAAGTACTTTTGAATCGGATAAATTCATCTTTGGATAGTACTCTGAGGAAAAAACACCAAGCTGGTTTTCGAGCAAATAGGTCATGCGTCGACCAAATAAATACGCTGCGAATCATTATCAAATAAACGAATGGCAAACATGACTACAACTCATATTTGTTGATTACAGCACAGCGTACGATAGCATCTCTCGCGAAAATATTTGGTCTGCCCTCAAAACTCGTGGCTGATTTCTATGATAAAAATGCAATACGACAATCTCAACTGTAGAGTACTACATAGTGAATGTCTGTCAGAGCCTTTTTGCACTAATTCCGGCAAAGATATCTTATGTATCCGATTCTATTTTTAATTTATATTATAGATATTATAGAATGGCCAAACTAAAACCTACCTGTACAAACGCAACACGACGCTTGTGGCAATTTCGGGTTTGGCCAGCTTCAGACGTATACATGTCATGCCGGTTGTAGTCAACGGTGGCCCAAACGGTATCGGTCCAAGACCATAATCACGCGACACCTCCAAAGCCACAGCCGACGGGCATGAGGCTAACGTTGGCGAATGCGGTTGCAACTGAATCTCCTTCAACAATATAGCCGTGGGCAATGTAATGGTCAAATCAACATGTGATTCATTCGGATAGAACATATAACTCCAGGCGGGTGTACGTGGACGTCGATGCGAGGCAACCGGATTGACAATCAATATATCTGCTGACTGCGCCGTGTCATTCTCCGATGAGATGCTGCAGAATGGTGCAAAATTAATGAGTCCATCATTGGCATTACGTTGCGGTTGTGCGGAGGAGGTCGAGCTCTTTTTGCTATTGCCATTGGCGGCGTGTGAATGTAATTTGAGTTTGGTGTTTTTTGTCATGTGCTGCATGATAAGTGAAATCTGAAATGTAAATAAAATTGAATTAAATTTGATTTAAATTATTAGATTAGTTTGCTATCTACCAAACCGGGCTGCATATTAATAAGAATCTTATTTAGTTTGACAAGATTTTGGCAAATGATTTGTATGCCGCCAAGCTGCGTGAAAATCTGTACGGCCGATGGCACTTCGAGCACTTTGAAGATGTAGTAGAGAAAGGGCTCGGAGAGTTGCAAACGTGGCAAGGAGTTGCGCTGTAGAGTGCCTGTAGTAATTTTGGAAAATCATTAAATTCAATTCATATTTTATTTAGTTTAATTAAAAAATATTTAAACTAAAACTTACTCGTTTCCAAGTACTGACAAATTGGCGCCACAATGAGACGCTGATGTGTTGCCTTTTCGCATAGACTGATCAGCAGATAAAAGACGGCATCAGCTGTGGTTTGTGGCTCATCCAGCAGAAAGGAGGAGTCGGTCGGTTTGACCGTGTACAGCGTATAGGAAGCCATTAGAGTAAATGAAATGCTGGTGCAATGTGAGAGCGAACCAAGCAGACGTTTCATAGTTGGGAAGTGACGCAAAACTGTGAAGAAGTTTAATAAATTTAAATATTTATATTGTGTCCACTGAGATGAAAATGTCTCATTGTGTACTTTAATGGAACAACTACAATTTTATGGCATATGCATTATATAAATGTAGATGCATTAATAGTTTTTTCACATTTATTTAAAAGTTTCATACTTAGTTGTATAGTATATAAAATTTTAGTACTATTTATTGAATGATTTGAATACTTTCGAATATTTTATAATGAATTATATTAAATTATATGAAATACTATTAAATTTATAGTATTTTATCCATTATTGCATTTATTTATTATATAAATACACAGCAAAAAACAAATAAATTAATAATAATCTTATTATGATATACTGATGGGCTTCAAGATTCTAAATAGAAAGTTTAAATTGGTAAAAAGTAGAAGTCCAAAATATATAGAAAAACATGAAAATATCAATTTTTGTTTTACGTAATAATTCATAAACTTTAGACAATATTCAAAAACTGTGTGTGAGGTCTTGATTAGAATCTTGAAGTCCATCGGAATATCATAAATAATGTCGGATGAAAAATATCGTTCATTTGTTGTGTAGTGTTATTCGCTAATAGTATAAATACTATTGTTTTTATGTGTTTTTAATTAAAAAAAAGCTGACTGTTAATCACGAATACGACATGTTCGATTATTGTCATTGTTCAAGTGAGTCCTAGTAGTTTTATTCAAATTAATATGACAATACCATTAAATTCAT
This sequence comes from Dryomyza anilis, assembly GCA_951804985.1. Taxonomy (NCBI): domain Eukaryota; kingdom Metazoa; phylum Arthropoda; class Insecta; order Diptera; family Dryomyzidae; genus Dryomyza; species Dryomyza anilis. The sequence goes on along the minus strand of OX638132.1, from coordinate 88,876,824 downwards.
AATACGTGTCATTAAACACTAACTATTATGACTTACTTTTTTATTTAAAAGGTTAAATTATAAAGTTAATGGTACAAACTTTTTTTTGCATATAGTTTGAATATTATAGTAATAATGGTATGTATCCTATTAACCAATTTTAATATTAACCAGTTGGGAAGGTAAGATCACATGGGAAATTTTAAAGTAGGTGTAATTATGATAGTTAGGATTATCAAAATTATAGTCGGTCTAAGCCGACTATAAATACCCTACACATATGTGTGGTTACCACTCAAAGTGATATATAGATCACCAAGGTATACGAATCCTGAAAATAACTACAAACATTCAATCGCTGAAGAATTTCCATTCATTTGATACCCATATTTACAAATGGGTAGGTGTACCGAATTTCGAATTTTTGTGAACCACAAGTCTTTTCGCCGGAAAACATTATTATCATGTATTTGAGCATGATGTCAATATATATTTGTCCAAAAAAGTTTACCTAAGCACGTATACATAAAAATTGATCTTTATATGTACATTTTATATGAGGTATTTGAACATAAGTGGTCGGATCATAGGTCACAATGGACCGATCTCGCCAATTTTTTCGCACATACAGCGTAGGTATATTAGTAATCTAAGTTATAAGTTTCATTTTTCTAGCTCTTCAATTTTAAAAGTCTTAGGGATTTCAACAGACAGACAGACAGACAGACGGACAGACAGACGGACGGACAGACGGACATCGCTAAATCGACTCAGGAGGTCATGCTGATCAAGAATATATATACTTTTCCATACCGGAGATGCTTCCTTCTGGGTGTTACAAACGGCGTACCAAACTGAATATACCCTTTCACTCTTAGTGTAGGGTATAAAAACAATGTTTTGACAATAAAAAGCCTATACCTTATGCATGCTTTGTGCCTGAGTGTATTTACCTGTATCGGCAATATATGAAGTCTTTGTTTTGTTGCCTTCGCCACTCAACTGCTCCGCCTTGGTTTCGTCCGTTTGACTCTCGGCCATAATATCTTCCTCCGGCACCTCTGCACCATCCACCTAAAATCAAAACATAAACCATATAAATCAATACATTAAAAAATCAAAGAAATAGTTTAAAAAAAATACAAACATTTGGCTGACGTGGCAATTCAGTCTGTATCAATGATGCCGATAATTTCAGCAAACTTATTATCAAAGAATTATCCGAAATGGAAGTATTTTGTTTGGAGTTCTCGGAGCCAAGCACATTTGCAAATAGACTGCTAAATGTATTGTTCGAATTGTTAACATCCGACGAACGTTGACACTGGATTTTATCGCCATTGGAAATGTTGTTGTACACCAGAAATGCTGTAAAATTGTTTTGAATATTTTATAATACTATTAATCAAATCATTTGTATTGTATATAATGTGAAGCCTTACAAACACTTTCAATAATGCTTAATGAAACATTCAAGTCTGCCTTGTCGTAGGGTATAAAAAGTAGATCGCGCACTAGTTGACTCTGTGCATCAATGGGACCCTGTTGATTGCTAATAGCGCCGCCAGGTTGAACCAGCTGCAGTATAACATTGAGCAAAGTGTCCTTGAGTTTGCGTTTTTTTGGTGTTGTCTCAGAGTCGGTTTTGATTTCGCCCTTTTTGTGCAGCCACAGCAGCAGCTCGTGCAGGTGTTTGCAAATTGTGGGACCAGCCTTGATATTTTTAATTTAAAATAATTTAATTTAAAAATTTAAAAGATTTTTTTATTAAAAGAACTAATGTTCTTTTTATATAATTATAGGAGATAGTAAGAATAAAATAAAATAATGGATAATTTAGTGAAACCTAATAAAAAAATCACAAATTAAAAAATAAAGAATCTATGTGATTTGTATTGGATGTTCTATTTTATATCAATTAACAAATAATAAAATAATAAAAAGGACATATTTTTTAAAATACAGAAACTATAGTTTCTGATAAATTGTGTAGTAAAATAAAATAAATACAAATGCACTTAAATAGAAAGTAAATGTAGTAAAAACTGCGCACGAAAAAAAATTCCCATCACAAACTTCAAAGCATCTGTTAAACTAGTATTGCGATTTTTATAATGAAACAATGTTTAATAGCATATTTTTTACACAGATTAACTGTGTATATTTTCATAATTTATACTAATATTTTTTTCCACATTTTTCTAGTTTTACAGAGACCCTCTCTATTAAAAATTTTACGATAGTTTAGGACACCTTCCGGAATTCCGCAGACAACTGACCCCTGAAATTATGAATGTCATCGGTCATCTTCTTTGTTGTCTATATTTTCTTTTGACCAATGTTCTTTCAATTCAATTCTTCTTTCAATATAGCTTGTGTACCACTGTGTGGCCGCATTATTGTAGTTGCGGGAGGCTATTACTTCCTTATTTGACCAGTATAACCCATGATTGGTCTCGCCCGCAGCAATTATGCCTCGCCATACGATCGACATGTCCAAGCCAGCGTAGGCGCAGGATCTTAATGCGCCTGACTATGTCAATGTCGGCGTAGAGCACATACAGCTCGTCGTTCCATCTGATTCTGTACTGATTTTCAACGCATATCGGGCCATAGATTTTCGAAGAATCTTTCTCTCGAACGCTCCTAAAGCTCGCTCATCGGCTCTGGAAAGCGTTCATGCCTCAGCGCCTTATAGAGCGTAATTTTTGTCCGTCGAGAGAGGGCTCTGCTCCTCAATTGCTTACTGAGCTCAAAGTAACACCTGTTGGCAAGAGTTATTCTTCGGCTAATCTCCAGGCTGACATTGTTTTCCTTGTTGATGCTGGTTCCTAGGTATACGAAGTCCTTCACAACTTCGAAGTTGTGGTTGTCAATAGTGACGAATTTTCCATGACGACGTGTTTGTTGACACCAGGTACTTCGTCTTATCCTCGTTGACCGTAAGACCCATTCGACGGATCTTACGTCCCATTCGACCCCTCCCTAAACTGGAGAATGCTGCACTGACTGCTCTTACAATATTCTCCATTATTAGGCTGAAGAAGTCATATGATAGGGAATCGTATTATCTGAAAAATCGTTCGGTATTAAACGTATCGGAGAGGTTCTCACTGAGCAACAAAGTCGCTCAGGCTCATCTTGCAAAGCCGTATAAGTTTCGCAGGTATACCGAACTCAGACATGGTGGCATATAGGCGACTCCTTATCGAACTGTCGAAAGCAGTTTTGTAGTCGACGAAAAGGTGGTGGGTGTCGATCTGCCTCTCTTTGGTCTTTTCCACGATTTGGCGCAATGTGAAATCGAGTCTATGGTGGACTTGCCAAGTCTGAAGCCGCACTAATAAGGTCCAAACAGTCTGTTGGCGATGGGCTTCAGTCTTTCACATAATACTCCCCTGTAGATTTCACTGCAGGGGAGTGTAGCATAAATATGTAGTATTTATATTAGTAACCATGTTTCTAGATTAGTAACTAGTTAAAATGGATGCAGAGAAAACCAGTTAAAAAAATTGTTTCGTAGAGGAACGTGTCAAATTGTCAAAAACAAAATAAATTTTAAAATACAAATTATATTTTATTTATTTATTTTGTTGGAAACATCTTTCTTTTAAATGGGTTCCATCGTGCGATTTGTTTTATTTCTTTCCGCCATAAGCTCATGAAATTTAAAAAATAACCTATTTCTTCCTACGCAGTCCACCATCAAGTCTCATTTCAAGACATTTTTTGCATGGAGCAATTTCATCCATTCGTCCCACATGACCTAGACAACAAAACTGTTAGATCCTGATGCGCTTGACTATATCAATTGTGCTCTAGTGTTCCAATTGGTAAATAGTAACCAGTTTAAAGTAGGATTAAAAGAACTAGTTTATAGACTGACTGTAAAAAATTAGTCTATAGACTGATTAAAAGAAACTGGTTTAAAAACTACTTAAATGTAATACAAGGGGGGACAATTGACACATCGCATAGAAAAAATTACAGTTCATTGTATGAAAATGGGGTCGAATTCGGGCTAGTTGAGTGTCTTCGAAGAACTAGACCAACGCTAGTATACAACTAGTCCTTTACACTGCAGGGTCCTTATACGCGAAATAGAGAAGACTTATCCCACGGTAGTTGGCGCGTATCGTGGGATCCCCCTTCTTAAGTATTGGGCAGAGTATACTGAGATTTCATTCGCTGGGCATGCTTTCTTCTGACCATATTCTGCTGACGACCTGGTGCTGCAGGAGGCTATGCCAGATTAAAAAAAAATGGGACTCTTCATTGTCGGAGTTTATTGTGCCCATGGTGATGAAAGTCTTCTTTTGCGTAAACTGCCAATTGCGTGTCAAACAAGGTATTTTCTAGGAATTCGATTGATTCTTGGTCTTAAATTTTTGATCCACATTTCCTGTTGAATCGGCTGTATAAAATTGCTGACTAGGAAGTTGCAAAAAATTCGCTAAACAGACGGTACGTTGACCAGTGAACTTCCACATTCCTTTTATAACCTTCAACGTTTTCAGTCCATCTTTTTGTCTGATCCTATGAACAAAGAAATCCGAACATTCTTCTTGAACAATGCACCGGTCTGCTTTGATTCTTTTGAGTTTCACTGATCTTCTTTGTCACAGATACCTTTTTCGCCCTCGAAACAATTTTTAGGTCTATTTTCAATACCCAAGCAATAATACCCAAATTAGTCCACTGAGAGTGGTCCTGTGAAATGTTCACAATAAATTTTGGTACAATCACTTCGCTTGATATTATTAACATTATGAACAGGTCCACTTCTAAGAAAGTATAAATATCATTTTGTATATTCTTTCTGCAGTATGTTGCATACAATTTTTTGTTTTCTTTTTTAAGAGAAAAGAAATTATGTGATGGGAATTATTTTCGTAAGCAGTTTTTAGAACTACATTTTGTTCAAAGCAAATACATAAATGTATTTAATTGTACTACACACATTTCCTTGATGTAATAATTTAATACATAAATATATTTCATAATCAACACATTTCAACCATTCAACTTACACAACGATTGGTGATAATGGTTGAACTCATGCCATAGCCAGAGAAGAAACGCAACAGCATCTTCTCAAAGTTCTCATCGTTGATAATGATGTCATTGATTTTGCTGACCTCCGCCGAGTCCAAGTCCGTGTCCGCAGCGGCGGCCTCATTACTCTGCGAATTGCATGACAAGTAGAGACACTGAAAACCAAGGCACCAAGTACGCAACTTAATGTCATTGTGCCAGGCCAAGGCGAGCAGCAGACCTTGCACCGCATTGGCGCCGAATGGTATCTTGGGTATATCACTCTGCGACAGACCGTTGTTGTAAGGTTTCTCCGAGAGCTCACTGTTCAGCGTCATCCACATCTGCAACACCTGCTCCAGATGTACCCAGGTGTCCTACAAAAAATGCAACATCAATAAATAAATTTAATAAAATACATTTTATAGTTAATTTACCTGCAAATGTAAATCAGCAAATATACAGTCAAAAACACTCTTAAACATTTGATACGTATTGCGACCACAATTGTACTCCGGCCCCGACCAAATATCCGTTATATACTCCGGCCAGTGTGTGGCCTCCGCCGGCGTCGTAATAAATTCATTGGTTAATATTTGTGGCAGCGATGCATACATATCCAGCGATGCAATCATCGTGAGGCGACGCATATGTATTTCGACATTTGTATCGATGCCACAGTCGAGACGCGCATCCATGGCACTCGAAATGGACTTGCAGAAGAAATTAAAGTTGTTCTTGTTCTGCGCAAGACTGTCCTTCTTGGTGAGATTTCTCGAACGATCCATGATGTCGATGTCATTTAGTATATCATCGAATTCAGTGTCTTCGCATTCGATTAATGACGGCAGATAGGAGTATTTGACGCCTGCAGCGAAAAACATTAAAATTTTAATTGTATGCCAGTGTATTAAACAGTATACCAACCATCGTTATATTGCATATCACTACTTGTGCCGGACATGTTGCCCAGATTTTGCGGTAAATAAAGTGCTGTACAATATTAAATTTTTTGTTCTTTAATTTGTTTCAATGCTATAGAATGTTTTACATACATGCATAATCGGCAAATATATCTTTGGTCTCCTGCACGCCCTCCATCGGTCGCAGGCTGTCCGCAGCTGGAACGCTGTCGTTATCCTTGAAGTGTTTGTCTGCGTCCAGTAGATCCTTTTTAGACACGTGGAAATTGTTAAATGATTAAATTATCATTTTGAAAAACTTACTTGTAGCAAGCAGGTGATGGCATGCACAGCCCAGGGCTGCTGCTGATCATTCCAGACGGCAAGACGTATCAACTGCTCCAGCTGTGCGTTGGTCATGATCTTCGACAGCTGCACAGATGGTCGACAGGCTGAGACCAGGCGCGCAATAACCTAAAATTATAATTTTGAATGAGGAATATATTTAATTAACATATTTAACAAATACAAAAGAAAAACATAATAACCTCGTTGAAGTAAAACTAATCAAAAACGATATTGTGAAAATTATTATTTTTTTAGCTGATCAAAAATATATTTTGCATTTTATCAATACCATCAATCGCTTAAACTACTTCTTATCTGAGGAATTTGATTTTAGTTTTTCATAAAACCATACCTTGCATGTCAACAAAAACAAATCCATGTTGCACGTAAAGTCCATTTCCAGCAGCAGCGCAATCAGACCACGTATTACAATTAATATATTATTGAAACGTATAGCTTTGAGGCCTTTGTCGAAATTGTTTTCTGGTTCCTGTGTCGTCTCCTTGGCAAGTTTGGGATGTGCATTTGTTTTGCCGGATTTGCTAGCCTTAGGTTTGCCAGTGAGTTCCATAAAAATGCCCGGATGCTAAGAAATATAAATATGTTTTAATATTCAAAATATTTTAAAAATAAAATTCAAACATGCCTCATTTTGTATCATGTATATCTTTTTGCCCCAATCTGTGTACGGCTGCACGCTGTACTTATTCTGCTGTATGATGCGCTTCTTGAAGCAACGCAGCTGCTTGCCGGAACTGCTGTTCGATTGCGAACGTGTTTTGGTGAAATCTGTTTCGCAGGACATAAACTCCCAGCGGTTTGAGGCTGCAAACAATTAAATCAGCATATAAATAAAATATAAAAATTTATTTAAAAAACAAAAATATCTACATTTATCCTTGCGCTCTGCATTGTCATCCAGACACACTGACAGAAACAACAGCAACCAGGTGATGAGCTGCAAGTCAGACTTTGACCAGAGGCCACTAGTTTCATTGTGACACATATTGGCCAGATGCTCGTTGGCGGCTTGATAGCGCGGCGATATGGGTGCCAATAATTTGGCCAGTGTCTTGAGCACGGCATCAATGACTATGGAGCGGCAAGTGCCCATGGCAATGCTGCGTCTGCCCAAATACGTTAAAAGGAAGAATGTGCTGAAAGTGGAAATAAATATTTAGTTTTTCGACATATTAATATATTATAAAGATTGTATGTTTAAAGGTAAAGGGTTTTTTTAACAGGGACGCTACAAAAGTAGAGCGACAGGGACAGCAAACGACGCCATATTTCTTGCCGCTCTTTTGACATTTCTCTTCAGTAAGTTTTGCCATTTCATGGTGGAAAGATATACGAGCCAACAACGAGTCGAAATTATTAAAATTTACTACCGAAATTCGAATTCGTATATCTTTCCATCATGAAATGGCACACCTTACTGAAGGGAAATGTCAAGAGCGGCAAGAAATATGGTGTCGTTTGCTGTCCCTGTCGCTCTACTTTTGTAGCGTCCCTGTTGAAAAACGCTTAAAAAAAATTATTGTAGCGCTCTTATTAAAAAACCCTTTATATTTAAATTTCTATTGAAGCACATAAATAATAAGAACGATCATATTCATATAATTCATATACTGTAAAATTCCAGATAATTCATCTAACACAATTTTCCTATGTACATCATATACATGAATTCTATATTATGCGCTTCTGCATATTCAGAACACTCTGATTTTATTCTATTATTTAACGTTTTTAAAAACATTGCAATCGTCATGTAAGGCCATTAATGCATAAAACTCAACCGCACGAATATTGTGTCAAATTAGACGGTAGGTTTTTTGTCTCCGTTCACTCCGTTCACAATTAATCAGAATTCTGATTTATCAATATTTTGATTAATCGCACAGCCCTATTTCATATATCTACATATTTAGTTTATTACATTTGGAGGACGTCATTTCAATTTTAAAATTGTCGATTAAGGTACCAAAAGGCGAACTTTGAGTTTCCTGTGGGTTCGTTCGGATTACGTTGAAAATTATCCACACCAATTTTTCTCATCCAATAGAGTATTTTTACGAGTTGACCTTTTCCCGATTAGAAATCAGGAAAATCCATTCAGTCCAATCCAGTCAGTCTAATGCATACAGTTTTTGTACTTCAATAAAATTAGTTAAAGGGTGACCAAATAATAATGATATTTGTTATTTTTCTGCAGCTTTCAAAGTTACCAAAATATTTAGTAAGGTTTGCCATTTCATCATGCATCGTTTATGGCACGGCGGCATATTTGGAGCTTATTTCATTCGAAATGAGAACAAAAACACCGTTACCACCAATAGTCCTCGGTATAAGGTAATGTTAACCGATTCTTTGTGGCCAGAGCTTGACAACATTGACATAACCGAGCAACGCAACGCTCGATGTGGTGAAACACAAATTTGGCGACTCGGTCATCTCATGGCGAACGTTCCAATTGACCGCCGCGATAATGCGACTTGACACCCCTCGAGTATTTTCTCTGAGGCTACATCAAGTCCTTAGTCTACGCTAACAAGCCAACCACTTTGGCCGAGCTCGAGGTAAACATTCGAGACTCTATTGCCGGAATAACGCCGCACAAATTGGACCGAATCATTAACAGTTGGACCGACCGCTTGAAGCACTGCCAGCCACCATTTAAATGTGCTATTCCATATATAATGACGTGAATGTAGATTCAAAATAAAGCCATAATCAATTTGATATCTAACACTGTTGTTGTTTTATTTAAATGTATTTCTCTATAGTTATTATCTGGTCATCCTTTATAAACAACTAACTGGACCCGTGATTTTATTAATATAAAGAATATTCGCTTTGGATATTTTTTATTGGTGTTATAAATGTTGTAACCAAAACAAAAATAATTCCCCTTAATAATTCCCTGTAGAACTCTTTCCCGTAGAATTCTTCCCGGTAGATTTCTTCCCCGTAGTGTTTTTCCAGTAGAAGTTTTAGTGTGGTGAATTTTAGTGTGGTGAGTTTAAGTGTGATGAATTTAGTGTGGTGAGTTTTAGTGTGGTGAGTTTTAGTGTGGTGAGTTTCGGTGTAGTGAGTTTCGGTGTAGTGAGTTTAGGTGTGGTGAGTTTTGGTGTGGTGAGATTAAGTAAGATGAGTAACATCCAATTTTTAAGTTTGTTCAAATCCTTATCATTAGGGCTGAGATATAGCGCACTGAATTTTTGGGTTCCCCTTTGCCCAATCCACTCCCCTTTGCCCTATCTAGTTTATATATTGTTTAGGATACTCCGTGGACTTTATAGCATAGTAATGCAAATTTTCAGAAAAATACATTCAGTGGTTTTGCTATGAATCTAAATTATACATCAAAAATAAAAATTGGGCAAAAGAGTGGGCGTGGTCAACGAAAACTATGTAGTGACCTTCTCCTGGGTCTGTAGGACGCTAAACAATTTAGCGTGTTTAGTAAACGACAGTGATATTGTCTATGGATGCCCGTAAAAAAATACAACAAAATAACACTGTTTAAACACTATAATTGTCAAATTGAAGTGGACATTTTGAGTACCCCAGACCTGAAAACGGACTGAGATCAACAACCTCGAAGTATTTAAAACCATAATTATAATTTTTGTGTAATATATTCATATTCAAATGAATAAATATTGAGATATATTACTTTATTAAAGTGCACAAGTTTAAAGAATTTTATTTAATTTAGGCCACAGTGCCTTAAAATTATAAAATGAAATAAAAAAATATGTTTAAACTTTATCAATTTTTATTAAGCTACAACTTAACCGTTGATACACATTTATGTCAGCATGAATTTTCCGCTTTTTCACCAAAGATTGACAATTACCTAGGTCTCAGTCATATGCATTAAGCTTTACTGATATAAAGTAAGGACCTCACATGTTTTTAAAACGAGTCTATTGATCTAAGTGTTCCTGACATCAGAAACATAAGTTAACTCGGTATTTTGAGTTGACCAACCAAAAGCAGAAAGTATCGTCGACGACATACAATTACTTTTAATCAATCGATTGCACTGAACACATCCGATTAAACTGCTCCAAATTATTATTATATTATAGTTTACTTAAATGACCACACCGTCCGCAGAGATTATACATATTATTTGCAGCATAAAAAAACTCACCGATCCTGCGGAAATATTTTGCTGTTTTGTGAAGAGAACAAATTACAGAAAATGTCGGCCAAGAAATCACCCCACCAGCTCTGGAAGCAGCACATGCGCACGAGCAGCGAACAGGTAGCCAGCTGAATATGCGCATCGCCATAGACAACGAGTGTGTTGAAGAGCATATTGGCCACATCAATGTTGAAATGTGTATGCAATGGCAATATGTTCTGTAAGGTACAAACAACGAAAAAACAACGAATATTAATACAATTTATATAAAATACACAAACACAATATTACCTTGATGCCATACTCAATAGAGAAATGCAGTAGTATCTCCACCAGATTCTGGCTTAGCACTCGCAGCTTATCTCTGGAGGCTAACTGCAACAAATTCACAGACGTACCATTGGCACTGCTGCTCGCTGTCGGTTTCGCTGGCAACGATGTTTCCAGGCGATAGATAACATTGCGCAACACATTAATCTGATGCTGCAGCATTATGCACTCCTCATAGGTGGTAACAATTTTGCTATTGTCCAACATATTGTTCTCCTCTTCGCGCTGCTTGTTAATAAATGCCTGCATATGCGCCACATTCGACAGATCACAGTTTATTATGGGTGACAGCATCTCCAGAAGCTTGCAGCTGGCCAGGCTATAGCGACAGTGCACATCCTCATACAGCGAATTGAGCGCTGAAAGTTGCGCCTGCATATTGCTCAGCGGCAGCTTCATGTAACGCTGCAAAGCATCGCCATAGCCATCACTCTCCAGCACTACGGTATGACCATAGAATGAACCAATTGGTATTTTGCACTTGGTCGACGACATGCCATATCGTCCGATTATGGTGATCTTCATGTAGCGACAAATTGGCGGTGGCTGTATATCGCTCAACACCAATGTTTTGGTGCCTATATCTTGCGCCACCACAAGACGCACGCTGTCCGCCTCCTCCTCGAAGCACCAAATGTCAATGTGCAGCGACGCCAACTCATCGCAGGCGGGTATTACAAGATCCGTGAGTAGTATTGGCGAACCAAAGTCTAGCACAACGTAACGCCTTGCGCCCGAGTGCATCCGATCGATGACGACCATTTGTTTGGGTGGCGGTGCCAGTATTTTATGCCAGGCAAAAACATTGCCGCATTTTGCATTCATATTGGCTGTGTCCTCGTGTTGCTGTTGTTGCTGCTGTTCGTTTAGATAGCGCTGCACCTTGGAAGAGAGCTTGGATTCGGCGTCCGATTGATTGCCGTCTGTGGTGTTGTTTGAGCCGTTGGAGCCATTCTCATCGCAGTTTTCAATGAACTTACAGATGTATTTGAATTTGGGCAATGTTTTGTTGCTGTTGTGATTGTTAATACCACTGTTGTACTTGAATTGCATTTCTTCGTTGCTCGGCAGCAACAGCGAGGATGTGTCGAAGGCAGCTGCAAAAATAATGAATGGAATTTATTACAAACAATTTAATTATTTAAAAATTTAAATAACATTCGAAAAATTATTAAATTCGATTGAAGTAATTATAATTTTGTTCTAATGAATCAGAAATATAAAGGTTTATACAATGCATTAGTTAAAATCATTAAAATGAATTCGTTTAACTATTTTTTACAACAACAACATTTGTTTATTTATGCTTTAGTTTATATTAATTAAATTAAAATGAAATTCTTACGTCCAAAACCATTCGGCGTCAACTCATTGCTTTCATTGTCCAGTTGCTTGGAGGAGTTACCAATTTTCATTTGCTTGTCCACCAAAATGTTCTTCACATTATTCACAATATCATTCATCTGAAAAATAAAACAATTTATCAAATAAAAATATATTAAAACATTGAAGCAAGATATCAACCTTGTCCAGTATTTTTTCCTCTTCCTTGTCTTTCTCCGTGACGGGTTGTATTGGCGGCACAATGAGCTCTTCCATGTTTATGTTCGATGCGCTGCTCGATGAGGCCGAGTCCATATTGTCGATGCGTGTCGCCTCCGATGTGGCGGCACATGTAAAATGTAGCTGCTCCACCTCTAAAAGACCGCGCAGCTGATTGCTGACACCTTTGCATTTAATCAGATGCGGAAATGTGCGAAATTCAACACCATCTATGATTAATAATACTTGTATTCAAAATTATCTAATTAAAAATATAATTTAGACGCACCAATTGAGCTCAACTTTTTGAAATCGACGCTAGCCGTTTGCAGGAGACCGGCATGTGAACGTATAATATATGCGAGCGATGCCTTTGTCGATGCCAAGTTGCCCTTATTTAAATTTGGCAAATCGAAGTCGAAAATCTCCGGCTCAAAAGGAAAACCATACAAGCCGAATCTATGAAAGCAATTATATTAAATTGTTATCAAATTTAAATACTAAATACGAAATACAAAATGTTAAATGTAAAATGTAAAATACCAAATACATAATATAAAATACATATTACAGAACACGAAATACAAAATACAAAATAAAAAATACAAAATTCAAAATACAAAATGAAAAATGCAAAATACCAAATGCAAAATACCAAATAAAAAATACAAAATATAAAATACAAAATATAAAATATAAAATATAAAATATAAAATATAAAATATAAAATATAAAATATAAAATATAAAATATAAAATATAAAATATAAAATATAAAATATAAAATATAAAATATAAAATATAAAATATAAAATATAAAATATAAAATATAAAATATAAAATATAAAATATAAAATATAAAATATAAAATATAAAATATAAAATATAAAATATAAAATATAAAATATAAAATATAAAATATAAAATATAAAATATAAAATATAAAATATAAAATATAAAATATAAAATATAAAATATAAAATATAAAATATAAAATATAAAATATAAAATATAAAATATAAAATATAAAATATAAAATATAAAATATAAAATATAAAATATAAAATATAAAATATAAAATATAAAATATAAAATATAAAATATAAAATATAAAATATAAAATATAAAATATAAAATATAAAATATAAAATATAAAATATAAAATATAAAATATAAAATATAAAATATAAAATATAAAATATAAAATATAAAATATAAAATATAAAATATAAAATATAAAATATAAAATATAAAATATAAAATATAAAATATAAAATACAAAATATAAAATATAAAATACAAAATGAAAAATACAAAATAACAAATACCAAATACAAAATACAAAATACAAAATACAAAATACAAAATACAAAATACAAAATACAAAATACAAAATACAAAATACAAAATACAAAATACAAAATACAAAATACAAAATACAAAATACAAAATACAAAATACAAAATACGAAATACGAAATACAAAATACAAAATATAAACTACAAAATACAAAAAACAAAAAACAAAATACAAAATACAAAATACAAAATACAAAATACAAAATACAAAATACAAAATACAAAATACAAAATATAAAATACAAAATATAAAATATAAAATACAAAATACAAAATATAAAATATGAAATATAAAATACAAAATACAAAATACAAAATACAAAATACAAAATACAAAATACAAAATACAAAATACAAAATACAAAATACCAAATACAAAATACAAAATCCAAAAAACCAAATTACAAAATATAAAATACAAAATACAAAATATAAAATACAAAATACAAAATATAAAATACGAAATACAAAATATAAAATACAAAATACACGAAATACAAAAAATATATAAAATACAAATTACAAAAAGAATAATAGAAATTACAAATTACACAATACAAAATATGAAACACGAAAATGTATTTTTACAAAATAAAGATTACAAAATACAAACTCTAAAATATATATATATATATATATATATATATATATATATATATATATATATATATATATATATTAAAGAAATCAATTATAAAAATCGATTTACAAAATACAGAATACGTAATACATATATTAAAAACATACATATATTAAAATAAAAAAAATCAATAGCCAATACATAATATAAACACACAATAACAATTACTAAATAAAAATATACAAAAATCGTACCTTGTGCCCAACAACGAGCAGTGTGGATCCCAACGATTGTCAATTTCTTGCGCCACCTCCGTCAGCAGTTTGATGCAAATTTCCGAGATGCTATTATGCGATGCTGGTGTCGACGTCGAACAGGCCAACATGTTGAACCAACGCACAACGCTGGAGCAACGCGCCTTTGGCAGTTCGCTCAATGTGCTTGCGACCGCATTCTTGATGGTCATATCGAGTGTGGATTTGGCTTGAATGTCCGAGGGTAAATTGCAGACGCCACTGTAAAGTAATAATTTGTATTTATTATAACTATATAAAATCATATAATATAAGGGTAGCTAGCAGCGCCAGAAACATACTCGGTTAAAATTAAAATCAATTTAACGCATTTATGCGCCATGCTGCGATCACTGCGCACAATACATTGCAGTATGGTGTCCTGCAAATATTTTTCGGTTATGGCAATGCATTCGGCCTGCTGTGCCACCAGATCAGTACCAGCTGGATTAGTAGTTGTGGTGGTGCTAGTAGCGGCAGCAGTGCTGGTGCCACTATTTTTATCAGACTGCATTTTTGGCGCCTGCGTCTGTTGTGGCTTTAAACGCTCCGTTTTGGGCGATCTAAAGCGATTCAAACGTATGGTACAGATCCAGTTTAATATGTCGAGTGCAAGGTTTTTGGCCAATGTTGTTGATGTGGCACTGCTGACGATGCGTAGTAAATTATCGAGCAATACGTTGCTCTCGAGCATTGCGATGCGTTGCAGTCGCTCGTTTGGTATACGATTGTGTGGCTTGACGCCACGCACCGTAATTGATATTTCGTGCAACCAGTCGCAGCCTAGAAGCAGTAATATGTTTAATTAATTATATCTCAAATAAACTATTATAATTCTATCTATGGCTGTAACGACTAGGAAGTCAAACATTTGAAACATAACACAACAAATTTAAATAAAACGTAAAGAAACTGGACAAGCGCAACAAACTCAACATAAAAACTCTACGTAATAAACGTAACAAAAAAAAAAAATTAAAAGAACATAGCAATGCTATGTAATGTAATGAACAGGAACAACGTAGGCGTTTGCTATAGTTTGTTAATTTGTTTGATTAATTTATTTGTTATTTGCTTTGTTAATTTGTCAAGTTGACAATTAATTTGTTAATTTATTTGACAATTAATTTGTTATTTTATTTGTTAATTTATTTGACAATTAATTTGTTAATTTATTTGCTAATTTATTTGTTAATTAAATGGTTCATTTATTTATTTGAAGGAGTATTTTGTTTATTTATTTGTCAATTTATCCGTTAATTTATTTAACAATTTCTCTATTAATTTGTTTGTTTATTTATTTGACAATTTATTTGTTAATATAATTGACAATTTATTTCTTAATTTCATTGATAATTTATTTACTAATTTATCTGTTAAGATAATTCTTACAATGTATTTGATAATTTATTTACAATTTACTTGTTAATACATTTATTAATTTATTTGACAATTCATTTGTTATTTTTTAATTTATTTGACAATTCACTGATCATTTATTTGACAATTTATCTGTTAACTTATTTAATAATTTATTTGGCAATTTATTTGTTAATTTATTTGACAATTTCTTTGTTAATTTTTTTACATTTTATCTGTTTATTTATTTGGCAATTTAGTTTTTAATTTAATAATAATTTATTTGTTAATTTATTTGTTACTTTTTTTGACAATTTATTTCCTAATGTATTTGCTAATTTATTTGGCAATTTATTTGTTAATTTAATAATAATTTATTTGTTAATTTATTTGACAATATCTTTGTTAATTTTTTGACATTTACCATTGTCCATTGTCCATTTGACCATTTATCTGTTGAATTATTTGGCAATTTATTTGTTAATTTTTTTGACAATTTCTTTGTTAATTTTTTGACAATTTATTTGTTTATTTTTTTGACAATTTGTTCATTTATTTGCCAATTTTTTGTTAATTTATTTGAAGATTTATCTGTTAATTTTTACAATTTATTTATCTGTTAATTTATTCGATCATTTATTCATTAATTTTTTTTTCTAATTTATTTGACAATTTATTTTACAGTATTTGTTCATTTATTTTTTAATTTATTGTATCTGTTGATTTATTTAACCATTTTTTTGTTACTTCAATTATCCGTTAATTTTTTTTTTTAATTTGACAATTTATTTGTTAGTTTATTTCTCAATTAATTACACACATTATTATTTATACACTTTATGATTACTACGACCAAACAGCAAGCAAATAATACAAAAATGAATTAGTGTCTGAGGCAAAATTTTCTTTTCATACCTATGTAAAAATCATTGCGTGACTGTTTTGATGTGGAGTTCGGGGGGAATGAGCTTGTGGAGGAAGAAGTGTTTGTGATGAGCTGTTTGCAAATGACGAAATCAACAGGCGCATAACACCGCGTTTGCGCACAGGCACTGAAATGGTTTCATGTTGTGGTGGATTTTGTGACATTTTGAAATACGCACAAAACAATGCATTTCGAGAGAGAGAGAAAGAGAGAGAGAATAAAATGAGCATGAATTAGAGAGGTGTTCAGAGAAAAACCAAAATTCCATTAAAAATAAAAAACTTAAAAAAAAACATTCAAATCGATTGTTTTTAATATCTAAAAAAAAAAAAACAAAAACGAAATAAAATTTAAAACATACCGCGTGTTTTGCCCTGTCCCTCTTTTGATGGATCAGACATGGTCTTAATGTGCAGCAAAAAGTTGCGCGTGCGTGTCTTGAATAGTTTGGGCGATGTCAATGTTATGGTGCCGCCCTGGTCGCACAGATCCATGCAGGAGGAGAGTTCAATGGGACCGGCAAGTATCTCGGCGTTGTGTGTCTGCAAATACTCCTCGGTAATGACAGGATTCTCATTGGAGCCTAAATCAAATAGGATTTTTTGTATGGTTTTATCAATAGAATGAAAATAAAATAAATACCATCGCTGTTATTCAATGAAAAATCTATATTTTCATCAACAGACGTCTGTTTGAATGCCATATTTACAGCATGTGGACCTTTCATGCGGTAGCCGAAGCCGCTCGTATTCTGTTTGAGCAGCGTCACTTGTATGGCAGCGGGATTTGAGCACTGTTGATATAATGTAAACTTCATGTCAATGTGACCGAGTGTCACAGACTTGGCTAGGTTCAGCTCAATGATGTGCTCGTCCCAAGTAGTACTAAAATAAATAAATTATTTTAATTTGAATTTGTTTTTAATTTGCTCAAAGCCTTACGCATCATTGTGCAGTCGCCAGGTTTTGGTGAGATGCGTGTCGTCGCCCGGTCGTAAATGCTGCGGCTGCTTGCGCTGCTTCTGTGCCTGAACCAGCTCATTCCAGCAACTGGGCACCTCCGCCGTGTATGGTGTCAACAGCTCATCGAACTGCGTCAGCGCATAGAACGTCTGCAGATCCTCGAGCGTAAGTTCCGTCGTTTTGTAGGCCAACAAATTGGCAGCCGACAGCGAGGAGGAGGAGGATGGCGACGGCGAAGACTGTGCAGCACCAGCAGCACCCAAGTCGACCCTAATGTTTGGCATAGGCGTTGGCGTAAGTGAAGCATCGCGCAACAGCGCTGTGTTGCTGGCAGCGCCATCTGTTTCACAAACGTCCAGCATGGGCTGCAACTCGTTGGCAGCATCTGGCGCAGTCTTCGCCGTTATGGCGGAAGCTGCAACCTGCACCAGTGTTGTGTTGCACTCCTCATCGAGATCAAACATTTCGTCACCCGATTCGTTATCGGTGTCATTGAGCGAATAGAAAATGAGCGAACCGTTGCTGGTGCAACCACAAACACGATCAAGACTCTTGCAGTATACGACGGAAACGAAGCGTTCGTGTTCCACACTCACTGTGGTGATGCTGCGCAGCTCATCGAGGGCATACAGCTCGAGGGAACCGTCTGCGCAGACGACACATAGTGCGCCAGCATCGAGAGAACTGCGATCATGTGCGCGTCGCTCGATTTGGCTGTAGCTAGGCAGAAGACACAGCTGGCGCGGAGACTTGGCGCGACTGAAGCTGATGGCGGCCGTGTAGTCGTGAGCAACGACGAAGCCAGTGTTGTCGTAGAGCAGGATTTGGGCAGCGACAGAGTCACTGTTTACATCCGCATTGCCTGTAAAGAATTTTTCGAATAGGAAATTTTGAAATTTTTAAAATACCAAATATGAAATAATGAAATAATTAAATAATTAAATAATTAAATAATTAAATAATTAAATAATTAAATAATTAAATAATTAAATAATTAAATAATTAAATAATTAAATAATTAAATAATTAAATAATTAAATAATTAAATTATTAAATAATTAAATAATTAAATAATTAAATAATTAAATAATTAAATAATTAAATAATTAAATAATTAAATAATTAAATAATTAAATAATTAAATAATTAAATAATTAAATAATTAAATAATTAAATAATTAAATAATTAAATAATTAAATAATTAAATAATTAAATAATTAAATAATTAAATAATTAAATAATTAAATAATTAAATAATTAAATAATTAAATAATTAAATAATTAAATAATTAAATAATTAAATAATTAAATAATTAAATAATTAAATAATTAAATAATTAAATAATTAAATAATTAAATAATTAAATAATTAAATAATTAAATAATTAAATAATTAAATAATTAAATAATTAAATAATTAAATAATTAAATAATTAAATAATTAAATAATTAAATAATTAAATAATTAAATAATTAAATAATTAAATAATTAAATAATTAAATAATTAAATAATTAAATAATTAAATAATTAAATAATTAAATAATTAAATAATTAAATAATTAAATAATTAAATAATTAAATAATTAAATAATTAAATAATTAAATAATTAAATAATTAAATAATTAAATAATTAAATAATTAAATAATTAAATAATTAAATAATTAAATAATTATTTTAGACAGCTTCCTGTGCTCACCATCCATTGCATCATCGTCTAATTCTTCCTCCACCTCCGTAGTGGCCATAATAATCTGACTGTCGTTTTGCTGCGTTTTCATCAGACGCACCAACAACTGGTTGCAGCTGCCGTTCGTCGGCACAATTTCAGCGATTTCTGTAACCTCACCGTCGCGGCAACCACCGCGCTGCGTCATTGCATTCATGCGTCTAACGCTTGTGCAACTCTCTACCACGCAATCGATCTCCTCGCTAACTGGCTTCGATATTGTTGTAGAGTTGCCCCCGCTACCGTCGATGTTGCCATTATTCTGCTGCTGTTGCAACTGTTTCTGCTGCTGTTGTTGCATCGCATTATTTGCTGCCGCATAGAGCTTCTCTTTGAAATAACTGCCCACGGACAAATCGCAAACAGTATCAATTTTAATCAGTTCGCTTTCCAGAAACAATTCATTGAGCGCCGCCGTTGCAGCATCTGATTTGTCGCCTGCACCTACGCTGCTGCTGCCGGTACCATTACTCTTAATTGCCACCAAATCAGGCATAAAACCGTTGCTGTCAAAACTGTCTGCGTACTTTTCAAAGAATGACGACGACGACTTGTTGTCGTCATCGCGTTGATCGTATTTTTCACACTGATTTTCGGTGTTGGCATCGCCGGCGCCGGTCACCATGTTGCTGTTGTTACTGCTGCTGCTGTTGTTGGTGTTGCCGCTGTCAGCCTGTGACGCCTGCTGATTGCCACTAATAGTTTCCAGCGCGCGTTCACTCTCAACTATGTTCAACACGACGAGCCGCATCTCTGGTGCCTCGACTGCGCTCTGTCTGATGCTTAGACCGAGCACAATTTTTGAGTCAACAACGCCAGCGCGAAGCGTAGATGTTGATGTGGCTGCTGTTGTTGCACCGTTGCCCGAGGCGTTGTTACCGCCTGGCGTCAGTTGCGCGCCTCCCATTATTTTACTCTGCGCGCGCGCATTCGGCAGCACACAAATTGCGGTGACACGCACCGACTCGTAGCTGTCATCGCAAACATCTTTCATCAGACAGGCCACATTGAAAGTGTGCATCTTCTTGAGATGTCGCTCAATGCTCCAGATGGTGATTTCGCCGCTTGCACTGCTGCTGGTGCAGAGCACATTCGCATAGTCACTGTTGGAAATGACGTCGTAGCCGGGTGCAGGCGCCGCCACAGCTGGATTGGTGGCATAGCTGACGGAGAGCGGTACATTTTGCGTATATTCGCCCTTAACAAAGGGGCAGGTGGGCGAATGACGCTCGTGTTCGCTCCACGGTTCATCCGTCTTCTCCCAGCAGACCAGGCAGACGTTACACGTGAAGCACATGGCACGATCTTCGCCCGACGACGATGGCTGGTGATAGAAACCCGCCTGCGCCATTTGATCGGGCAGCGCCCACTTGTAGTCCATGTGTGGCCACTTTTCGAAGGTCTGGCGACGCACCGCCTCCGAGTACATGAGCACACGTTGAAAATTGCCACCGTGCCAACTGATGTCGAGTATGCGGGAGCCGGCCAGCAGGTCGGTGAGCCGCTCATTTATCGCTGAGGCAATTGCGAGCGCGGGAATGTGGCGCTCGAGGCGTTTGAGCGTCACGACTACGTTGTTTGCAACCAGCTTGAGGCTGGAGTAAGAGATCTCCAGGCAGATTGTGTTCCACTAAAAATTGTAAGAGTTAGTTAATATACTTTTTTAAATATTTATTTTATTTGTATTCTTTTTTTTATTAAATTTTATGTTTTATATTTTTTTTTATATATATTTTTAAATTTTTGATTTTTTAATGATTTTTTTTTTTTTGTAAGGACAAAATATATATTTTTTGTAATTACTTAAATACTTCATTCAACATACTCTTTGTGCCTTGATTCCTTTTTTGGCATTTGCCTGTGCATTTTTAATTTTGTCCAGCAGTTCGTTGCTCACATCGTGCGGACACTCCAGCCCTTCCTGCTCCAGTTCCTTGAGGCTCGTCTGAAAGATAACCGCCTCCGAGAGCAACAACTCCAGTTTGATTAAATCGTCATTTTGTAAAATGGGCGGCTGCAATATGGTGTCCAGCAGCAGTACGTTATTGTAGTCGCCGCGAAATCCCAGATTGCGTCCATCCCAGAAAATCACTTTCTCCTGCAGTGGCAGATATTTGCCACAAACATTTTGTTCACTCTCTACAAAATAATATATTAAATATATTAATTACAAATACTAAATATAATGCTACAACAGCGTTGGCAAAATCTGATGTGATTTGTGCATTTTTTGCTTTTGGTTCTTTCTAATTTAAATAAATTACATAAA
The DNA here is from genome assembly GCA_951804985.1 of Dryomyza anilis. Lineage (NCBI taxonomy): Eukaryota > Metazoa > Arthropoda > Insecta > Diptera > Dryomyzidae > Dryomyza > Dryomyza anilis. The sequence continues at coordinate 88,855,054 of OX638132.1, read as the reverse complement.
AAAATTAATAGTAACTTGTAAAAAGACACATGGCAACCCTGACTGATAATTTTTTTTTCTATTGCTTTGGAGTTTGGGCTTCTCGCCTTGAGCGACAAAGCTTCTTAACAAAATCCTAGACAAGTTTATATTTGAGAAGAATTGTCGATTATGAATGTAATTTATGTGATTTATGCAATATTCCTCATAATATACGTTATTAGATTTTTCAGTAGGTACTCGTAATTCGGACACATTTTTCTAAATTCATTATTTTACCAATTTTTACTGACATTCTATTTTCAAATCTTAAAACAATTTAGCAATATTATTAAAGACGCTTAATTGATTATTTACGGTCATGTTTCAGCTTTCGATCGACTTTCATATGAAAATTTGTAAACAAACGATTTTAAATTTGAAATCTCAGTACAAAAAATTGTTTTTCAAAACGTTTGAGTCAAAACAAGCGGATAAAAATAGCTTTAAATAAAAATGAACTAAATTTGAACCAACATTTTATATTTCTCTTTGACTTTTCATCTTTTGTTTGATATTATGATTTTTTTTTTTTAATTTTTAAATTATTTTTTCTAAAAGTTTGTATTTATTATATAAAAATATTAATATTTTTAAAGTGAATCATATAAAAATGACATAAATATTTTGATATCAGTTGTTTGATATAATTGAAATGAGTAAAAGATGTAATATATCAAAGTTATATTCAAAATCCGAATTCAAATATATACCTCATTCGAACTATACCACCTAACACGATTTTACATATGGACATCCAATACATCAATTATATATAATTATCTTGTGCTGTTTTTTACTTTATTCTCAGTTTTTTTTTCTATTTCGTAAAGTTTTGGAGAAAATTGCAATCGTAATTTTAAGCCGTTCTCACCCACTAAAAGAATATAAAAATATAGTACTAAAAATTAGATTTACAAAAGTATAATCGTAATTTTTCTATTCATTTTCGAGTTTCTATTCAAATAACGAAAAAAATCAGAATATTAGTATTTTTTTGGTATATTGCAATTTGTGTTGACAATTGAAAGAATAATAGAATTGACATATGTGATATCCATGAGAAAAGTGCATTCAGTAAATCAAATCTCTTGTTTTAATTTTTTGTAATATTTCTTTTTTTATATTTTGATATTATTTTATTTGTTATATATAAAATATATGTTTAAACGTTGGGTTTTAATTATAAAAATGTTTACAGAGATTTCTCAAGTTTTGATATATTTTTGAAATTATTGAAAAACGATCACAACGTATTATAGATATTTACAAACTATCACACAAATTTCTATTATTTTATATTTATTTTTAAAATTTAAAAGCAATTAAAATACAAAATAAAAATTATCAAAATATTACACTTAAAATAAAAATGTACCTAAAATATATGATTATCTACATAAATCCCTCATGTATCAGAAATTACTACCAAAAATCCCAGCTATTTAAAAATACCACAAAAAGTGCACCTTAATTAAAAAAGTTATTAATAAAAAAAACACATTATTTTGTATTAATTAAATTGGCTGCTGAAACAAATATTATTTATGAAAAAAGTTAAATGTCCGGCAACAATGCATTTAAGTGTTACAGTGATCGCAGCACCTTGTTAACCCTGGCCAGAACTAAAGGGTAAAATAGCGTTAGACCGGTTAACCGCCCCTGTTGCACACCGAAAAAAAAAAAAAAAACAAAATAAACACTAAAAACTGACGACTTGAAGAAATCAATACTCAAAGTTAATAGTCATCGTCAGTTCGTTTATCTCATTCCAAAAAAAAAAAAAAAACAACGATAAAAACAATAAGAAAACAACAACAACTATGTCACAGATTCACACTAAAGAACTATTACCCCCCACCTGTAAAATAATTCTTGTTTTTTTTTACATATCTTTTTATAATTGATTCATTCGCTGCGTTTACTTTTAATCTCACATTCGTTGCACATTTTTCTCAATTGTTCTTTTTTTTAGCTTTTTTTTCTTTTTTTTTTATTAAAAACGCAATTTACGTCTTCAAATTCACAGCATGGCCACACAATAATTGATTTTTCATTTGGGGTTTCTTTTTTCGTTTTGGTTTTAGGTTGCACTAACCATTTGTATTTAAATCGTAGTTTTGCAATATGACTCCCGAATGCACATCCAGGATTTTCACTTGATTCTGCGAATCGAAGGCGAGGATCACATTCAGATTCGGATGATATGTGATATTACGCGATTCTGTGCCAATTCCACTGCCTATATTTAAATAGCCATCCTGCTTGAATATTCGATGTTCTGTGGCCATTATTGCATGTGGCCTCCTTGCATTAATGTGGAAATTTCAATTTCCGTACGTATTTCACAATTTCTGTTAATTATTTTCGCGTTAAATTCACTTTTTCTCACAGACTTTTTGGATTTCTGCACTTTTTCCACTAATATCCGCCATCAAAGTGAAAAATTATCGTAGAGCAAAAATTGACAGTTCTTTTTGCTTTGACCGTAGAGTGCAATGAAAGATAACACACATATAGTTAAACTCTTTGCTCTGCCTATTTGAAGCAATATTGATGACAAAAGAATTAAAAAAAAATGTAAACATTTGAGAATTTGTTGCGCTGCGATTGGCCGCAATATATGTCAAACAAACGTCATTATTTGGCTTTCGTAGAATTTAACTTTGGATATGTTTATACACTCGAAAAAGTTTTTTGAATATTTTAAAAATTTAAATATTTTACAATATATTTTAAACATTTCAATTGTAATTCTGAACTGAACCATAATTAGTACTTAAGTTTATCTATTTATCCAGCACACACGGGAAAAAATTGTACTGAGACATCGAATTCAAAAAAGTTTGGAGAATTGCACATCGACGGCCGAAGTGAAAAAATTGCCTGTATTTAAAAAAATTACAACAACAACAAAAAAAGTCGCTCGGATCCCTGGTGACCTTGAAAAATAAAAAACCGGTACACCTACAAAACTTAAACTCAACCTACAAATGTGTAAATATTTTGAATAAAAAATGGTCTAGAGGGCGCTAGTTGACCGATCTTAAAAATAATTACATATTTGTGGACAATTGCCTTTCATTTGAGTGATGATGTTGTCAGTCGGTGTACCCTTTCTTGATTTTTCAGGGTAACCAGGGATCCGAGTGACTTTTTTTATTTTTTTTTTTTTTTTTGCGAAAATAAAGCGTGTAACATTTTTTTTCTATTTCACTTGAGTTGTAAAGTGCAATTCAGCCAAAGTTTGTATACAAATATTTATATGAAATTCGGTGGGAATTCTAATATTAGCTGAAACTTGATCTTCCATTTTTTATAGTTACATAGTGTCTACACGATTATTTAAAGACACAGCTATGATAGAACAAAAAAATCACCTAGCCATAGGGAAATCTAATATTGGTGGTTGAGCATTGTATGGCTTCCCAATAAATGTCAACGTCGACACAAATAAATATAAAATTAGAAAAAAGATAGCAAACGATTTTAATGTACATCTATCAATGGTTGCATCGATTTTGCCTTTTATTCAAATTTAAAACACGCTTCATGGAAAAAAATCCGAATTTTTAATTCATGGCAAGTCATAAATTTTGATATCTATGGCTAGTAAGAGTTTATGGCTAGCTTTTTGTAGACTCCGCGAGTCATAATGCAAGCTTGCCATATGTTAAGTCATGTAGGATGGCTGGTGTAGACGCCGTGTTATACATTGTCTACAAGAATCATCATTCAAAGACATAGCTCTGGAAAAATACCAAAAAAAACAGCTTGTCATAGAGATTTGTTGATTGGGCATTGTACGGCTAGGCAATGAATGTCAATGTCGAAACAAACAAATTTAAAATTTTCATGAGAAACTGCTTTTATTTGTTATTTGTGAATTGAATTAGGTATGTGTTCAAACGCTTGTGGTATATTCAAGGAGTTTTTCCTGTCACATAGTTTTTCTTTTTCCACAGTGTATTTAGGTCATATATAATATTGGTACCCAAACAAAAACTATCACTAATTATTGTAAAGTGTGTCGGTAGCTTTATCTGTTTTCTTTTTTCAAAAATGAATATTTTACCCAAGAAAAGGTAAAAAATTATTTTATTTTTAAAAACTTTAATATAAATAACTTTTAAATACTAACACAGATGGCACGTGCGAACGAAGGATAACATTGCCAGAGTGCGACGGGATGAGGCTGCTGCCCAGGAAGAAGAACGCAAACGGGTGGAAAAACTCGATTATGCGGTAAATTTTAATAAATAACAAACAAAAAAATAAAATTGACAATTATGCCCACCATTATGTAGGAAAGCGAAGCCCGTATCAACTTTTTGCGCAATAAGTCCGGTCTGCCGGATCGTCCTACAGCCGCTGCGTCTAATGAAGCTGAAGCCACCTCCACAATTGTCCCTGTCAGCGGCCAACATGTGGATCTATTCGCCGACTACAAGTCACACATCAAACAAACGAACAAAGATCTGGAAAAGGAGAAAAAAGAAGAGCAAGAAAAGTATGAGAAGCAAATCGGTTACCTTACGTACCTGGGACAGGACACGAACGAGGCGCTTAAACTGCGCAGCTGGTATGAAGTGGCACCGAAACGTGCGGAAGTTGGGGAGCGCATCGTCGACGAAAAGGATCTGAAAAACAAATTCACACATGATCCTTTGACATTGATAAATGCGCTTTTGCCTCCCGAAAAGAAATCGACGACGCAGCAGCGCAAGAGAGCTGTGTCACCAAAGGCAGCTATAGCTGAAGTTGACTTCAGTGACTTCAGTACAGAACCAGAGAAGAGGCATAAAAGTAAGAAACACAAAAAAGAGAAAAAACACAAAAAAGATAAGAAATCGCATAAAGAAAAGACAAAGGATCACAAAAAGAAGAAATCGCATAAAAAATCTGAAGATTTGCATAGCGAGCAAGTGGAACGAAAACGACAAATGTTGGACAAGTTGCGCAAGGACCGACTGCGTCGTGAAGCAAGTGAGCGTGTGCGTCAGCAGCAACTCTTGGCACCTCAAGAAGTCGCCAAGGATCCTGTGACAACGACATCGGCGACACCGCGTATTTTACAAAAATATAATAGTCAGTTTAACCCGGAGTTGGCAAAACAAAATATGGCCTAGAGCCTAAATGAGAATAAAATAGTTTTTAATAATATTTATTTTATTTATCCAAAAGATTGGCTTTTATGCAAATAACACTTATTACGACAACTCATGTGCTTTACTATATTTTTACAAAAGCACTTGCGGCATTTTCCATAAACAAATTTTCTTTAGACCTAACACATTATTTTGAGAATTAAGCCCATTTAAAGAGCATTACAAGTCCTTGGCACATCTAAAACCTAAATTTCCCGCCGAACTGTCGGCCGTGTTTTGCGAACGTGCCGCACAGCGGTAACGATAGCAATATGATTTGTGGCACAAGTAGGAGCCGCCCTTCTTGACGCGATTCGGATTCGTACTATGATCGTCAGCCTGCCACAAATCCTGCGTCCATTCCCACACGTTGCCTACTATATTATAAACATCGAAATCATTCTGACGAAATTTATCAACGGCACAGGTCGATGCATAGCCATCTTCTAAAGTGTTGCCATCTGGAAATTCACCTTGCCAAATATTTAGCCTGTCGAAAGAAAACAATTAATCTTTAATTTAAATTACTTTATTTTATACTCTACCAATGTTGTTCGCGTGGCATCAATTTATTGCCCCACGGATAAAGTTTTCTTTTCTTGTTGCCACGACAGGTTGCCTCCCATTCAGCCTCGGTGGGCAAACGTTTGCCCGCCCACTGGCAGTAGGCGACAGCATCATTCCATGATACGTGCACCACCGGATGCTGCCAATGATCTACAAATAATAATAAATATAAAACTTATTTCCAAAGAGTGTTTCAAAAGGGGTACCTTTTAAACTACTTGTTGGTCCGCTAGGCTGCCGCCAGTAGACATCTTTCACTTTGTACCACCACAGTGCGCTGGCCACACGAAAATCGACATATGTTTCCTGTTCTGCCTCCGTCAGCAAGGTCTTGAAAACGAAACTGTCGCCAAAACGCTCCGCCTCCGTTGTATAGTTTGTGGCATCGACAAATTGCTGAAATCTTGCATTAGACACCTCATATTTATCTATATAGAAATCTTTCAACACCGTCACCCGTTCCGGCGCCTCATGATCTTCTACAAAATGCGGTTCATTTGTACCCATGACATATTCTCCGCCTGGTATAAAGGACATATCCTGCACAAGTGGCTCCTCCTCATCCTCTTTCTGACAAGCAACGTCATCTTCTGTTTCCGGATAGTAGTCGCGATAGTATTTGTTGTTACGCCGCGCATTACTCTGGCAGACTTTATCAGATCCATCGCTTTCTTCTTTTAAGTCTATCTTGGGCTCTATCGTCAAGTCGCTCTCACGTTCTAATTTGTTGCATCCACAATCTAACCTAGCCACGCCCACTATAGTTGTCAAAATTAATATCCTAAACCACATCTTTGTTCATTTGTGATTCTATTTAAAAAGGTTTCATTCTCGAAATCCGGTTTATTTTATCTTATTGGAATTAAAGAAAATAAACAAATATCACAAGCATGATTGCACAATAAAATGGTACAATATTTTGCGCAATAAATGTTAACATTACATAGAAGTCGTCGTTGTTATTTACCGTATTGATTTAACAGTGAAACAAGTTAAAACGTTATGTTGTTCATAGCTGACCCAGCAAGACATGCCCTACCGAAACTCTAACACAAAGACAATATTATATTTTCTCACTCATACATAAATAATTTGAAATACATCCCTGCAGGATTCATGACTCGTAATTTTACTAGTAATGAAAACTAATATTTTTACGCGTTGGTTTGCCACCATTTATTTGTAGGTTATTCATTGCGTTTGCAACAGCAAATGGAAAACAAGTCGTTTTAATAGAAAATTTTGGGTTTTTTGATTCCATTTGGTCTAATTTTGGTTAGTTTACTATTTATTTAACCGTCACTAACCTCAAAATTAAAACAGTTTATGTTACGTAAAATATTTCGTAAATTTACCAGTAATTTAATCGTCACTTATTACCAAAAGAACAGTGACAAACATATATTCAATTGATTCTCATTGTAGATGAGTGAGATAAAAATTCACATGCACACAAAAGTTTCGAGCATTTATTTTCTGAATCTTTTAAAAACGTTATAGAAACTTTTACTGAAACTTTCAGTTTTGCTACTAATAATATTACTGCTCACATGACCAGTAGTGTTCTTGCTGGGGATACTGTTATAAAAAAAAATCAGGGCTCTAATCACATATGATGATAATCTTATAACGATATCGTTTAGACGATAGTCTTACTCTTTAAGACTATCGTTTCAACGACGATCGTTTTTAAGTTATGTGATGAGAGCCCAGAAATAAATGCAAAATGCATGGAGATTCATGTTATGCTCAGACTCACGAAATTAGATTGTAAATTTATTGCAAAAAAAAAATAACCAAAATACATTGATTTGTATTCCAAATACAATAATTCTGATATATTTTAAATCAAAAGGTTCACTTTATAAGCTTATTCAAGATTCAAATTTTTTTTTTCAGCCATCTTACTTGAATCACACAATTTGCTCAAAACGTATATAATTTGAGAATCATTTTTGAATGACACTAATACCATCTCAGGATCCCGAATGGATTGGCTGGGAAGAATTATTGCTTAATCCGATCTAATGAATAACAGAAGCAAATTAAATTTTAGTGAAACAAAAAATAAATGATTTATTTTAAATACAATTTATAGGTAAAGAAAAATGACCAGCACACCTCCTGATGACCTTAATCGAAATTAAAAAAAAAAACTTTAAATCGTTTTTGTTTTTAATAACGAGTTGTTACCTCGGTTAGGTAAGTATGTTTGTCATTTTTAAAATGGAACAAACGTTATTTTCATAATCATATATTTTAAATTGAACTTGCAATCAAGAACTCGAATTGGTCGGTTGTCTCCTCTACTGGTTCTTGTTCGGCATTGTCCATTGTAGATTTAGCGGGAGAAGTCCCGTTATCTCAGCGAAATACGTGTACATTTTTTGCTGCGAACGGTGTGTATGCCACGCTAAGGCGCGATATCTCCAAAGACTACAATAAGAACGTCGTACCTACTAATAGCAGTATTTTATTAAATTCAATTGTGAATAACATTTAAGATGAAGATTGTTTTTACGTCCTGAATAATTAACAATTTTCAAAACAAATGCACTCAAAATTTTCGTTTATACATGAATTTTATAAAACTGCAATCACACGATATTCAACCGATTCCATGAGGAAGTACATGATCGGGTTTAAGTTTATAGGAATGGACGAAATGTGATAAAATACAAATTCTATTATATAAAAATTAATACACATAATATACGTTGTTTAATATTACAACTATTGTTTTATAAAAAAAAAAAAAAAACATTAATCAAAGACACATTTTATTTTAAATTCGAATAAAAAAATAAAAAGCATAAATATTTTCGAGTGAAAAGCGCAAAAATTGCATAGCATCCCTGAAAGTGTAAAACTATTACGTTGAGCACCATTTTAAATACAAATCGGTAATCGGTTTTGCAATCGTTTATATTCGTTACGTTGCAGTCGAGTCGTTCACATGTTAAGCGATATCTCTTGTTTCATATTTTAAAATCGCGTTAATTACATGTTTAATTAAAATTTAGCGAATATTTCTGTTATATCTTGTTGAATAGTCGGCCAATCACATTTTAAGAATGGAAAATTTGGAGGAAGGACCACGAGGTAAGTGGAAAATTCCAATGTTCAAAGTGGTAACTGAAGCTCTCTGAGACTGTCACAGAGGGTTGCTGCATCGGTATGTGAATGTGTGTTTCTGCATATTACTCCCTTTCCCCCGTTGGGATCCAAAATGTTGTTAGATTAGTGAAAACCGTTTGATTTGAAAATCAACGCCATGTTCTTGGCTGAAGCACATTTTTTGTAGAGCTGTAAACAAATCGGTGGATGGATGGAGGGATGGTTTTGTTTAATCATATCGTAAGTTAGGAGTCCTAATATCGAAGAAACATTACAGCGCAAAAAAAAAAATCTAATTAGCCGAAAATGTTTTTTTTTATTATAAGTACCCGAAATTCAATGTTTCTTTATTATGCCTGAATCACACGATTGAATAAACAATCAACTTTTGAATCAATTTTCAAAACAATTTAAATATCAATCGTGTGATTGTCTAATTTGCCATACAAAAATTGGGCATTCACACGATTGATATTAAAATTATTTGAAAATTGATTCAAAAATGATTGTTTATTCAATCGTGTGATTCAGGCTTTAGAACGCATCAATTATATGATTTCATATATTCCAGATGTGCTTTTAGAAAAGCGGCACATTTAAGCAATAAAAATTATCAGTTTAAAACCAAAACTCAGTCTAATTAAAAAAAAAACTTTGTTTCAAATTTATTTTCCATACATACAAAATATAGAATTATATTAGATCTGATTTTAACAAGCAATACATCATTATTTTCTGTAAGATCAAATGAAGTTGGGTAACTAAATATTTTTGCAAATGTACCAGTTGTATTTTAACTTCGATACTATTTTGACTTTCAATGAATTCTTTATATATTAGTACAACGTATCCTTATACATATTTGTTTTATTCGAATACATAAAACGATTGCAATTTTAAGGATTGTAAATTTTTAAAGGGTTAAATGTTAATGTCCATGCCCTTCATGTCAAATAATTTATTGACGTATTTTAGCAGTTGTATTTAAAAATTACAATACATATTTAGATTGCTGTTTTTCACGCGCATCAAGAATATTTTTCGAAAAGATATAAAAAAAAATTTAGATATTTTTTTAAGTTTTTTTGTGGTTACGATTTTTCATTAAAATTGAAACTATTTTATAACAATGAATATGTGCACTTTTTCAATTTCAAAATACACTGTGATTTATTTAATGTCTTTGAGCACTTGTAAATACACGAAACGAAATTATTATGTTCCAAAAGAAACCTAATTTTTAAAATTGATTAATAAAGTTTTGTTCTGAATTTAATTTTTGAAATTTACAAAATGAAATTCCGATACAAATAAGTACACATGTGTCTTTCATACAGTATTTAGACACACGTTTATATAGTGTTACTGTCACAAAAATCTTTATTCGGAATAATTATAACAAACTTTTGCAAATCTAAATTCGTATGCAACAGCTCTGGCAAGGCAATACCGTGATTTCCTGTATTATATTCTAATTTAATGCCGATTGTGATCAGCGCTTCCCGACGCACCCCATTGTTCATGCAATTGTATAAAACTGATCCTTTTTAACGTCCTGTGGGGAATACGACTAGAAAATAGGTTGATGGGACAAATTTTGCGAAAGCTGGCGAGTGGGTATAATATGAATTTTATTGGTTTGGTTTTAAGAGCTAGAACTTTTGTCACGAAAGAAAGTTGCGACCGAATGACCGAATCAATGGGGGGTGCAATCCCCAATCTCCGGTAATGTTCATATGCAAATTTTCTGTAGTTTTAGTGATTTTGAGGCAGTAAAGGCCAGGAACATCGATCTCAATATCAGCCATTCTTGAAGATTTTGGCGTTATTTTTATAATTCTTTGAGAGCAAAAGTTTTATTAAAACTAATTTGTTGACAAGCATTTTAATTTTATGTCAAGTTTAATTTTTTTGAAACGAAAACCAAAATATTTTTATCTACCATATATTTGTGAATGTAAGGGCCAGTTTTTTAGTGCTCGTTTAAACTCCGTTTAATTAATCTTCTCTTTAACTATAACGTCTTTCAATTTTGTTAGCAGTTTTTCAGTGATAATTTAAAATGAACACAGACCAAGACAATATATATGGCACCACAGGCAAATGACAAATAATTCTCTCGATTTTGATTTCAGATAAATGTGATTCAAAGTAAATAAATAAAAAAATTGTTGCAGAAAAATAAAATTAATGTATTTTTAAATTCAAACAAGAGATCGAGCAACTAAATTGCACGTGAGACCTTTTTTTAATGCATAGTGTGCAAAAATACAAAAATTAATAATAATTTGTGAAACAGCGCAGCGACAGAAAATAGTGAAAATAGTGTTGTGAAAAAAAAATTCATGTCAAAAACTTTGAAAGTTTGAACGTAGCTTAAACCATAATCATCGATCGTTTAAACTAAGTTTAAACGACGGTTGAAGTTCACTGAAAAAATCACTGAGGAAATCAGCTTATAGGCTATATATCAGTGGGCGTGGCACCTTCCATATAACCCAAAAATTAAAAACACGTAATATCAGCAATTGGGATAGCAAATTTAATGAAATTTTGGTCAACATCCTAAACGGTCTCGCGGAATGTGGGCGTGATTGGACCACTGGGCGTTGCACCCACCATAAAAGGTATATTTTCCAGATGGTGTATGTCAACAGTTATTATAATGATATCAAGATATTTCACAACAGGGTAACAACCACCAGACATTTTTTAAACTCACCCCACCGAAATTCACCATACTTAAATTCACCGCACTAAAACTCACCTAACTAAAACTAACAACACTAAAACTCACCACACTAAAACTCACCATTCCAAAATTCACCACACTAAAATTCACCACACTAAATCTCACCACATCAAAATTCACCACACTAAAATTCACGAAAATAAAATTCATCTCACTAAAACTTCCACTGAGAAAAATTCCACGCGAAGAATTCTACGCGAAATAATTTTACGGGAAAGCGTTCTACGGGGAAGATATAATTATAAAATGTTCTTTATATTAATAAAATCACTCCATATCCTTGCATTCACAAAATCTTGGCACGAGTCATGCACGGGTCCAGCTAGTTTATTATTGTGTGAACTTTAAATTAACGAACTACCGATTCAAACGTTCTTTAAAAACTAGTGTTTCTTTTTCAGGTTGAAAGGTTTTTTCGAACTTCATTTTTGGTATATTTTCCAAAGAAACATTTATACTGAGCCTACGACACTGACAAAATCACAATATCGTCCTTGACGACATGTTTACGTAGCCATGAGCAAGTATTCGTCATATAAAGTATGACGACTCCGTTTGCATTCTGTTTTTCTAAATAAATCGGTATGATTTCGGTTTTGTTGTAGTCGTTTACGTACCGTTGACAAGGGGGGGCTCTGTAATATTTCCGCTTGCTCAACGGTGACGATTTTCTTGCGTTATAACTTTTTATTTTCATATATATTTGATAGTTGCTAATATTATTTTTATTAATAAAGAAAAATGTATGAGTTTTCAAATTTGCAAACTAAAAAGCAGCTGATAGTTCTATCTGCTTTTAAAACATTTGACTAAAGTAATTTTTGCTTATTTTAAACCGAACTAAAACCTTTTTTCAAACGGTTACATTTTGTGCTAAACAATTGCTGAAAAAATTTGTTTACTACACTTATTTTGATAATATAACTACTAAATTTTAAATTATGACTACTGATAAGAATGCGAACAAACCACGTGTAAAAACTAAAGAGCTTACGTACAATTGTAAGCATTACTGAATTTTATCTCAAACAGATCTTGTTTTTTCACAGTCTTCTATAGTCAACTTATACATAATTTTACCCAGTTGGGAAGGTTAGAACACATGGGAAAAATTTAACCTTGGTGTTATTATGATAGTGATTATGATAGTTAATGCAAATATAATATATTTATATCGACGAGACATAATCAGCCCAATTCTAAATAAATACTCCCATAAATATTTGGGAGAAATCGTTGGGAGAGAAAAAGCTTTGTATTGAATTTACATACAAAGCTTTTTATTCCCAAATAAATTCTCCCAAATATTTATGGGAGTATTTATTTAGAATTGGGCTGAATATATATATATTTTATGCAAACATAATTATGGTATAATGGAGCTGCAAATAAAATATGTTTATGGCTTAAATAATTATATTCACATATTACATATTATATTTACATCTAAACTAATTTATTAAAATTGTGAATATATTATATTTAGAACAAAATTACAAACATATTTATTGATTTTTAAGAACAAATTATATTTGAATTCAAACATATCTAATTACATTTTACCCTGCGTGTATCGTCTCATACATATTAAAAATGCAGCTCACTTTTAACTCTTATTAGTTTTTATTATTGTGCTGCTCTTTGGGTTTTGTTTTTGTTGAAAATAAAACTCCTGGCATATCGTAAGTGAGTATTATCAAAATTATAGTCGGTCTAAGCCGACTATAAATACCCTACACATATGTGTGGTTACCGTTCAAATTGGTATATAGGTCACCAGGGTATACGAATCCTGAAAATAACTACAAACTTTCCATCGCTGAAGAATTTCCATTCATTTGATACCCATATTTTCAAATGGGTAGGTGTACCGAATTTCGATTTTGTTTTTGGGAACCACAAATTGTATCAGCGGAAATCATTATTTTCATGTATTTAAGCATGATTTCAATATATATTTGACCAAAAAAGTGTACGTAAGCACGTATACAGTAAAATTGATCTGTAGATGTAAATTAAATATGAGGTATTTGAATATAAATGGTCAGATCACAGGTCACAATGGACCGATATCGCCAATTTCTTCGCACATACAGCGTAGGTATATGAGTAATCTAAATTGTAAGTTTCATTTATCTAATTCTTCAATTGTTTAAGTAGTAGAGATTTCAACAGACAGACGGACAGACGGACATCGCTAAATCAGGAACTCAGGATGTCATGCTGATCAAGAATATATATACTTTTCCATACCGGAGATGCTTCCTTCTGGGTGTTACAAACGGCGACCAAACTGAATATACCCTTTCACTCTAAGTGTAGGGTATAAAAATAAATTAACTGACTAATTGGAGGGATTACCGAAAGTTAGAAAATTATATCCCGAAACGATACCCAATCGTATATGGGTCATTCCACGTCAGATATATCAATCTTTGAAATTTTGTAGAAAGATATATAGTCATCGAGAAATATAAATTTATTTTTTTTTTATTGTTATTTCCGACCAACAACAAAGTAATGCGCTTTGAAATATTAATAATAATAGGCCTTTCGAATTTTGTCAGACGAAAATCTATATGACACAAACAAAAAAAAAAATTTTTTTATATAAAACGTTTTTAAGGTGAATTTTTAGTATGATTTGAAATAAAACGTGTCCGAAAAATATTTCTATTTTTATTTTTTTGTTTAGTTGTTAGGTGAAAATCATTTGGCCTTAGTGGCTTTGGATTGAACTTAATAAAAATAAATAAATAAAAACATAAAAAAAACAATAGAGCTATATTATGAGAAAATACAAAAAATGGGATATATCTTAAAAACTAGTGCCATTTTAACAATACTTTCGAGACAAATGACAATATTTTCGGAATCTGCATTATGAATGAAATGAAAGAATTGCATTTTTACATTTTACTGCTCCAATAACGACATTTTACTGCTCCAATAACTAATTAAATTTTTATCGGAAAGTGTTGTAATCTATATAAATATGTAGTTCAAAAGCGAATTTATGAAAATCTCTTATCGAAAACACATAAAACCTACGTTTAATGTAAACTCAAATTTATAACTATAATATTAAATTTATTAGATTTAATTAATTTAACTATTTCCATTGAAATATAATGAAAAAGTATTCAGAAACACAAACTATGTAAAAACTCCGAGATGAAGAGCTATTCTATTTCGAAATTTTCAAGAGAGGCAGTTGCCAGATGATATTCTCACACGAAATACCTCTTTCCCTCATGCAAGTCACTATATCCCACCGAGAAAAATTCTAAAAAATGTCCACCAATTCTCAGACAAATCTCACTTTTTGTTTTGATGTTGGACTATAGGAATTCTTTTGCCCAGCCGACTGCCAACTTTTTACGCTGATTTATAGCTTCGACAGAAGAATGCTTCTTCTTTCAGCCACAATTGAAGTAATAACGGAATTATTTTTGGATTGGTAGTCAATTTGGTCTCCGCCATGCTGTCCTCAACAAGCCAAGTTTAATTATATATTATTAATTACAAATTAAATGGAATCTGTAAGGGTCTGATCCCAATAGATGATGATTAAATAATGAAATGAATTTGCAAAAATTCCCACCGTACCGCTGCATTTTTTTCACGTCTGATAATATTTTCTACACAACGGAAATTTCCCTTGTGTGCGAAATCTTTTCCCACAAGGACATTAAATTCCCATAAGCTGTATTTTCCCTTTAAAACTGCATTCTCATTTTTATCAAATTTTGTATGATTTTTTTTCTTTCGAACGATTTTGAGTTCAATATTGCAATACGAAAATTAGTTCTTGCATGAATTCAAATGCATCGAATTTAAAGATTTTAATTACATAATTTAGAAATGATTATTATTGGAATTAGAATTCAAAATCGGTAGAATATAAGCTTAATACTAAACCAATCGAAATCTTAAACATCCACGTTAGTTGTAAATCATAAAAAAAAACTACATAAAATAATTTAAAAGAACGTATTCTAAATTTAACTTTCTTTCCTTCCCACTATTTTAGTCACACGTTCGCTGCGCAAACGTTTGACCTCTGTGGACAGTGAGGCATCCAGTCGACCGGGTACTCCGTCCGCTTTAAAACCCATTAATGCATGCATGACAGAACTAAGTAAGTTGGAGATGCTTTGAAATTGAAGAAAATTTAATTTTTAATAAAAATGAAAATTCACAAAATTATTTAGATTCGCCATCACGTACTGCACGCATGACGCGTAGAAATTCCGTCACAGGCACACAGACACCTGCAAAAACGCCAGCCAAAGCCAGAGGTACAACAGCCGCAACATTATCTGCAGCAGCCACGCGCCTGGACACACCAGATCTAAACAGTCCGGCACGACGCACAACAAGAAAACGTAGTGTAACGTTGGTCGATGATGAGCCAGTCACACCACGCGTCACCATTTCGAAACTAAAATATGAGACTTTGGCAGAAGAAGAATCTACGCCTGTCATTGAGCGACGCGTTACGCGTTCATCTTCAAAGTCGCCACTACAATTGGAGAAGCAAAAACAGGAGACAGCTGCACACAGCTCGCCTGTAGAATCGCTTTCGCCAAAATCAAAACCATCTACGACACAACCAACAGACTCAGCGGCCTCAGCGCGCAGGCGCAGCTCGAAGCCGGGACCAAAGTCCAAAACAAAGTCTCCAGTCATTGATGACGATCTGTCTGATGTGGAGGTTATTAATCTGGAAGCGGAGGATGATGAGTCCAATGCTCAAAAGCCCAATGAAATCATAGAGATTGATTTGGATGAAACTAGTGAGGCAGGGTCAGAGATATATAAAACGAAATCAAAGGTCGCTGACGTCACCTGTTTGCCTAATGAAAATCAAGATGAGAGCTTTGGTGAGTGTGTTTTGATTGCGGATGTTGAGACACTGCATAAAATAAAAGAGAATAAATTGTCAGATGAAACTTTAGACGCAACACAAAAAACTGTAGAAAACTTGTGCAAAAAATCACCCACAAAATCATCACCAACAGTTACAAATACAGCAGAGAAATCAACACGAAAATCTCTGGAGAATATAGCGAAATCATCTATAAAAGCAACAGAAAAATCCACGCCTTCAAAAACACCAGAAAAATTATTAAAATCAGTAGAGAATTCCATTAAATCACCAGAAAAATCCACGAAATCACCCGAGAAATCTACAAAATCTCCAGAGAAATCCACAAAATCACCCGAAAAATCTACAAAATCTCCAGAGAAATCCGCAAAATCATCTGAGGTATTAAATGCAAAATCATCTATAAAATCACCCGAAAAAATTACAAAGTCAACAGAGAAATCTGAAGAAATCGCAAAATCATCTGCAAAACTTGAAAATAATACAACTGAAAACCTCTCAGATAAATCACCAGTGAAATCTAAAGAAAATTCAACTGAAAAGTCGGCAGAAAAATCATTTACCAAATCTTTAGAACATTTTGAAGAGAAAACTATAAAATCTCCAGAAAAATCTAAGGAACCAGTCGAAGGAAATTCATCTACTAAATCACCCGAAACATCATCGGCAAAATTAGAGGAACCCAGCACTAAATCTTCTACAAATGCCTTAGCTTCATTTGGAATATTTTCTAACCAATCACAAAAAGATTCGATGGAGTCTAACAAAGTCATTGTCGATAGCGATGCTGCGACCAAGACACCAATTGAATTTCGGCCCAAACCGATAATAACAGCGGTTGTTGAATTGGATCCGCTGACACCGACTGCACTGGAAAAAATTATACATGGAAAGCAGTCAAAAACAGACAAATCGGAGGCACCAAAAGCACGACAAGATGACGTTGCAGATAATGGTGCAAATGTTAAAGCAGATGATGAAGTTGCCAAGAAAGCCAAACCTGAAAGTATAAAATTTGTTGCCTTCACGGAATCACCAGAGGATAACAAACACAAAAGCAGTTATCCAAAAACACCTGGTCTGACCAAGAGTAAAAGTTATATTGAAATCAATTCATCGCACGAAGATGAAAAAGACGGCTCTTTTCAGGCTGAGAATAAGTCACGCGCAAGCATAAATAAGTCATCGTCGAATAGGATGGATGAGGATGCGGCGGTGGCGGATGAGAATGAAAACGATGAAGAAGATGATAATGATGTGGAAATGATGGACCTTGATAATAATTTGCGCTTGGAGAGTATAACGCCATACAAATCAAAGCAGCTGCAGATGCTGCAAAGTTCGACGCCATTGCTGAATACAGGCAATGCGCCAAAAAAAAGTGGTTTGACGCCCAAAGTACTCGAGCGTGCACAATCTTCAAAGGAGGAGCTCGCCGCAGATGCTGAAGTAACAACAACAAGTGTTGCAAAGCCAGCAAAGGATTCATTGACTGTTGCCTTAGAAGAAGCAAGCGCCAAGGAGCAACCGCCATCACCATTGATGAAACCTTGGTCACTAAGCGTAAGCGGCAAGAAGTCAGACGAAGCCGCTCTTGATGCCATTAAACCCGAGCAAACGCTGGCAACAGCTGTAGAAATCAGGGAATTCCCATCGGCAAAGAAACGCAATTCGCGCTTCGAATCAGATGACGATGAGGCGGTGAGCGATGATGCAGATATTGCGGAAGAACATTCGGAAGAGGGGGAGGAGGAGGAACAAGATGAGCAGGCGATAATACTGCATGACGATGAGGGCGAAGAAGAGTTGGCGGATGATGAAAAACCGCGTCGGAAAAATTATTTTGTATCTGACGAAGCTATGGAGGCGGATGCTGACTATGAAAGCGGCGACTCTATGGACTCGGAGGAGCGACGCGAATTAAAGGAGAATGAAATTCCAATTGATGGCGAATCCATTGGCAGTGAGGACACTGATCACGGTGATGATGATGGCGAAGCGTACGGCGATGAGGAAGAAGAAGAAGATGAGAATGGCTCTTTCATTGTTAAGGACTCGGAGGAATCACTTTTGGAATTAACGGATGATGAAGAGAATGTCGACGAATCAGACAAGAAAAAGTACAGACGAATTTTGCGTGTTCAAAGCGACTCGGAGGAAGAGAACGAGCAACAGGAGGAGGAAGATAAAACGAATAATAAAGAAAACGCTGAGGTAAATGAGCTGGCGCTTGAGGTTAGCAGAATGATTGATGAGACTGGCATCTTGGAAGAGTTAGAAGAAGATGAGAAGGAAGCATTCAAAAATGTAAAAAAGGACGAAGCGGTGAAGCTCAATGACTCCAAACGACAGTCGCGCAGAAGTATTGTGGAGAAGGCAAAAACCGAACAGCCAGATGAAAAGGACGAAACAGTGGCACTCAATGACTCTAAACGGCAGACGCGTAAGAGTCTGAAGGAGAAGGAAATAGCGGAGGAGGCAGCCAAGTCAATGCAGGTAGAGCTCAATGACTCCAAGCGGCAAACGCGCAATAGCATGAGAGAGAAGCCAAAAACGGAAGAGGATTTAAACAGCTGTAAAGAAATGGATAAACTCATTGTAAATGATGATGAGGAAGATGAATATGAAGACGAAGAGAATAAAGATAAAGAAGAAGCCGATGAAGATGTTGATGATGAGCAACTGATTGCGATTAAATCAGCCGACTCCAATCTAAACAACAGCAAATTAAGCGAAACTGCAAAGGAAATACAAAAAATAGCTGGTAACGAGAGCAGCGTTGAAGATGATGAAGACGACGATGAGGCTGCTAAGAGAGCTCTTAATGCCTCGCGCAAAGAAAGTATCAAAAAACTAAATCAATCGGATCGCTTTAACAAAACGGTACACGAATTAAACGATGAAACTTCGCCCGAAGTAGTAGAAATTATTAAGGATGCGAGCATCCTGCGACGCAAGTCGCTAAACCAGTCGAAACCAGCGGTAGCCAGCAGCAGTAGCAGCGAAGAGGATGATGAAGTAGCGCTGCAAAAGTTGGTCTCCGCTGGCAAACGTAAAAAGCAAATGATGTCTGCATCGAGCAGCGATGAGAGTGCTGAGGAAGAGCAGGCTGAGCATTTGAAACAGACACTAAAATATGAAACAGATGAAGACACTTCGGAGCCGGAAGAAAAACTCGTAACAAAACAGGCAGCCAAACGCAAATCAATGCCCGCGATCAAACGCAAGGAAGAGGCGGCGGTGATCACCACTTTGCGACGAAAATCTATGAGTCATCTAAGAAATGACATGATGCCCATGAGTCCTCTGGGCGATGGCACAACCAGTGAGAGTGAAACCGATAAAGAAGAAACAGCAACATCGCTGCGTAAGAAATCTGGTGGTTTAAGTGTTTCCTTCACCAATTTTATGCAGAAGAAGCAGGTCAGAGAAACAGCGACCGGCAAATTTATGCACAACTCATTTTCTATAGGAGTCAGTGTAACAAAGAAAACCGTATCGAGCTCAGAACAGCAAAGCGATTCGGCGATGTCCTCAACGTCAGGACAAGATGTACAGGCTAACGATGATGAAGATAAGCAAGATTATGATAATGAGCAGAGAGAGAATAAAACATCGGAGGAGGAGGCGCCATCAAACGATGAAGAAGATGCGGCGATCGACGCGGAGGAGGATGAGGTGACAAGCAACAGCTCCAATTCCAACAGTGATCCGCAATTTAGCAGCGATGATGCTGAACAACTTAACAAATTACAGCATATGGAAAAACCGTCTACGTATGGCGAGTATCGGCGTCAGTCTTTAATACATCAGGCGACAGGCAGTGGCACTGCTGATGACCTCAACAAAAGTGGTGCCAAATTGAAACGGCGTCGAAGTATGTGTGTGGCACAGGACGGAGCTGCTTTCAATCCATCGCAATCATTTATGGAGAATGTAGCGAAGCAGCGTCGGCAGCAACGTAGCTTGGAAAACCAGGCCGCCACTAAGAGAAAACGGCTCTCGAAGAGCTTCTGCGCCGGTTCGTTGGACAGCACGCAACTGGAGGAGGTTCGTCATATGCACAAAAAGTCGAGGATTATGCGTCACAATAGCAGCAACACAGTAAAAAGCTCGACGCCGCGTGAGCCGAAAACTAAAATACAAAATGATGACAACAATAATATACAGCGTATTTTGGGACGCTGTGATCAGATACTGGAGGCGGCAAATCGCGCTAAACTGGAGGCTAAGCTTAATTACAACAAGGTAAGTGTTGTTGCTGTTTTTTTTTTTTTTTTAATTTCTGCAACTTTTTGTTATATGCAGAGCAAGGTACGTGTTGCCAAACCTAAGAAAGCAAAGAAGCCTGTCGCGGTGACCGAAACTTCCTCCGACAACAACACCCAAGAAGAGCAGCAACAGATACTGGATCTTAAGAAACAATTAAAACGCAAAGGTAGGACAAAAGGTTTAAAGTACGATGTATGCAAAGCATTTGCAATATAATGGTTACCTTTTTAATTTATAGTTATTTTATATAGTTTATTGTTAAATTTGTATGCTTTACAATTAACTGTTTCGGCCGCAGCAATTATGCCGTGCTGATCGCTTCTGCGTTGCGCGTTCTGGCACAAGTTTTGCTCTCCAATCGCTGTCGGTTGTCTTGCACTTGGTCGCTCTACCGGAGATTCGAACGCCCTCTTCTACGTTGAAGAGGGCGTCTACGAACGCTCCTAAAGCTTGCACATCGGTGTTGGCAGACATCCATACCTCAGCGCCATAGAGGAGGACTGGCATGAGGAGTGACTTATAGAGCTTTTTTTTTGTTCGTCGAGAGAGGGCTCTGCTCCTCAATTTCCTATTGATCCCAAAGTAGTAAACTTCCACGTCGTGAACTATCTGGAGAAAAACGAACTACTTAGTGACCGGCAATATGGTTTTCGTAGGACTCTCCTATTTCTGGTATTTATCAATGACCTTCTGTCATTAACCCAGAACCCAATTCATTCCTTTGCAGATGACAGTAACATTTGTCATTTATATTCGTTCAACAAGCGCCCAAACTCTATGGATATTGAGAGTAAAAGACGCACTATGAATGACTCACTCAATAATGACCTTAAATCAATCTCCGAGTGGGGTCTTGCAAATAGAATTGATTTTAATGCAAGCAAGACCTAATGTTGTCTGTTATCGCACAAAAGATTGGATTCATCGGCCTCGGCCTAAGATGGAATACAACTCGCACATTTGGGCAGGGTCTTCAAAATCTTCTTTGGAGTTCCTTGATCGAATCCAACAACGTGCAATATTTTTAATAGGAGATGAAAATATTTCGTCCTCTATTGGTACTCTTGTGCACCGATGGATCGTAGGGTGTGTATGTCTGTTTTATAGGTATTACAATGTTAATGTTCGAGGGAAATACATGGCCTGATTCCACCAGATCGTGTATTCTCTCGTTCTACTCGGGCATAGAACCCCTGGGACACCCCTTCTTAGAGATCTGGCACCCGAGAGTACACTGAGATTCCATTCGCTGGCCATGAATTCTTCTGAAAATATGTTGCAGATGAGCTTCTGCATGTTACTTGTAAAATCATCGCCGTCTATCTTTAAGAGAAGTGTTCTCCATAATCTCAATGTACCCTGGCCAGAGTACTAGATTTCCGTCTTCATCCTGACATGAAGAGGGTCCGGTCTTTAAACCACCGGTCAGGCGTCTTATCTTCTGAAAGAATTTCTGGAGCCTCGCTCTTGTCGCCCGTCATGCATCTTCAAAACTATGAACAGTTTCTTGTTTTTTCTTAAAGCAAACACGATTATTTATTAGGTATTCAATCCATTAGCAAATTCGGCTTATCGGAAAGCGATCGAATGAAACTCCAACAATTTAGTTTAGTCTTCAAATTTACACAAACTCACACAATCTTAAATTTAAATTTAAATTTATTTTTGTTTACATATTTTACATTAGAAAAAGCAAAACTTGAATTGGAAAGAGCTCTGAAAGCTTCTGCGGAAATTATTTTGCATAAATCAGCAAAGCAAACCAAACTTGAGGCTCAGGTAAATATTTTAAACAAATTTTATATGTTTTATGCAACCACATTTACACATTTTCTACAATAGTTGAAGCCAACTATTGAAAAAAGCCAGATGTCCAATGATTCGAATGAAGAATTAGCACCGCCTGTACCCAAAAAGAAAAAATCAAAAGGTAAAAACCAAAAATATTTGCCAAAATTCATTAAGCTAATGCATTTATTTAACTTTTGCTGCTGCTTAATAGAAAGCATTCCTAAGACCGAGCACCATGAGAAAGTCCATCATGTACACAAGCACCATTCAGCTGCCGGCGAGATACTCGAGGTGCCGCTGAAGCACAAGAAGAAAAAGCGCACCACCGAAATAGAGTTGTCCACTGGCATTGTGCGTGTCGAACCGGTGACACCAACTAAACACATCAAACGCAATGGTTTTCGCGAAAGTCCACTTACGCCGCAAGCGCACGGCTTCAAGATGCGCCACATTCACGGTGATGCTGCTGCTACTGCATCTGATGAAGATGTGCCGCGCAGGCATAAACGTAAGCGTGAGTTTGAGGAGCACAGACAAGCAGCTGAGCCAAAGCACCAGTGGACACAATCGGGTGAATTCATCGAAGAGGATCTGCGTCCGCAACACCATGGCACAAGAGGCGGTTCTACACAGTTTCTGGTGAGCGCTCTGAATGGTGCACGTAAGGCAAAGAAGTCGTTGGCACTCGGGGGGGTCGGTGGTGCTTCCGTTTCAGCTGCAGGCATGTCCAACAATGGTGCACTGGCATTTAAGAACAACGCACTCTATCGCGCTAATATACCGCGTGAAAGTTCGCGCGATTTGATGCATCGCAAGGAGCGCAAACATGTACACAGCCATTTTTAATAGATTCATAAGCAGATGTTATTATAACACTTAGGTATTTTTTACACACACTACATATTCATAGTTTCGTTGTTATATTACCGCGTTTAGCAGAGCAACAAAAATACGATTCAAACAATTATTATTATTATTACTTGTATCATTATTATTATTATATTGTCATATATTGTCTTCATTGTATTTTTATTATATTTTTATTTGTTGCTTAACAACTTTATGCTGCAGATTATAAAATCAACTAATTAATTAAATTGTTATTCAAAAAAGAAACAATCACATTCTCATCTATACATAAAGGTGGCACCATTTTTGTAACTGGATGTGTAGTTTATACTTCATATTTGGTAAATATACGAATAACTGATAATTATTAAATAAATTATTTGTGTTCCCAATTGTTTGGTTTTTGTTTCAGTGCTTTTTCTTGGCGATAATAGTAGTAGTAACAACCATTGCATTAAAATCAATGGCGCGTAATCATAGACAATTTAAAGTCAACTTTAAATTTAAAATCAACTTTTTGACAATTTATTCTATACAAATTTGTCAAAAAAAGTCTAATTTATCTGTAATTATGCGCTATTTACTCTACAGAAAACACATTATTTTATATTTTTTTCCTTTTTTTTTAATTAAAAGTGTTCAATAACTATATAAGTTTTCTCTTATATTTTTCCACATAGTTCACAAAATTAGTAAGGTCAAAAAACTATTTTTAAATACTTTATCTTAAACATTGCAAATAATGTTTGTACTTAAAAAAACGAGTGGGGACTTAAAATTCAGTCGGACCCGATTATCCCCTTGGTGGGGATATTAATGTGGTATATTTTAATTGTATACCTGAATTTGACAGTTCTTAATCAAGAATAATAGATACAAAGATTGCGCAAAACGTTGTTCAAAACTTGAATCTTTTGCGCATGTACGTAGACAACTGTAATTTTTTTATTGTGTCAGAATGTTGTAAAAAAAAACAAAACATTTCAATTATTTTTGAAAAAATTGCATGTGATTAATAGATATGTGTGCAAAACTGCACTGAATTGGCCATCAAAACTAAAAGATAAGAAACCACCATTGAAATCCTCCAAAAACAAAATAATTCAACAGCATTTGTGTAGCTCCGGTCAGGATAACAAATATATATTTTAGATTTGAAATTTAAATTAACTGCTATCCACCACAGCCCATGTACAGCAATGTCTTGATCAGCACGAGAGTTGATACCCCCACTAAGGAAACTGCCGGAAGCCTGCTTCCCACCAATTGGTTTGGGCAAAAATGTAAATAAAAAAAATGTCAATGAAATAAATATCCCAGTGAGTCGTCTCTGAACTCTTTAGGAACTATTCCGTAACTAAACGTCAGATATATCTCACCACAGTCTCAGAGTTATGTTCAGAAAGATGATCAAAATAGGAAAGGCAGCGCACTTAAAGGGACATAGAGATCTCACCTCTTTCTTTCATTTTTATGACGTATTATTCTGACGAATATCTGAACAAACAACAAAGAAAAAATTCTCTCAGAGAAAATAAAACGTCAGCAAAAAAGACTTGTAGATAAGAGAAATCTGACTTTTCGCCGACCCAAAGCTGATCAAAAAGAAAATTGATGACAATTTAAACAAATGTATTTTTAATGTTTTTTATGTTTATTACAGTGTTTTTGATTTAACGTTTTATATAAAAAATACTCGTTACAAATACATTTAAAGCAATATTTAACATGAAATCATAATAAAATATATCAAATAAAATGACGTGCGTTCGATTCTGTTGATGGTGATGCTGAAGATGATGCGGCTGGTGTTAGATGATGTTCGATTAGATTTGGATGCGTGAAAATACCGGAGCATTAGTCCATCTATACGAATGAAATAATATAAATTTATATAAATAACAAAATATGAATTTATTTAAAATATAGACTGGAATGTTTAGTAAAAATTGAATTTTTTAGTAAAAATTTTGTAAAAATTTTAATTTTTAATAAAAAAAAATGTTAGTACACTATGAATGTGTACGAAAAATTTTAATTTTTGGTAAAATATTTTTTTAGTAGAAACTGGAATGTTTAGTAAAAATTTGAACTTTTAGTAAAATTTTAGTTATTAGAAAAAATTTGAATTTTAGTAGAAAGATGATTTTTATAAAAAATTTAGTACACTATGAATTTTTACGACAAATTTAAATTTTTGGTAAAAATTATAATTTTTAGTAGAAGCTGGAATGTTTAGTAAAATTTTAGTCTTTAGAAAAACTTTTAATTTTTAGTAGAAATATGAATTTTTAGTAAAGATTTGAAATTTTAGTATAAATAAGAATTATTAGTAAAAAATTGTAATTTTTAGTAGAAATTGTAATTTTTATAAAAAATGGTAATTTTTATAAAAAAAAATTTATAAAAAAATTTAATTTGTAGAAAACAAATTGAAATTTTATTAAGAATTTTGATTTAGTAAATTTAATATAATACAAATTTTAATTTAATTATAAATTTGTCATTAAGTAAGATATTAATTTACTAAAACTTTAAATTTTTAGCAAACGGTATCACCACATAAAAAGAATATATTGAAATCTAATTACACACCTTAATGTCTTGGAACAATCGTTCCAAGCGATTTACATAGTCTGCCGACCACATAGCCACTCCTTTTCGCTGTCTGCGGTAATAGCCAGAATAAATCTGCATTGGAAGCACAAGTTTTAATAAATATGGACAATTAAAAATGTTAAAACGTTTGCGTACCTGCGTATAAGATGAACCTTGTGATAGCGCAAAAACACATCCTGGTTGTTCACATATTTCAGCAGCAGCACTTCACACATACGTCCGTCCGTCGATCTGCTCGTTCGTCAGCCGCTTACTCAGCGACGTGCGACCCAGCAACATGTCGCAGTTGGCGAGCAGTTCGGGTTTTTTGATTTCCGGTGCCGTAGACTTAATACCGCAATTGCGAAGCCAATAATAAATTCAAACTAATACAAAACCCAACGTTAAATATGCAAGAAAACATTAAAAAAAAACTATATTTACCTTTAATATCATTCGCCACGGTCAAAGCATGAATCGTACTAGAATGCGTTCTTCACTAAGGCACTGAACTTCTTTGCGACCTCCAGCAGAGCTTCTCAGAGTGTTGTGCTCTCACACACGCCAATCACCAGAACTCTAGCATATGCGTTCCCGTGTACTTGTAGCTGGTCCTTTATGTCTTTAAAAATGTACTCGTTCCACGAGTCAAGTAGAGCAGTTTTTCTATCGGTTGACGGAACTTTTGCCACTGCTCATTACTGCTGGCGGATGTTGAGGTAGACTAAGTTTTTCTATGCAACGACTGCTTCATGCCTTGCTAAAATAAAATTTGTTATATTAATAAAACATTAAAATTGAATAAATTACTTAAAAATTCAATAAGTCAGTGATCCATCACATCGCATCAAAAATTTTCTTTTTTTTTAAGAAAAGTTCTGACACAAAAGTCAGCGGCAAAGTTGTTCCGTTTAAACTAAACGAACAACAAACGAAACGAACAAAGCAAGGCGAACAAATGATAGGCAGCCATTATTAAAAAATTGCTCTCTCAGAATAGATGTTGAAAAAAGAAAAGTTGATTTGATATGACATGGTTGCATTTCGTTATTCAGAATACTTCCGGGCGTAGCTGAGAATACACTGGGTATATTTGTATTTTATGAAATGTCTAAATTTAAATTTCCTTTACTTGACATTCCATACTTTTTGACGTCAGCAATACAGGGTGTACATGCGCAATGCGTAATCTTATTATTCTATTATTCTTGGTTCTTAATTATGCGGTTTTCGGTTCAATTCACATATCAGAAATTTAGGTCTTATATTCCCATAATATAAAAATATTGATATAAAAGTATAAAAAAAAATAGAAATTTATAAGTGGAAGGACCACAACTGTTTTTAATACATGCACATTTGTTCAACTAATTTATAGATTTATTAGATATGTTCTATAATTTACGACTAAAATTCCCACTATAAAAAAGGCGGAAATAATGTAAAAAATTTGGATGATCACAATAAATTCTGATCTGACCGTGTATTAGGAAAACAATATAAATTTGTCATCCCGATCACGCTTCGTTTCCATACCGGCGTTACAATAAATGCACAAAGTTGTGTAGGATATAAACAAAATTATTTCCTAATAAAAGCTATAAAATGTAATTCAAAATTGCATCGGCTTCAATCCCTGAAAAAATCAACATATTTACTATTATTTCTTGTTTTCCAACCATATCGATTTTTCGGTGGCCACATCGAAATTCGAACATCGAATTTTCGGAAGCTACATCCAAATATTTTGTAATAACTGTTTTCGAAAATTACAAAGATTGCCGCCACATTGAGAAAATGTAAAAATTATGAATGAACATATATAAATATTTAGATCACATGGGAAATTTTGAAGTAGGGAAATTGTGATAGTTGGTGTGATGAAGTTAGTAAGAATTTTGAAAGTTATAGTCAGTCCAAGCCGACCCTACAAATGTGCCAATGGGTAGGTATACACGTATAGAAAAGAATTGTTTGAATATGTTTGAATGTAATTAAAAAGTAATACGAAATTACCACATTCTTGAAACTCCCTGGTTCAAGCCTGGACTGGGGATAACAACATCTTTTCATAGAAACATTTTTCTATATGGCAAACCTACGAGAGTACAACATTGCCTATGAAAAGATCTCACCCGCCGTTCGGATTCGGCAATAAACAGTAGGTCCCACCACTTTGAGTACAAATATATCACGCACAGCTCAAAATGGTGAGAGAGCTCGGCCTAAGTTCTTACACTCAGAAGAAAATGTACCATTAAGTACTTTATGGTACGACCATTGATCTTATGGTTCATGTATTAATAGTTTTTTCTTTTTAAATCAAAAGTTTTCTAATTAATTCAATAGTATTTGAAAAATACACTACCATAAATTTAAATATTTCAATATTATTATTTTAAATAGAATAAATACTGTTGTTTTAATGGTTTCCTCCTATAATAATAAACGTGGTGTAAAAAAACAAACAACGAATACAAACATGTTCGTTTCGTGTTTACTCAAAATGGTCGCATGTATTTTTTTTAATAATCCCCATTATTAAACGCGACATTGGTAAGGACTCAATGTATTCAATGTAAATAAATTATATTTATATATTTATTTATATTTATTACAGAAAATACATCGAACTTCTATTATGGGAACGGACTCAAAAATAACTGCAGACTCAAGTGCTACAATCAATTATTGGAAACCAAAGCAAACATTAAATGTTTTATAATCTTTTGCAGCAAGAAGTGTCTTTTTATGTGTGTGTTGTAAAAATGAATATCAATTTCGACATTTAAATAAAATAAATTATACAATAAATTAACTAAAATACATTTTTGTTTTAATAAATTATTAGGAAAATGTAATTCGACTTTACCATAAAATTAATAATACGTATATTTAAATTTGTATAGGTATTTCTTATTGTAATTAAAATATTACATAATAAAATTTATGATACAACCACACATTGTATTAACAGTTTCAATATTACTGAACTAATGGGACGCGTCCTATTGACCAATTTTAATGGTATAAATTATTTTTTTTCTATTGAAATACTATCAATTTACCATGATTTTTTTCTGGGTGTATAGGACTGTAGTGCCAAACTATTATATTATTATTATTAATATTATTATATATTATGTTTACATAAAATTCCAAACACACATGTTAATGCCTGCAAAATTATGTTTGGGAGAGCCCTTTTTTTTGCTGCGTGTACCGAATTTCGATTTATTTTGGGTAATAAGTCGATTCGCGAGAAAGCATTATTTTGAAAAAAAGTCAATATATATTTGAACAAGACTATACGAAGTAAAATTCCTTTATAGATGTAAATTTTATATGAGGTATTTGAACATAAGAGGTCGATTCTCAGGTGACAGTAGAGCGATTATGCCAATTTTCTTGTTCAGGTAGCTTAGATATATAAGTAATCTAAATCTAAAGTTTTATTAATCTAGCTCTTCTACTTTTTCAGTAATCGTGATTTCAACAGACAGACAAACGGACATCACTAAATCGACTCAGGAGGCCATACTGATCAAGAATATATATACTTTTCCATACCGGGGATGCTTCCTTCTGGGTGTTACAAACGGCGTATCAAGCTTAATATACCCTTTTACTCTTAGTGTAGGGTATAAACACGGTACGGATTTGGCTCATATTTGACTCGATCGTTAGTGAGCATTACTTTCTGCTCTCACAATTTAAATTGGCTCAAGAGCCGAAATGTTTGAGTCTCTCGAGCTAAAAAATATTAAAGAGCTCGCGAGTCCTATTTTTGTACCCTACATATTTAAGTAGAGTATATTTAAATTAATGTTTGTTTTGCTTAATTAAAAAAAATAGCGCAATTATTAAAAAATGATGGTAGGATGTAAACTTTTTTTAACTTTATATAATTTAATATATGTTTTAACTTTATACATCAAAATTTACGAAGTAAAAAAATTGTAACATAATATGTAAATTTTCGGTAAACTCTGAGCCCAAAGCCCAAAATTTGACTCTTTGAACTAAATTCAGCTCCCTAGCTCCCATTACCTGTTAAAAACATAAATATTAATCAACTTCTGATTAATCAATTTTCAGGTAAATTAAAATTTCGTTAATAGACGATTTTGCCACTCCTCTATTCCAGGTGTGGCAAAATTATATTTGAAAATAAAGTTTGAATTAAGTTTGAACATAAACACGGTTTTTTGATTTATAGAGGATACCTACTATATTAAGGTCATGAATATAATCCAAAAACCAGTTGTGACCTGGTCGGCAAACAAATTTTTTTATATGATATATAAGCAATTTTTTCAAAGGGTGTAGATTTCAGTAAAAGGGAATAGAACAAGAGATTTTAAAAATAAAATGGAGTAGATATACTCCGATCGGTGTAGGATGAGAACACTGTATTGAGTTCAAAACCGTTTGTTTACAAATTTTATATGATATTCTGAGAACGAGTTCGAAACGAATTTGCCAACTACCCCGCCAGAGAGAATGAGAGAGTCGGGCCAACCACTACATTGCCGATAATAAATAGTTACATGTGGCAATACCCAATTCAATGATATACTGCATTACCGACAATATTTGCATAGTGGCAACACCCAATTCAATGTTTTTGCACGTTATTTTGAAAATTAAAGATAAAAAGTTCAACGCATGGTTAAAGTATGTACAGGTTAGTTCATCTAGACAGATAGTTGGCATACAGAATGTCGACAAGAAAAATATTGAAAATAAAACAATTAATTGAAATTTTGAAATTTATTTTAAAGATATGATTTTTGCACTTAAATTAAACTATTTAATTAAAATTCCACTGCGTAAATTAACTATTTCACTTTTTTAATACACTGTGGTTCATGTTGAAGTCATAGAGAACTTTAAACTTATTTAAATGTTGAGATTTGTTGGTTTCTAAATTTTAAGTTTTTGTTTTTTTTCGTGAATTTGTAAACAAAGCATTGATTGTCGTTTTAAATTGTTCGAAAACAAATGTTGAGACCATGGTTGAAGTATATACAGGTTAGTTCATCTAGACAGATAGTTGGCATGCAGAATTTTGAGAATGTCAATAAAAAAATATTGAAAATAAAACAATTAATTGTCATTTTAAAATTTATTTAAAGGTTATGTTTTTTGCACTTAATTTTCACTATTTTATTAAAATTTCACTGCACAAATAAATTTTTTATTCTACATACACGTTGGTTCATTTTGAAGTCCTGGAGATCTTAAAACTGTTTTAAATGTTGTGTTTTGTTGATGTTAAAATTTTGAGATTTTGATAATTTTGTGAAAACAAATGTTAAAACTTTCAAACAGTTTTCAAAAAAAAGTAAATGGCGCCTGAATTTTAGAGATGACTTAACCTGTATATACTTCAACCATGGTTGAGACTTTCAAACAGTTTTCAAAAAAAAAAAAAAGTAAATGGCGCCTGAATTTTGAAAGATGGCTTAACCTGTAAATATTTCCACCATGGTTCAACCCATTAATTTAGTTGTTTTGGTGGAAATTTTCATAATTTACCTTGCAAATTAAAAGTTCAACCCATTAATATGCTGGGAAGATAGATAGGAGACGCCATTAATTAATTTATTTGTTTTGGTTGGAATTTTCATAATTTACCTTGCAAATTTAAAAGTTCAACCCATTAACAAACTTAACCAAAGCAGCTATAGCTACAGAGATGCTGAAGAATATGGAGGAAATTGTAAATTTCAAAATTAAAACTGCTGCCTGCCACAAATCATGCTGACGAAGTCATGCAGCCAACTTTCCTGGAAAATCTTTGTTCTAAATTGATTAATAATAAATGTTTAAATTATTTTTGACATACGTCACAATTGTTTGCCTTTTTTAATGGGTTTTCGTCATCCATACTACAAAATGATTCAATCAGTTCGCCACTTAACTCGTGGAAGTCCTTTACTCCCAAAACAACTGTGCTTTCATTTGTGTTTTCGGGTCTTTTTTGTGCATTCATGTCAATTAATATCTCAGCAACTTCTGTCCTCTGAGATGTTCAGCGACAAACACACGTATTTTCCGCCGATTCACAAATTAAGCAATTTCCATTGCTCATTCTATAAATATTTTTTATATTAGACTTATATGTATATAATCAAAATATTAAAACTTACGTAGATGTTGGATATACTCTTATAAAATTCTCTTTCATAGTCGTTTCATATATTCTTTTATTTTGAGCCATAGATTTCTTTTTTCTAATTGAAAATTTGCATAGAACATTTGGCACTTGTCGTTGTTTATGTTGTGAATTTTCAGGTAGAATTTGAAAACCATCAGTTTCGCACATGGCAGAATTTTTTTTGGTAACTTTTATCCTACATGACAGAAAAATCGTACATGTGGTAATTTTTTTCTCACATGAGAGAAAAATATGACATGTGGTAATTTTTGCGTGTGGTAATTACCAATTCCCAAAAACGATGAAAAATTGACAAAGGCATATTTTTCCTACATACCTGGCGACACTGGGCCAGGGTAAGTCTAATAGCTTCAGCCCTGAAGTTACAGTGAAATGGAGTAGATCTACTCCGAACAAATTTTACATGAAATTCGGAGAGCGAGTTCGAAACGGTGCTCTCATTCGAATTTGCCAACTACCCCGCCGACCTGCATGTGTGTGCGTGAGAGTCGTGGCCTGCTCTTCGTCGTTTGTCATTGCGCACTGGCCTCAGTCCAAATTCGTACATGAAATGTGGTTGTTGTGTTATTTGGCGCGGTAGAAGAACTTGATTTTGGAAAAGGAAAATAAATACTTGTATTTCCTTGGAAATTGCAACAAACAAAAAAAAAGTTGTGTTGCGCACGTTTTTCATTACTACTACCTTCGCAACATTTAACATTTATTTCGACTCGTGTTTTGTTCGTGTAGTTGTTGTTGGTTGGTGTAGTTGGATTGTGCAGTTATTGGTTATTGCTTGTGGATTATTTTTCTTTTGTATTAATGCGCCGAAAAATTTGCAATAAAAGTAAATACAAAATTAACTAAAAAAAAAAAACTTTAAAAAATCAACAACTTATAAAAACATGAAGTGAGTGATAATAATAAAAACACACAAAAAAATAAAAAAAAATTGCTGTAATTTTTTTATTGTTCAACCTAACGGCCATTTATTTAAACACACAACAAACAAAAACAGTGCAATTGACCGTTATTAGTAGATTTTTCTGGTTTTTTGTTCGTGTCGCATAAGAATTACAACAATTAATAAAAACAACAAATTATTCTGCTGTGAATAATCATAAATCACAAAATGTTTGAATTGGAAGATTATTCAACTGGCGGTTTTCACGAAGGATTCCTCAACAAATATGCGGTAAGTTTAAAAAAGAAATACAGCATTTACTTTTTTTAACTTTATATAAAATGTTTTGCTTATTTTTCGCGCTCTTTTTAGTCACAATATTTCTTCTTTTTTGTGCTGTCTGCAAAATTCAAAATTGTCTAACCGCCTATTATTCGTTTTGTCTCTTTTAAGACTTACCATACCCCTACCTCCTCCATTATTTTACCTCTCCAACGCCAACAGAGCTAAAATAATATTCAAAATCGAATAAGTTTGCGCTGCTTTTTTGAATTTGCTCTGCCGCGCTCTCTATTGTAGTCGTTTACTGCGTTCTCTCTTTTTCACGTGTGGATTTTTTTCTTCTGCAGTATATCGATTAATTCTCTACATGTCCCCCACTTCAACACCCCTTTTACGATGAGAACTTGTTTTTATGTATTTTTGGTTTTACTTTCGCATGTTGCCGGCCGGTTATTTTGTTTTTTTTTTTTATTATTTCATCGTGTTTCTTTAATGTGCGAAATTCTCGCATGTTGATACTGCACTAGGGTTGCCAATGCAGACGATTTAATTCGTTTTGTTCCATGCATTAGCGATGCAACTATTACGATAAATTGTAAACAATCGCATGTTGTTGTTTTGCAATTTATAGCACATATAGAAATCTAAAATTTTTCTAAATCTAATAAAATCTAATCTAGTTTTAGAAATTTGTAGGTGTTTATTTAAAAATGACAAAATAATATGAGCGAATTGATTTGATCACAAAAGAGACTGTCGATCATTTTCCTTGTATAGAATCTAATCTATATATATTTTTTTTAATTCAAAGAGACATTTAATTGTGATATGATTGTCATCCGTCACAGAATGTGCAAATCGTCGTTGTAGAACTAAAAGTCATTTTCAAAATGCCAAATATTCATTTACAAAAAACTGTATATATCTGTCGATTTTTTATCGATGATCTCAATTTACGACATGATAAGAAAATGTTAATCTATCAATTGATATTTCAACTTTAAAAATGCCTCAATTATTTTTTATAATATTAATCAACAAACTCGAAATTTAAGTTTTTCATAAAATGGTAATCGCAAACAATCGAATGTTTGTAGGTGGTACTCATTGTTTCTACTAAATGCACAAAAACGAAGAATATTTGTAGTGAGTACCTATTTTTCTAAAAAATACTTTTAATTTTATATAGTTTGCCAAAAATAATAACGGTTTTTTGCAATTACTTCAAATTATCAGTATTTATTTGTCATAAATACTATAATTGTTTTCATAAAACACTTCATAATTATACAATTAATTAGTCCGCATAAACTCATTCATTACTTCTGATAAATACTGCATTTATTAGCCTTAAATGCAATGTTTTAGTTAACGTTTGGAACAAACACTTGTCGATTCAACGACTCGTGTAACTTGCATTGTACGATGATGAGATTATCATTGAATTTATATTTTACATATCATAAAAAAATTAATTTTTTTTGAGATATAAAACTTATCAAATACTTCATTTAAAAAGTAAAAAATAAATCTGTGGAAATATGAATTAACAACATAACTCGAGATATGTTCAAATTGAGTTTTTAATACCATCGAAATTCTGATATTCGAATTCATTTTGTGTCAAATTTTGGTACTAATCCTTCCTATAGCTATTGAGATACAAGCAAAAAAAAATTAAACACGAAAACTATTATATAAAAATTGTCTTACAAAAAAAAGTATATATCATTTTTAAACGAATACTTAATTTTTACTAAAATGACGAATATTATAATGTTCTCAAGATTTCACAGAAAATTAGTACAACAAACAGTTTTCTGTGGAAAATTATTATGTTTCAAATTTTAAGACGAAAATGGAAAATATATATTTTTTAGAAAAATTTGATTTTTTTTATAAAAATTTATTGATTGTATTAACTTCTATGATGACACCTATATAGTTGTAACATGGTATCCGAAATTGAGATCAGTTTAATTTTTAAAACTGAAAACGTTCTACAAAAATTCTAAATTCGATATAACCGGTTTCTGTATTATGTTGCTGGTTAAATGGGTTTTAAAAAGCTATGAAACGGAAAAAAAATAATAATAATAATCCAAAAATTTCGTTACAATTATAATTAAATTCATAAGGTATTGTTTTTATTTAAAAGATTTTGTTTTTTTCGTTGAAGATATTGAAAATATTGACGAAAAGTAACATTTTTAGAAAAATCGATATGAAGGCTTTAAGGTTTGGATTTTTTTTTCCTAGGTTGCACTATTTAATTTTTTTTATACCGATAACAGTATCTCGTCAGCAATATGCACAATGCACAACATGTTAAGTGTTGGGGCCCCAATTGCGCTACTGCCCAGAGAACGTTCTTTTCCAAGTTGTGCTTTCATTCACGTATCCAACAGATTGTTGGGTAGGCATTAATCATCAAAATGAGCGCAGCAATGTGTTCGCTCTTCGATCCACAAAAGATAAATTGTACGCTCACAATGTTATAGTGGTGTGTGGATGTGGAGACCCGACCGAACGACCTCTGTTTTGTTGCCTCTCCAAGTGTGATTTGCATTTGCAACTCAAACGAATCCGAAGCGAATCGAATGAACGAATGGATGGATGGAGGATGGATGAACTTGTCGTATAGTCAAGATATTAACCACAACAAAAACAATTCCAACAAATTGGAGACATAAAGAGCTTCCACATGCTATGCTCCAAGCCAAGGCAACTACATATCTATATTGCTGTGGATTGTGTGTGGAAGCTAAGTAAGACTGATGTTAATTTTAACATATGAGCCAAAGCTGTTATTTAAGGTTGTCAAAGGTGTCGCGGGGGTGGTGGGGATATAACGTGGCCGTCTTAATGATAAAGAGCTTAACTTGAAAGCACCCACAGCTGCAGCAACTCTTTTATTGTAGAGCTCTGCAAGTTCTTCGAAAGTGTTTTAGTTTTTTTTTAGAGTTTTTTAAAATGATTTTTTTTTCGTTGCTTTTGACTTGACTGCCTGCTGTTGTGCTGATCGTTATTTTAAAACATAACATGCGATAATCAAGGCTAAAGTCAAAACAAAGCAGGAAATATATATGTATTATAAAAATTTCATGTTGGTCTCTCGGTTTGCTTTAGTTATTGTGGGAAACATTTGTGGGAAACATATTGTGGGAAACATTTGCAAAGTTTGTATTTTTTTTATTTATATGTTGTATTTTGTAGTTATTACTTTTTTTGTGTGTTTAGTTTTTTGTTGAACCAGTTTGTGTGTTTTTTTTGTGTATTTAGCTAATTCATTTTTTTTTAATTTTTTTTTATTTCATTTATAATTTTTTATACTTATAATTCTTTTTTATTTATTTACTTAATTTTATTTAATTTTCTATAATATATATTTTTTTCGATAATAATTTATTAATTCCATTTTTTTTAATGCTTTTTTCTTTACATTTATTTAATAATTTTATTATTTTATTTTTTTTTTGTTTTTTTTTTATTTTTCATTTTATTTTGTTTCATTTATAATATTTCATTTTTTTTTTAAATATTTATTCATATATATATATATATATATATATAATTATATATATATAATTTTTTAATTTTTATTTTATGTACTTCTTATATTTTTTTGTTGAGGTCTATGACATTTTTGTACTTGTTGGTTCTGCTTACTTGGTTTTTCTTT
Source organism: Dryomyza anilis (assembly GCA_951804985.1). Taxonomy (NCBI): domain Eukaryota; kingdom Metazoa; phylum Arthropoda; class Insecta; order Diptera; family Dryomyzidae; genus Dryomyza; species Dryomyza anilis. The sequence goes on along the minus strand of OX638132.1, from coordinate 88,818,021 downwards.
GTGGCACGTCTAGCAAAACGTCAACGCGATGCGATGCCAGACCAAGTAGAACGTGGGTTCATCATCATGCTGGCCAAAGCAGCTACTAGCCTAACTAACTAATGGTTACATGGTTTTATGTACTGCTTACTTCTTATTATTGGTGCCAAGGGGGGCTTTATATCTGTTCTGTGGTATTTCTTTTTTTTTTTGCAATTATAGTATTAGAAACACATCATTTACAGGCACTTAGAATGCAATATAATTATGTAAAAAAAGCATTTTTATGTTTTAATGTTAGTTATTTATATTTTTTATTATATTATACCCCTTTTTACATGTTAAAAACCTTTATACAGCATTTACACAGCTTTATTCAGCATATAATAAGTTTTATACAGCAAATCTCGTGTAGACACAAAGGTTAAACAAATTACATACACTTAATTACTCTGTTTAAAACTTAATAATTTTGTAAAAACAGAATTTAAGTCATTATATGCACTGTAATTCAGTCTATAACCACCTTTATTCAGTATTTTCATGCTCAATTAAATCGTCGTTATAATTTCAATAAAAGATTTAAAGAAATCTTTTTATCTCTTGACAGCTTCTAATAGATGAGTCTAATATTGGTATGCATTGATTAGAATATGTTTGTCATTCGCATGGCATACCAAGTTTTAAAAATTATAAACTGGTTTTTATAATATAAATAATCTTTAGAAATAATTGTTTGTAAACATTTTATTTGGTTAGATTTACTTCGACAACGTCGAAATATTGTTAAGACTTTTAATTAACTTTAAAATAATACATCTCAAATGTTTTCTGTCATTCTGCGTAATTTAAGCAGTTACCAAAATAAATATTTAGCAGTAGTAGTAGCAACAACATCATCATTACGCATGTTGGAAGGCCAAACGTTAACCTTTTGCATTAACAATACCAGGCAAACACATAACACATGAACGAACCACCAGACAAACATTTATAATTAGTGTACAAACTGATTTTTGAGTTAAGCGCATTTGTTATAGTTAGTTATTTGGGGCATGTTTTTTTATGTAATAACCCAATATGAAGACATAAGTTTTAAGATAGATTACTTAAAATACATATAGTAATAAGGATTCTAAAATTACTCAGACTGATATATCGTTGTTTAAGAACTAAAAGTCACCAATTACATTTTCAAAATGCCAATTGTTCCTTTACAAAAACCTTTATATATCTTTCAATTTACGATCGATGAGCTGAATATTTGTACCAAATGATAAGAAAATGTGAATCTATCATATGGTATTTCAACTTTAAAAATGTATCAATTATTTTTTGTAATAATTACCAATAAAGTTAAAAATTAAGATTTTCATAAACATGTATTTGGTGACTTTTAGTTCTACAACTACGATATATTGTTGTATTCGAACAAAATCGAATTGTTTAAGAACTAAATTTTTCAATGCCAAATTAAAACTATTTGTGTCTGATTCAGTTTTCAAACATACATTCGGTTTAAATATTAAACTTGAATTCATAAACTATTGTCTTTTATTTTTCATGTATTTTAATCAATTCATTTTTTATGTATTAAAATTTAAATCGTCTACAGTAAAATTATATATTTTAATCATTTCATATTTATTTTGAAAGATATTTATTTAAAAAAAAACATATATCTATATTGAAAAGGCACCTTTTCGGTTGAGCAAATATTGAAATAAAGCGTGCCACAAATTGATTAGATAAATTGAACAAATGGAATGAAATGAAATTGATTTCAGCTAACGTGAAACACCTTTCGAAATGCACACATTGCAACTATTGTTGTTTACCTGACATAAACTAAGCACATTGTTAAATACTATATTACTTATCAGCTATTTTATTTATGTTTTTTACACTTAAAATTATCAAGAAATTCAAGGAAGTTACAAACAGGGGGGTTTTTTTTCTACAAAACATGCAGATTTTTATTTAAATATGTGATTACGTTTCAAATATGTTGTTGATTAAGTGAAACATAAATTATAATAAAACTTGTATATATACTTTTTTTTTAATATAACTTTTGTATCACTTCTTTTGATAGTTTAAATGAGTTATAGACGAATTTTAGTAAAAATATATTTGTATTTTATAAATTAAATAATTATATTCCCATAGTAAAATAAATTGTTATGACACGTATAATGAAACATATGCCCCAAACATGTTTAAATTAATACAATAAAAGAATATTGGTACTGCAAAACCGCCTATCTACATTTTCGAATACCTCTTATAAAATGAATTTAAAAGAAGATACAAAACTATTTTCAGTCTCAATTCTGCATTTACTTCATACAAAATTAAGAATGTCATAACTTATAATAGCATTTTTCTAATGTATCCGATCAATATATCATTAAAACTTCGATTAAAACACAAAATTAGGCGTATATTTCACATGCAGTTAGACGGTGTTGCAGTATCACCGACCATATACAATTCATATAGGGAGCTCGTCTAGGTTCATCAATATAAAAAGTCCTAAAAATGACTTTTAACAATTTTAATTCCTTTGAAAATTCAATACAAAATGAAATTCGAATTCAAATTATTTGATCATTTGTGATATTCAATCGAGACATGAGCGTATGTATGGGATGTATGGGAATTTTATTTTTAAAAATTTTAATTTAAATTATACGAAATCGAAACGAAATCGGTAGCTTTACTCCAACTACTAACGTAACGCCTTTTGAAGCGATAGCTAAATTATTAGCAACATTTATAATTATTTTATATAATATAAGTATTTTAGTTTTTACTATACGCGCTGATAAGAACGAACGTTTGCGCCAAATTGCAATGCATGCAAGCAGCAACAAACAAACAAATGTTTTTATTGTTCGTTCCTCTTGTGTTACAATTTCATTAAATGCTCCAGTCTAAACGACGTCGACGACGACGGCCTATGAAAAATGCAGATAAGCATTTTCTGCTTGCCACTCACTTATTATTGCATTATAGCAACTCGTCGCGCAATTATTGAAAGTGAAGTTGGCAACATTGAACACGAAAACTTTTGTTGCGTTGTCTGTCTGCTTGGATGCTGCAGCAACTTTGTGTTGAATGTGAAAATGTTGTCTAGACCAAAATGTTGCGTGTTGCTGATTTTTTTTTTTGTGTTGAGTTTATTACAGGGCTGCAAAAATCTAATCAACCGGATTTTATTGGATTTTTTATAAATAAAAAATTTTCAATTTCGATTTTTAAAGATATTACTTCACACCCTTTTGCTGCCGAGAACTGGTAATAAACTTTTGATTGAAACATACTTTGTGGAACAAATCTTGAATCTGGAAGTACATCAGATGTGGATGATATTTCGATTTCGTAGCCAAACATCTGCCTGTTATTTGTATTCATATGTAATTTATATACTGAATCAGTGATATTATCGAGAAAATGAAACGGCCTAAGTGTCTGATCCAATAAAAGTAAAAAAAATATATATATTTTTTTTGAAGTCGATAAAATTAAAAAAAAAATCCGAAGGATATTTTTGAACTGGAGAAAATATGCCAGCCCTATTTTATTGTGTGGTGTTTGACAAAGAAAGAATCGATTTTGTTGAATGATTCAACTGCATGCAGACTGCGCGTAAACTTAGCATTTAGTGGTTCGAATACAATGCAGTAATCTTACTCTGTTAAAAAAAATTAAAATTTTTAATATTTTAATTATTTGGTGTTCTTTTTTTAATTGTATATAATATAAATTAAATGTACAAATTTCTATATGAAGATTTTTTTTTGTACTTTCAAAAACATATTTTTCCAAATGAAAGTATACAAATATTCTCGTAAATAAACAGCAAAATGTAATATATATATGTTTTTACTTATTACAAAAATTCCAAAGGTCAATGAAAAATTTAATAAACAGCCCCAGACCAAGTTCCATGTTGCATGCCACGAGTTCGTTGCGCTTTCAATGTGTGATGTCTACGTCAGTGATAACAAATGTTGCAACTTTCTGACAATCATGAGTACCCGATACCAGAACTGTAAAACTTTTGATTACAATTACATATTGGTTACGACTACTCAAAAAATATGATCAACAGTACGATTCCTTAGTAGTCGTACTCAAAAATGTTGATTATGATTAGAAATAATCAAAAATTGATAATATAGTTAATCTTCAGAGAGAAAGTACTTTAAGCATGGTTGAAGTATATACAGGTTAGTTCTTCTAGAAAGATAGTTGGCATACAGAATGTTGAGAATGTCAAGAAAAAAATATTGAAAATATAACAATTAATTGTCATTTTAAAATTTATTTCAAGGTTATGTTTTTTGCACTTAATTTTCACTATTTCATTAAAATTTTACTTCACAAATGAACTATTTTACATTCTAAATACACGATGGTTCATTTTGAAGTCCTGAAGATCTTAAAACTGTTTTAAATGTTGTATTTTGTTGATGTTAAAATTTTGAGTTTTTGCTAATTTTGTGAAATTGTAAACAAAGCATTGATGTTCTGTTTTAAATTTTTCGTAAACAAATGTTGAAACTTTCAAAAAAAAAAAAATGTAAATGGCGCCTGAATTTTAAAGATGACTTAACCTGTATATACTTCAACCATGACTTTAAGATTACATTCAGATTATTTGTGAAGTTAATGTTTTAGTAAACGCAAAACTATATATACATTTTTATTGAAATTTTAAGTTTTTAGTAATTACTTTTTATTTTAAACTTTTTAATATATTCTGTATATAAAATTATATGTGAAAATTTGTATTATGAAATTTAAAATATCGTCGTTGTAGAAGTGAAAGTCACCAAATACATTTTCAAAATGCCTAATATTCATTTACAAAAGTCTTTATATATTCGTCAATTTTTAATCGATGATCTCAAGCTGAGTTGATTTTTCAACATCAAAAATGGATCAATTACTTTTTATAATATTAATCAACAAAGTCGAAAATTAAGTTTTTCATAAAAATGTATTTGGTGACCTTTTCGTTCTACAACAACGATATGTCTGTGAAATGAAAGATATTGACATTTTAAATGTTTGTAAAAATAATAAAACTTTAATCTAGATTTAAATTGTATTGAAATGGTAACGATATTGAATTTATAAAATTTCATATGGCAACAAAAAAGTATAGGGTACCCATAAGTATAGGGTACTGGGTACCCAGCATTACAGTTGGTTGACATTTGATTGCGCCTGGTTCTTGTTGATCTCATTCTCTGTCTGCATTTCGTTCAAATGTCTGTTGCGGGCACCATCACCAATACTTTATAATGAGATTTGTATGAACTCCCAGTATTCGTTGTGGCAACATTCATCCTATTTGTCTCTGCATCAGGTTCATCACCAGCATCATAGCACTTGTCTCAGAGCAACCCCATTACTTTGTGACATGATTGTAGTGCGAAACATAAAGTAGTTAAATGCATATTGTACTTGCGCTGGTTACTCAAAAAAATTGCAATTTTTTAGAAGACTCTTTTAAATAAAACAATAAATTCTAATTGTATGCCAAAGTTTTATATTTTAAACATTTATAAAATTCATACAAATGCTATTTTTTAGAAAATTTGTTTAAATTTTATAAATTTATTCAAAACTGCACCAATGCTCTTGTAGCTTGTAACGTCGAACTGTTAACCTCTCTGCGTTTTATGCGCCCTTAATTTGTGCGGGCAAATTGCATTGCAGACGAGAAAATTGATTTTTCATTTTATTAAATGTTCTCCTTATTACATTTTAAATTATTTCAAAAATCAAATTATATTGTTTGTAATTAATTCTGATGTATGGTCTTTTTTAAATCAAAGTATTAAATTTGTTTTTATTTATTTTACAGATTTCTAGTTACTCAAGGTATAAAATCCTTTCCGAACTCTTTAGCAAGTTCTACATAATATAACCCTTACTAATAATAAAATTAAGTATTTTATGTACATCTGTACTCAACGCACAAGCTGTTTTTTCCGTTGCTAATTCTTATCCTTTTTGGTCGACAAATTATCCTTGAACGCCTTGTGATTCTTTGCTTCGTACTTCTTATCGTCGTATCGAATTAAAAGGCAGATGTTTTTTTTTCTGTGCCCCCTTTCTTACACTTACAAGCTATTTGCCGCGTGTTACCATATCCTGCCTTTTGTGACTGGGGTTGGTAAGTAATCGTTACTAGAGGTTTTAATTTCAATTTTGGTAATTTTACCACTTTTCGATATGTGAAGTATTATATGTATTGTCTTTGTAAAAGGTATAACCTATCAATTACAATTTAAGAATTTTTGAAAAAATGACAATATATATATAGTCGTTGTAGAACAAAAAGTCACCATATACATTTTTAAATTGCCAATTTTTCATTTACAAAAATCTTTATATATCTGTCAATTTTTAATCGATGATCTCAATTTTTTTACCACATGATAAGAAAATGTAAACCTATTAATTAATATTTCAACTTTAAAAGTGTATCCATTACTTTTTATAATATTAATCAACAAACTCGAAATTTAAGTTTCTCATAAAAATACGAAAACAATTTCTTCAATATTATAAAGTTTTTTAAAAGTATCGATTCAATTTCGATTGATTATGATAAACATTTCGATTGTAAATATTTTAAAAACGGTATCTCAATACAAAACATGGGTTTCAAAGAGAATTAAATTAGTCCAAGTCAAAATAATTCATTTGAAAGACATTTTTTTTTTGAATTTTCATGCAAAATTATTGGCATGTCGAAATAACCAGTCCTTAATATGAGATTTCCAATGAAATATTCTTAATTGCAATGTAGTCAATAAACTAATTTTAATATTAGAAGGTTTAATTGTCTTTTAAAACCATGTCCTCAGGTAGCTTATTTCTTGGAAACAATAAAATATTTGAAATTAGTAATGCTTATTGCAGTGAATTATGCAAAATATGCACATGTCCATATTTCAATGACATATTTTCGAAAGAAAAGAAAAAATTGCAGCAATTCTAATAATTTCTATAGCTGTATAAAATTTCTTTTAGCCTAAAAGGTCACAAGGATTAGATTTTTGTTTCTTGTTCTTTAACTTTCTGTCCTGTTCAAAAAAAAAGGTACCATTTATAAGTTATTACAATGCATTATTGCATCTTGCAGTTGCTTGATCCTTTGTGCCTGATCCTTGTGCGCTGTGTTGCGCATGCTCATGGGTTGCTGTATAAATAAAAATAATTGGTTAGGTAGAAAGGTAGGTAGGTATCAAGGTAGTATTACCTACTTTAATATTGCATTATTTTCTTTATTTCTTAATGTGGACTTCTTCTTACTTGGGATAGTTTTATTTTTCTTACTGATTATGCCAGCTGACACCTGGATAAGTTCGGTGCACGGATGAGCGATTGTGGCGCAACAAAAACAGAAAAGGACAGTTTTCATTTTATTTTACCTGAATCCTTTATAATCTTAGAATTTGTCTTCGTTAGCAGGCGGTCACAATCTCAAACAATTGAGCAATAAATTGAAAAATCTTGGCAAATATTTGTTGATTGTGTCGTTCTCATTTTATTACAATATAATATTTAAAGTAAACTTTTTGCATAGAGGTCATTATTCTTCTTTTAGCATTGTTCAAGCGTACTACTTATTCCCCTTTACAAAAATGCAATTATTAAAATAACATCGACTTCCTTTTTTGCCCGTTTTCAGGTGTTATTTTTGCTGTAAAACAGCAGCTGTTTTTTTTTTTAATTTCAATGATATGTTGTCTTCTTCTTTTTGCTGAGTCCTTCTGCAATGGTTGGTCGATCAAATTTGCCGTCTTTTTTTTTGTAATATGCCCCTGCTGTCATAAAAACCACCTGCCTACTACCAGGAGTTGTTTTTTTTTTTTTAAATTTAGTTAAAGCAATTAAATACGAAAATTGTTGTAATTTTAAAAAGTAGTTTTTAAAATGTTGTTTTTATTGAAGAAAGGGTAGTTTTTACTTTAAACTATGCAAAAATATGAGGCGCTCAGAGTTTACGTGCACAAAGATTTTATGAACTACCTTTTGTAGTATTTTGCTTCATTTTGGTGCTAGTTTGTACTGTCAAACTTTTGATGTTATACTAGAATTCTCATAGCATAGTTTTACATATCGTCGTTGTAGAACTAAAAGTCATCAAATACATTTTTATGAAAAACTTAAATTTCAACTTCGTTGGTAATTATTACAAAAAGTAATTGAGACATTTTTAAAGTTAAAATACCTATTGATAGATTTAAATTTTTTGATCATTAGGTACAAATATTGAGCTCTTTGATCAGAATTTGTAACATGTATACAGAATTTTGTAAATGAATAATTTGTAAATGAATAAAATGTAGTTGGTGACTTTTAGTTCTACAACGACGATAAGATGTACAAAATTTAAAAAACTCAATTTAATAAATCTTATAGTTATTTCGGTATTGTTTTCGAATTTCTCACCATTAAGAAAAACCTTACTTAAAGCACCAAAACTCAATGATAACTTTTTCAGTTATTTCGCTCGAATTTATTATCATTAAAAAAACCCTTCTTGTGTGGTACTATTTAATACACAGGACAAGCAAAAAACTGTTGTGTTTTAAAAGTTTTCTTATTTCCTATATGCTGCTTTTTTCGGCGCCACAGACACTAACTACACCGCATTTATGAGGTCCTGGTGAGAAACTAAAGCTTATCAAAAAATAATGTTTATCAACGTTTATACATATCACCTACCACCCATGGGTGGGTTCTTGCTGATTTTATTACTGGGTAGAATGTGGAATATAGAAAAGAATTACTCTGAAGAAATCACTGTACAGCTTTTTCTTCTTTACGTTACGTTACTACTCATCTGCATGTTGCATGCGGTTTTAGTTGCAATATTAGAGGCCCATATTTAATCGATACCAGAAATTACTCAATGAAAAATGCGCGCCAAAATGTGCGGTCTGGTCGAAGTTGCTGCAACAAATAACAACATGCTGAGGTTGGTTGGAGGAGATGCATATTTGTTTGTGGCATACGTCAAACCATAAATATAAATAAAATCCATTCATTTTTTGTTGTGGTCTTCTGCGGCGCAGCTCATGCAGTTTGGCAAAAATATCCAGATACAAGGTGCCGCCAAAAAGAAAACAAACGAAAAATAAAAATTCAATTTGCAATATGCCTTTTTGTTCCGGAGGGAGGGGGCGGGGGTCTCTGGTCTTATGGTGCTCTTGACTTTACTGTCTCTTCTTGGCAAAGAGACGACCCCACAATCATGTCTGAAATCCAACAGATGCCCGCCAAAAGACAACAACTTCAGCGTAACAGGCGCAAAGTCACTGACTGCAAATGCATTATTGCTATTATTTGTAAAAAGTATTGCAAAATGTTTAAAATACCAATTCACATAATCAATTGTAGAAAATTTAAAAAATAAAAAAAAAACTGTTAAAAATGAAAAAGAAAACAGATTACAACTTAGTAGTAAATATTATAATCCAAAAAAACATAAATAGTAGCAGGCCATGGCCATATTCTGTAGTTTGCGTCGTCGTTTGTATGTTTTGTCGCAACTGTACCCGTTCGAAAAATGCTTCCCTAATGATGAGAGTTTATTGAGTGTGTGTTTGTTGTTGTTGCTGCCTTTATTCCTTTTTCCCGTGTCGTCGTCGTTTGTTCCTCTGCCACCGCTGCCTGCTTCTCTAACAGTCTGTCCTCTGTCTGTCTGTCCGTCCGTCTGTTCGCCCGGCAGCCTGTACCACCGCCGCTCAATGGAATGGAATTGTGGTGAAATATGAAATACACACACAAAAATAATATTCTCTCTCAGATACTCACGCATACACACACACGCGACGTGTACTTCGAAAATATTTCGAAATTCGAAAAACGGAGAATTATGTTTGTTCTATGCAATGTTTTCGAAATTTATCGTTTTTTTTTTGTTGCTTGTGGTTTGGCTCTCACGCTCTCACTCTCTCTATTTTAGATTTTAGCACATAACATGTATACGGGAAACAAATATTTAGCTACATGTATCGGTGTGTGTATGGGATTTGTGTCTGCAACAAATGGCATAAGTTTGAGTTACATTCTGCGAAAAAATGTACAATGAAAATTGCTCAAATAGCAGGAACGCAATCAAGGCCTCTTATTGATTTCAGGGCCGAAAAGTTTCTTAGTTAAATTTAAAATTAAAACAAAGGGTGTGCGCGAGTTCGACTAAATTGCAGACTAACTAAAATGAAGGGGTTTTTTAAACTCCGTAATCAATCGAATATTATAAGTGCTGTCATCCAATTTAGTTTGATCGAAAATTTGCTAAATTGAATTGGTAAAAACTGCATTACCGACAACATTTAGTTTAGTCAGCAATTTAGTCGAACTCGCCACACCCAAAATATAAAAAATAGTACCTATATTAATTATTTAATGTACAAAAATTATTCTGTTACCGAAAAATTAACGAAATTCGGCATTCATAATAAAGCTCTTAATTTATTCATTAAAATATATATATATATATTTTTTACAAATTAAGTAAATTCGAAAAAAAATTATTTTCAACCCTTAATTTTTGAATAATTTAATATGTATAAAATAATGGGGTTGAAAACACAAAATCTAAATGTAAAAAACAAGCTTAATATATTGTTACTCGAATATATTACCCTTGTAACAAATGATTGTAATGATAGAAAATCAGTTTTTATAAAATAATTTTTCCGTGGGTAAATATTCAGGAAAATACTCGAGAAAATATCATTTAGGGTTAAGTTAATTTTGTCGGTAACGCAGTTTTTACTAATTCAGTTTAGCAAATGTGCGAGCAAACTAAATTGCATGACAGCAGCAAATAGACTTATGATAATCGATTGATTACGGACTTCATCAATTACCGGTTGCCGAATGTGTTATTTCAAGTTTGTTGATTTTTATTAAAAAAAAAAGTAATTGCTATATTTTTAAAGTTGAAATACCAATTGATAAATTCACATTATCTTATTATTTGATAAAAATATTGAGCTCATAGTTCAGAAATTGACAGATATATAAAGATTTTTGTTAATAATTGGAATTTCGAAAATGTAGTCGGTGACTTTTAGTTCACAACGACGATATATTAAATCATGAAATCACATACAAAATTATCAGTAAAATTAAATTTTTAATATTGAAATTTATAGGGTGTTTTACTTTAATTTTTAGTCTCAATATTAAATAATTTAAATTCAAAATTATAAGGCCCGATTTACATTGTATATTCTGTGAGTCTCACTGTATCTCCTAGGGGTGCATTTTTTCAAAAAAATACAATTTTTATTTGAAAATTAAAAAAAAATGCAAGCCTAGGAAATACAGTGAGACTCACAGAAGATACAATGTAAATCGGGCCTTATAATTTTGAATTTAAATTATTTAATATTGAGACTAAAAATTAAAGTAAAACACCCTATAAATTTCAATATTAAAAATTTAATTTTTATTGTATAGAAAACGATATATAAAACAGTTACCCCACCCATTATGTGTATTTTCATAAATATGCAGTTTTTTCATATACGTTCTTACACCCAGAAAAAAATACTATATAAATAATAGTTTTTTACTATTAAAAATAGTCAATATTAATGGTGTGTGCGAATTCGACTAAATTGCTGACTAAGCTAAATTGAAGGGCTTTTCATACGATCGCCATTCGGTAACCGGTAAAAATTTAGTTTAGTCAGCAATTTAGTCGAATTCGCACACACCCTAAATACTAGAAAATACCATGACATTGCCATTGAGTTTATACGAGAAGATTTATTTTTTGTATACTATTAAATCAATAATTGTCCTATTGACAAATTTTAATGGGATTTGAGGGAATTTTTTTCTGGGTGCATATTTAGCTTTAAAAAATAGTACTGAATTGGATACTGGGATGGAGCATATTTATTAGTATGAACATTATAATGGGGGTAACTGTTTTATATTACGTTTTCTATACAATTAAAATTTAATTTTTAATATTTAAATTCATTATTAAAATTATTCAAACTGAAAATTCCGAAAATAGTTTATAATTCGCATGACATATTTCTTGAATTTAGAGTTTTAAATTCTTTTTAACAAAATATCTCAAAATTATAATTTGAAGTTGATGGCGCGCTTTATTACTTTGGATCTCTTGACACCAATAGTTGACATTAGATTTTATAAATTAAATTTCCTCAAACAATAATAAAAAAAAATAGTGCAAAAAATGTGCACGTGCATAAATATTTTAGACATATGGAATATGTGTTGTACATTATTGCTCTATGCCAACTTGCGCGCGAAAATTAACAGTCGCCGGAAACATGCTGCAATCTCTATAGATACATCTCAGTAGCGCCACGAGGGCTACATAATACAAATACTTATATTTTTTTTTGGATATATATATTTTAAGTTATTTGTTTAGTTTTTTTTTTGTTAGTATATTTTATGTATATATATATATTTTTGTAATATTTATTATATATTTGTTCAAGTGCTGTCTGTCTGTCGTATCGTTTCGTTTATCTAAAAAAAAAGCTTTTGTTCAATAGCATTAACTGCACGAGTTGCTGAAAACTGGTTTCATTTTTGCATTACTCATTTTAGAATATTACACTCTACGTTTAGTTCGAGATTTTTTTGGTTTCAATATATGCATTTTTTTTATTATAATTTACAATATGTATTTTGCTGGCGCAACGAACTGTAGCGCGTGAAAAAATCTTGCAAATTGTAGCAGTATCTTTGGTCGATTTTTGTAGGGATTACCATATTTTTTGTTTGTTATTAATCGACATCATTACTAGGGATGTGATATATATATTGATATAGTTTGCTAATACTGGGTACCCCAATAATTTAGTCAACTACTCAGTATTTTGTTTTATCTGTACTAAGTATTTTTAAACTTTTGAGGTAATATTTTTATGTTGTAGAAGTAAATCTAACAGAAATTGTTCTATTCAATTTACTGATTAATATGTTAACCAATAAAAAATGTAGTAGGAGTCATGATTTGTCTTAGATTATTGTTGTATTAAATATATATATATATCTATACTAGAGATGTAGAAATCCCGGGATCCCGGGATCCCGGGATTTGAGTCAAATCAGTCCCGAAAAACTGATCCCGGGATCATCGTTAAATCCCGGTATTTTCGGGATTGCAAAAAAAGCCAGTAGATCAATTTTTAATAGTTTATTCAAAAGTCTTTCAATGTTTTTATACACATTTCGTGAAAAGGTAAATCTAACATTTAATGAACTGTAATATTAAAACACTGACGTCAATAATAAAGAATTACATGCTTTTGACTTTTAACAAATTCACAATTGTTAAAAATTACGAAATTTTCGACTAATAATTATTATAATTATTCGATTCGAAATACAGAAAGTACTTAAAAATAGTAAATAATTATAATATCATGACGGTCTCTGGCGAATTAAATCCGGGTTTCGAATAGCGATAAAACTGAAACCGTTGCCTATGAATGTAACCTTTATTAATAACAAAATACATAAGTAAATATAATTTATCACACTAACATTTTTTCATTTGGGTCTAAAACTAAAATTTTTCACATTCATTACAATAAAATTTCAATCATTAAAATACATAAATATATAAATTCACGTTCTTAAATTGAATTAATTTTGAAAATTGTTATTAATTAAAAATCACATAAACTAATGTTTTTTTAATTTTTTATAATATACTGTTTTCCAACAAAAACCAATATCCCAATAAAAATTTGATTGTTCATTCAAAATAAAAAAATGTTTATATTTGTACTAAAAAATATTTTTTTAATAAACAGTATTTAAAAAAAATAATTGATGATCAACTAGGGTTTATATATCGCGGATTTTGTATTTTGGATACCATATATTTGGATTTATTTGAATACATGAGTTTTGTTTGAGCCTTAAGCTATGTAATTCTTTATTATTCAAACATAGATATGGTTATTTTAAGCCTTTGCTATAATTTTGCCAATCACGTCCATTTATAATACCAAGCAGCGTAAATTTACAAGTGATATAGGCTTTGTCTTTTATTGATGCCCTTTTTTTTTTAACTGTAATCGTACATATAGACAGACGGATATCTCTAAAATAGGAATCCGTACGATATGTCGAAAAAAAAATGTCGAAACCTAAAAATGTCGAAATTTTATAAGCCTTAGAACGCCGAAAAGGTATTTGGCCGAATCAAAAAATATCCAAAAATATTTTAAAGCTATAAAATATTGAAAAATATTTGAAAATGATGAAATACAAATTTCATATCCTATTTGAGGTGGTTTATATTGAAATATATCTTGATGCTGGAAACTCCGTTAAGGTTTCGTTTTAAAACTATTAAAACAATATTTTGGAAAATGTAAGTCTTCTTAACATGATCATAGTACCAATGATCATCATCCTTGAACTTCAACTTTCATGTCCTTAAAAAAAAAGTAAATTAAAAAAAAAAATCAAATTCAGAATTTTAAAAAAATCTAAATTTGTGTTGATTTATTATAAGTGTTTGAGCTAAATTCCAATATGAATTTTGAAGGCATTTCGACATTTTCTATAATTTTTATGCAAAAAAATAATTTCGCTATATTCAATTTCGACATTTTTTTTTTCAACATTTTCGTTTTCAACATATTTCTTATTTCGACATTTTGTTTTCGACATTTTTGTCTTCGGTATTTTTAGTTTCGATATTTTAAATTTCGACTTATCGTACCAGACCCTCTAAAATGACTGGAGATGAAGCTGATCAATAATATAGTTTACATAACGATCAAGCCTACTAATGATTGTTACAAAATTATTAAATAGAACAAAACGAATTCGGCAAAAATCCAGCGACAGAATTTATAGATTTAAAAAAAATCCGTTTCTAACCTTTGTTGACGAATTACAAGAGGTTTATACTTTTAGTGCGTGAAAAAATATCGGTTACCCAACAAATAAAAACCACATCCCTAATTATAAATCTAAATCGTGTGCACTCTACTCACTCGCAGCATGTTGCTGCTGCATTTACGTTTATTTTTAAACTTTGCGCCCCTTATGGTTGTGTTGTCTATTTTTTTTGTTTGTTTTTGGTCCTTTTTTGTTATCTTTCTTTTTCTTTTCCAGGAAACCTTTGAAATGCATGTGTATTTTTATTGCTGGCGCGACGCAGGATACGAAACGCAACAAAACATAAACAAAAATTCGTATACAATTCAAAGAATTTTTCATTTCATGTGTCTCTCTGGCAAACATTCTTATTTTTCTCTTCGTTCCGACATATTTTCGCTGCTGATGCATTTCGTCTCTCGTGTGTTTTGTGCGAGGCCGAGGCCCCTGAATGTTGATGCAGGTTCTTGAGATTCTTAGGATTTTTGTTTTCCTTCTCCTTCTTCAGTTATGTTGTTGTATCGTCCTGCTATTTGCTGCTGCACTACTTCTGGTCGTCTGTTACCTGTTTTGCATCTCTACCTGTTGTTTTTTCTCACGCGTTTTTAGGAATTTGTCGCGTCCGTCTTTGATGTTTGTAAATATTAAAGACTCCCAGATACATTGTACAATTTTTAATTTATTTTTGTATTTAATTTAACTAAATTACAAAACTACACAACAAAACAATTCTATATAATTCGCGGTGCTGATTTTGACTACTTACTTTCTTTTTTTTTTTCAATTACGTTTTCAATTACGTCAAAATCAGCACCAGCGAATTATATAGAATTGAAGATGAAGTAGAGTCGTTATGTAAACCTCTTATTAAAAGCCATAAAAATAGCTAAACCATTTCATTTTATATTTCATTAAATTAAATATAATATTTTTATTTTATTTGCAGGACTCTTCCGGCCCCACGTTGGATTTTTACATTTCCGACTCGCTGCAGGACATGCTCGACATCGATATACGCAGCGAAATCGCCACCGTCGTTGGCGGCAGCAACGAACTCACCTCACTTGTCAGCGATTTGCCCACGTCCTTCGATCATGCCCTCGACGCCATCTCCGCGCTCAACAACAGCAATGTCGCCGCAACGGCGCTCAGCAGCGGCAGCAGCAGCTACAGTCTGCTGCAGTCGTCCGCATGGCTGGGCGCCACCTCAGGTCCCACATGGTCTTCGTCGAATGATTTCTATGCGGATGTTGGTGCCTGCGTAAATCCGATATCGGTGATGCCCATGATCTCCTCATCGATGTTGCACAAATCACCCAAAACCAATCTCAATGTCAATGGGCTCAGTTCAGCGACCTCGCCGCCACCGCCCAGTCCCACGGAGAACAAGTCGCATTTGACATTTTCGCCGCAGCTCAAACTGAGCGGCAATACGTTGCGCCACGAACCACTGAGTCATACAAGCTCCAGCAGTCACAGCCACAATCAGAGTCACAATCAGAGCCACAATATGAGCCACAATCTGAATCACCATCAGAGCCACAACCAGAGTCTCAATCACAGCCACAATCACAACCACAGCTCAAACATTCCCAAGCAACTGGTGTCAATATCTTCGACAGTCACCGCCGCCACAACCGCGCCCGCCACCATGGCCACCAATTCGGCGCTACAGCGCAAGAACAGTAATGCCATCGATGCGATTCGCAAGGATCTGTCTGCAGAGCTGACGCGTTCTTCAACAACAACTGTTGATGTTGGCAACGGTGGCAGCAACAAATCGCTGCTTGTCAATGGCAACAGTAGTAGCAGCAGCAATGGTAGCCTGCTCAATACAAACGGCATGTTGTGCGGCAGCACCACCACGAACACTATCAAATTGGCGCCCGGTATCGGTGGCCTCACATTTGCGAACAGCATCACATACAATAAGCTGAAGCAGCAATCGTCCTGTAAGTCGCCGCTCACCGCCAACGGCAACATTGTTTTAAAGCGCGATCGCGATTCCAGTCCGCTGCATAATATGGCCACTTTGAATACGAATAATGGCAGCGGCAACGCTATGTCGAATGGCTATCAGAACGGCCAACATGTCACCAAGTTGCTGGCACGCAACATTGGCCTGGCGCCGAAGAGCATAGCATCTGCACAGTCACCCCTTATGCAACACGGTGGCAGCAGCAGCAGCGGCGGTTCATCGATTGGTTCGCCTTCCTCCTCAACCTCCAGCAGCTGCTCGAACAGCAGCAGTTTTACACTGACGACCAACAGTCGTCTGGCGCCCGTTGGCGTTGTCAAAACGCTGTCGTCGCACAAAATCAAGCCGCCACCCGTCGAATCCAAATACCCGAAGCCCGCCTATTCCTACTCCTGCCTCATCGCCATGGCGCTGAAGAATTCGCGCAGTGGCTCGTTACCCGTTTCCGAAATCTACAGCTTTATGTGCGAACATTTTCCCTACTTCGAATCGGCGCCCAGCGGCTGGAAGAATAGCGTGCGTCACAATCTGTCGCTTAACAAATGCTTCGAAAAGATCGAGAAGCCCGCAACGAATGGCAATCAACGCAAAGGCTGCTTGTGGGCCATGAATCCTGAGCGCATCGCCAAGATGGACGAGGAAGTGCAAAAATGGTCGCGCAAGGATCCGATGGCCATACGCAATGCTATGGTTTATCCAGAGCATTTAGAGGCGTTGGAGCGTGGCGAAATGAAGCACGGCAGCAGCAGTGACTCGGACGTTGAGTTGGACAGTCAGTCGGAAATTGAGGAGACCTCTGATTCGGAGCAGGATCATGAGCTGGATGAGACAATTGTCGAGAATATGTTTGTCGAGGAGGACATTGCTGAATTGGGTGAGGAAACGGTTGAGGAAGTGGACGATCATCATTTGGAGGAGGAGCATGTCGAAGAGCTGGGCATTTTGAGTCATCATGATATGTTATCCATGGTTAATGGTGGTGGCGGCGGCGTTGGCAACGATGTGACGGATTGCATTGGTGTTGTTGTGGATGATGATGTTGTTGATCATTGTCATGATATTGATGATGATGAGGTTGCGCTTGATGATGGCGGCGTTGATCTGGCGCAGCAGCATCGCGACTTTGATATTGAGGTGAGTTTGGAGACGCACATGATTGAGCGGCAACTGCAGGTATATTTACAAAATATTGTATTGTAATAATATGATTACGATTACTTTAATATTACATTATTTAAGCAGTAATTAGACGGAGAAACAAATAAAAATTGTTTCTTCTGTTTAGGATTAGATTTCGAATTTTATTACGTTAATTCAGTAATGCAAAAATATCAAAATAACTACAAATTACATTTTGATTACTTCTAATGTCATCATATTAACAATTACAAATTTGATTGTTTTATTTTTAAATAATAAATAATATAAAATAGTAAACAAAGATTACTTTTTGATTACAATTTTTTTCCTTTTTTTATACAAATATTTTTGTAATCAATCTATTACCTTATACTTAATTTGAAATATTTTAAAGATCAATGTATTGACTTCATTTGTTGATTACTTTTATATATTTGTAACGACTTATTAGTAACTTTAGATACTTCAAATTACTTGAGAAGACTTAACGATAATAGCTCATAATAACCAAATTTATTTGTTTTATCAGATAAATAATCAGATTACTCAATAATAAACCGATAACTATGGCTTAATTACTACTCAATTACTTTTAATTACATTAATTGCATACATACATACGTTCATTTTGTTAATGGCAACAAAGCAATTATCTTCACATAAACTTTAATATTTATCAAAAACTTTATAATTACTGTAGATTACATTTAGCTTATATAATTCAAAACCAAATTATTTTGATTACTTTAAGATTACTGTGTGATTATTATATTTTTGTTTATATTTTGAAGCAATATACTAAATAATAAAAAGAAAACAAGTATTTTAAAATTAGAAGAACAAAAATATAGAGTAATTAAAAAGTAATTGTCGATAATATTTTTGTTGTAAGTAATCATAAGCAAGTAATAACTGATTTTACATTGATTCCTTTTTAAACATACCTTAAAAATGTTAAATAGAATTTAAAATCAAATAATTACAATTTTCAAAAAGTAATTGATAATTACTATTTGGTTTCATTATTAGTAATCATATCACAAATAATTACAACACTATCAATACTAATCAACAGAGAAGAAAACAAACATTTTCTGAAAATTTAATAAATAAAAATAGTAGTAATTAAAAAGTAATTACTTCACAATCTAAATACTTTTCGATAATAATTTCTATTAAAAATATAATTTAACGACCTACTTTAATTCGAAATCAGATAATTAAAAGTAATTAAAAAGTAATTGATGTTTACTATTTTCTTTCATTTCAAGTAATCATAATCATTACAAGTAACAAAAATAAAAAAATAACTAAGCAAATAAATAATTTTCGATACTAATTGTAATTAAAAGTATTATTTAAGCACTTCAAGTATTTGTAATTCAATTATAATTATTTTAAAAGTAATGATAAATTTCTATAACGAAATCTTAATATTTTTCGATACAAATTGTAATTTTAAATTTAGTTTAACGACAACAACTTTCATTTTGAAAAGTAATTACAGTTAATTACAAGTAATTGAAGAGTAATTAATGAGTACTATACTGTTGCGTAATAAGTAATCATAAAAAAACAATAAACAATCTTAATACTTTTCAATACTATTTGTATTTAAACTAAAGAAGTAATGATTAATTTAAATTTTTAAATCATAAAAATACAAGTAATCAAAAAATAATTGAACTAAATAAATATTTAGCAAGCAATGATAAGTTATTAAAAAGTAATTGATGAGTATTAGTTTTTTTCTTTACAAGTAATCATAACACAAAAATAATCAGCAAACAATCTAAATACTTTGCGATACTAATTGAAATTTAAAATATGATTTAACGACTTCAAGCAATTGTAATTCAAATGTAATTATTATAAATGAATTTTGAATCAGATAATTACAAGTAATCAAAAAGTAATTGAAGACTACTAAAAATCACTAAGCAATTTAAATACATTTCGATATTAATTGCAATTAAAAATATAACTCAATGACTTCGAGTAATTGTATTTCAATTGTAATTATTTTAAAAGTAATGATTATTTATAATGTACCTTTAATTACAATTATAACGCTTAATTAATCGCAAAATTTATTGTTTTCATTACAAAAGTAAGCATTATTTTTATTATGAATTTTTTATTGTATTTTTTTTACATATATTATTTTTATTTAAAAAATTAATTTATTTAGTTATTTTTTTTAAATAATTTTTTTTTTTTTTTTGTATTTAAAATTGTTATTTCATTTCAATTAAAAGAATTTCAAACTAAACATATTTTTATCTCTATTGCTGTTACAGGTGGAGGACATTTACGATGCCATCGATATGGAGGACGACAAAGAGGCTGTGCGCATGGCCATCAGTCAGTCTGACATCATCGAAATGGGCACCGCCGACATCATAAATGCGCAGAATGCCAGCGCCAATGGCTATCAATCGCCGAAGCGCGCGCGTCTCAATGTCAATTATGCCATACGCACCTCAAATGGCATCAGCAGTAGTAGTAGCCACAGCAGTAGTAGCAGTAGCGGCAGACTGGGTGGCATTATTGTGGAGAAGCAACATATACAGCAAATACCAGCGCATACTTTTAGGCACATTAAAGTGCAGCAGCAACAACTTCAACAGCAGCAACACCAGCAACAGCAGCAACAACAGCAGCAGCAACAACACCAGCAGCAACATCAACAGCTGCAGCAAACACAACAGCAGCATATTGTGGTGCAGAGTCTGGCGACAGCAACAGCGCAACGCGGCAACTCGCCGCAACCGTTGCAGCAATTGCCGCAATTTCATCAGATCACCATACCGCAGCATAATCGTCGGAAAATGCAACTAGTTAATAGAATAGCATAGAGATAATTTAGAAACTAAGAAGAAGCAGAAGCATTCATTGAATTTCAAGCGCAGCCGCGTCGTTCACAAGCAACGCATTTAGAATTTACTGTGAATTTAGAATTCACTGTGCTGAATATGCATTTTATTTAATTTTTTTTTTGTTTTTATTAATTTCATAGAAAACATTTTAATTTTCATTCACACACACAATCGATTCATTGCAATGTAGTCGATTTTGTTGTTTTTGTTATAAATTTCATTTTTGCGAATTTTGAAATATTTTTTCCTATACTTTTCCATTTTTTTTTTAATTTTTTTAAATATCTGTTGAAATATTTTGAATATTTGTGCAAATATTTAAAAAATATATATTTTTTAATTAATAATACCGGAAAAAGTAACAAACAACTCCATGGAAACAGTCGGGAAATCAAGCAGCCGTCGTAATGTTTGCTGCAAACATTTCAATGTTTATAAATACGCTTGGCGGCGGCAACGTATTTTCGCATGCATACGCTTAATACTTAGTTTTTATGCAACCTATTTTTAAGTTTATTTTTTAAGTTTAATTTAAGTCTAAATATGCGTAAATTTAATGAAAAAAATATTTTTAGTTTTTAATTTTAAGTTTTTTTTTTAGTTTTGGTTAACAGCAGAAATTGTGTATTTATTTGCGCGTTTTGAATTATTTTAATTTTTGTTAAATTTTTTATTTTCATTTATTTTTAATTAAGTACGCTACTTTTTTAATTGATACAATAAGCATTTAGTAATGTCTGTTGTATGTAAGATATTTCAATGCAGCGAAAACAGCAACTACATGCAGCGAATGCCACGCTTTTCCATGCGCCTAAAAGTAGTCAGGATTATTTGAGAATTTTGTAGTCAAATTGCTGGGCAGTAGCAGCAGCGAATAATAAATGTAACTAGCTTCCCCCCCACTTCAATCAAGCAACAACTTGCAAAATGTTTTGTTTAAAATGCATTTTTTATGTTGACAAATGGCTTGAAACAAAGTTCTATGCATAATATTAATATTGTTGTTGTTTTAAAATAATTTTGACGAACAGTTTTTCTTTTTAGTTAAAGAAAAAAAATGTGATTTTTATGTAGCAAGTACAAAAATTATAAAAAAAGAAAAAAACAAAAAAATGTAAAGAATATTTAGTTTATTTTATTTAGATTTTTATTTGAATTGACTTTTATTTGGTTTGCTTTTTTATGTTTTCTCTTTTTTTTTCAGTTTTAGTTATTTTTTTTTTTATAATTTCTAAATTTAATTTTTCTTCTTGTAGTTTTATATTCAGTTTTTGAAGTTTCAGTTTTTGTTTTTTTTGAATTTTCAAATTTCAGTTTCTATTTTGAATTTAAGAATTTCAGTTATTTCTTTATTTTTGACTTATTACTCAGTTCATCAGGCATTAATGCATTCCCCACTATTTCAAGATTCCAGTTTATTTCTTTTTCACCACATGTTTCGCATTATTTTGCTGCATAGAACGCAACTTGCCGGTCCAGTATTTCAAAAGAATTAAATCATTTGTGTATCATAACTTTGCAAATACTTAATATTTTTAATTTAAGCAAGTAAAAAACTACAACATGCAAATGTTGTAAAAGTCAATTACAATAAAATTACAAAATTTATTATTAAAAACATTAAATTTTAATAAACTATCATTAATTAAAAATAATAAAATACAACATTTTATTAAAAAAACATAAAATTTAAAAATTATTAAAAAAAAGAAGAAAAAATATTTTTTTAGTATAAAAATAACATTGTAAATATTACAATATAAACTATGTATTATAGAAACAAATAAAAAAAGAGACATTTTTTTATAAATAATTTTATTAACATGCAACCAACAAGACTAAAATATACAAGAAATAATAAAAATGCAAATTTTTCTTAGCAGGAAATAGTACAAAAACAAAAAATATAAAGATCTTCTTTTACTTCGCTCTTGTGTAGTAGTTTTCTTAGAATTCAATAAATTTATATTTTTATAAAATACAAAAAAATACAAAAAAACAAAAACAACAGTACAGCATACGATAACGAAGAAATCTTATTTTATATATACAACATATAGCATTAGACATTTAGCATTTGTTTTTCGTTTAACTACAAAAACATATTAAATATTATTATTATTACATAATTAAATTGTAAAGTAATTGTAGTTGTACGCAAATAATAAACACTCCACAACAAGTATGTTAATATTAATCGTAATAATACTTGTAAAAAATCAGACAAACTTCGTATGGATTTTTATAAAAGTAGCATGTAATTTCTTACATTAAACAATAAGATCGATCGATCGTCGTGTATTTAACGAACAAAATCCATTGTTAAAAAAAAACATACAAAAAAAGTATAGTTAAAAAATAAATAAAAAAAACATAAACAAAATTTGAAAATGTAATAAAAAAAAATTATAAAAATTAAGTTTTGCGTTTTATTTGATTAAATTTTGATTGATTTTTATTTTTAAGGACTGCGTCGAATAAAATTGTCCGTTACATATCTTCCCATAATGTACTATTGCAAGATTCAAATTAAAAAAAATTGATCATAGTATAAAATTGTCCGTTACATATCTTCCCATAATGTGCTATTGCCAGATTCAAATTAAAAAAAATTGATCATAGTAGCTCTGAATTAAATGGTAGAAAATAATTTGTGTCAGTTATAGTCAATACAAAATTTATTTAATTCGAAAATGGCAAACAAAGTGGAAGTGCGAGAAAATATAATTAAAATTTTTCAAAAACAACCTAGTTGGTCTTTTAAAAAAAATGCCAAGGAGGTAGGGGCTAACCCTTAGACCATTTCTCGCGTTATCAACCGCTTTAAGGAAGACCTGAGTATTGATCGGAAGAAAGGTTCTGGTAAAAAAAAGGCCCACATGATCGTGAAAAGTCGAAGAAGGTTGTGAATATTTTAAAGAAAGATCCAAGCATATCCGGAAGGAAATTGGCGAGAAAGGCGGATTGCTCAGAATCTTTCGTGCGCAGGACTAAGAAAGAAGCTGGGCTGAAGACGTACAAGGTCCAAAAAGTTCCGGATAGAAATTCCGTCAAGAATGAAACCGTAAAACAACGAGCTAAAAAGCTGAACCAAGATTTTTTTAAAAATCCATTACTGCATAATGGACGACGAAACTTATGTTTTAGCGGACTTTTCTCAGCTACCTGGGCAGGAATTTTATACAGCCGATTCTCGATGAAATATATGTGAGGCCTGACCTCGCTTCATGTCACTACAGCAAAACGGCCTTAGAGTGGATCCAACAAAATGCAGTGATTTTGGACCCTAGAGAAGCCAATCCACCAAACTGTCCAGAACTCAGGCCGATTGAGAGATACTGGGCTTAAGTAAAAAGGGAGATGAAGACAACAAAAAAAGTGGCCAAAGACCTTCAAGACTTTAAAAGAAAGTGGTCTTCAGCAGCTGTGAGGGTGTCGGACATTACCATTACAACATTAATGGAAGGGGTTCCGGAAAAATTAAAACTTTTTATTAAAAAATATTAATTTCTGGTGTTTTATATTTTTTTTTAAATCTAAAAATAATTTGCAAAATAAAATATTTTATTCTATAAAAATTCGATTACTAGATTTCTAGATTTTTTCATTTTTGTAGCGGACAATTTTATTCGACGCAGTCTTTATTAAAACATTCTGAGACAAAATATTCGGCAGGTAACTGGCATATCGATCGACATATTTCTGGCAAAAGCTTAATTATTTTGTACAGATTTTAAGTAGTGCACAACAGTAGGGCT
The DNA here is from genome assembly GCA_951804985.1 of Dryomyza anilis. Taxonomy (NCBI): domain Eukaryota; kingdom Metazoa; phylum Arthropoda; class Insecta; order Diptera; family Dryomyzidae; genus Dryomyza; species Dryomyza anilis. The sequence continues at coordinate 88,793,350 of OX638132.1, read as the reverse complement.
GATCGAAACCAGTCTTTTATTATTATTTCAAAATGTAATAGGGCTTAAAAGTTACATTATGCTGCTAGAGTTTACTACAAAAAATGTCTGTCGAAAAAATAATGTCCTATGTTCGCGCTTTGCAGATAAAGTTAAAAAATACTTTAAATACATATTTTTATTTTTTTACAATCTACACAAACTTTTTTAATAGATAGATTTGAAATCTAATTTTTTGAGCTAATTCTGATCCAAAACACAATACTTTTATCCTAAACATAAATTTATATTTCTTAAATGAATTTTTGACCTTCGGTTGAAATGCGCGAACACACAACGATTTTTTTTTTACTAAAATTGTATGACGGAAATTCTAGGACCATTATGTTCTTTTAAGACCAATAACGACAGCAAAACTTAAAGCAATATGCTGTAATAGTAAAAAATGTATAATGGGCAAAGCACCAGATTTAACGATTTTTTTTTCATAAACTATACGCGTTAGAAATTCACCGTTAACAAATTTGGATTCAGTACTCCTATAAATATATATAAAAACGATTACATGTCAAAATAACCATCCATGTCGATTTTAGAACGGTTTAACCAAAGAAAATGTCGATTGTAACTCCTTTTTCAACTTCAAGGACGATACGCTATAAGATTTTATTCAAAATTGATGAAATTTTAGACTAGATACAATCTCTAATTTTTTGAGTCTATTACGATCAAAAAATAAAGTTTATGTAGATGGTAAAAAATAAAAATATGGATTAAAAGTGTTTTTTAACTTCATCTGCAATGCGCGAACACAGGATATTATTTTTTTTCGACTCAAATGTTTTGTGGTAATCTCGGGCAGCACAATGCAACTTTTATGCCCTATTACAACTTTGGGAACAAATTTCGATCCGCCCATGTAGTTTGTATTTCATCAAAAATGCCAGCCTTCCTACAGTAGGCTCACGGCATATTTAAAAATGTGTACATGTCACGGCAGATTTATGGAATTACATTTCATATAGGCTGCATGGTAGCAGGTTTTAACAGTTAACAGTGTTTTAATAATAATAGTTTAGCGTTACAGCTCTAAAAAATCAGGGCCGAGTTTTCTAAATTTGAAATTTAATTTCCGTGTTACGAATGGAGAACGAATCTATATCTATTGTTTTTTCGGTTTATCTTTTGAGTTTGTATTTTTTTTTGCTTCTGTCTTTTTGTCTATTAGGATTCACCTGACTTTTAGTTTTTCTTATCCTTTTTTTTCTATCCTTTTGTCTCAAATATCGTTGTTTTTGTACTCCAACTAATAAATGAGTTAAACGTATATCATTTTTATTTTGTTAAACCCATTTACTATTAAACACTTTTATTATTAAATGGAAGTGCCACGTTCTTTTGTCCAATCCCGCCCATATATAGCCTATCATTCCTTCCAGACCCTACCCTATCTGTGGTAAAAATTTCAAGCAAATCGGATCAGTCATTTAGACGGAGAAGCGGAACAAACAAGCAAACCAACAAAGAGATTCATTATATTAATAGGATTTAGAAATAAATTGTAGACCTACAATGAAGATACCTTTTCTTTATTCAGCTTTATCGTGAAGACTTAAGGAATATTCTATTCCCTCGGTAAAATTGTTTGGTATCTATCGTCAATCTCCCAGGAACAGCAATTCCTCCGGAATTTTGTTCGAAATTCAAATGCAGTTTTACAATATGGCCAGATTTTTTTTAATGCGTTTTTTTTGGTTATCTTTATCACATCAGATAATAATGTTGTAAAATAATAGTTCAGATATAAAATATGTATACAGATCTTTATTATTTGCAGTTCACTATACTTTTATGCACAAATTTCACATTTTTTTAACTCAATAAAAGTCTAATTTGCAATTAGAACTGAACATCAGGCAACGCTAAATCAGCTGTTTTGCCAAATGTCAAACAGTGTTGTTGGATAAAATTTCGTTGTGTTAATAAATATTGAAGTTAAAATTATGTTAAACTGCAATTAAAAGTATATAAAATGACTCTTAATTGTAGTGTTTCATTTAAGAAAATGTTGTGATTAGATTGCGTTCATTTTCAAAATTAAGATATTCCCCAGCCGGTGAAGTTTTTTTGCAGTGGTTGAATATATCTGTAATTTATTTGTGCAGAAATATGTAAATAACTTTTATTTAAATAATTTTGGTGCTATCTATAGATATTTGTTAACATATTATAAATAAAAGTATAGTTAATTAAAGTGTGTTTTGTTTTAAATTCATTCTTTTCCCCGATGAAAAAGTGGCGGAATTTTTTCGGCGAAACAGGGGTAATTTTTGCTCCAAAATGTTGTTCATGATACGTACGTTTTTTAGGGAAACATTTTTTCCCTTTTCGAATATTGTTCACGATACCTATTTTCCACCAAGGGTAAAAATTCCCTGAGGAATTTTATTCACGATAAGGCTGAGACCTATTGATTGTTTTATGTAAAAATTATCTACAAATCATCTTAAAGATTTCATTAAAATTTTATTATTTAAATAGTGAATAGAGTTTTCAATATGCTTCGCGTGCATCTGGTAAATGCACTAAAAGAATTTCCAATTCTTAGCATATCTAAAAGTAAAAATTCAACAGATTTCAACAACAACTTGAAAGAAAACTTAACATCTAAAGAAAACACGTAGAAAAAGAACCTTAAACAATAATTACATGTTGGCCAGCAGTGCATCCACCGACTCATCGATCATTTCCAAATCATCAGTCAGCGCACCGGTATCAATTTTATAAAATTGTTGCAAATCCAATTTCTCATCGAGCGACAATTCACCGATGACACACAAACCCAGCTCGTATTTGGTAATGTGATTTTGCCAAAAATCAAAAAGACGTTGCTTGCAAACCTGCGTCTTCAAGACACGCAATCAATCGTTGTACTCACCAAAAGCATTAAAATCTAACCAAGTTCATTCGCTTCACCAGTGATAGAGCCCTATTATTTATCCCTATTAATTATCCCTATTAATTATCCCTATCGCTCCCCTTTTTAGTGTTAGAAACGGGTGACCCTTTCAATTTTAATGTACTGTATGCAAATTTAGATTTTAGATTCAATTCCTGTCGGGTGCTGTAACCATTGTTCCTTTTCAAAATAGTTTTGTTTCCAGTTATTTTTGTTTAACTGAAACGTTTCCACCCGCATAAACATAATACGTAGTCATTTATGTGCAAATATTTCTTCATTTTATTGCAAACATAAAACTTAAATAAATTTTATATAGTTATTGTTTATACACACAAAAATTTATTCAATGCTAAATTTCTTAGTTTCAACATTACAATAATTTTCAAAATGACAAGTACTTAATGTAAATATATATATACTATACTAAACAACCAATTATTATGACAAATTTGTATAAATTTATATCTTCAAGTGTTTGCATATGAAGTGTGTAATTTTATATAATGTTTTATTTCTTTTAGTTATGATATTGTTTTGGTCTTTATTCTGTGTTTTTTATTTTTTAAAAGCAGACTAACTTATATAAAAAATATAATTTCTGGAATGTTTTTTTAATTTGTGTCATATATCTATATGTTTTGGGTAAATCTTAAAATTCTAATTGAGCTTTAGGCATCATTTTTATTAGAGTACAATGTGCTGGTTTAGTTGTTGTTTGTAATTTAAATGTAGTATGTGTGTGTGTGTGAGCAAAAGTAGCTTAGGCCAAAAGTAACTTATTGACTAGAATACATATAGATTTATATGCAATACTTAATATGTATTATATATAAATATTATTATTTTTATTTTCTATGCTAACTCACACTACTAAAGGGTTTTTCAATAAAAGCGCTACAAAAGTTTTTTTCAAGGGTTTTTCAACAGGGACGCTACAAAAGTAGAGCGACAGGGACAGCAAACGACGCCTTATTTCTTGCCGCTCTTTTGACATTTCTCTTCAGTAAGGTTTGCCATTTCATGATGGAAAGATATACGAGCCAACAACGAGTCGAAATTATTAAAATTTACTACCGAAATTCGAATTCGTATATCTTTCCATCATGAAATGACAAACCTTACTGAAGAGAAATGTCAAAAGAGCGGCAAGAAATATGGCGTCGTTTGCTGTCCCTGTCGCTCTACTTTTGTAGCATCCCTGTTAAAAAAACCCCTTTATATTCTTATAATTTAGGCAATTAAATGACACATGTGAAAAATGTTAAACAGTTTTTAGAGTAATACTTTTTGTTTGAGGAATTTTACAAGTAAAAAATTTAAAATAGAAATTTTGTTTTAAATCTTAAAACAATTTAAATGTAGATGGTATTCATAATCAATGCGACTAATGTACTGAATTAAAATTAATAAAATTCTCAAAATATTTAACATTTTTTCAAATAATAAAGATTATTTGAATGCTGTCGTTTATTTTGTTTAAACATTGCGCTTTGCTTTTAAGTATACAAATAAAATAAGTACTCTATGAAATAAATATATTAAAATTATAAAAAGAAAAACACAACCAACCTAATTTGTAATTTATGGCTAGCGAATATTTTTGTTTGCTTATAAATTAAACATATTTGCTAAATATTCGCAAATTATTATATACAACGCTTTAAACACTAAATAATCTGCAATTTGTTGAGATTTTTGTTATTTTAATTTCAATCAAATTTCAATTAAAAATAAAAACCATTAAAAAAACAGTCATATTTTTAGGACTAGTAGCAAATAGTATTTAATAATAGTTTGAAACCTTATAAAACTGGCGTGCATTTTTTTTTTTTGGTTTTTTGTTTAGAGAGTTTTCTTATTTTTTATAAAATTACTTTATTATATAAATATTTTTAAATATAGAACAGTTTATAAAATAGTAATTAACTAATTTTAACACATACACATTAGTTGTTATCATAACTATTTAGTTCAGTTAGAGTACTTTCTTTGTATTGCGTCTGCGCCACGGCAGTATTACGCCTTTTGTTGGACGGTTTTACACTAGTTAATGGCATTATTTTTTTTTTGTTTCATTTAAATATTAACAAAAATATTTACGCAAAATTACAATACAAAAATTACACAATTTTAATTGTTAATGTAATTATTAAAAAAATTCATTTTATATTTGCATTTCTTGCATTCAACGCATAGAGGTATGCGGCCAATTCTCTGTTAAAAATGAGCAAATTATTTGACCGAATGTTGTGGTGATTGCTCTTGTCCACAATATTGTGACGATATTGTCGCCGGTTATGTACGGACAGCTGTTGCTGTTGTTTGGGACACCCTCATTCGTGTTTCATGCGTTTGGCAGCGCTGCCAGATTCGCTGTTATCAATGAACTCCAGTTGATAGTCATATTCAAGTTCCAAAGTGTTGCGCTAAAATAAATAGAAATCAATTAGTTTCTATTCTAGAATGTTGAAAAAAAAAAAAAAAGACAGAAATTTCAGATACTGCTGATTTATAACACAGATCAATAAAAAAATCAGCTCCCGATTTGATCACGGAGTCGCTGAACTTGATTCGATTTCTATTTTATTTCCCCCCATTTAATTTTGTATGGGGAACACATTTGCGAAAGAGAGTATGAAATTGTTTTACAGCCAGATATTGTATCTCGATAATTGACGAAAGTAGTCACGCACGCCCGTGTGACTGACTTTTTGTATTTTGTAAAGCCCAAAACGTCTGACGTCACACGGTAAGCGCCGACGTAAAGAAATAATTTGTATTTCATAAAACTCAACCGCACGAATATTGTGTCAAATTAGACGGCAGCTTTTTTGGCTCCGTTTTCTAAAATGTTCACAAAAAAAAGCACTAATTGCACCTAAAAAGGATACAGAACAATTTCAAATAATTTTTGAATACACTACACATTTCTTTTCATCCAAAAAATAAGTTTACAAAGCAAATTAGAAAAAAATGCAAAAATGAAGAAAATCACACAAACAAATATTTGACATTTTTCTCAGTACAGCTGTTTTTTGTTTACTGAAAAGCTATGTTTTTCTATTTTCCAAACCCAAATCATAGCAAAAATATGAATGGTTTGCGTATTTGCTAAAATAATATAGATTTTAGTAATGCCAGATTCGAAAATTTGGTAATTTCGACTAAATTTTTATTTATTTTGGATCAAGTTTGATTGTTGGTAACGCTAAATGTTTCGATGTTTACAGCGGTTTCATAGAACGTAAGAGGGAACAAAGTCAACGTAAGAGCCAATGGGCGGAATGTGTGAAGATATGAAATACAACTTTTCAGACGATGTGAGAGTACTCACATGTGAGAGGACTCAGTCACATCGAGATACAATATCTGGCTGTTAAAGATTTGTAATTAGAGGGGTTTATATTCGCAAAAAATTGGGCTTATAGAAAAGTAACGGGCATCAAATAAGCGGATATCAGATTCGAGTTTAGCGAATTTCGAGCGACTTCCATTTTAGTGGAACTATTTAGTTTTAACTACCTAAATAGAGGTTTAACTTGTAAATAAATTAAAATCATTATACAGGGTGTTTGGTTCATCGATGTTAATAATTCAGGGGATCATCTTAAAAAATAAGAAAATGTAAAATAAAATTATGTCCTATTTTGCACCATGTTTGAGATACAGGGTGTTTAGTAAATGCATATTACTGACATAATCTAGTCAAGAAAATTGGTTATAAAGTATAATATGGTGATAAATGAATAACAATTTTAAATTACCTTTCAAATGGTATATCCCACCTTCGAACCCCATGATTTCTTGCCATTTTAAAACGTACAGCTGTGTGAAAAATAATAGCAGCGCTCTCCAATAAATTATAAATTCGATTTTTTAGAAGTGTTGCGTAATAAGAACAATCAATAATTTTTATAAATTACATGTATTGGAATTATGTCATTACAATGCAGTCTTATTTTTCCATATTCTTAACCTATTTCAAAAAATATGGTACTTTTGTTAAATGAGTCTTGAATTTAGGTGTGAAAAATAATAGCAGCGATACCAAATTTCTTACAAAATCCATTATTTACTTCAAAGTTTTTAAATTTATATCTTGTAATTATATTAGTTAGGCTAATTTGAACTACCGAATTTGATTATTTGAAATATTGATTATTTGTTGATTATTTGAAATATTTTGTGTTGCTTTGATTAAATATTGAACCTACACAACCTTGTTTTAGTAAATCGCGAAAAATCCTTAAAAATCCTTAAATTTTTTTAATAGAGCTTTCAAAATTATACAGGATATTGTTTATTTCATAGTTAAAATGTTAACTAAAGCAAAACATTTGTCCAAAATTACGATAGAAGTGTCGAAACATAAAAGAAGTTCCAAAAAATCACTTGTTTCAATATTACATATGATTTAAGTATTCTTTTCTGTGAAATGTACCAAAGTGAAAAAAAATCTTGATATGCAATTTGGCTTTTTAAGGCTTTTTAAGGAATTTGCGCGATTTACTAAAACAAGGTTTTGTATATTCCATATTTAATCAAAGCAACATACAATATTTCAAATATTTAACAATATCTTTCAAATTAGCCTAACTAATATAAATAAAAGTATTAAATTTAAAAACTTTGAAATATGATGGATTTTGTAATAAATTTGGTATCGCTGATATTATTTTTCACACCAAAAATTCAAGTCTCATTTACAAAAGATACCATATTTTTTGAAATAGGTTAAGAATATGGAAAAATAAGACGGCATTGTAATGGCATAATTCCAATACATGTAAATTATAAAAATAATTGATTGTTCTTATTACGCAACACTTCTAAAAAATGGCATTTATAATTTATGGGAGAGCGCTGCTATTATTTTTCACACAGCTGTACGTTAAATTGAAATTTACAAAAATAAAAATTCAAATTTTTACTTTGCCATTGAATTTCTCAAAATTTCGTTATCGATCACCACATTTTTTCTAATTTGTAATTATTTTTTTATCTATATTTATGCCAACGGAACAATGGAAATGCATTTAACGATGTATTTACTGTTTTAGAGAATTCGAAGAAATCGTTGATCTCAAAAAGGATTCTTCAGGCAACAATATGTATTACAAAAATACATCTTTCTCGTAATATTTCGGACAACTTTCGGATATCGATAACATTTAATTGAAATCTTTCAGACATCATTTTTCTACTTGGGTTGATTTAAAATGAAATATTCCAATATACATTTTCTAAAGAGTTTACAATACTTTTATACAAATGCCTCAATTTAATGGAAACGACTAACCCATACGTGGAAAGCTAAACGGGAAATCATATTCGAGATTAAAATTACTCAAAAACATATTACTGCAATATCAATTTCAAGTACCCATTAAAAATAAAAAATAAAATAATAATTTTGAAATAAAGAAACCTAATAAGCATGGTCTTCACTTTGTCATTTTGTGTCATAATGAGTGCGCACGAAAAAATTGTAACATATATTTTTACTTTCTATTTTTGTGTGTCCGATAGAAAATATTAACATATCATCGTCTTCAGATTTAATGACAGATGAACACAAAATAAATTATTTTCATTTCCACAGAACACAGTGTTTACACAGTGTTTACTAGAAATTAGTACTCATACTGAAATTCGAAAAATCATTTGGATATTTTTTCAACAAAAAAAATTGCCAAAACTGTTAAAGTATCCCGTCAAACTGTTAACCGGGTATGGAAAAACATTAATGACAATCTAAACATTGATCGAAAAGTGGGATCTGGCAGAGAATATGGATCGGGAGACCCACACAGAGATAAACGTGTTAAGGAAATTTTTCATAAAAAATCCAAATGCTGAAAATGCAGTTGCTTCGAATCATTTGTCCGCAAAGTAAAAAGGAAGTTGGCCTTAAATCGTACAAAGTTCAGAAAGTTTCATTAAGGAATGTTACGAAAATCATTGACGCAAGTCATTTGTAACAACATTTCTGTGTTGCATTATGGATGACGAAACTATGTATTGGCAGACTTTTCGCAGCTTCCATCAACGTCTTTTACAAGGCGTATCAGCGGGGCAATATGCCAGAAAAGTACAGAATCCAAAAAAATCCAAGTGCCCAAGAAATTTCTCGTGTGGCAGGCAATATGCAGTTGAAGTAAAAAAGGCCAGCCGTATGTAACTTCTTCAACACGGAGATGTATATTGCTAAAAGCTTGCAAAAGTGGTTTAAACCATTTGTAATGCAGCGTTAAGTATCCTACTTCTTTTGTCCTGATCTGGCATGATGCCATTATGGAAAAAAAAGCGAAGGTGTTCACTAGCAATAATATCAGAATTGCACCTAACGAGTAAACTTAATTCGCCAAACTGCCCAGAAATGAGGCCAGTGGAACGTTATTGGGCTCTAATTAAGAGGAAACTGAAGGAGACAAAAGATTAATCGAAGGACATAACGGTATTTAAAAATAAGAGGATTTCAGCTGCCAAAAACATTCATCAAAACACCATAAAGTCCTTGATGGAGGGTATTTCTAAAAAGGCTCATAACTTCCTTATAAACAAAGAATTCTATTTTCTTGTTATTGAAATAAAAATTAATCTTGAAATAAAGAAATACACGTCTGCTCGCATTAAATATTCAAAAACGACTAATTGAAATTTTTGATTTTGTTTTTAAAAATATGATTTGGTATTATAATCGAACAAAATTAAATACATTTTTTTGTTAATCTCTCTTTTATTTAAAATTGTTTCTTTTTTTATTGAAAATAACCCCCAAATCATGTATCTTTTTATTATCGTGTGACTACGATTCGTTTCCAGTCCCCTTCGTCTAAAATTGGTATAACGTATTTCAAACGTTTCGTTCGTTTCGCTCTTTGAATCGAACGTTTGTTCAAAATTGTTGTTTTGCCAACTATTTTTCATAAACAAAAAGTTTATTTTTTTTTTACTTTGTCGTATGATTTATATGCTGGCAACAAAAATATTCTCAAAACGAGCGTACTCAACGTTTCGTTTGATACATGAATCAAAAATTGTAGTCACACGATATTCAACCGACATTCAAACGAATTGTAGCCGATATCGTTGTCACCGGGAAATACATGATCGACACGTAAGAAAAATATGATATTGTTGAATATCGTTCTTCAAACCATGATTCATCGTATTAAAGAACAATTCATAATATTGATAACTACAAAACATTAATGTTATGAATTCATTATTAATATGATGAATGACCGAAAAAGTGCTCTTCAATATGATGAACTGTATGTGAGAATACGGTTTATCATATTATTTTTTTGATAAAATTATTATTTTTGAGAAAATTTATATTTTTACCAATATTTTCACACAAAATTGTTATTTTCCGAATTTTATTTTTTAGGTACATTATATTTTTCTAATTTTATTTTCGAAAAAAAAAAATTTTTTTTTGAAAAATTCAATCTTTTAAGTTAGTTTGAAAAAAAATAGTTTTTTTCATAATAATATTTTATTAATCAAGCAAGTAGTAATTAACAACTAAATAACTCAAACTTTACAGGAATTAAGTGTAAATTTGATGAACATTAAATTACAATTCAATGAATGAAAACATCCATATGATGAATCTGATAGTTGGTGAAAAACTTATGAAATATTTATGAATAAAATCATCATATTGATGATTTTTTTTCTGTGAATATTCAAGTACATTAAGGAACGAACAAAGTACCTCAAAATTGGGATAAGGATTGGATTTTTTAATATAAAACATTATATAAAACAATTTGGTTTGAGTCTATGATATTGTTAGTTTCATCAAGAAATATATTTTGACTTTGTTTTAACCGAATGTAATACATTATTAGAAGGTTTATCACATCGATATCGAATCACGAACTTTGATTATTTTTCATTTCGATATGGATTTCATAAAATGTCTCGTACCGAGAGAACTACGACAAACTCAACTATATCTATCTATTACATATGTCCAATTGGATGTTCGATATCGCTATGAGAAAGTGTCCGATATCAGGTGAATTATCGAAACGTTGCATACTGAATAAAACTAGACAAAGTCGAAAATATGCAGACACGGTGAAAACATTGCAATTTTGAATTTTAGGTGTTTTCGGTTAGTGATGTGGTTTAAAAAAAAAATCATTTCCCAACATGTTTCGACTTAAACCGTTCTTTCCTAATTCCATTCATTACGCCAACTGGATGACAAAAGTTTTTACTATTCCACTATATATAATTTTTAGCTATGATCTATGAATTCCTATTGCTCATCTATTAATTTATATCAGTGACATTTTCCACCTACCATGCGTTCGCAAATCACCGCAATTGCCGTCTTGTGCTGCGCCTCCGCAATTTTATGCTCGACCAAATAAAACATATACTCATCATAGAGCAAACGTATCAAATGGAAGCTGCCGAAACTGGAGGCGGACCGAAGCGTCAGATCGCGTATGACCATCGAACTGTAAAAGCTCCACTTGAGCAGAAATTGACGCGCAGCTTTGGCATAGTTGGGTTTGCCGCGATATTCCTCGAGCGCCGAGTCGACAACCAACTGCAGCCATGAGGCCCACTGTTCCAGCGAACTTTGTTGTTGCAGAGCCGCTTTAAAATCGTTTTCGAGACGTTGCACGGCCGATGTTTCGCACTGACACACCCAGGCAGCCTGTTCCTATAATATTATTGAAGAGTATTTAAAAGGTGATCTCGAATATTAGAATTTATTTATTTTTAATACCTGCACATTGTGAAAATCAACACGATTCAAGTCGTTTAACATTTGAGATATTTGTGAACTATTCTGGAGAACGGCGCGTGCCGCCTGTGCCAAATGATTGAGCGAGGTGTAACGACGCAGCGTTTGGCAAAAGGCCGACACGGCAGAGGATTTGATTTGCATCAGACGCTCCGGCACACCGACCATAGAGTCGCACAGCCAAATTTCGAGATTTTTAGCAAAATTGCGTATGGCCTGCGTCAGCGCATTTGGTATCGAACGCAATACATCCGGAATTATGACGTCAACCATGTTCTGATAGAATTGATAATCAACCTGTAAGATGAGATATATTTCATTAGATGCGAAATCACAGACAATGACTCGAGAGAGAGAGTTAATGGGTGTTGCCAGGCGACAAACGGTAACGCACCTCCTTGACGAACTTTTGCACTTCTGCGCAATGGCACAACAAATACAGCTTCGTTTTGCTCAAGTACTTCTCCTCCTCGCATTCATCGAGATTATTGTTGTCGGACACACGCCAAAAGTCGCGCCACAAAAACTCAATGGTGCTGAATTCCAAATTGAGCACAGCATCCAAAAAGGATTCGCAGTGTTCGCGATACATGGCACGGAATGTTTCGACATCGTCGGGCGTCAGTTCGCTGTTGAATGTATTGTCCAGCTCGATGTTAGGGAATGAGGGTATAGCGCCAGCGCCATCACCAATATACTGCAAGTGGGGGATTTATTATTTAATTAAAATAAAAAATAGGCGGAAGAAAATATTATTCAAATTGTGCTCAAAAAAATAATAAGGTTGTGGTTTTCTAAACTTAAAGGGTCTTTTAATGCGAAACGAATGATGTGACTTTTTCAAAAATTGGTATTATGTTTCAAGGAGCTATTTTCGGCGAAAAACATATCATTCGCATTCACTTCAGTCGACGTTTTCGTTCTATTTAATACCAATACACCAAATGTTTTCGTTTTATGTAATACCAATTTTTGTTACACGATTATCTTATGTTTTTTTACGTTTTTAGTAGTGAGAGATTTCCGAAACAGATTCTTTAATATATTTATGTATAAAATAGCTACTTTTTAACCAATTATTCTAATCGATTCTAAACAACCTACTAAATTTATTATTTCGGAAAATCTAATCATCAGTACGGAGGCTCCGGTATACAGGGCAAATACAGACTAGAAAAACGTTTTGCGACAAATCTTAATTAATGCGAACAGTATTCTTTTCCACACCGCAACCGATAAAATATTACTTTTGGAACATATACAAACTATGATACACATTTTAGAATCTTACAGCGCTATAAACGATTTTGAAAAATAATATCATTTCATTTTGCGAAATAGGTTAGTTATATTTTCGAAATACAAAACAAAAAGAAAACTGCGAATAACATTTGTATCTTAACATCTAATTTTCCGTCACATTTTTAAATTAAACTTAGTTTTTTTAAACTATGTATCGTCACTGCCATGCCAAATGGGCGAATGTGCATTTTTAAAAATGTTGGGAAATTAAATTTTAAAGTTTGAAGTGCTTTAAAAATTAGCAAAATTTATATTTTTTCAATTTTTTCTGTTATTTTGGTTTATTCGTCAATTATTATAAGGTATATAAAATATTTTTAGATTTGGACAACCTACTGAATTATAAATACAGATTCTGTGAGGCTATATCCAGATCAAAACGCAAATGTTTGGCAAAATATTTTTAAATAAGGACGCCAATCAATAGGTGTTTTAAAAACAAACAGTTAATACCTTTACACCACTATTTTATCTTGCACCAATAAAATAGCAAAAAAAACGAAGAAATTGGAAAAATTGAAAATCGTGTTATGCTTTTTTGCTATAACTCTTTAAAAGTAAAAGATAAAATAGTGATATAAAGGCAATTATTGTTTGTTTTCAAAGCAACTATCGATCTGCATCATTAATTATAAATATTTTGCCAACATTTTTTTCCTGCAAATAACAAATGGCAAATTAATGTTTGGCAAAATATTTTTAATTAATGATGCAGATGCTAAGGTGCTTTGAAAACAAACAATAAATGATTTTACACCAATATTTTATCTTATACCAATAAAAAGTTATGGCGAAAAAACGAAAAGATTCGCCCTTTTGGCTTTACAAAAGATTTTCAATTTTTCAAATTCGCCCTTTTGGTTTTGTCTTTTGTGGCTAGAAATATTTAAAAAATGACACGCGATTTTGTCACAGCATACTTGAGGATAAACTACATTCAAAAATGTAAAACGCAAATGTGGCATGATAGTGACGATATAATTTTGACTAAATATCAGTCTGAAAAATGTATAGGCATTCGTCCGTTTTGATTATGAACTACGACGTTTTATAAATGTGGAAAACCTAAAACTGACACTAAAAAACTGGACCTAAGACGTATAATTAAATTCTGGAAATTTCGTATAAAAAAAAATGTACGAAATTTATAAAAAAATGGTTGTTATGGGTACAATTTAATACCTGTGCACAAGCTTCGTACGTTTCTGGTTTGACGCCGCCATGTTTTTTGAGTCCTTTGCCGCCGCTGCCGCTCGACGAAATGCCAGATGTGGTGGCCGCGCCGCCGCTAGTTATACTGCTGCTGCCAACCATGCCGTTGCTGCCAGCACCAATGTTACCTGTGGAATGATGATAGTTGGCAGATGGTTTCTCGTCCATGGCCTGATTTAGCAGTGAGCCCGGTTTGATGCGAATGCCATAGTAGTGGTACTTGGAGTTACCGCGCGTGCCGAGCCGTCGGGTGCGCAAACCCGAGAACACCGACCGTATAAGTTTGCCAAAGCTGGCGGCATTCACTGGCTCCAACTTGTGCTCGTTGCAGTGATGCATGTAGTGGTTGTAGAGTGTGGAACGTGGCAGACTGACACCATCGGCGGTCTCGTAGTTGCGCGAGAGCCATTTAATCTGTGTGTATGAGGAAGAGAGCAAAATAGAGAAGAGATGCAAATCGGGATGCAAATAAATGCAGAGAGTGCCAGACACCTGACAGCATTGTGTAGGCGTTTTCTTACCGTTGCCGATGCGATTTTATTGGCGTTGCCCAACGGACTCTGATCACTCTCCGGCGATGCACCACCACCGCCCGTACCAATGCTGCCACCACTCACCGAATTGGTCGTCGTGGTGGAGGTCGGCGTCTGCGGCGTACTGTGCGCCTCCTGAATATAAGTCACTTCCTGCAAATGCAAAACAATTTTGAAATTGGAAAATGAAAACGCACTGAGACGCATTGCGATTCACGAACTCACGGTCAGACTGTGCGGTGAATCACGACTGTGCGACTGGGATGAGGTGTTCAGCAGCAGACCCTCATCGACAGGAACTAGATAAGGCAATGCGGACGCATGTGTGGTGGGCGTGTTCGCGGTTGCGGCTGTCGCATAATTGCCGCCGGCTGCGCTGGAATAGTATGCTTGGCCATTGGGCTGATAGTCGCCAACCGGACAAAAGGGATAAGTGCTACAAGTGTGCAGAAGTTGATAAAAGTTTTAAATAGTAATTTTTAATTATTTAAATTGTTTGCTTACATCTGCGATTGACTGGAATTGCTGTGATACAGCTCGGTATCAACATATTGCACCTGATAATTCTGTCCGGCATCCTGGGCTGAAACTGAAATAGATTGTTTTGTATTATTAAAAAAGGTTTATTATTAATTTAAGTGCTTAATTTAATTCACAAATGTAAAATTATCAGGTTTATGTATTTGTTTTTCAAATTATAAATATTCAGAGTTATTCTGCTAACCGACAACAGCAAATTATATATTTCACAGTAACATTTAGTTCAATGATATAAAATATTAATAATATAAAAACTGGTGAGAACTTTAACTTTCAAGTTTCAATTTCTAATGCAATATTTTAACTGAAAACAAATTATTTCCAAGAATATGATATAATTAGGTTTTTAGATAAAACCAAATATAGAAAATTATTGTGTTCAAAATTGTTTATCTGTTAGGTGGGTGCATCCGAAATTATCATACTTTCACAGGCAACATTTTACAAAGACAATGTTATAGTTTTCTCAATCGTTCACCCACAAAAAAATGATAAGGTTGGAATTCGTTTAAATAATGGAGATATATAGATTCTCGAAGAGGAACAATTTGACCAAAGGCATCAATCTTTATTTTCTTTTCAAATATATTTTTAATTTTTTTAAAAACGTTTTATTTTAATTTGATTGCAAATTACGACAAAACCCAGATGTGGTGGTGCAAAACGAATTTCAATTTTGAGATCATCGAATCCGAATTACTGTAAAACGTTTCTAAATCATAAGACAGATTATAATGTTGAATATTTGCTTCATTTTTGTTATCTTTTGAATATATCTTAAGAACTAAATTGTATGAGGAAAATTCGAACTATAAAAATATATCGAGGGCTTATAGTCAATACAGTCTATCTACAAAAATACATTTTTTCAGAAGAGCGAAACTGATTAAATCTCAAACCGTAAAAGTGGCGATCAATATTTCTTCTACAATATTAAATAAAAATGGTCTTTAAATGATACAATTAAAAAAAATAGCATTTATGCTATAGTAGATAGAGATTATTGCTATTCAGATGTGATCAATGTCTATAAAAAAAGAGCATATAGAGCATATTGCACCATATTGTAGTGGAGATAGATCAGAAAATATTTTTGGAATTAGCGATTTGTTAATTTTGGTCTAACCTAACCAAAAATTCACCGACTAAATTTTCGGTACCATTTTCGGTACACGAGATATGTGATGATTATAATAGTAATAGTTTGGCGCTACAGTCCTGTATAGAACTTCGGCCGAGCTCTCTCACCATTTGAGCTTATATTTGTACTCAAATTTGTACTCAAATTTTCATAGGCAATGTTTTACTCTCGTAGGTTTGCCAATTACTGCCGAGAGGTAGCGTCGCATAGAAAAATGTTTTCTATGAAAAAGATGTTGGTAGTCGCTGGGGATCGAACCGCGGACCTTTCGGCTCGTAGTCGAACGCACCAGCGACTTTTCGCTCGTAGTCCAACGCACTAACCAGACGAGCTACCGACGCTATTTTGGTCTTAATGATTAATGGTCTTAATGATTAATGGTCTTAATGATTAATGGTCTTAATGATTAATGGTCTTAATATCCCGTAATCTAACCCGACGTTTTTTAAAGATTAAAAAAAAATCGCAGGATATAGATGTATTGATTCCGTAAATTTCTTACGAATCTTTAACATATATGAAAACTTTTTTTTTTAAATAGCACTAAACATCTTGTGTGGAAATACCATAAATGCAATGGTACAAGCAATATTTTCTCAGTACAGACTAAATTCAAATTTCGTCCTTTAAGGCTTCATATTAGAATATGAAAAAATCTTTGAAAAGTTAGTTTCCATATACGAAAAATTCTTTTTAGTAGCTCCTATGGCTACTACACGCTGCAAAACAAAAATGACTCTCCCAAACATAATTTTGCAGGCATTACATATCGTCACTGTCATGCCAAAGGGGCGAATGTGCATTTTTAAAAATGCTGGGAAATCAAATTTTAAAGTTTGAAGTGCTTTAAAAATTAGAAAATTTTAGTTATTTTTCAATTTTTTTTGTTATTTTGGTTTATTCATGAATTATTACAACGTATATAAAATATTTTTGGATTCGGACAATTTACTGAATTATAAATACGAATTTTGTGAGGCTATATCCTGACCAAAACGCAAATATTTTTGTTTTTTATGCTATAACTTATTATTAGCTCAAAATAAAATAGTGATGTAAAGGAATTAATTGTTTGTTTTTAAAGCACCTATCTATTGGCATCATTATTTAAAAATATTTTGCCAAACATTAATTTGCCATTTGTTATTTGAAGGAACATTTTTTTTTGGAAAATTTAAATAATGATGCCAATCGATAGGTGCTTTAAAAACAGACAACTAATACTTTTAAACTACTATTTCATCTTGCACGAATAAAAAGCTATAGCAAAAAAACGAAGAAATTCGAAAAATTGAAAATCTTGTCATGCCAAAAGGGCGAATCTTTCCTTTTTCGCCATAACTATTTATTGGTACGAGATAAAATAGTAGTGTTAAGGCATTTATTGTTTGTTTTTAAAGCACCTATCGATCTGCATCATTACTTAAAAATATTTTCTTGCAAATAACAAAAATTCGAAAAATTGAAAATCTTGTCATGCCAAAAGGGCGAATCTTTCCTTTTTCGCCATAACTATTTATTGGTACGAGATAAAATAGTAGTGTTAAGGCATTTATTGTTTGTTTTTAAAGCACCTATCGATCTGCATCATTACTTAAAAATATTTTGCCAAACATTTTTTCCTGCAAATAACAAATGGCAAATTAATGTTTGACAAAATATTTTTAATTAATGATGCAGATCGATAGGTGCTTTAAAAACAAACAATAAATGCCTTAACACTACTATTTTATCTCGTACCAATAAATAGTTATGGCGAAAAAGGAAAGATTCGCCCTTTTGGCATGACAAGATTTTCAATTTTTCAAATTCGCCCTTTTGGTTTTGACTTTTGTGGCTAGATATATCCAACAAAACGACACGCGATTTTAGCACAGTATACTTGAGGAAAAACTACATTCAAAAATGTAAAAAAACGCAAATGTCAAAAATTGCACATTCGCCCCTTTGGCATGATAGTGACGATATATCTTTGGAGCTTTATGCAAACAAAAGTATTATTTCATTATTCAAACATTACTATAATAACAGCCAAACATATTTTTGTTTTCGTTCAAACATATTTATGTTCAGAATGAATAATTTTCGGCGTTCTTGCAAACATAAATATGTTTGAATGTAAAAAGAGTAAATTTAGTGCTAATATCTTCTTTACACAATATTCGCTTTTTCCCTTTTTTAAATTACATTATTTTTTATTTATATATTCTCTAATTATAAACATAAACTTTTATTTTTTTTATTACACTTATTTTATTTATACTTTAATAATTTGATTTCCATCTATTGTTACTATTTTGAGTTCAGTACTTTATGGATGAATTGGAAATTTCACAAACAGCCACTATCTTGCATTAACAGTAATTGGCGGTACTTAAACAAATTCTTCCACCAAAAAGAACTCTTGAACTATATGAAAAGTATTAATGTGAGTGTTACTGAGTGCTAAAAGTATGTAGCGTTGTTATTTAATTGTGTCTTCGTAATGCCAAACATACATATAATCAAAATAATGCTATTATTTTTAAATTCGTTGTCACCCAGTAACAATCAAGAATAACCAAATACATATAATTCAAAGAACCTTTTATTGACGTTGGGTGTGTTAAATAGCAGAAATATCAAACATACATATATTAATATCAGATGAAAAATATATATTTCTGCAGAAACATTAATATAGTAAATTCATGTAAATCCGCGATTAAAGCAATTTATGTTTAAATATCGTATAATAATATTACAATCTAAACAAAATAATAATACAATTCAATTATAATGTAATTAGATATTACTCCCAATATTTATATAGTGATTTCGAATTACGTTATAATTACATTCGAGCATATTCAAACAAATATTTTCTATTCGTGTATGAATTATATATCGATTGATAAGATGTGACGTTATCCTTCTTTAACCGATTTCATTGTTTTCACTTAGATTTCATATCCTTTTTCATACAAATTGAGTCGTTTCTTTGTGAGTTTCGACCAGACGACGAATTTGACTCATAAAATTACGCTCAAGCAGAATATATATACTTCTCCATACCTGTAACGCTTATTTATAGTCATTATAAAATTATAAGTAGGGCTGTGTGATTAATCGCAATAATTAACGATTAATCGGTTAATTATATTAAAAAACTTTCAATTAATCAGAATTCAAATAATTTTTATTTGAGAACATAGAAATTGCTGTCTACAAAAATGTGTAAACAAAAAATTTGTTTTTCTTTAAAAAATATTTAATTTAATATACAAATGCCAAATTAGATGCGTAGCAAGTAGAATGTCGTTATTTATACTCATGCCAAAAACAATTAATCGTATTTCAATTAATCATAAAGGGTTTTTCAATAAGAGCGCTACAAAAGTTTTTTTCAAGGGTTTTTCAACAGGGACTCTACAAAAGTAGAGCGACAGGGACAGCAAACGACGCCATATTTCTTGCCGCTCTTTTGACATTTCTCTTCAGTAAGGTTTGTCATTTCATGATGGAAAGATATACGAGCCAACAACGAGTCGAAATTATTAAAATTTATTACCGAAATTCGTATTCGTATATCTTTCCATCATGAAATGTCAAACCTTACTGAAGAGAAATGTCAAAAGAGTGGCAAGAAATATGGCGTCGTTTGCTGTCCCTGTCGCTCTACTTTTGTAGCGTCCCTGTTGAAAAAACCTTTATTTCTGATTAACCGATTAATCGTTATTTTGAATAATCACAAAAGCTGATTAACCGATTAATCGTATTTTGGTTAATCAAGAAATACGATGATGTGAAGATTTCTGCATCAAAAACTCGTTTTCGTCAAAATTGTAGATAGGCAATATTGAATATAAGCCCTCGATATATTCATAATATTGTTAAGAGAATTAATAAATACTTCATAAGTATTATGAATTATTCTTAATTATTTTTAATTTGGTTGAGTTTAAATTATGGATTTGAAACGTTACCGAATTAGTTTAAAACCGTTTTATTTGTAAAATCAAAATCTGAACCGGAAAAATCAAAAATATTCATAGGTACCAATATTTAAAACCTATAGCTACTATAATAACTTTAAAAATGTATGCTATTCGGCGAAAAATAAAAGTTGTTCATGTATTTTTTTTTATACATCGTCGTTGTAGAACTAAAAGTCACCAAATACATTTTTATGAAAATCTTAAATTTAAACTTTGTTGGTAATTATTACAAAAAGTAATTAATACATTTTTAAAGTTGAAATACCAATTGATAGATTCATGTTATCTTATCATTTGGTACAAATACTGAGGACATAGATCAGAATATAACAGATATATAAAGATTTTTGTAAGTGAATAATTGGCATTTTAAAATTGTAGTTGGTGTAGTTGGCTGAAAAACTACATTATACTAAATTATATATCACACATTATATCCACATATTTTTACAGTTATGAAAAGTAAATTCAATGACCTTATCAGAACTTTTGGATTTATAAAAATTTAACAAGAAGCAACAAACTTATGATCAATTAAATCATTGTCCTATAAATAATAACATTTTTTATACGAGTCATTCCCACACTATATTTACCAAGTCAAGTCAACTTTGAGATTTAAAGTTCTTGGATTTTGGTTAAATTTTTTGTTTTGTTCAATTATTTTTAAGTTTTTTCGGACAACTTTATTCTGAGACACAGTGATCCAAACTTACAAAAAATAGACAAAGAAACAAATTTGTAGGTTGTTCATATTAAAATATCAACTGATCGAGATATGCATCGTCGAGGTGTCATTTTAAAACTAATAAAATATGCTTTTGAAAAATTTAAGTTATATCTCCTTTGCCTGGACATGTGGTAATTATCCTTGCATTTGAAATTGTATGTCCTAAAAAGTACTCTTTTGAAAATTCTGAAAAAATCCTAAATTTTTCATTGATTTATTATGAATATTAGTGCCTACTTTCATGTAGGTATTTTGAAAAAAAAACGAAGTGATATATAAATTCTGTAAATGAAGATATTCATTGTTTTTTCGTGCCTATCTAAAAAAAAATAGGTGGGAAATTTTGTGTACGACATTTTTTGGAATATGTACAGTGTAAAGTTGAAATATGTCTATAAGCTCTTTTGGCAACATCACAGAATCAATATTTGTTTGTTATTAAATGCTTTTTTTTAGTTTTAGAGGTTCTAGTTTCAGAAAGTCGAAAGAAATTAGTTTAAATTCTTCATACAAATTTGAATCAGTCTAATGTACATATATTTGACAAGTTACAATTTAAAATATTATATGTCAAATAGAATACCGAAGAAATTTTAACATTTTTACTTACCATACACTAAGAAAACAAAGATGTTTACAAGTCCTAAATGTCAACTTACTAACAAATTACATAGATAGTCTTTGAGACAAACATCGTACAAAAATCCTATAAATAAATGGCAAATATGCGATTCCGTATACCAAACATCAATTAAACATCTTACAATAATGAAATGGACGAATATTTGGAAAACGTACTTCATTAGAATTCGTGGAATAACTTTTATTGACTTGAAATAAAACGAAATAACTGGATTTTTATTTGAAAATTAATCGAGTATCCTAGCTATAAATCGGCATCGCCTTAAAAAAGCCCTCGATGGTAGAATAGTACAACGACTTAAAACTTTTTCGCACATTCAATTACAGGAATTTTTATTTTCACTTTTACTATTTAAATGTAATATTTGAATCGACGCCTTTTATAAACTATTCGATTTATTTAATAGTTGTTGTGGATAACAGAAAAAGTATGACCTTTGCCTTTGTCAAAATAAGCCAATAGTTTTGCTGCAAATGTCCAGCAATTCAGGATGTTTGTTATCAGTCAACTGTAAATATCTCAATTTTCATTGCTGTTGTGACAAACATCTCTTAACTTATGGCAAGGTTGAATATTTGCTACAAGGCGTAAGTCTAACGTGATAGTTGCAGCCAGACTTTCATAAACATCTTGTTTTCTTAGTGTATATTTAAAAAAAGATTTTAGTAGTCCTATTCTGACACGAGTCATAAACTCAACTCACAATTATAACAATTTCGTTTCGGTCAATTTTATGTTCTGTGTATATTGACCGAAATGTTTAAGAACAACAAGTGTATATCATATTTTCATATTTTACAAATTTTTAAACTAGTGGTCGAACATTTAATAGAAAGTAAGCATAGCTGAAACATCTTTAAGTATGAATATGTTGATATCAATTCGATATCAATGCTGATGTCAATTAATTGTATTTTAAAGTTTCATCAAATTTTAATTTTAAAATTCTGAATATATATTTAAAATATCAAATTGTAGCATTTTAAATGAGCATAAAAATTAATTGATATTGGACAACTGTTTTCATATTCATACTCAGAGATATTTCAGCTTCATAATACAAGAAATTTTATTCAAATGTACCACCAAAAAAATAATAAGGGTAATCATTTCACTTCGTATCGCCTGCGTACACCAAAAAACAATTTACCTATTTCATGTAAATATGGGAATGATTTAGCTCCATAGAATGTATTTCTTTAATTCAAACCCATTTTTCTTGTTATCATAGACAATTTTCTTTAAATCAACGATTTTTTATTCAAATAAAAGAAATTTGTGTTTCCGTGAAAGAATAATTTTCTATGGAGCCATTTTACATCAATTAGGTAAATATTTTTTTCAGTGCATTTCGTAAAAATTATACAGTATAAAGCTTATAATTTTTACGACATACGCATATACGCAGTAGATACGAAGTGAAATGAATACCTTTAATATATTTTTTCATTATTAAAATATGATATGCACTTACATTTCAGATGCACTCAGCAGAAAATACTATATAAATAATAGTTTTTTACTATTAAAAATAGTCAGTAGGATAAATTATTATTTTAATCGGAAAATACCATTAAATACTAGAAAATACCATGACATTGCCATTGAGTTTATATGAAAAGATTTTTTTTTTGTATACTATTAAATCAATAATTGTCCTATTGACCAATTTTAATGGGATTTGAGGGAATTTTTTTTCTGGGTGTGGAAATAACAACTGATCTAAAAGTTGATCTAAAAAAAACTGAGTTCGCACAAATTCACGTACATGTCGATTATTTTCGTGGCTGCAAAATACTGTCGCACGGTGTTATAGCTAATAAACAAAATACACTGAAACTATAATTAAGCTTATTTTTTTAAATGAATTAAATTTTTTTTAAATGAATTTATTTTTTTTTAAATTTCAAGTTTAACTTTCTACTAAGGTTAAGTGCAAATTGTATATTTTGGGAAAGGCCATAAAAAAGACAAACTCTACCCTATTCGAAACAATTATTCTAACTGCCTTGAGTCTACCAAGGCAGTTCATTGCTGATCAAATATATCTAAAACGAAGAACTACTAGATTGATTTGATTCGAAAAAATTCTCTAACGAGAAATATTCGTCATCTCGGATAAAGGAAGTTAAGAAATACATTTTCGAAAGAGCGAAGCGGAGTTATATGCCGGGATTCGGCTATAACCATTCCATAAAATTTGATAATCTGCACTTCTTACAGATTTTTATGTTTGGCGAAAATATGACGTAAATATTCTGTCTCGGAGAATACATAAGCGGAAATCTAACCCGTTACTTAAAAACGGTACCATTTCGTGATAAAAATGGTTATTAAAAAAGCGTTCTATATCTTCATGGAATATCAGAATACATTACTTTTCAGGGAAGTATTTTAAAGGTGTCTATTTGTGCAGTTCTTCCATGTGTTAGGTAGCCCCAAACAAGGATTTGGCCTAAAATCTTGTTTCAAACAATATTAAGGTTGTTTAAACATTGTTTCAAATCAGAATTGATTTTTTCTGTAAACTTCAACTGTCGTTTAAACTTATTTAAACGATTTAAACGATTTAAACGACCGATGCTGAAGGGTTAAACTACGTTTTAACTTTCAATGTTTTGACATAAAATTTTCTCACAACACTTTTCACTATTTTCTGTCATTATTACTTCACAAATTATTATTTTCACAAATGATTATTAATTTGTGTATTTTAGCATACATTAAAAATAAACTGTCGCGTGCACTTTAGTTGCTCGATCTGTTGCTAAAATTTAATATTACATTAATTTTATTTTTCTGAAACAATTTTTGTATTTATTTAAATTTGAATGACATATATCAGAAGTCAAAGTCGAGAGAATAATTTGTCATTAGCCTGTGGTGCTATATGTAATGTCTTGGTTTGTGTTCATTTTAAACTATCACTGAAAAACTGCGAACAAAATTAAACGTCTTTTTATATAAAGAGAAGATTAATTAAACGCAGTTTAAACTACGTTTAAACTAGCACTGGAAAACTGGCTCTAAATCAAATACCGGTTAAATCCATTGCAGTCATATAACAGACAGTTTTGAATATTTCCAATTTCAAATCGATAATGCTTTACCATATTCCAATGTTGCTTTCGGCCATGTATAAATTTAAAATTAAAACTTTTCAAGTACCAATGAACCTTTGAATGGAAATGAATTTGAAAACTAAAGAAATTATTATTTTTTCATTGGAAAGGTTAGTTTTTTGTTGAAATTCTTCGAACTACTTAGAATAAGAATAAAATTAAATTTAAAGAACTAAAAACTATCATAAAATCGGGAAACTACAACATTTCGGAAGCCAACTAAGTATTTGAATTAATTACCGCCGCAGTAGGATAGATTATTATGCCGTCTGTACATGGCCGGGCCGACTTCGGTGGACGAGGGCAGTGACAATGTGGAATAACTGGCAGCCGTTGCAACAAACGTCTGATGGTGTTGATGATGATGGTGATGATGATGGAAGTGATGTTGCAGCGGTTGATGTGTTTGTGCCAGAGGCAATGTCTGTGGATCCGTTTGATAGATATGTTGCTGATGTTGTTGAAGCACTTGATGTGGTTGCTGTTGCTGCAGTTGTTGCTGCTGTTGCTGTGGCTGCTGCTTGCAACGACACTTGTCCAGAATAGTGCTGTAACACGAGGCAGTGGTGGTGGCGGATGAGGATGATGTGGTGGAAGTGGACGAGGTGTGATGTTGCAAGTGTTGATGATGCTGCTCAAATGCGATTTTCGAATGCATTCGACAGACGATGAGCGGCGTAGCGCTTAAAACACGCGCCAACGACAAATTTCGGCGGATTACAAATATTTTAAAATTTTCAGTTAAATTCAAAAAACAGCGTCAAACAGAACGAAGAAAGCACTGTGCGTTACAGGTGTCCCTTCAATTGATGCCAACTGCACAAGAAAACAGGACACAGCAGTAAAAGCATCACCACTGGAGACGACCGAATTTTCAAGGATGTACAAGGACATCCGGTCAAACGGCTAATTGTTGTTGGCTTAAAATAACTGCGACATATATGCAATTAACGGTAACTGCGACGACCGAAAGGACGACCTTCTAAAAATCGAAAATCGAGCAGCGATGTCGATGACAACGAGACGAGGTCGATGACGACGAAAACTTGTTTGAAAAGTGAAAGTGAAAACAGTCGAAAGCAGCGTTGCCTGCAGTAGGATGACGCTAACGATGATGACGACGACTACGAGGACGAGGTCCTGCACAAGTGGCAATGCGGAAATACGAGATGACTGGAGGCAACTGAGGAGTCCGTCACGAGGAAGAGGCGCTTAGCAACGCGCGGCAGCACAGACACGATAACTACGACGACGAACGGTACAATTACAACTGAATCCGAAATCAAATATTATCCTAGCAATATGCCTCCGTACTGAGTGCGCTGTTTGGCAGTCTGTCTGTCCGTCCGTACGTCCGTCCATCCTTTTGTCTGTCTGACAGCGTTCGCAGGATAACGACGACGACGCAGCGGGGATGCGTTGTTATGATTTGTGCGATTCGATGCTTTCACCACCATCGCTAGCATCAGTGTCAACACCACCGTTACCACCACCACCACCACCACCAACGTTACCACGAGCATCAACATCAGTAGTAGCAGCAACATCGGATACCAACGCTAAATCTCGCTGTGTTGCCAACACCACCAATCCGTTAAAGGCTGCCCCCGCCACAAGTGCGTGCGTGCCAACCCTCAAACCGTGCCAGACTGAAACAACCAACCATGTAGTCACCCACCCAACCGAGGTATTGCCACCATCTCCACATTGAACACTCACTCACCTACGTACGTTACGCACGATGGCTCAAGTATTTATCCGGAATGTGCTGCTGGATATATATACGGTGCGTTCTATTGCACACGTAGTACGATTCATAAAAACGGGAAAATCCCACTTGAGTTCAGCTTCTGCTGTTGCTCCCGCACAATTCTTCCTCAAAGCTAATTCAGGGATCACTGAATTATATACGCCATGCACAAGGAAGACGACAACAACAAAAATATTCGATGGAGTCCAAATTCCAAAATCTACCCATAGCACAGTGGCACGAAACTCGAATTTAACGGGGCATATTTTGAAAAGTTAAAAGTGGGATGTTTTATTCCACAGCCTTTATATAGTATATATATGGAGTCGTGTAAAGAAAAAATAGGGAGTGTTATTTTGAGATAAAATTTCTGTATTTTTTTTCCTGTAATATTTGGAATATATTTTCGGCGAATACACAAATATACAATACATATTTGTGGAATTTTAAAGGCAGATTCTCGACATATTTTCGGTAGAAAATAGTCACCATTTGATACAAACTGCGACTTTGTTTAAAATATTCCATTTAATGTGTCTGAACTACATTGAGCCTACCAATGAGAGACAAAAAAGAGAGACAAGACAAAATGTCTGTAATTTTTCAGGAATATTTCGGTCATATTTCCGGCAAACACACAGATACATGGACTATTTTGTGAAGTGTATAGCAGGTTGTAAAATTTTGTGGAATGTTAATGGCAGATTTATGGCATATTTGTGGTAGGGGAGAAAGTTGGTAGCTTGTGATACAAACTCCGCCTTTGTCTGTTTGAAATATTTCGAAAAACTGTTTCTAAACTATCTCGACCCTGCCAAAAATTTTGTCTGGGGAAACTGTTTAACTGTTATTCCATTTAATGTTTTTGAACAACATTGATACTATTAAAAAGCAGATACAAAAATTTCACTACTTCTTCAGCATATATCGGACATGTTTCTGGAAACAAACACAGATAAATAGATGTTTGTGGCAAGCTTATTCCAGATTATCAAATTTTATGGAATTTTAAAGGCAGATTCTCTTCATTTTTTGGAAACGAGCAGAAAAAAGACAACTTTTGATACAAACTTTGCCTTTTTCTGTTTGAAAAATTTTGAAAACATATTTCTAAACTGCCACATATTTTTCTTGGTAAACATTGAAATTAATTAATGAAAGAAATCTAAGTGCTTCTTCTATTATTCGAAACGAATGACAATTAGACAAAAGTGTCGTAAGTAATTTTAAATAAATTTCAATGTTTTAAAATTTTCGTTTCGCTGTACTTTTTGAAATACAGAAAGTGACTATAACGGCCATGTTTCGACTTTCGATCAAATTCAAAACGAAATTCTTATAAAAAACGGTTTTGAATTCAATGTCACAGAACAAAAATTTGTTTTTTCAATGAATTCAATCCGTTTGTTTTGACTTTAACAATTTGAATTCGTTTGAAAAACACATTTTTTGGATTGTGACATCGAATTCAAAACCGTTTGTTTACAAATTTTATATGTAATGAAGGGAATTCGATCGAAAGCCAGAACATGGCCGTAAATCCCAAATTTTAAAATACAATCAAAAATATTATATAAAATTACCCAAATAGACTAAGAAAATTTAGATAAAGTTAGTTTTACCTATAGAACAATGATAATAATAATAATAGCTTGGCACTACAGTCCTGTATAGAACTTCGGCCGAGGTCTCTCACCATTTTAGCCCCAGTCCAGACTTGAACCGGGGACCTTTCGGCTCGCAGTCCAACGCACTAACCAAAGAGCTACCGCGGCTACGCGGCTACAATGATATTTGACACAAAATATTTTTAATCGCAAAGCTTCGTGGAGATGAAGGGACCTGGAATCATTAGTCCAAGGTATTGTTTTTTCTGGTCTTCAAAAGTTCAGTTTTCAGAAATATGGTTAGTTGATTTTGATACTTATTTTTATACGTGATATATTTAAAATTTTTTGGGACCTACTACTTTTTTTTACGACTTGAAAATGCAGGTTAATATGATTTGCAAAATAATGTTTTACTTTCGATGGTTTGTCGTTGTCTTCCAAGAGGTATCGTATAGAAAAGGAATTTCTATAGTAGATGTTGCAGTCAAAGCTGTTCGAACTAGCAATCTATCTATTCATGAATATTTCGCCCAATTTTACATTATACCGAATGGACGTTACCTCGAATGTACACTTTTGCAAACATATTTCATCCATTGATCGATTCATCAAATGAACATTTCTTTGAAATGAATTCATCGATTTTTCATTTATATCCAGAATACATAAAATGGACAATTTATTTGAGATTTCCCAAAAAAATGTATCCGATATAAACTTTATGTCAAATAAATTTTTCCTCGAATTAACTCATTACCGGACACTGCCCGGAAATAGATACTTGCTTGAATAGATAATTCGCTGAATTGTACATTTGAAGTTTCGAATAAAAGTTTCGCTAGCCGGAATGGATTTCTCGAGATGAAGTTTATCCGTTTCACATTTATTGAAAGAATTCGTGAGTGGAATGAAGTCGTTTCGGGAACACATTTTTCGAATACGTTTTTTCGAATTAAACATCTGCGAACGTACATTTTTCACAAAGATATTTCATCGACTGATATTTTACTGATATTGACATTACGTCAAATGAACGCTACCCAAAATTACACTTTCCCGAAAAGGTTTCATTATCTAATTATTTCATCACATGAACAATTTCTTTAAATACATAAAAAAGTGATATTCTTCGAATTGGATACTACTTCATATAGAAGATATTTTGACGATATTAATAGTATGCCTATTGGAAGTTTGTTAGACTTTACTCTTTTCCGAAATGTATATATTTCCGAATTACACGTTTCTCTGAAATAGATATTTTCGACAATCATACATTAGAAGTTTCGAAATAACGGGACACAAGTCTGTTTTTTATCCGGATTAAATTATATTAACTATTAAACAAAATGTTTTGACTATTTTGACAGAAAAAATTGTTAGCTTTGTTCAATAAGATTTGTTATTCCTGGATCAAGTTTTATCCCATTGTGCGCCATGCACAACATCAACAACAATAACAACATGAGCAGTCGAATGAGTCTAAAGTCACCCCGTGCTGAGTGCGGAAACTACGCAACCAATCAACTCGGATGCTGCGCTCACAAGCACCTCCCCCTGGTGGCACACGCAACAATATGAAGGA
Organism: Dryomyza anilis; assembly: GCA_951804985.1. NCBI lineage: Eukaryota > Metazoa > Arthropoda > Insecta > Diptera > Dryomyzidae > Dryomyza > Dryomyza anilis. The sequence goes on along the minus strand of OX638132.1, from coordinate 88,763,488 downwards.
TGCTGCTGCTGGCGCCGTTTCCGTGTTGCTGTCTGGGTTGTACTGGGTTGGGTTGTGTTTTGGGTTGAGGCATTACAACTCGTAGTATTATTGTTACTTTCGCAAGCGTATTTCGAACGCCGCGTCAAGTGTTTACAGTTTGAGCGCGTTTTTTTTTGTTCATCCCAAATATATGGTTGCCACAAATGCGGGTGCGTTCTCCTTCATCCCTGTGACGCCCACACGCAGCCAACCAGCGCACTGCACACCTCGTCGGGCGCCACACGATGCGAGTTCAAATTTGAACGCGTAAATATTTTTGATAACAAAAGTTTAATGTTTTTTTGTTTTTTTTTTTGTTATTGTGGATTTTGCTCTAAATTACTTTTGAGTTTGTACAAAATGTATGGCGCGTGCGGTCACTCACTGGAGTTTTGTGTGGAATGTACGTCATAGTATAGCATATTATACTAGCTTAGAAAATAATTATTAAAATCTAAAACAGAAATTTCATAGAAAACTAATATAAAAATTTCAAAATTCTCAATGTTGTGGTATTTTATTGAATAAAGTGCATACAGCAGCAAGAAGTTAAAATTTTTAACCAGCTGGGAACTTTGATTTTTTTCAGCACATAATTTAACAATTATGTAAAATGTTTCTTTTACAGAAAATCGTCTACTGTGGTTTTTGATGTACCGATCAAATTTTCCCCACAAAACTCAAGTTTGTGTGAAATATTTTCTGTGACAGTTAATGAAATGTTTTCCGTATTAAAATGGACTATTGCGGGTATGATATTGTATCGAATGGTGTTTTTATCCCATACACTAAAAGTGAAAGAAGGCGTGGCCGGTATGGAAAAGTTATTCAGCGTCATTTCCTGATTCGATTTAGTATGTTTAACAAGAATAACTAGTTCTATGAAATTCATAACGTATATTACACTCAAAATAAATAGTTTGCTGTTAAGAACAAATTCTGATTGCTAAATTTCAACAAACTTTAAGTAGTAATTACAGCATCCTTTTATTTGACACAACGAACAGTTTGGTAGTGTGTACAAGAACGGGTCGTGTTTCTGCTAAGCTTATCGCTAGTGTTACGATAATGAACTAGATGCCGCCGTAGTCACGAGACATTTTTGCAGCTAATGCGTCTATAATTCGTAGACTGTTTTTTGCAATACAATTGATTTAAAACCAATATTTATGCATCTTAACGGGTTCAAGTGTGATATCGTTAGTGAAATGTAAATACACGAAGTATAAGGCTAAATAAAATATAATGTGTAAATAAAAAGTAAAATAAAGAAAATTTAATATATATAAAAAAGTAAAAATATAAATATAAAACAAATATTTTAATACAAACATTTTTTGTTTTTTTATAAATTGGAGTTAAGAGCAAACAATTTCTTAAAACATCTAAAATTGTCTGCTCTACACGGTCAAAAATTCAGGTTCGTTTTTTTAACCTATATCAATTATTTTTTTGATTTAAAAACGATTTTTACACATTTTGGTTGATTTTTATTTACCTTGTATAGTTGAAAAATGTATGTAGGGGAGACCGGGGCTAAGTCGACACTTTTTTTTCAATGCTAATTTTGACCACCATATCAATGACATAGGACAAAAATAATAATACATTTGGATAGATTGATTCATTAGCTAAAAATGTTCCATAAGTTGTAAAGATCTACAATATCTACAATGGTCAAACAATAAATTGTTTGACCATTATTCATATTATTCACATTTTATCTATTTTTTGCAATAACTTCTTAAATCATGGTCAAATGATTGACAAGTCACCTTATATTGTAAAAATGGACTATTTTGGAAAACTCATAGAACAAAAAGTTTCATAAATTATCTACTTTTACCAAACGCTTATGTGTCGACTTTACCCCACAAGACTTTGTCTAATATTATTGGCATAAAAATGCGAATTGAATGGAAAAATAAAATAAAAATCAACACGACATGATAAGTGAACCCCTTACTACATAAAACTAACAACAAAATATATAATCAAAACTTTAATGGAAAGTACGAGTTTACTGCGTTATCAATATCTAACTTTTGGAGTCAAAAAACACATTTTATTACATAAAAACTGAAGTTCAAGCACAAAATATATTTCTCTTCTTTTGTAACAGTGGCACCTAATGTTACGTGTACATTATCAATTTGAAGTTGATCTGACATCGCGTTCGCGATTTAAAGCAAAAGTTGACTTTGCCCCGATGTCGACTTAGCCACGGTCTCCCCTATTTCAACTTTCAACTTTAAAATTGATTTTCCATTTTTTCCATAAATTTAAACTTTCAAGTTGAAATCCATTTATATTTAAATGTTCAACCTTTTGGTTTAAATTGAGTACTTTCCAAGTTGAAAATTTCAAATTTTGAACCATCTTGGTTGATTTTTATTACCTGAATGGTTGAAAAATTTATAAATTTTAAATGTTCAACCCTTTGGTTTAAATTATGGTACATTCAAGTTGAAAACGTAAAATTTTTAAACATCTTGGTTGATTTTTATTTACCTGGATTGTTGAAAATGTATGCATTGCAAAATTTCAACTTTCAAGATGAATTTCTTAACTTTAATATATATACTTTATACTTTACTGGACCATAAATTTAAACTTTGAAGTTGAAAATCCATTTAGATTTAAATTTCAACCTTTTGGTTTTAATTATGTACATTTTAGTTGTAATTTATCATTCACTATTAGTGCTATATAAACAAAGTTCCGTCGAAAAGGACGTTTCGAATTATATAGCGAGCATACGAGTGAATGTTACCTGATATGGTGAGAACGAATTTAGTTGAGTATCGCAGGTTCGAATCTCGGCCAGGGTGATATTTTTTTTTCACTTTTTATTATCTTAAATTTTTTATTTTTTATTATTGCTTAAGAATTATAAAAAAAAATTAATAGATAGATAAATAATACAAAAAAAAAAAAATAATAAAAAAGGTCATGATTTAGTGAATCACGCGTAATTGTGATTGAATCGTAATTTTTCTCACGTGATTGTGAGTGAGTGTGAGTAGACCACGTGATTGTGAGTGAGTGTGAGTAGACCAAAAAATACCAATTTGTAAAAAATGTAATTTTCAATTTCAAATATACATGAAAACTTTGCATTGACTTCCTTTTGTTTATTATGTTTAGTTTTTTTCCAGGGGTTCGTGTGGGGTCCAACTTCAGAAAATGTTTTTTTTCCCAAAGTCAATTAATCCCAGGTAAATTCTACTCCTTGCTATTCTTTTTTTTTTTTTTTGATAATTCTTTTCCAGAGATAATTTTTCCCAGAGACAATTCTCAAAGTTTTTGCACGAATTCTTCGAGGTCATTTTTACGTTTTATACGAGATCCCTAACATCATAACATCAATATTTCGTTTTAAAGAAGTAGGTTGTATTGGAGGTGCCAATCTCACCAACATTACAAATGAAATATGTATTTTTAAGCATTCTGAAAACAATAGCAAAAAAAAAAACACATGATTTAACGTGAATCAAGAGGGATTGTGATTGAATCTTAATTTTAATCGCGTGATTGTGAGTGAGTGTGAGTAGAATAAAAAAGGACGTGAGTAAGTCTGCGTGATTAGAAAATTTATTTCTTGAGCGTGAGTCAAAACTCACACACATGCCCATCTCTACACTGGCCCATGTCAAAAGTTATGCGAGTTTTCAGTTTTTCAGACATTTTTTCCGGAACATTTTTTCAATCGATGTAACCAGTTATTGAGCAGTCTCGATACTGGGTATGTATTCTATTAATATAATTAATCTCTTTGTTGGCCATTATCTTGAAATTTTTACCACAGATGGTGAAGGGTCAGGAAGGAATGATAGGCTATATATGGGCGGGATTGGACAAAGGGGCGTGGCACATACGATACAGCCTAAACTTTCAAAACGATATAAAGGGTTTTTCAACAGGGACGCTACAAAAGTAGAGCGACAGGGACAGCAAACGACGCCATATTTCTTGCCGCTGTTTTGACATTTCTCTTCAGTAAGGTTTGCCATTTCATGATGGAAAGATATACGAATTCGAATTTCGGTAGTAAATTTTAATAATTTCGACTCGTTTTGGCTCGTATATCTTTCCATCATGAAATGGCACCATTCTAAACGTTCTCGCCGAATGTGGGCGGGATTGGGCAACTGAGCGTGTCACCCGCCATAGAAGGTATATTTTCAAGATGGTGTATGTCAACAGTTATTATAGTGATATCAAAATATTTCACACCGGGGTAACAACCACACGAAATTCTTTAAACTCACCACACCAAAATTCACCACATTAAAACTCCCCACAATGTAACTCACACACCAAAATTCACCACACTAAAATTCACCACTCTAAAATTCAGCACACTAAAACTCACCACACTTAAATTCATCACACTAAAATTCACCACACTAAAATTCACCACACTCAAATTGACCACACTCAAATTCACCACACCAAAACTCACCACACTAAAACTCACCACAAAATTAATTTTGCATTTAATTATTTTTACTATACTTGCTTTACATGAAAAAGTTTTCAATATTCAATTGTTTCATTAATAATATTTAGTAAATATATCGTCATAAATTTTTTTAAATTTAAACTCCGTATAATTCATATTTTCTTTAATTTAAGTGGCGTTTATTTTTTTGCAGTTTTTCAGTGATCGTTTAAAATGAACACAGATCAAGTCAATAAATATGACACCACTGACGAATTACAAAAATTCTCTCGTTTTCGACTTTTAATAAATAATTTATTATTAATAAAAAAAATTAAAATAAATCGAACAACTAAAGTGTACGAGTGAAATTATTTTTATTGTATTATTATTGTATTTGTAAAAAAAAAATTTATTGTAAAAAATTAGAATAATTTGTAAAACGATGCAGCAGAAAATATCGAAAAGTGCTGTGAGAAAAATTTTCTGTCAAAAAATTGAAGGGTTAAACTTCGTTTAAACTAGGCTCGGTTAAACTAGGTTTAAACGACGTTCACTGAAAAAAACTATACTGATTTTAAGCTAAATTTAAACCACAAACTAAGCCTAATATTGTATGAAACTAAAACCAATAACACAACATTTGTTTTTAAGAATTTTAAACCGAGTTTACAATTAAAAATAGAGAAAATAATTTCAGTTCCGAGCACATAATTGGAATTACACGAATTACAAGTAATATTTTATAAAAGCAAGCTTTTTATAAAATCAAACCAAAAATTAAATTTTGATATTCGTCCATTTCCGATAATGATTTTATTTCGGATTGGCTAAAAGTGATGTCGTATTATGCAACTGTTCTATAACGCACATAATTCCCCTTGAATAAATAGAGATATTTGAAAGATAAATGTATTTTGCACAAGCCATTGTATTAATTCAATTATCTACTGATTTAATAAAATCTGTACATATCAATATTCGAAACACTTGAATCTATAACAACTTATCAAGTACATTGTATCTGGATGAAAGCAAACCCACAGGTGCCTGTTTCCCTCAAAGATAGTTGTCACCACATCGATGCTTTGAAATATTTTAAATGTAGGAAAACAAACAAGTGTTCTCCGCCCGTCGTATATCTATTATCTGGCTACTGAACGGATGAACGTAAATATGATGAATGTGTTGTACAAACAAATTCAATTTGGCTGCAAAACAAACATCACACGAAGAGTTGAAGAGTCACAAACAAAGCCTGTGAGGCGTTTTGTGATTTATCGTGAACGATCATTATTGTGTTTACACAGAGGGTATATATATCGAGGGCAACTGAAAGTTTGTATCGCCAATTCACCTTACTATTTTTTTCTGCTCTCTAGCAATAGAGATAAACAGAAGGAGATTTTATGTTGTACGGATTCTGCGTCTATTGTCAATTATGTATATTTTTTGGGATCAAGATGAACATGTGCAAAATGTGTTATATGTATTTGATATAAAACCATAAATGTATTTAGGGTGGTTATAAAAATTAAATGAAGATTTTATCGCAGCAATTGCTGTTGTGGTGTACAATTAAAAGAAGCCAAACATATGTTTTAAGTACCTTGATTGCTTGCGGGAAATGTGTTATATAATAAATAATACTGGGTATTTTATGTTTTTAAACTATATACAAAAACTTAGTAGCAGGTTTGAAGTTATGCTTTAATTTGAAGTCATTTCTGCATAAATTGGTAATAATCATTATAAATAAAAATATAAAGCATACTTTTTACAATGATGCGTAAATAAAAAAAGGTATTCCTTTGAGTACTTGTAAAGCATATGATTAAATTGCATTCATTGCTTGCGGGAAAAGTACTAAACTTTTTTTTAGTACTATACTATATATCTGAAGTTGGTAGCAGCTTCCACGTGACGCATTAATGTAAAACTGTTCTGTATAAATTCTGAATAATCCTTATTAATTAAAAATATTTAACATACTTTTTATAATGGTGCGTAAAGGAAGGTATCTCTTTGAATACTTGTAAAGCATGCTAATCCGTAACATACCTACTATGTATGCAGTAGGTACAGTGGAGCAAATTTATAAAAAATACGTGAACTTAAAAAAATAATATAGCATGTTCTAAATTTATATTTGATCGTAATTAAAACTATTGACAACAACATTTAAATTGAATTCGTTAGATTGAACTTCATCTAGCGATTAATAATAGATTAATCAAGATTTTAGATTAATCAAATATCGTTCTTAATATATTTATGAGTCTGATTCATTAATGAATCTGAATTCAGGACCCTGATTAATTAAAATTGTAATTATTTGATTATTATGTTATTCATTGAATAACATTTTGGATTCGGAAAAATTTGGGACGGCAAATATTTTAAAATATACTACTTGGTTCTTAAATATTTTAAACATTCTTTTAACCGAATTTTCACACATTTAATAATATTCTTAGAAAACCGAAAACGTATTAATCAACGTACTGTACAGTGTGACTCATAATAACTATCAGTAAAGTAAATTGCAGTAAAAACTAATGTAATCTATGAAATTTTAGCAATTTTTTTATTTAGTTTCATTAAACTGTACGACAAAATTCTTTTTTTGGCTGCATACATGAGAAAATCCTATATATTCTTAAAATTCGCTAAAAAATGAAATAAACGTGTCTCCCAGTTTTTCTGGATCAATTCGTTTAAGGGTTTTATTTGTATTTGAAAAGCAAGTGCATATCAAATTTTTGGTCGAACATTTGAAAATAGTTGGATGTAATTCGTAGCTGAGACATCACTGAGTATGAATATAAAAATAGTTGTCCAATATCAATATTTTACAGCTTTTATTTGCATTTAATAAATTTGAATTGATTTTTAAAATATCTCATAGTACCATTTCAAATAGGAATAAACATTTAAATGAATTGATATTGGAAAATCGTTTTCATTATCATACTCAGAGAGATCTCAGCTACAAAATAATAAAAAAAAACGTATATGATGATATGATATGCATTTGCAATTAGAATGCAATTAAAAGCCGTAAACGAATTGATCTGAAAAAACTGAGTGCACACAAATTCTTATAATGATGTCCATTTTCACGATTTTTTCATGTGTGCAGAATAGTGTCGGACGGTGTTATATTTATATATCGTCGTAGTAGAACAAAAAGGTACCAGATACATTTTCAAAATGACAAATATTGATTTACCAAAATCTTCATATATCTGTCAATTTTTAATCAATTTTTTTACCACATGATTAGAAAATGTAAATCTATCAATTGATATTTCTACTTTAAAAATGCATCAATTACTTTTTATAATATTATTCAACCAACTCAAAATTTAAGTTTTTCATAAAAATGTAGTTGGTGACTTTTCGTTCTATAACTACGATATTTCTAAAATTAATCATTAAGTTCAAATCTTTCGACGGTTTCTTTGATTGTTTGGCGAACACGTTGAAAATAGATTGGCAAGCGACATGCACCATATTCTGATCCATTTAATCCCAAATCTATATCAGCCGGGCTTTGAATTGAGCAACAGTTACTAGTACCAATTTTGCTGAGCAGATAGCTCCAAACTCAAAAGTCCAATTAATTGAAACATAGTGATGCAGATGACCTTTTTAACTTTTGTCAGTAACAGTCGGGAGTACAAATCAAATTATCATATTCGAGTCATTTTGAAATTAATTAACTTCCAATTTATGTCTAGAGGATGTCTACGAGATTCACTGTTTACACGATGATTCTGTTGATTATAATTATCCTGTAGGAGTAAAATTTCCGTAAATACAATTTTATGTTCTGCGTGCCTGCTCAGAAGTTTTTTACACTTCTCAACTCGAAATAAATTTTAATTGTCGGTAAGTCCGTCCATGCACTGGTTGACTTTGATGTCTAAATTATTTTTCAGTATTGTCCGCATGGATACACTAAATATTTGCATGTCCTTTACTATAGAAGATTCCGACATTCGCTGAATTTTGTCGAATTTTTACCTCAAATCCCATCAAAATTGGTCAATAGGACAATTATTGATTTAATAGTATACAAAAAATAAATCTTTTCATATAAACTCAATGGCAATGTCATAGTATTTAATGGTATTTTTCGATTAAAATAATAATTTATCCTATTGACTATTTTTAATAGTAAAAAAACTATTATATATATAGTACTAGCTGTACCCGTGTACGACTCGTGCAAAAATTTTGTGAATGTAAGGATATGGAATAATATAATTAATATAAAGAATATTTTTAGTATTCATTTTTGCTAGTCTTATTGAGTTTGTTATCTTTTCCTGGGTTTCTACGATTCCAAATTTGAAGGAACTTGGTGCAAAGGTTTGAAATTTAGTTTTGGTTTGGTAAATTTTGATATGGTGAGTTTTAGTGTGGTGAGTTTGGTGTAGTGAGTTTTAGTTAGATAAGTAACAATAGAATTTAAAGTTTAATTAAAATCGATAACATTTGTACTGAGGTACCGCATTTTGAATTGTTGGGGTGTATGGTAGGTGCCACTCTGGTTAATTTATAGTTTGGATACTCATGGATCCATATAGTATACATAGTAATAACAATTTTTAGAAAAATACGATCAGCGATTTTGCATTGAATCTGAAACATACACCCTCATTAAAAATGGGCGTAAAAGTGGGTGTGATCGACGAAACCTATACAGTGATCTTCTTCTGGATCTGTAGGATGTATATTCCAAATCTTAACGAAACCCGTGCAGAGAATTCATATTAAGTTTTGGTGTGGCGAATTTTGAATTTGGCTAAAACTGCAAAAACTCTTCAAAATCGAACGAGTTACATGAGAAAGATAATCTGACCATATTCATGTAAATTACAACGAACGATTTTGAGAAAATTTTTATAAAACATTTAAATAAATTAAAGTTCGTAAGACACATTTTTAAAAAGTAATACCACTGTATGTATGCCAAATATGCCATTTTATTATATTAAAATATATTGAAAACTACAGAGAGTATTATCAGTACTTATTGAGTTAAGCACAGCATGAGGTTATTATAGAGTCGGTTGGTCGCTTCGTCAGTCAGTCACTCAGTCGTTCGGGTGTTCTTGCGTCAGTTCTTTCGGTCACTCACTCCATCATTGTATTTATTTATTTTGTGGGGTGGTAATTTGTTATAAAATCAAGTATCATCAACATCATCATCAACGTCATTTTCAACGAGAACAATCACAACAAAAACCCTCAGCCCCTTATTAAATCACAAATATTTAATACTCTGCGGTGGAAGGGGACGCAATAGAGTCAGTCACACAATTCGAACGGATCGGCGGCGCTGCTGTCTGATCACGAGATAAAAGAATGCAATGAAATCGACACAAAGGTGAGCTACTCAGCGGGCATAACAAAAAAAACAGAAAATAGCAAATGAAATAATTACACGCCAATGATACACATACCAAACAAATCGACCCACCAACCGACCGACCGAACTCATCACATTCTAAGGAGCGACCAACCAACCCTTGCATTTCCGACGGCGTGAAACATATCTGTCATTCTACACTTTTACCTACAGATTTGTTGCGTTCGACACGTGCTACAGAATCATCTATCCAGCCATCCTTCATTTGTTCATCCAACCATTCAGTCAGCTATGCGTTGACTGCTGCAGGTACCAAAATTAGTGCAGCACACTTACGACCCAGTCGTTTCATTATAAATTAAATCTCTTAATTGTGATATCTCGATGCATAAAAGTTCGAAACGTTCTCATATAACGAAATATATACTGTTTCCATTGCAGAGTCGAAACTTTTCGTCCTAATGTCCGTCTGTTCGCCTGTTTATTTGTTTGTTCCGATCCGCAAGTGCGCTGAAATCAGCTTGTTTGGCGGTGCGCGTGGCTGAGAGTTGGTAGTTTGCTGGTTAGTTGGTTGGTTGTTTTCTAGGTTTTTTTTGATGCGGATTAAAAAGTTGTAATGCCGGATCAGCTTAAAACTTCGTTTATTTTTTGTTTGTAATTTCGTTTTGATGATACAAATAAATGCATTATTCAAAGTTATTGGCAAATGTTGTAAAACTATTTAAATATCACATTTACAACGGATTTTTAATCATCAATTCGTTCAAGTTCAATCAGGTAAAAGTTGGAAAATATAAATTTTTTAATTACTACAAAAAAAAAAGAGTCTTTCTCAAGTTTAATATTAGGCGAAAAATTATACATTTCATTTGATTATGTTTTAAGGATGTAGTCGTAATTACTATGATATTTGTCACTGAAATCGAGTAAAATTCGTATTTTATCAAGTACAACATTGTTAATAACATTTTTGAATTTTGTTAATAAAGGGTTTTCCAATAAGAGCGCTACAAAAGTTTTATCCAAGGGTTTTTCAACAGGGACGCTACAAAAGTAGAGCAACAGGGACAGCAAACGACGCCATATTTCTTACCGCTCTTTTGACATTTCTCTTCAGTAAGGTTTGTTATTTCATGTGCTCCTGCCAATGATATCAATATCGTCGACTTTTGCGAGCAGCATGACACCTTTGTTGAAAATAGTGCCGCTTTGTCGGAGTTCGGCAGTTCAAACTATTTTCTCCATCAATAAGTTAAAAAAGTCACACGATAGGGAATCACCCTGTCTGTAACCTCGTTCGGTATGAAATGGCTCGAAGAGGTCTTTTCCTATTCTCACTGAGAAACGTGTGTTGCTCAGGGTCATCCTGCAAAGTCTTATACTTTTCGGAGGTATACCGAACTCAGACATTGCGGCGTATAATTGATCCCTTAAAGGAGTGTCGAAGGCGGCTTTATAGTCGAATAATAGGGGTAGGTGTCGATCGGTTTTTCTAGGGTCTTTTCCTGGATTTGGCGTATTGTGAAAATCTGGTCTGTGGTGGACTTTCAAGATCTAAAGCCGCACTGATAAGGTCCAATCAGTCTGTTGATAGAACCTTTGATAGAACCTTTGATAGAACCTTATACGCGATATTAACAATCCCACGGTAGTCCGCAAGAATAATTGGTACGTATTTCTTTGAAAATGAAAACAGATGCCTAATACTGATCAATAATGAGTGATGTTGGAAAATATCGTAAAACCAACTGTGCAAAAAACATCAAACATAGTGGTTTTAAAAAGGGACTGCAAGGTAATTAGTGACTCTTTTGAGGTAAAACTTCGGCAACTGCATATTGACGGAGGTCACAGTGTTTAACCGCTGCTGACTGTTTGCTTTGGAAAGAGAGAATTTTCGTCAATAATCTAGGAACCATACCTCACCAGAATTTACAAACATTCCATACGATCAAAAATTGGATCGGGAGTAGGAATATCTCAGATAGTTTCAGAGGGGACGTTTTGAATGAAGTCAAAAACCGTAAAATTTGACTTATTGTGTGATTACGAATCGTTTCCAGGTCTCTTCGTCTAAAATTAGTATAAAGTTTCGTTCCGTTTACACTTTGAATTGAACGTTTGTTAAATATTTTGTACTCAACTAAATTTTCATATACAAAAAGTCTGATTTTTTGTAGTTTGCCGTTTAATTTAGATGCTGGCACCTCTCAGAACGAACGTACTCAATATTTCGTTTTATAATTTAATCATAATAGGGGGGTTACTCTATTAGGGCAGACATGATCATGGACAGATCATATTGGACATGGAAATTTTCGGGTTATGGCAAGAACAAATTTCAAAGATCGATCAGTTACCGAGCATGGCACTAAACAAATATCTACCAGGAAACGGACATTTGTGAAATATCAAAATTTCTTTATAGAAGTTATTTTATGTGATCTACTATGATATAATCGGATGTGTATTAAAACTCACTTTCTATCAAAATTTAAATATTTGCAAAAAAAAAATACAAGTCGTTCAACGTTTAAAATGCGACAGAAAAACGTTAATTTTGTATTGAAAATGTAATTTGAATACTATTTCTAAAGAATGTAGAAAAATGTCGGAATATTTTCTAATATTATTTAGTAAGAATTCAATCACTGCCATCCACCTACCTGTCACCGTGATGAACTGCGGCGTGCCCTCATCATTGTCGGAATTTTGCATCACAGTCACCTGACCATTGGCGACATGTTGAGCCATGTCAACATTATCCTTAATTGCACTTAAACTCGGCATGTTGCCAACATTAGCTTCGTTGCTGCTGGTGTCAGAGGCATTCATGGGCACAACAACGCCGATGAGAGAGAGTTCGTCGCTGTCAGTGGCTAGTTTTCGCTATTTTTAGAAGTTATTAATTGAATATTAAAAGAAAACAAAAGCGAAACCAACCTGCGTCATAACATGTTCCAGATGTGTATCAACAACCTCTTGCTCATTAATATATTCGATTTGATCGGCATGCGACGGCGACGATGACGGATCAATATTGATCACTTCATGCTTGATGTCGCCGTGTGTTAGAAGTGAAGAATTTGCGTTTCCGTTTGTTGCTGTTGCTGTTCCTGCACGCTCAGTATTTGTATTTGCAACATTCAGCTGCGTTGCACTTGTTGCAATTGCGCTTGCGGACTTTGAGTTTGCAACAACGGTGGCCACAGGATTTGCTATCACAAAGTTTCTTTGGGCTATGAGTCTAGTTGTCATAATCGTGGGAGCAACAGATATTTTGCTTTCGTGTACTTTTTATTTTTATATACGTTATGGAGGTATAATTCTTGACTAGAATTCAGTTTACATAGAAGGCATTTGTTTGTTGCAATTGTTGGTTTCTTAATCCATATGAAATTGTGTCTTTAGAAATGTTTATTTTGCTGTAATGATATAAAAGAAAATTAAAAAAAAAAAAAAATCTATAAAACACATAGATAATAGAAGAAATTTTGATTATCTTAAAATTAGTATATAATTAAAAATGTTTACAAGGAGTATTTAACATGGAAAATGTGTTTGAGCAGATCTAAAACAAAGTAGCCGTCCTCGACTGATAAAAACCTGATAAATGAGTCACATTTTTAAGATGCTTTGCCCTACCCATATTTCTAAAGTAATGTATTTTATTTTTAAAATTGAATACACTCAGAAAAAAAAACTATAAAATTCATAGGAATTCCTATTGATTCAATGATTTTTTACTATTAAAATTAGTCAATGCGATTTTTTCTATTAATATTATAGTGAAGGAACTATTAATTTTATAGTGGCGTCTGATTATTGATTTCAATAGTTTTTACTATTGAAAATCAATGTGATGTCCTATTAATTAGTAACATAATGTCCCATTGAAAGAATAGTTTATCACATTCAAATAAACTCATACTATTATATCATACTATTATGTCAAAATAATAAAATAATTAATTGAATTATTCAGACTATTGTCTTAAATACATTGCAACGTAAAATCAATAGTATTTATCATTTAAAAGTAATATGACGTCATATTCTTTTATAACGATTTTACTATAACATTTCTATGGTAACATACTATTAAATTTATAGTTTTTTTTTATATTAATTCAATGCGATTGATCATATAAAATAAATGCGATAATGGAACATATAAAATCAATAGTTAAAACACATTATTTTAAAAGGATGTAACTATAAGAACGTACTATTAAAATTATAATTTAATACTATTATATAATATTATTAGCAATATACCATTATATTATTATATAGTATTATACCATTGAGTTTTTTATATCCATTCAATAGGATTGACTTTATTAATTCTAAATGATATTTTTATTATAATTCACATAATATTTTATTTTTGAACATTGAAAAAGTACTTTTTTTACCCTACACTTAGAGTGAAAGGGTATATTCAGTTTGGTACGCCGTTTGTAACACCCAGAAGGAAGCATCTCCGGTATGAAAAAGTATATATATATTCTTGATCAGCATGACCTCCTGAGTCGATTTAGCGATGTCCGTCTGTCTGTCTGTTGAAATCCCTACTACTTAAACAATTGAAGAGTTAGATAAATGGTAACCACACATATGTGTAGGGTATTCATAGTCGGCTTAGACCGACTATAATTTTGATAATCCTAACTATCATAATAACACCAAATTTAAAATTTCCCATGTGCTCTAACCTTCCCGACTGGTTTGTATGGTTTTATCACATTAATATAATAATTTATTTAATGTGACTCAAACTATTAATAATCAATAGTATTGCACTATAAAATAAACTATTGAAACAATAGTAAAATTACTATTATATCAATAACATGTCTTATTGAATTAACCTTATTAGCTAAACAATAGTACAAAATACTATAAAAACTATTGAATTAATAGGAAAAACTATTGTTTCGTGTCCTTTATAGTGTTTTCTGTTTTCTGAGTGTATTAATATATTTACGGAGATTATAAAATTATTACTTACAAATTATTTTTTTTTTTGAAAATATATAAATTTTTAATTATTTTTAAGGTGACCCTATTTTTTCGTCCGATTACAAATAATGAAATTGAATTTATCAAATTTCTAAAGAACTAACTGGAAATAAAACAAACCTATTTCTTAAAAATAAAAACATTTTTCTACTTTAATCTCAATACATACTCTAGAAAATTTCTAATTAATTTAATTTCGCAATTAATACGCTTTATTTTATAAGGAATTTTGCAAAGAATCACTAGTTGAAAAACATTTATTACCCATAGACTAACTGAAGTGTTTATTTAAAGGGGCCTATTATGTTCTAATACGCACTTCTCTCAACTTGTACCTATGTATTTAATTAGGAAATACATTTTAATAATAAGCAAATTCTATGTTTTTTTCATTTCTATTATTGCCGGTTATTTTTTTCGGTGATTTACGATTGATGCAAAACGTACACAAAACTAGGGTGTTGCTAAGTTATAAAACTTGGGCAGGCTTTTTTTTATATTAATTTTGCACCTTCTCCAACAGGTAACTATGACGAACGTGGTAACTAAGGACGCATCTATGGATTCATTGGATATTATGTGTTCGTCAGGCACATGTTATATCTAAGTGTATAGAAAATTCTTTTAAGAAATAAATTGAAATATTATAGGAAGTAAACAATGTAACAATCAACACATAAACATCATAAGGATTCTGAAGAAAAAATCAAATACATGTTCAAATTAAATGTAGATATTATGTAATAGATATACATTTTAGAATTTTATAAATTATTTGAACAAATATTTTATTATTCACTAACATTTATTAATAAAAGAAAAATATTTTTAAAAGTTTTAAATATTCTACTTTTAAAAATAATCTTAGAAGTTTCATAAAATTTGTCCCATGCATTGGTTGGTTGCACATGTCTTAGTTCAAATTTTAAAACTTCAAAATAATATTGTCAACGATCTTGCAATATTTGAAAAAAATGATTTTATAGTTTCTATGTTTGCTAATTTCGATGTCGGAAACACTTATAAGAGGTATCAACAATCTATTCTATTCGAATCAATTAGCAGATTTTCGGCAGGTTTCCGACAGGTCTGCTCTAGAACAAAACGGAAGCCCAACGGCAGATTATAGGAAGGTGAAAGCATCGTATATAGACTACTTCACTATTCCAAAAAGCAGCCGTCGGCAAGCAAACTTTATTTGAACTGAAATATTCGCCACTAGGCCAAATATGGAAAAACAGAATTTGTCACGGCTACCATATTGATTTAGAATACCTCACTTAATCCACAAACGAAGACCACAATCACTAGCGACACAAAACATGTACTGCACCAAAAAAAAATTAATACTGATCTGAATTTTTTTTTTCGAGCTTGTTCCATCACTTGTTGAACAAACTGCTGTTGTATTTTAAAAGGGAATTCAAATATTTTTCATATAACATGCTATTCCTAAAATCTTACTAAAGGCAGATTTTACCGTCAACTGGCTTCGGATATTCCACTAAAAACATATTTCAAATAGAATTCAAAATCATTCCATAAATATGCCGTGGCACGTAAACATTTTTGAATATGATGATTACCTGTGTGAAACTTGCTATAGGAAGGCTGGTGTTTTTGTTGAATAACAAGCAACATACTGTGCTCTGGGTAAATTTTGCCAGTAAATTGCGCTTTGCCAGAAATCTGTCGATATTCTGCCAGTAACCAGCCGAATATTTTGTATCGGCATGTTTTATGTTTTAAAAAAACTTTTAAATATCTATGTAAGTCCGACATTCCAAAAAAATTAAATATTTACACCAAATATAAATATATTAAAAATATAAAACAGTCTCAAAAATTCCGCTAAAAATGCTAAAAAGGTTCATAAACCCCATGAATAAAGCATGTATTACAATGTTATGGATTAACATATTGTATGTGTTATTAGAAAAATATGTGGAAAAACATCAAAGTTCTGAGAGAATACTATTTAAGAAAAATATCTTCATCGAAATCGGACTATTGGACACTATTGGACAAATTTGTTACGCACGTACCAGCAAAAGAATAATAAAAATATCATCTCCCTAGAAGTCATTATTGTCATCATGTCATTATTTGGCACAATCATCACTCACAGAATCTACAAAGGCCTTGATAGATCAAGCTAGGCACAGGCCTCAGTATCTCACTCAAGCTTGACAAAAGTCAAGTCACTCCCATAGTTTATTACCTCATATTAAATTTACATCTACAGATCAATTTTACTGTAACGTAAAAATGAAAACTTTTTTGGTCAAATATATATTGAAATCATGCTAAAATACATGAAAATAATGTTTTCCGCCGATACGACTTGTGGTTCCAAAAAAATAAATCGAAATTCGGACCACCTACCCATTTGTAAATATGGGTATCAAAAGAATGGAAATTCTTCATCGATTGAAAGTTTGTAATTATTTTCAGGATTCGTATACCCTGGTGACCAATATACCACTTTGAATGGTAACCACACATATGTGTAGGGTATTTATAGTCGGCTTAGACCGACTATAATTTTGATAATACTAACTATCATAATAACACCAAGTTTAAAATTTCCCATGTGATCTAACCTTCCCAACTGGTTTTTTTATTTCTCATCAAACGAAAATAGGACCCCTGATATAGAAAAAAAATAGTTTTGTCGATTTTTATACATCAACAAATTATTTGATAACTCACATTTTTTTGGGAGGTTTGAACAATAACCCTCTAATTTTGTAAAATGAAACGAAAAGTGATTCGTCAAAAATTCCAGTATCAGGTTTTGTTGACTTATTCGTATTTATTACATTTATTATAAACAAATACATTCAAATACAGTATTGTAGCAAGCCTGGATAACAGTCTGGAACACTGACCTGAGAACTATTGACACAAGCCTGTGTCAGTCTTATCGTTAATTTCTACTTGTGTGGAAATACAGTGGATGTATGGAAAGTACCACGCTCATTTGTCCAATCACGATTACATTGGGTCATATTAATAAAAAATTGTATTTGCTCTAAAGTAAACAATTTTATGAATAAGCTTTTACTTCAGTACGTTGAGTTGATGAATGAACATCTACTCAACGTACTCAACAACACACTTTATTCCTTTTTTTTAATTTAATATTTACTAAAAATTGTATGTGATTTTAGTGATAAAACAAAAGAAATGGAAAAATGAATTAGAGGAGAACATGGAAGAAATGATGATGTATAATACATCTAAATAGCGATTATGGCACTTTGAGAAATGTCCTTTCAAAGCGATGGAGAGTGACGAAACACCACAAAAATTTAAAACCGACAGCGTAAAAATATGGTCTGATAAGAGCATTTGACCGGGCACCGAATATAAAAAAGCCCAAGCTCATTTCAATCAAAAATTCATAAGTTGTTTTGCATCGGTCTTCCTACTGAAATTTATATAAACTAACTCAAGTCGAAGGTCATTTTACATTGCAGCATTCACACCAGTGTTGCAAACTAGTAATTTTTAGTTTCAAAGCGGTGGCTAAGAACATGTATGGAACATACGCAATAATATGTCACAATGCTGTGATATATAAGTCATACATTCCGATAATGGAACATATACAATAATGGGCGGAGCTAACATTGTTGTTATGACGTGGCAAAATAGTGGCAAATAATAAAATGTATTATGTTTCATATATGTTGCATGTATATAATGGAGAACCTAATAGGAACATGTTTATTAATAATATAGCTAATTGACTTTAAAATGGTATAAATTAATATACATTTATACCATTTTATACCATTTACACAAAATATTTATTAAAGGTGTTTTCAATAAGAGCGCTACAAAAGGGTTTTTCAACAGGGACACCACAAAAGTGAGCGACAGGGACAGCAAACGACCCCATATTTCTTGCCGATCTTTTGACATTTCTCTTCAGTAAGGTTTGCCATTTCATGATGGAAAGATATACGAGCCAACAACGAGTCGAAATTATTAAAATTTACAACCGAAATTCGAATTCGTATATCTTTCCATTATGAAATGACAAACCTTACTGAAGAAAAATGTCAAAACAGCGGCAAGAAATATGGCGTCGTTTGCTGTCCCTGTCGCTGTACCTGTTGAAAAACCCTTTATATCCACTACATATGTCCATGGATCGTTGGGTTGTAAAAGGGACATTCGGAATAGCATAATTTAAGAAACAAACAAAAATAACTTTTTAAAAAATGTTCACAAATTGCATTTTTTTAGGTGCGCGTTAAAATTAGAGAGGGTAGAATATAAGATTTAACCCGAAAACTTGACCCGTTTGTTAAATTCGAGTTGTAGTTTGCCGAAAAATCTGTTCGTAAAGATTTATATAATTATGCCAAAGCAAATTTTTGACATTATGTGTAGTTTTATTACACAACAAACATTCACGTTAATGGCACTGCGTAGGATATTTATTATTTTTAATCCACATAAGTTCCACATTTAAATTTACAGTTCAAGTTCCAAATAGGCGAAGCGACACTTTAATGAATCAAAATTTGTGGCAACTAAGCCTCACCCCGCTTTTTGACTGGCAATTAGGTGGCAAATAAGTATTTTTCGCATGATTTAGAAGAAAGACTTTAATGGCAATTGTGTGGCTACCACTTAAGTTGCCACAAAATGGTAACTTGGGAATATTTTTTTTACAGTTTTTGTAAAAATGGGTTCTCTCAAAAGTATGTTTGATTGTAGTAAATACTCAAAATGTCAGAGCATTTGCTGCAATATTGGGATTTTAATTAATACGACCCATTGTCGAATCACGCCTAAAATTTTATGTTTGTTTTTCATTCATTTTTAAAGCACTTTAAAAGCGGAATAAAATCGAAAACGTTTATGTGCATTTTTAATTTAAATAGTTTATTTATTATTTTGGCATTATTATTTTAGCATTATTTTGGCATTATTTCGACAACGGTTTCGGATTGTAAAATGAAAAGAATATTGTTTTCGAATACTAGTTTAATCCCAGGTTATGACTGTTGTCTTTAATTTATTTAATAATTTTTTAATCAAAATTTATTAACTTTTTCATTATTATAATTTTTAATATTATTTTATTTTATAATTGAATTTTTTATTTTTTTATATTTATTTATAATAGATTTTTTTTTTAAATGTTATTATACACATATTTAATTAAATATTTTAAATTTTTTGTATTTGAATTTTTCGGGTATAATTGCATTTAATTGCATTTAATTATTTATTTTTAAGATTAATAAAAATTATTCTAATGATTTAAAAAATGTTTAATAATTTCTACTAATTACCATTTTAGCCAGATTCGATTCACTTGTTCATGTAACCGTCGAATGCAGTTGGGTTGGTTGCCAACCGGCTTGAAACACTTGATGCCCGGAAAAAGACTGAAAAAGGCTGCCTGCCAACCGGGAATCGTAGCGCGTTGAGGCGATTGTCAGGCATTTCCTGTTCCTGTTACTTTTTTTTTGAGGAGTTTGTTTATGAAGCAAGTTGTTTATAAATAATAAACGAACGAACAAACTGCAGTGCAAGGGCGAGCAGCGCAGCGACTGCAAAACTAAGACAACGTCGAAGGAAGCGCGCAGTTAGACGCACCACATAGTAACATTAATTTCAAAAAAAACGAGCGGAAGCGGTTAAGGGCGCTTAATTTTTTTCTTGTTTAGTTTTTTTTTATTTTTTTTCTTTACTTTGTTTTTTTTTCTTTACTTTCTTTTATTTTTTATGTTTTTTTTTACTTTCATTTATTTTTTACTTCTTTTCTTTTTTGCAATTTACACTTAGCGCACGTGCGCCTTACTGCACTTGTACTAAAAACCCAAAATTCACTCTATTCAAAAATCCTGCTGCCGACGTTATTTGTGCGCGCAAATACAACTCATCGCAAAATGCAAATTATTGATCAAATAACTGCAGCAGCAACAACGTCCGAGGCATCAAACAAAAGCAATTGTAAAGACAGCAACAACAACAACAGCAAATAAAACAAAAACAAATACAATTGGCGCCACTACACAAAAGTTAGGTTATTGCATTCGTACCGTTAGAAGGAAACCGAGCTACTGATGCCGCGTACAATTTTCAAAATACACAAACGCCGCACCTTCCTGTTCCATGTTACTGCAACGACAAACGGCAACAACTGCAACTGGCTAAAAGTGGTTGACGTGCAGCAGCAGCAGCAGTATTTCTACTACCAATTTGTGCACTTGGCCATAATGCAAAATAGAAGAAGCATTCAATAGCATTGAGCCAAATGCATATCGCCTACGTTCATTGGCAGCGGCAGCCAACAACAGCAAGGAACAAGCAGCACATGTCAGCAGTAGAAATAGCACTTGCAACAACACTAAACACAACATCAGCTGCAACTACAACAACCCCTTAACTGGCCACCTCAAGCGTGCTACTTACTACTGGCAATAACACCAAAAACAACAACAACAACAAGAACATATTATTTATGCTGTGTCCTAATAACGCAATCAACATTCATTTCCTTCTTGCATTCATCATGGAAAATGTTCCCGAAATGTAAAATATACGCAACACACACACACACAGACAGCCAGAAATCAACCAAGTCCTTGCATTAGGCCAGCGAAAATTCAAATTATATTCTATACTTCCTCACCGCACCGCAACAACTGCTGCCCAAATGTTGTCCTGCCATAAGTAGCAATAAAAACCAAGCAGTTCATAAAGAATCCTTTCTGTGTGTGTGTGTGGCTGTGTGTATGAGAGTCCTGTCGCTAAACACCCTGTACTAAACACACAGCCAGTGTCAAACATCAAACAGCAGCAGGTGTAATTGATGCATATTATTTTTTTTAAACCGTGTTTGAAATATGACTAATGCGTGTTTTGTATTTGCTTTGAGAAATCCAAAAATTCATTCGAGAGTTCTTCAACTATTTCAAATTCATTGTTTTTTCGAGATTTTTTCGCGAAATCTTCTACCAAAATCTTCGTTAGGCGATTCATTTTAGTTCTTATTCGATTGTAAATTTATTGCAAAAACGAATGCACACAACCTGAAAATAGTTTCCGCATAATAAGAAAATGTAAATGTTAAAAAAGATTAATAAGGAAATTTCCATATTTCAAGGAAACTTTTACTTTAAGGACTGCGTCGAATAAAATTGTCCGCTACAAAAATGAAAAAATCTAGAAATCTAGTAATCGAATTTTTATAGAATAAAATATTTTATTTTGCAAATTATTTTTAGATTTAAAAAAAAATATATAAACCAGAAATTAATATTTTTTAATAAAAAGTTTTAATTTTTCCGGAACCCCTTCCATTAATGTTGTAATGGTAGTGTCCGACACCCTCACAGCTGCTGAAGACCACTTTCTTTTAAAGCCTTGAAGGTCTTTGGGCACTTTTTTTGTTGTCTTCATCTCCCTTTTTACTAAAGTCCAGTATCTCTCAATCGGCCTGAGTTCTGGACAGTTTGGTGGATTGGCTTTTCTAAGCACCAAAATCACTGCATTTTGTTGGATCCACTTTAAGGCCGTTTTGCTGTAGTGACATGAAGCGAGGTCAGGCCAAAAAAATGTGGACACTTCATGTTGGCATAAAAATGGAAGCAATCTCTTTTGCAAGCATTTCTTCACATATATTTCGCTATTAATTGTACCCGATGTCACGAATGAGCTGCTCCTTTTTCCACAACTGCAAATTGCCAGCCAAACAAGGAATTTCTTTGGGAATTTTGTCATTTTTTTTTTATTTGAATTTTTCAGCGACATTTCCTCAAGAATCGGCTGTATAAAATTCCTGCCCAGGTAGCTGCGAAAAGTCCGCTAAAACATAAGTTTCGTCGTCCATTATGCAGCAATAGAATTTTTTAAAAAAATCTTGGTTCAGCTTTTTAGCTCGTTGTTTTGCGGTTTCATTCTTGACGGCATTTCTATCCGGAACTTTTTGGACCTTGTACGTCTTCAGACCAGCTTCTTTCTTAGTCCTGCGCACGAAAGATTCTGAGCAATCCGCCTTTCTCGCCAATTTCCTTCCGGGAATGCTTGGATCTTTTTTTTAAATATTCTTCGACTTTTCACGATCATGTGGGCCTTTTTTTACCAGAACCTTTCTTTGATAACGCGAGAAATGGTCTTAGGGTTAGCCCCTACCTCCTTGGCAATTTTTTTAAAAGACCAACTAGGTTGTTTTTGAAAAATTTTAATTATATTTTCTCGCACTTCCACTTCGTTTGCCATTTTCGCGTTAAATAAATTTTGTATTGACTATAACTGACACAAATTATTTTCTGCCATTTAATTCAGAGCTACTATGATCAAATTTTTTTTAATTTGAATCTTGCAATAGCACATTATGGGAAGAAATGTAACGGACAATTTTATCCAACTGGTGGGTTTTGAAAAATAAAACGCGAAAAAAAATTGTACGGTGGGTTTTTTTGGTGGGTTTTTAGTTTCGACACAGAGTGTTTTTATAATTTAGCGGGTTTTTTTTATTAAATTTAATTGAAATTATACTTTTTATATTGTATAACTTTTCTTTGAACAGCAGTACAGAGGTATTTGTAGGTTTTTGGACCGAAGTTGCTAAGGGTTCGATTGTATAAAGAAGAATTCGGGCCCAACCCATTTTAGGATTTAGTGCATTTCGTTATGTTTTCTATTCGTTTAGATCTGTAACTTGGGTATTTAAATAAAATAAGAAAAGCATTTTCTACAATAGGGGCATTCCACAGAAAACGTTAGCAATGTGTGATATATTAAAGTTAAACATATTGATTCCGTTTAATGATTTTTAGGATAAGAAATACTTCTTATTTCATATTCTGACAAAGAATTTACCAAAATGCATGGCAAATGTGTTTTTTTCTCAATTAAAGTCAAATATTTTTTTAAATTTATTGAGGCAATATATAAAATACTGTAATATCGTTGTTTTAAATCCGAATGAAAATTTACAAGTACAATTTTAAAGGTAATTTGTTTGCAAAAGTATTCCACATATTGCATTGGTGATGAGTGGTTCAAAGTACTGACAATTATCAAACTAAAACTGTTTTTTTTGAGTTGTAACGCCCGTCACAAAAAAAAAATAGTAAAAGTTATTTTGCGAACTATTTTGCAAACGTACAAACGTTTGTAGAAGTAAAGATTTGTGTCGTATCTATTCAATTTGTATACTCTTTGGTCTCATAGATATTCCAGATGGTTGCTATATCCATCCAAAATATTGTAACGCCCGTCACAAATAACAATAATCACAAAACCAAAAAACTGCAAAATTATATATTTGTTAATATATGCATCAATAATCAATTATATTGTTATTAAACCATACAAAAAGTAGTAAACATTCCAAAATATTCAATAAGCACAGATAAAAAAGGGAAAATTCCAAACCTTACAAAAAAATAATCAAAAATTCCAAACAAAACATTATTTTCGATATGCGAAAATTATTTATGTAAGAAATGGACTACAAATGATGCATACAGGGTAGTTATTTAAAAAAATGGTAATATAAAACATATTTTTTTCAAAACGAAATGTTTAGTTTTCCATATAAATAATATTTGATCTTTTTCATCAAAAAATTGCAATTCATAATTTGAATTTTCATGTATATTTGTATAGAATTCGTACAGGTAACGGCCGTCACAAAATGTGTAACACCCGTCACAAGTTTTGATACTTTATAAATCAGTGATCAAAGTAACCATTTCAGAATTTTATTATAGAGGGGAAAACTCCCATTATTAATGAAGTAATTGAGATATACTTATTCTCCATAGTTCGATTAGTTTAGCTAAGTAAACTCTGTTTTTTGAAAAAGTACGTGTAACGCCCGTCACTGTATTTGACTTCAAATTTGTCGAAAGATATAGAACCTATGGCAAAACTTTTTTTATACATGCATAGAGGACCATAAGATCTATCCTCAGCATCCTAAAAATATATCTATCCTTTTATATTTATCAAATGAGAACGTTTTTTTATCGTAGGAATGTAACGCCCGGCACAATGGAATGCCCCAATATGCATATCGTCAAGGTGGTAAGACTCGCCAATACAATTTTTACAAAAACTTATTTTTAAATGTATTTATGTTAATACTATAAAAATTAAAACCATTTAAATACCATATTCTCATTAATGTATGCCAATGTCGGTCTAATACATAGATTAGAAACCGTCGGATACAAAAGTATTTTTGTAAACCTATTATTAAAATTTTTAAAATATAGTTGGTGACTTCTACAATGACGATATGTTCGAATTAAATTAAAAATAATCAAGAAACAGAAAAAACTTGAACCGATGCCAATGAATCACATTTATTTCTCGGATTGAGTTTAAGAATTATTCGAGATTTATAAGTGCTTCGAGACATTGCAGACTGAAGTCAGTTTTGTCTGAATAATGTTGTTGTTCTTAAATTTCTAATTATTCCTAGTTCCTAGTTAAATGTAAATGCAAATAAAATTCGATGAAAAACCAACAGTCTTTTATTTAATTAATTTTCTTCAATTACTTAAAAGAAAAATGAATATATAAAAAAATACATATTTTATACACTCAATAAAAATATTTTTAAGTACCTAAAATTGTTATTTTCCAGAAAAAAGGGGTCGTACATACATATTCATGGCCAGATCATTTTTGTCAAGTAAAAAACAATACATTATTATATTAATGTGATATTCTTACGTTATTTGTTATTGTGAACGAATTCTGTATATAAAATTTTAAATTGTATTAAAACGGTGGGTTTTGCTTTAAAAAACGGGTTTATTGCCTGGATTTGGTGGGTTTGCTTTTGAAAAATTGGCAACACTGCGTAAAAGCGGTGTCTAATTCAAATCATGAAGCGTCGCGACGCATCGCACAGTAGGGCAGCGAGTAACTCAAGTTGGCGAAAACATCAAAAGTCAAATTGACCTCAGACACTAATTTTTTATTTCTTTTTATATTCATTTTATTTCCCACACATTTTGAAACACAGAAAAATTTTCACACAACAATTGCAACAAAAAAATATTGTCAAATTTGTGATCAATTTTTATAAACGATTATTTTAAAAACCACAAATCTATTTTTTAGTAATGCAGCCATCTACATATAATATTTATGAAGCTTTTGCAATATTATTGTTTTAGTAATTGTTCATACTTTAGAAGAAAAAACTTATGTAGTAAATTAACTTTTTTTTTAATTTTTTGAAATTATTTTTCATTTACAAAAACAAAAACATTCCGGGCACGCTCCGGCAAAACTGATTATATTGTTATTTAATACACATATTAGGCTTTTCAAAACACTAATGCAAATGTTGTCCTTTTTTACCTTTTCGAAGTTATTAACATTTCAGCGACCGACTATTTATAATAGGTACTATTAACAATTTCTAAAATTTTTGGTTGTATGTCCAATAAAGATGAAATTGGGACAAGTGAATTATATCAATGAAAATTTGTATATTACAAAGTTGCATCATGTTAGCTCCATTAATTTCCAATATATTCCATGTTGACAATTTTTGTTATATGGGAGGTACCACGACCACTGGTCCAATCATGATGAATTTTTGACAAGTGCATTATATTAACGAAAAACATTCTACTATGAAGTTACATCACTATAGCTCCCGTAATTCCCAACATATATTCATTTAATCATTTCAGTTGTAGGGGAGGTACCACGCCCACTTTTAATAATCATTTAATCAATATTTATATTTCATATAAATTGTGCATTTGACTACGAGTCAAAATATCACTGTTGCATTGGACTACGAACCGAAAGGGTCCGGGGTTCGATACCAGCGACCCATATTGAATACTAAATTTGTGCGGATATTGTAACGCCCCTTACGAGACCGGTCTCCGCACTATGGATCAGAAATCGCATTAGCGTCTCAAAAATATTTCAGGTGAAAGTCATCGGTTTTAGAAAGATAAATTATTTAATTATATTCAAAAACATTTTTTGTACTATTTTTATTTTAAATATACATGCTCAAACTTGAAAAATTATTTTATTTTTTTTTATATTTTTTGAAAAATATTTTAAAGTGCCTTTTTTCGAAATGTTTCGAACCAAAAGTATATTGTGTGATACCATTTTGGAAAGGTATGATATTCAAATTTCAAACAGTGCTTTGAGGTGCATATTTTAAATTCTTAAACTTATGCTTTGATTAAACGTTTAGTTAAACTGTTCCTCGCCGAAAGAAATTTTAATGAATTTGTACATAAACTTTAATGGTTATTAATAAAAATGGATGCAGAAAGTGCGCATATTTACGCAAAATATGTCAGAGCCCAAAATGAAAGACAAGTCAAAAAAAATATTTTATTTTGGTCAAAAAAATATTTTTAAAGCTAATGAGTTAATTAAATATAGTTTGTGACAAACATTTCACTGTTTATTTCATAAAAAATGGTGGACTCGTTCAGAATGTGATTTTATTAATCGCATATTTTAACCACGAAAATATATAAATATAAAAATACAAAAATCATCAAAATCGGTTATTCCTTCATGTTTTAATACGTTTTTCCTCAATGGACGAAATGAAGGGTTTTTTAACAGGGACGCTACAAAAGTAGAGCGACAGTGGCAGCAAACGACGCCATATTTCTTGCCGCTCTTTTGACATTTCTCTTCTGTAAGGTTTGCCATTTCATGATGGAAAGATATACGAATTCGAATTTCGGTAGTAAATTTTAATAATTTCGATTCATTGTTGGCTCGTATATCTTTCCATCTACTTTTGTAGCGTCCCTGTTGAAAAACCCTTTAAATTCAGAAATTGTACTACGAGGTGATTCCGATTTTTTTAGTAAGCAATCTACTTCTGTTTGCGAAAAAATATATATATTATCGGTTTTTCGATAGTTTTCCGAGTTTTCGATAGTTTTATACTTTTTTTAAAACTTTTTGAACACTAAACGGTGAGTGCTAAATACGAAAGTTGTATGTGAGATTTGTTTAATATAGTATGGTGCATTCAACTAATTAAAAAAATAATAAAAATAGTACACTACACAAATTTGAGAAAAACTAATTTTAAAAAATAAAATTTAAATACATATTTTTTTATTTTGATGACAAAATCTTATAGCTCCCTATTGTATTTGTCAGTATTTAAATTTTTCTTTGAGCTGTGATTGATTAACTGTAAAATGAATGTAATATTATTTATCTGGAATTGAAAATGTAGAAGTTATAACTAAATATTTGTTTATATCTACTTTAATAAATGCAATTTTAAAAACACCCTGTTTATCAATGGGTGTTTCAGATACACCCCTACTTTAGAACAATTCTTTTCATGAAATGAACTAAGGAAACTGACCATGAAATATATCTGTGAAATATGTAATATTATCTCTTAGAGGAAGCACCACCTTTTTTTTATCTTATTAAAACTTTCACCTTAAACGTTGTATATTAAAAAATATTTTTTTTTAATTATCTTCGTTTTATTACGAAGTGATCAAATTTGTTCGTTTTAACTTATTTCAGATTTTTTGACATTTTTCGAAACAAATCCATGGTTTAGTTCAGGAAAAGTGAATTCTTTTGACTATAAAGTTAGAATTTCAAATATACAGTTGGTAGCCTTAGGTATACCATGGTTGGGGCCTTTAATTTAATTATCGTGCGGTGTTTTATTAAATTTAAGTCATGAATATAAAATATTTCCGAAGTGATTCCGACGTTCACCATTGATCTAAATAATTAAGATCTCATTTTCAGTTTAAAAATTAAGTACTGAATTCAGTACTGAGAAGTCTTGCCTAAATATCACAGACATGGATACGGAACTAAATTGTACTCAGCAACATTTAATTAATTGATCAAAAATGAAAAAAGTTTTATTGAGAATGCAATAACATAACATAATGAAAAAATATAAATACACGCCAAAAATTGAACTTTGTACATCAAATATAAACAAAATATAACCGAATTATATGTCAAAATTCAATGCAACAACTGCTCAGTCCACTCGAAGTTAATAAAATGTAATAACTATTGACAGGTACGCGTTCTTCCACCCAATGAATTCATCATATTGCGCATTTAGTTCGATTTGACATCCGCTTTCGTCGCTTACATGAGGCTAATGCCATCAGACGGCACAGCATAAGTTGCTGATGTCGAACCAATATTTTTTCTGAAACTTATTCCACGGTTATAGTAAAAGAAAAACTTAACAAAAAAAAAACAAACTCAGCGAAGCGCGAAGAACAGACCTAATCTAAAGGACATGTAACGTAAAGGAAACGCATTTACACCTGGCATTGCAGCGGCGGTGGCGACTGCGAGCGGCACACTCCCAACTGCAGGCACCTTTGGCTATTCTGCACATGTTGAAGGTGGTGGTAATGTTTGTTGTTTTTGTTGTGCTTCACGCACAGCATTTCCCCAGTTATAATTGCGTTGAATTCCACTAACCGTCGCCGTCTATGAGTCGCGTGGGAGTTTTTCATATTTTTCTTGCTGTTGTTCGTTGCTTTTAAAACTTTTATAATATTGTGAAAATTATAAAGTTACAACATCGTCATCTCAATTACTACAGCAAGTAATCGAAAATGTTTTTCGTTGTAATTATGTTTCTTATCTGCCGTTTGATGTCAGTTAAGATTAGTCAAAAGTTTTAATTGCTACTAGCTAATATTACAAATACTTTAAATTTGGTTTTAATGCATTGGAAGTAGATAATAAAGATGTAAGAGAACATAAAAGAGTGAAAACTGTGATGTATGTCATTCAAAAATGATAGATAACAACTTGGGATTTGGTTGTTTCTGACAAATTATCAAATGTTTGTAGTACATAGTTTTTGTTTTTTATAAGTTCTAATAACTAATTTTACTGATTTTTTGTTTGTTTTACAAAGTAAATAGACATAAGTGTTAATACTGACTATATACTAAGCATTAAATATGTTATTACTGTGAATGCAAAATAAGATATTAACAGCAAGATCTTGTATCTCGATGTGAGTGAGTGTTCTCCGACGAATTTGCCTGATTCTTCTTGTATTTTGTTCGTGTCAATGAAAGAGAGGTTTAGGAAAAAAGAAAATTCTAAATTTTGAAAATTTGAAAAAATCTAAATTTGAACTTAGGAACTTGAAATTTGGAGAGGGTGTTGATTTCCCAATGTGAGAGCGCCCTACGATGGGATTTTTTGAAATTCGTCTCCTAAGGTTCAAAAATTGGCGTGGAAAAACTTAACTTTAAATTCAAAATTTCTGTATAACATAGCAACAGTCATGACATTGGCTCAGTAATGTATTTTGTTGTTGTTTATATTTTTGCTAAATGTGGGCGGAATTTGATAAAGGGGCGTGGCACTTCCCATATAACCATAACTTTAAAAATGCTATAACTCCTGACCAGAGTTATGAAAATTGAAACAAAGATTCATATTAGAAAGGCAGAATGGTCATGTAGAATGTGGGCGAGATTGTAATAATTATTTTCGATTTGGTGGTTTATAACAAATTCTTAAATTTTCAAAAAATAAATTGTATTCTGAAAACCAACAAATTCTTAAATTTTCAAAAAATAAATTGTACTCTGAAAACCACAAATATATTTCCTAAGTTATAATTCGAAAAATGTACAAAAATCAAAAAATCTTTGATTTTTTAAGTGGATACAATCCAAAAAAACGGACGGATATTTGAGAGTGGAGAGCCCTGCGTAGAATTTGGACGGAATTGGACAATGGGGCGTGACACCTCCCATATAACAAAAATTTTAAAAATGCAAAAACACAAAAGTTTTAGTGTGGTTAGTTTTAGCGTAGTGAATCTTAGTGTGGTGAGTTTTAGTGTGGTGAATCTTAGTGTGGTGAGTTTTAGTGTGGTGAGTTTTTGTGTAATGAGTTTTAGTGTGGTGAGTTTTAGTGTAGTGAATTTTAGTGTGGTGAGTTTTAGTGTGGTGAGTTTTAGTGTAATGAGTTTTAGTGTGGTGAGTTTTAGTTTGGTGAGTTTTAGTGTGGTGAGTTTTAGTGTGGTGAATTTTGGTATGGTGAATTTTAGTGTGGTGAATTTTGGTATGGTGAATTATAGTGCGGTGAGTTTAAGTTTGGTAAGTTTTAGTGTGGTGAATTTTAGTGTGGTGAGTTTTAATGTAGTGAATTTTGGTATGGTGAATTTTAGTGTAATGAGTTTTAGTGTGGTGAATTTTAGTTTTTTTTGTTTCATCTTTTTAGATTGTGTATGTGCTGAGTTATGTCGTTTTAAAAGTTTAGGTTGTATGAGAGGTGCCACGCCCCATTGTACAATCCCGCCCATATATAGCCTATGACACCCTCCGGACTCCATAGTATCCTGTTGCAAAATTTCAGTTAAATCAGTTCAGCAGTTTAGACGTGATGCTGGAACAAACAGACAGACTGACAGACGGACCAAGAGTTTTATATATATAGAAGATAGGATTGGTCATTATTAATATCTCTGTTTTCCGTGGTTCCATTATCATAAAAAGGCACATGATGTTGCGGGTTTTCGTACACATTTGCAGAATTTCGTATTTAATAATTGAGACGCAACATTTGATGAATTTTGTAGTTAATAATGATATGGCGATAATTGCGATTGTTTTTAATATTCAAACACAAATGAAAAACATTGAAACATATTTTTTTTGTTTGAAGTCTGAGAGCAACGCCATCGCATAAAAAATGTACTAAAAATAAAGCAAAAATTTCACTTCAAACCAATCTTTAGTCAATTACTAGTGCATTACAAGATTAGAAAGTATAGTTTTGAAATAATTATTGTACAAGTTGTTCTCAAGATTTTAATAAGGATAGAATATTCTATGCTAGTGAGCTTATAGAACACAAATGTTAAGTTGAATGTCAAGTTGATTTCATAATGTTTGATATACACATATATTTACACTTTAGAGTGACTTGATTTAGACACTTGATTTTATATTTTTTAATATAGTTACTACAGTTTACAAGAACTATTTTATATATTTATACTCAAGACTTTATAATTCATGATTTCGACTTTATTATTAAAGCTGGGGGAATAGTTTATTGGGTTCTCACATTAAAAAAATTTCGAAAAAAAATCATAACAATTAAAATAATTCGCTCTTATTTCAATCATATCTCAGGAACCCAGATAATAATTTTGAAAATTGAAACAACACTTGCTATTTGGGCTTGTATACATATTTTAGATTTAAATAATATTTAGTTGACTTTGCATCTAACGCTTACTGAGCAAGAGTATTCCTATTTCCTAAAATTTTTTTGCATTTTTGTCGAATATCCTTGAAAAAGGACATTGGAATATTCATGAAAAACGACATCTAATGCCTAAATTCTGAGAATATATCATTTTTATTTCAGTTTTAGAAGAATTTTTGACAAATGTGTATAGTGTTATATATTTTTTCTATGTGAAGTGGGTCAGTTGTCGGACCACGACCATTTTTTGTGGAGAAGTTTTTATTTCAAGAAAACTTCTCTATACAAAATTTCAAGTCTGTAACTTTAAAATTCGATTTATCTCCATCTAGATTATGAAAATATCACACTGTACATCGTCTGAAATGTTGAATTTCACATCTTCACGTATACCGCCCATTGGTTTTTACGTTGAGTTTGTTCCCTCTTACGTTCTATGAAAAGCTGCTGTAAACATCGAAACATGAAGCGTTACCAATAACCAAATTTGATACAAAAAAAATTAAAAATTTACAGCCAGATATTGTATCTCGATGGGACTGAGTCCTCTCACATGTGAGTACTCTCATATCGTCTGAATAGTTGTATTTCATATCTTCACGCATTCCGCCCGTTGGCTCTTACGTTGATTTTTTTCCTCTTACGTTTTAAACTTCGAAATATGAAACAAAACCAAATTTGAAACAAAAAAAAAGTAAAAATTTAGTAGAAATCACCAAATTTTTGAATCTGGCAATACTAAAATCCATTTTATTTTAGCAAATACGCAAACCATTTGCGATGGTTTGGAAAATAGAAAATTCATAGATTTTCGGTAAACAAAAAACAGCTGTACTGAGAAAGATGTCAAATATTGGTTTGTGTGATTTTCATAATTTTGGAATTTTTTTTCTAATTTTCTTTGTACATTTTTTGGATGACAAGAAATGTTTAGTGTATTAAAAACATATTTTAAATTGTTCTGCACCCTTTTTAGATGCATTTGGTGCTTTGTTTCGTGAACATTTTAGTGAACGGAGCCAAAATATGATGTCGTCTAATTTGACACAATATTCGTGCGGTTTAGTTTTATGAAATACAAATAATTTCCTTACGTCGGCGAAAACCGTGTGACGTTAGACGTTTTGCACTTTACAATTATTATTCAAGTGTCAATTATTGAGATACAATATATGAATAAAAATCTCTACAATGTTCCAACAATAATTTTAAATTGAGTTACACTTGATTTAATTTTAAAAATATGTTAACAAATTGAATAAAATAAACTGAAATCATTTAAATACTTTAAAAACACTGATTGCATCTATTTGTTGAAAAGGAATTATGTTTGTTTTACAATCAGTAATTGAATTGAAATCAAGGAATAAAATCATACCATTCAATTTCCAGAAAATTAAATCTATTATTATTATTATTATTGCTTCGGGGTAATGCACTGCGACCGGAATAGATCTATTGTGCCACGCTTGATACCATGACTGAAGCCATTCTCAGCTGTGGCATCTTCCTATACTATTTATAGGGGGTTCTGGTTTTAATAGTTCTATAGGATGTCCGTCAAGCCTATCTCAATTAAAAACCTGAAATTAAATCTAGAAAAAGAGTCAATCTTTCATAGCTCTGATCTTTTGTAATGAGGTGTGCAAAATGTATAATAATCTATAGATTTCCAGACTGATAGTCATGAGTAAACTTATGATTTCTTGAAATATTTTGCTACGTCTAAAAATTTATTTGTGATCTTCTCCGAGAAAAAAGTTATTCTACGAGTTGTTCTTTAATAGTTAATCTATCAATCTGCATACTAAGACATTTATTTACTTTGATGCCTGCCATATAATAAGTTACTCAAATCATATGTCAACTTCAAAGAAGTATATTTTTTGATATATTTTGTCATTTTATTCTGGAGTTTCATGTTTTTTTACACAATATTTATATTAATTAATATTTTAGTTAAGCAATTAACATTATCCTTAATAATTTTGAACCATTTTTGAAGTTTTATTTTGTCCAGGATACAGTTTTAAGCATTTTTTTGGTATAACTAGAACAACGTTTTGTGATACTACATACTACATCAAATCAATACAAAATATATCAAATATTTTACAATTTTGTTCCATGTTAATCTCTCTTACACAAATACAAACTTTCAATTCAGTAACTTTATAGAAATATTTCTATTTTGTAACATATTCGGTAGCCCTACTATTATTTTGCACAGCAACATTCAAGACTCGCCTACAAAAGTTAAGGAAATTTTTTAAAATGTGTTAAAAATATGGAAGAATAATACGTCATTTTAATCAGAAATATCCAATTTATGTAAATAATAAATATACTTTGTTGTTCTTAAACAACAAGGCAGTCAAAGAGGCGATAACATAATTTATAGGTGGCCACTACTATTTTTAAGCACACAGGAGTACAGTGCTGATAGTAAGAAAGGATTTTAGGTAATAGGAAGGGGGAAAGATGAAGTAGTGTCAGTGAATGTTAGTTTAAAAGTCCCCAATATTAAAAATGTCGGAAAAAACTGACGAAGGCTGATTGTTTGTATGTATGTCTTGCATCGTTTCAGAAAACCGAGCCACTTGGCCGTTGGTGGCTTCTATCGACACATCAAATATGAAATATATCCATATTGCTATTTTCTTTTTAGTAAATGTTTTGATTTTGTTAAGGATTGAATTCAAACAGCAATTTACGTATGTCTAAGAATATCACTGAAAACCGTATGAAAAATGAATGGTTAATTGCGATTCTATGAAAATTGTGTTAAGCATCCAGAAAAAAAAATTTGCACAAGAGTGACTAGTTTTAAGAACCCAATGCAACTGACTTACCATTTTAATTAAAGGTTTTCATCATAATAATCTCAATTAATAGTTGTTGCCACAGATATAAGCTATGTCCGGTCACAATTCATAGTTTCTGAAAGGCATTCGAGGCAAGGCAGAGTTAAATTCTCCGTATCAGTGTCAAATACTATTCTATGGAATGAAGATTAACCACATATTAGTTAAAACAAGTGAATGTAAGTGAATGAATTACCACGCTAAAGGATTCCAAGTAGTAACCTGGACACAGAGGATCTTTTGAAGATGTTTCAGTCAATGCTTCCAGTTTTGTAGCCACATATTTCGCTGGACTCCTGGTCAGAGGATTTTAATTTCTAATTCCTGCGCGACGTAACTTGTTGTGCACTTTGTTGTTTTTCCAGTTTCCTTGGCAACGATATTTGCGATGACTTTGACTAGTTGCAGCGCGACAATTCTATGCAATTGCGCACAAAATTAAAAACTATTTGCACTGTTTTTATGAAAAAAATTAATAAACGCTTCGCACAAATCAGTTAATATACAATATGTCGCGTTTAAAATCGTTATACATTTAATTTATTAAAAACAAATAATCCAACCAATGTTTTTGCGGTCACGAAACAGCTGGAGCAGCAGAAAATTAGTGATGGTTATTTTTTTGGGTACCTAATAGTTTTTATTCGATAATTGGTAAAATATCGATATAGAATATTTTCGTTTGTCTTGTGGTGGGTGTAAAACGCGCTTACATGTAAAAATTATAATTACACCATCCGACAGTATTTCGCACACATATAAAAAATCGACCTTTACGTGAAACGAGTGATAAATATAAGAATTTGTAGGAGCCCAATATTATTTTAAATAATTTTGTTTGCATTTGAAATTAAATGCATTTGAGATTTCTCTGAGCATGGATATCGTAAGTATAAAACGGTTTTCTAATATCAAAACATTTAAAGGTTTTATTACAATTTGAATTGTTCTATGAGATAGTTTAAAATAAATACAAATTTATAAATTCAAATTTGATAATGCTAATAAAAGCCATTTGTTCGACTTATAATTTATACAATATGAAAATATGACGTGGACTTGTATTTCAAATGAAAATAACACCCTTAACGAATGTGTCATGTTATATATTTCTTCTAATGTATAATTAACAAAATTAAATACAAGTTTATATATAACGTATTCACAGTTTCATGGTATTCGTACGACGTTGTACGAATACGACAATGCGGCAATTGAACTGTGAGCACCACTTTTCAGCTTGTTGAAATATTTCGTCAAATAAATACAGCTGATTCTTATAAAATTAGGATTTTTTGAAGTTATCATTAATATTCCTCGATTTGAAAAGAAAAACAAATAAATTAACATATTATATGCACCATTTGTCTTCAATTTTACAATTTATCATCATTTCACAAAATACGACACCAAAAAACATGTCTCAGGGATACTCTCAAATACAACACTTGTGGTATTTCACTTTTATAGGGGATGCGACAACAAATTGAG
Source organism: Dryomyza anilis (assembly GCA_951804985.1). Lineage (NCBI taxonomy): Eukaryota > Metazoa > Arthropoda > Insecta > Diptera > Dryomyzidae > Dryomyza > Dryomyza anilis. The sequence continues at coordinate 88,727,025 of OX638132.1, read as the reverse complement.
GTTTCTGTGTTATTGTATCATATATTTATACTACGAGGTACGAATACCATACTAAAATACGATGAACTGTGAATACGTGAATAGATACTAAAAAGGCATAAGAACGATTAAAAAAGCATAGAATATTTGACCAAAAATCTAAATTTATCATCACTAATTCAACAAAACAAAAAATCAAATATTAAAATGGTAACATTGGCGAATGTCAGATACCATTTCGAATTCAGAGTAAAAATTCGATTCAAAAAGTGTGTATACGCTTGATACAAAATTAGAATACCTCAATTCTAAAACAAAGGTGTGTGAATTTGCTGTAAACTGTTGCTGTATTTGCTAAAACTCATGGCCACTGCGAATGTTCGGAGGCCACATCGATTTTTCCAGGGTAATTTTGAATTTTCGGTGGCCTCTTTGAATTTTCGGAGGCTATTTCGAATTTTCGGAGGCCACTTATACAAACTTGTACGAAGCAGTTTGTACCAAAAAAAAAATCCATTCATTCGTAGATAATCCTTGAAAATATAGTCGATATCGCAGTGTTTACTGTGCTTTTTAGTAAATTATCGACCAATATGAATTAAAGTACTTATAGAACTAATTCACATTTTTATGAAAAACATTAAATTTCAACTTTGTTGGTAATTATTACAAAGAGAAATTGATACATTTTTGAAATACCAATTGATATATTCACATTTTCTTATCATTTGGTATAAATATTGTGCTCATCGATCAAAAATTGAAAGATATTTTAAGATTTTTGTAAATGAACAATTCGCTTTTTTAAAATATAGTTGTTGACTTTTAGTTCTACAACGACGATATAATGACTGCAAACAATTAAAAAATGCATCATTTACTATCATCGTACAATTTTTTAGTTGGGGGGAAATTTAGACCAATTACTTCAAATTTAGTCCAATCTGCACACACCCATAATGACTGCGAACAAATAGATCAATAATCATCTATTTGCGAACAAGTAGATGATTATTGAACTGATTACCGACAAAAATGTGGTTAATGATGTGTGCAGGTTTGTCTAAAATTTAAAGACTAAACTAATTTTTGTCGGTAAGGCATTTTCCGGGCAAACTAAATTGTACTAGATCAGCAAAACTAAATTGACAAAATTTCAGAAAAACATTTGTTTGCACATCTTAACGATTTGAATATAAGCTTATAGGCCCTTATATAATATCAATCCGTTTGCGTGTTTCTCTTTTAATGAAAGCCGTCAAAGATAGAGGTCGGTAACGCTATTGAGTTCAAAATTCTAAAGAATTGTTTATTTATAAAATATTTATTGATAAAGTGAAGTGAAATTATTTTATTATGAAGTAATATTTCAATATATTTCAGTTTAATATCATATATCGAACCAGCAATTCCTCGAAAGCCGCTCATCATACGTTCGAAAATAGGTGCAAAATTGTATTTTTTTTGGATTATCAGCGCACATATCGTGGAACAGATTCTGTTATATTATTAAATATGTTGAGGAATTATTTTTTGATGATTTAGGATGTGTGCGAGTTCGACTAAATTGCTGTCTAAACTAAATTTTGTCGGTAAAGCAGCGTTTACTTTTCAATTTAGCAAATTTTCGAGCAAACTAAATTAAACTAAATTGGAAGGCAGCAAACAGACATATGATAATCAATTTTCTGGGGACTTTAACAATTACCGGTTACCAAATGGCGATCGAATGAAAATCTATACAATTTAGTTTAGTCAGCAATTTAGTCGAACTCGCACACACCCTAAATATAACATAATGTATCAAATATAACATAATGTAGCCGCGGTAGCACAATGGTTAGTGCGTTGGACTGCGAGCCGAAAGGTTCAAGTCTGGACTAGGGCTAACAACATCTTTTCATAGAAACATTTTTCTATACCGTGCTACCTCTCGGCAGTAAATGGCAAACCTACGAGAGTAAAACATTGCCTATGAAAAGCTCTCGCCCGCCGTTCGGATTCGGCAATAAACTGTAGGTCCCACCACTTTGAGTACAAATATAACACGCACAGCTCAAAATGGCCTAAGTTCGGCCTAAGTTCTTATAGGACTGTAGCGCCAAATTATTATTATTATCAAATAAAGTTTAATCCGGCCAAATTGAAATGATTTCTTCAAAGTTATTTTGAAAAAATAGTGATGTTTTGTACAATTAACCCTAAAATTTATATTTAAAGTGCTCTTGTGTTTTTAATCTTAGAGGCACATTCACGCGACATACCTTTAAATCTTTGTTGTTGTATTGTCAGTTAATAAAAAATTTCAAATTAGTAATTTCTTGAAAGCCGCTTTTGACACAATCGATAATATGTCAGAAAACAAGGTTCCACCATATGTTGAAATTTTGTTTTCTCAAAAAAATTGATTGATCAATAATACTGAAGCGGCATTGTATTTTTAAGTTAACTCGTGGTATAAATTTCCGATCACACCTATGTTCAGCCAAATTCAGATGGAATTGTAGATGTGCTTTAGAAAAAATAGCTTTTTTCGGGCCAATCACGTTTTTTTTCGAAAGTTCCAGCCATTTTTGTTGGTATTCTTAACAATATTCAATTAAAATGTAAAATATAAAAAACAACAAATCATTTTTATTCATTGCTTTATGTCAATATCATGTTAAAAGTTTTCTGTAGTTGCTCATATATGACTAGACTAAATTTTGTCGGTAACGCAGTGCTCGACTTTAACAATTACCTGTTACCGAATGAATGTCAAATTAAAGCCGTTCAATTTAGTTTAGACAGCCATTTAGTGGAATTCGCACACAACTTAAGGATGATAATCGATTCGTTATGGACTTTAAAAATTACCGGTTACCGAATGGAGATCAAATAAAAAATCGTTCAATACAGTTTAGTCAGCAATTTAGTCGAACTCTAAATTGTTAAATTGTCAAAGTTCGCAATAAAACTATTATCATATGTCTGATTGCTCATCCAAAATAGTTCAATTAAGATTGCTTGAAAATCTTAAAAATTGAATAGTAAACACTGCATTTAAATAATAAATACATATTCGATACATTATAATTAAATAATCAAGGATGTGTGCGAGTTAAACTAAATTGCTGACTAAACCTAATTGTACGAGGTTTCATTAGATCGACTTTCGGTAACTGGTAATTGTTAAATAAATTAAAAACTAAACGCACACACCCTAAGTAATAAAAATATATAAATGTTATTAATTTGAAATAAACACATAACTAATTATTTCTGTTTTTTTTTTTACTTATTTCAGTGTAGTTTTTACGTAGGAGTGACCCTCACATACCTACGTTATTTTAAGAACAAACCTGACTTTGAGCTTGCGGCACTGCTTTACCGACAGTGCAATTTCAGTTCAAAAGAAAAGCTGCCAACTTCACGGCAAACGAAAGCCATCCCCAGCACAGAGCTTATCAGAAGATATGACTGCAATCAACCACCCACTCTGTCTCACTCTCTTCGTTTTAACGAAAAGTCACCAACACGCACAGCGATAGATAGAGAGAGTAGAGTGCATGATGATAAGGGCTGCAGGAAAACGAGTTTCAGTCAGCAAGCAGCAAGCATTTCACTTTCGCGTTTCGAATCGATTGGGTCGTGTGTGTGGCGGTGAGAAAGACTCGTAGGGAATAGAGTAGAATTTGTGATTAAATTCTGCAGAAGAGTGCAGAAAATCGTTTTTCTAACTAAAATTATAAATAAATTTAACAAACCAAATAATAGAATACAAGAAATTATCGAAAAAAATATGAAAATAACTGTTAAACAAGTGCATACAAAATATAGTGAAAAATAGTTTTTTTTTTTATACAAAAGTGAAAAATTGATTGTGCGACTGCAGTGTTGTTGCTCGTTTTGGTTTTTTTTTTCGTGAACAATTCACATCGAGTATCCTGTGCCATTTTGCTCAATTGTTTGATGTTATTGTTGTAGCAAAATATTCAACTGCATATCTGCTTTCTCTGTCGCACGCTATTGCAGTGCCATTAAGCGGCTAGTACCAGACGATTGCATGCGGCAGCGCTTGTCATCTCGCTCGCACGTCATAAACTAACGGCGTCGTTAACGGTAACTATAACCGTTGTTGCAGTGCGCTCGCTGCACGAAGTGCGTTTTCGGAGTACAAATCGGAAACTCGTATTTTAAACGAACTCTTGCCAAATACAAACAAACTTAGCTCTCTCTTCTATACGTTTCGGTCGTTCGTTCGTTCGTTGGCATTCCGCTACTGTGCCGCTGCTATTCCTGCTCCTGCTTCGTCCTCTTCGTCATCTACGACTCGGTTTTTTTCGCATGCCAAAATTACGGCCCGCAGTTCGGCCATAAGAAAAAGCTCCTTCCGACCACTTGGACGCGTTCCTACGCCGTTCGAACGACGAACGAGTGCAAAAATTCACTCTGTACACAAAAATCAATTGAAAAATTGCAATCGAAGTGCAAAAAATTCGCCAACAATATATATTTGATATCTCGATGATAATAGTGTGCATAAGTGTTGCTGCAAATGTCAAAAATCGCGTTGTGTATTTTGCAAAGTGAAAATTTTGAACATTTTTTGTAAAAAAAAAGTTCAAAAAAATGTAAAAAAAATAGTAAAAAAAGCAATGGCCAGCCGCATGACCACCGAACAAATACAACGAGTCTAAAGTTAAGTTATTCGCGAGCGGTAAATTAGCTTCAGCTTAAACATCATCAACACCACCAGTTACTCCTCCATCACATCCATCACATCTGCCACCACATCTGTATGCAGCTTCATTAACGTCAACGTCAAAGTCGTCGCACAGCAGCCTCGCATACATGGCCAGCAACTGGCACCGCCACCACCATTACCACCACCAGCAGCAGCGGCATCATCATAATCAGCACTGACGTCCGCACCAACGTCTCCATCCTCAGCGCCATTGCATCGCGTCATTCTCATCAATCCGCGGCGCATCAGCATCATCATCCTCGTCAAAATTCTTTCATTCATACTGCATCCATCGCGCATATTGACGGAAACGCTCTGCAACTTCTGCGGAAATTAAAACAAATCGAAATTCTAATAAACGGCGTCACGACCTCGCTGCTCGCTGCACATTGCCTCCCCGTTATGCGAACGGTTATTTGTTCTACCCTCATATATGAGCGCACTTTGGAAAATAGCTCTGTATCGTCGAAATTATGGTGAGTTGCAAAACTTTTTATTTTGTCGAGAATGTGGAAAAGATATTCCTGAAAATTCAAAAATTGTTTGATTTATTAATTCCAAAGGAGGTCAATGTATTATAGATTAAATTAGTTTTTGTTTCACATTTGCATTTTTCAATTTCTTATTGGTGGATCTGTTTTATGGGTTTGATATCATATCACCCGAGTAGAAATTAAGTTAAGATATTGATTAGGAACATAATTCGACATGATCCGATCATTTATAGTATGTGAGTTAGCACTTTAATTTTAAATATATTATAAACAAGGTCCACAAAAATCGGAATTGGAACCGTTTCGAATTTTGGAACCAGAACCGAAATCGGAATCGTTATTAAAAAAAAGTGTAATACAATTTTTGGTTGGAACCGGAACCCCTATTTTAAAAATCTTGGAACCAGAACCGGAATCGATATTTAAAAGGGTTTTAGTTCCTGTTTATGAATTTATTAGTTGAATGTATTCCACATAGTAGAGATGAAGTGCCAGTTTTTGATGAAACGGACACACACGGGCACGAGGATAGGTGACACGCACTAGATCGACAACTAAAAAAAAACACGACAAAACATGGCCAAACAAGAAAAGAAGGCAATACGTGAAACATACCTAATTTAGTAGGTACTTTTGTAATTCAAAAATTGTAGGGCTGGTAGTTCAAGGTTAGTGCGTTGGACTGCGAGCCGAAAGGTCCACTGTTCAAGCCTGAACTGGGGCTAAAAACATCTTTTCATAGAAACATTTTTGTATACCGCGCTACTCGCGGTATACTTTGAGAGCTCGGCTTAATAAGTTCTTATAGTACTGTAGCGCCAAACTATTATTATTAATTCAAAAATTAATTTTGGTACTGTTTTATTCTCTGAAATCCATAAATAAAACTAAAGTAACAACATACTTGTAAAACAAGGTGATTTTTTTTTTAATTAGTTAGTACTTCAAATGTTATTCAGGGATGTAAAAGTTACCGTGGTTTAATGGCCCCATAATTACACCATCGATTTTTCCCGAAGTTGTCATTATTACATGTAGCGTCGGTTGCTCGTTTGGTGAGTACCTTTGATTGCGAGCCGAAAAGTTGTTCGTGCCTTGGTCTATGAACCGAAAGGTCACAATGGCAAACCTACGAGAGTAAAACATTGCCTATGAAAACCTCTAACCACGCCATTCCGATTCGGCATTATACTGTATGTCCCACCATTTTGATTTGAAATATAATACGCGTAGTTCAAATTGTGAGAGTTAACTGTTAATTTCCATATGAACCTGGACATTTACTTCGAACGACAACTAATTAATTGGTCTACTTTTGATCTACCGCATATAATCTATATATATAAAACTCTTAGTCCATCTGTCTGTCAGTCTGTGTGTCTGTCTGTTTGTTCCAGTATCACGTCTAAACCGCTGAACAGATTTGACTGAAGTTTTGCACCAGGACACTATGGAGTCCGGAGGGTGACATAGGCTATATGTGGGCGGGATTGGAATACGGGGCGTGGCACATCCCATACAACCTAAACTTTCAACGCGTTATAACTTGGGACTTACAACAGCTAAGAAGATGAAACAAAAAACTTAAATAACCAAAACTCACCACACCAACATTCACTCCATAACTCACCACATCGAAACGCACCACAATAAAACTCACCACACTAAAACTTCTACTGGGAAAAACTCTACGTGGAAAATTTCTACGGTAAAGAATTCTACTAGGAAGAATTATACGGGGACGTACAGTATGAGAAAGAATTGTCTATGAGAAATGTTGTTTTAGCGGAGGATTAGTTTTGTTTTGGTTCAATAAAAATGTTTTTTTATTAATAAAATTGCTCCATATCCTTGCATTCAGAAAATCTTTGCACGAGTTGTGCACGGTTCTAGCTAGTTCTCAAATAATCCTTCGAGATATTAAAGTTTTAAGCGTACGTCTTTATCAAAATCTATACCCGATAGAAATTGAGTAATGGTCAAATTTGAATTCAGCAACCTAAAAATATGTATAAAAAACATGTCAAAATAACCACCCATGCTGATTTTGGAACGGTTTAACCAAAGAAAATGTCGATTATTTGTACCCTTTTTTTTAACTTCAAGGATGATGCGCGAGCATAAGATTTTATTCAAAATAAATGAAGTTTTAGAAGGACATTAATAGATAAAATTTCTAATTATTTGAGTCTATTTCGATCCAAAAAGAACTTTATATAGATGGTAAAAAAATAAAAATGTGAATTTAAAGTGTTTCTTACTTCATCTGCAATGCGCGAACACAGGAAATTCTTTTTTTGACTCAAATTGTTTGTGGTTAACTCTAGCAGCACAATGCTACTTTTAAGCCCTATTACATTTTGAAATAAAAATATAAGTTTGTATTCCCCTAGTATCAGGTTCCTTTTGGTGTATATTTAGAAATCGATAGGTATGAAATGAGAAATGTTTCACTGCTCCAGTTGTTGGTCTCAGTTCATTTTTAAAAAAAAAATATTCTCCGAGATAAAAATTGTGACGTGATACGCTGTCAGCATTCGCTGAAAATTCTCCTTATCGTTTTTTTCATCCAATAGAGCACTTGACCTTTTCTCGATTTGAAATAATTAAAACCCATGTCAGTCAAATGGCCATGGACACATTGGCATTTAACTTATGATAATTCGCGTAATTGAATTTGAATATCTCGAAAAAAAATATATTTAAAAATGACTTCAGTATTTTTCTGAATGAATTGTCAATTGTCCCTTAAAAATTTAACTGGTACATGTGCTATAGGCTATGAAAATGTATACGACATATAATAGTGATAGATAAGATCTGTGGCAATATGTAATAAAAGCACAAGTCTATTTTTTGAACTTTTCAGGAGAGCATTTTTAAAATTTACCCTGATCCCAAAAATGATCTTAAAAATATTTTAAAAATTAAAGAAAAACATAAATAAGTTTTTTTTTAGTTAGAACTTTTTTTTTTCAAAAGTTTTTTTTATTAAAATAAATATTTTACGTTTTCTGCTTGTACCTCAGCAACTATAGGAGGGATCAGTATCAAAATTTGACACACAATGAATTCGTATATCAGGAATACGATGGTATTAATATAACTCAATTTGAGCATATCTCGAGATTTGAGCATATCTCGAGATTTCCACAGAGATTATGTATGGAATAGCACATCATTTAAATGGCCAATCGATCCAATTTTTGATGACTCGGTCCAATATGTGCCGAGTTATGTCGGAATAGAGCCTCGAATGTTGGACTCGAGCTCGGCTAAAGTTGTTGGCTTGACGTAGCTCCAGAGAAAATACTCGAGGGGTGAAAAGTTGCATTATCGCGGCGTTCAATTGATGTACGAACGCCGCGAGATGACCTAGTATTGTTCTTCACCACTTCGAGCCTTGCGCCGACTTGTTGGAACCACAGCTCGGATATATAAATGTTGCACTGGCCACAGAAAGTTAGTTAACATCGCTCTATACCGAGTACCATTTACGGTAATGGTATCTCTTTTTCTTCATTTCGAAAGAAATAAGGTCCGAATTATGATGTCGTAAACCGTCGTATTTCATAAACCGCATCAAACGATGACAAATGGCAAACCTTACTAAATATGTTGACAGCTGTAAGTCATTGGTAACTTTGACAGCTGGAAAAACCCTTTCTAACTAGTATTTTTTCACTACCCAAACCTTCAAGATGTAAAAGGTTAGAATCTAAAAATATAATTTTGTTACATGGTATAATTGATTATTAAGAACACAATTTTTCAAAAACAAAACGGTAACATTTGGCATCATTAAAGAAAATAGAAAAGTTGCTACGAACTGGCAAAAAATCGCAGTAAATAAACTCATTTATCACGAGTGATAAAAGAACGAAAAAAATAACAAAAATAGAACAAAAAAAAACAACAAACATCCACCACAATACTGCGAATTGTTTGTTGTACACTCCTCAAGTGTATAGAAATTTGTGTGCCAATGAATTTTGTTTTTGTTGTAGCTATTTTCGTAGTCCTCATTTTTGTTGTTGTTGTTCTTGTTGTTGCAGTTGTACTTTCGGAGCTTGCAATTCCGCATACGAAGTAACGGTAACGATGGCCTGCACTAGTGCGTGTGTGGCTGTGTTTTATGCCATGACCCACCGGGGAGGGTTGGATTCATTCGTCGTCGCTGGTAATAGTCGACTCGATAAAGGTGGTGGTGCTGATGGTGTTGATGGTGGTGGGGGTTTTAATGCTTGATATTCTACATGTGTGTCAATGTGAATAACAAGGGGTGAAACTTAAATATAGCACAAACAACAATAACGGGAGCTCAGTGCGTGAGCAACCAAACCATTCGGAATGTGCCGCACCATGAGGTACCACAAAAACAAAAACACAACGACGAAGTTTCGTCACGAATCTATCGATCGATCAACGTATATGGATTTTTTACACGCTACTTTGCACTCAATTTGGCTGGTTTTTCAACCCCTACTCTTTGCTCTGCAACCGACCGACCCACACAAATTCTGCTTTCATTCAATTATGGCAACTTTGCGCGGCCGGCATTCGCCTTTTACTTCATTTTGCTCTCTTGCATGCGCTCTTCTTATCCTTTCTTCCACGTTACTCTCGCGGGTTCAAGTTTTTCACCAATTCAAAGTATGTCGACGTTGTTGAACTTTGTTGTCGTCTCTTCATTGTCTTCAGTGTTGCTTTTTTTCGATGTTGAGGTAGTTTCTGAATTGAGTATTTTTCCCGAATTCATTATCATAACGAGAGTCGGAATTTTACATGTACCTAAGATGTCACGTCCATTGATAAAATCAATTTTTAATTTGGTATTATTATTATTCAAATTTTCAACGCACGAAATAGTGACCACTTAAGTACGATATTTTCAAGATTTCATTAATTCTTTAATATCTTAAAACCTATCGCAAATTATACGATATCAGGAAAAATGTGAGTTTGCAGCAAACATATTATGTTACATTCGAATTACAAGAAATTTCAAAATCTACTATATATTTGCGAATGTAAGTATGTATGTCTGTATGTCTGTATGTCTGTATGTTCCGAATAGGCGTCAAAACGGCTGAACCGAATTGAATCAAATTTTGACACAACATGTATGCTGGGTCTGGGCAGAGTATAGGCTATATCTCGGTGAGATTGGTGGACTGGGCGTGACACCTCCCATATAACCCAAAAATTAAAAACACATTATGTCAGCAATTAGCATAGCAAATTTAATGAAATTCTGGTCAGCGTTATATATAACCATTCTAAACGGTCTCTCGGAATGTGGGCGGTATTATACCACTGGGCGTGGCACCCCCCATAGAAGGTACATTTTCCAGATGGTGTATTTCAACAGATATTATAGTGATCTTTGTAGTGATCTTATGATATTTCACACCTGGGTATACCAACCATCCCAAATTCTTTAAACTCACCACACCGAAATTCACCAAACTAAAACTCACCAAACTAAAACTCGCCACTCTAAAATTCACCACACTCAAACTCACCACACTAAAACACACCACACTAAAACTCACCACTCTAAAATTCACCACAACAAAACATACCACACCAAAATTCACCACACTAAAACTCACAACACTAAACTCACCACACTAAAATTCACTACACTAAAACTCACCACACTAAAATTCACCACTCTAAAATTCACATAAATTCATAATAAATATGTTCTTTATATTAATAAAATCACTCCATATCCTTGCATTCACCAAATCTTGGCACGAGTCGTGCACGGGTCCAGCTAGTATTATAATAAATAAATTAATAAAAAGTCATGATTTTAATATCAAAATAATTTTACAAAACTCAAAATTAATGTAAAAGCTACATATAGTCATAATATTTTTCACTGCAATTATGTAATGTTTTCTGCAAACAGATATTTTTTTTATTTAGGAGAAGAAAACAATAGGTTTACTTATAGAATAGAAAGGTGTTGCCCCAACCAACCAATTTAATAGGTTCTCTCAATTAAGTTGATTCTTATAGCCAATACTAAATGGGCTGTTGTTTGGCCTACTAACATTTTTAGAAAAACTGGATGTGTTTATAATGATAATATTTCAAATACCAATCGAATTTGATAGTACCATCACCAATTTTTAGAAATTTTTCTTTAATCAAATGAAGTTGTTTGATATAACTAACTTTTTCTTTCTTCCAACCTTAGTCAATATAAGATTTTAGAGGAGACTTGCGTCAATTTTCATTTCTTCTGACCCCAGTCTGGATACCAAGCTTGGCACATTCATTGTACTGCATACGGAATAGAATTAATTGTTGTGACAATTAATTCTATTCTATTCGGGTCTCTCAACTGTTAAAACTTTGTTGTTTTTTTAGTACCAACAATTCAACGAATTTAGTATTATTTATTTCTACCAATCACATATTAAAATAATTTTTCCGGGTGGGAAATCCAGTGAGAATTCTGTGTGGGGATGTCCGGAAAATCATATTTGGTTCACTTTAAATTACTTCTATTGCTCAGGCATATACTAAAGTTACCATAATTTGTAAGTTATTTGCATTTTTTCTACACTATGAATGAAAGGGTATATTCAGTTTAGTAGTGCATTTGTAATACCCAGAAGGAAGCATATCCCGTATGAAAAAATATATATTCTTGATCCGCATTTTCCTCCTGATATATGTCCGTCTGGCTGTTTGGATATCTGTCCGTCTATCCCTAGTTTGTCTGTCACAGAAAATGCGCATGTTCGGTCGATTTTGAACTGTGATCCACCATTTATATTAAAATATCTCATATAACATTGACATCTACGTGTCAATTTTCCTTTATACCGTCCAAAGTAAACATTTTTGCTTCAATATCCATAAAGGATTCGAAAGCCCTTTGGAACTCTGAACCACTTTTAAAGATAACCACACACATTATCACATATTTGTAGTCGGCTTAGTCCGAGTAGATATCTATTGGTGTTCGTAACTAACAGATATCTCTAACCTATTGGTGTTCGTAACTAATGCCCATAACTTCAACGAGTAGGTATCTACTAGTGCTTAGTTATCTATCGTGTAAGCAAAATTTCGTAATTTTAACATATAGTTAAGGAGCAAAAACACCGGATTAGAAGAGATATCTGTTAGGTACGAACACCAATAGATATCTACTCGTTGAAATTACGGGCATAACAGATATCTCTAAACTATCCGGTGTTTTTACTCCTTACCTATGCGTTGAAGTTACGAAATTTTGCTTACAGGGTAGATAACTAAGCACCAGTAGATATCTATTCGTTGAAGTTACGGGCATTACACTAACTCTCAAAATTTCCCTACTTCAACATTTCCAATGTGACCAAGCTTCCTTAGTGGTTATGTCATCACTTCAGAATTAGTTTGCTCCATACATCATTGAGTTGGTTTCAAGATAAATGCTAATGAATGTTAATTTTTCTTCAAATCTAAACGAAAATATTTTTTTAGGTTCGCAATTAATTGCAGGAAATATTTTGTACAATAATGTAAATTTTCATAATAAAGATCAAAAGACCATACTAAAGATCAAATGGCTTTAAAAAAACAATATTATTTTGTTTCTATTTTGCTCCTTATTCAGCTTAGTCCTAAAATTTAACTATTTCTTTCACGTTGAGTAAAAAGGTTGTCCTTGAATATCAAAAAAAAAACATACTTTATTTGTTAAATTTCATTTTCAATTTGATTCATGAGTTATAAATAAAAAATTGAAATAAAATAAAATTGAAAATGTTTTGTATTTTTATTTGAAATTTTTTATCAAATTTAAAAACAAATTTGTCATTTCATGAAAAATGTTGGCTGCTTGATAATAGAGAACATGATGTTAATATCATTTTCCATATTATCACACATTCTGGTTCTCAAAATGCAAACAATGTGTCTGATTGCTTTACATAAAAAAATGTAAAATATTTTCGCTTTAAACGTCAAACGCAGTAATTAACATTTTGAACTTAGTCAAAGCTGACATCTCTACAATGTGTAACAAACAGCAGGAAAAGCATTAAAGCTAAAGGAAGCTCTATTAATACAAAAGCTTTACTGTTCTACTTTACTCCTCTACTCACCGTGTGTCAGTCGTCATGAGTGTCCTTCGACGAAATCTTGCCCGCTGTTGTATCGCTGTTGCTACAACTACTTCTTGTTCTTCATCTTCTGTTGTTGCAACTAAATGACAAATGGAATTGCGAAACAGATAAATTTATGATGTCATTATAATATTTTGTATGCACACATACATGAAGAGCCACACACACATAGACACATACGTCATCTGGTGACATAAAAAATATCATGTATAGCATGTCATGTCAGGACGATTTGTGTACGGAGCCAAATGTCTTGCAGAGTAATTCCGAGAATAAACTTTTATGATTCTGTCTGTGCATGCGTATTTTTTTTTGTTCTTGCATAAAACTGAATACATGGTATAAAAATGTATTCCGATTTACTGCATTTTGCTATAGAACAATTTTTGACAAAAAAAAAATAATAATAGTTTTATTTTTTTTTTTATATACGATTGATACACACAGTATGAACATTATTACCCGAACATCAAATGCGGTACTCATAATCGTTAAGTCGGTTCTTATAGTCAACACTGAATGGTTATATTTTGAACAAAAACTATTAAAAAGTAATTTAAAAACAAAGTTGAGGGTTATATAGTGTAGAGATTTGTTGCGCCAACTGTTTTAGAACAATTTACAAATTTAGAACCATTTCTAATATGGCAGATCTGTCAACTTGTAAACAATTCGAATTAACCGAATGAAACTAGTTGGTGCAACTAATTTTTTCGTTCTTCGAACTTCATGCCAAAAGATGATTTTCTCTGTCTATATTTAAAGCGCCAGCCACATATTTCAGTTCCATTAACCAATTTGAAGAATTTCCTTTATAACTGAATGAAGTTGATTGTCACAACTTTTTTGTTTTAGAACAATTTACAGATTTAGAACTATTGCTAATATGGCAGATCCGTCAACTTGTAGACAATTCGATTTAACCGAATGAAACTAGTTGGTACAACTAACTATTTCGTTCTTCGAACCTCATACCAAAAGAGAATTTTTCTCTATCTATATTTAAAGCGCCAACCACATATTTCAGTTCCATTAACCAATTTGTAGAATTTCCTTTATAACTGAATGTAGTTGATTGTCACAACTGGTTTTTTTTCCAATATAGAAATTTTCTGGGTCTACACACGGAATAGAGATTTGCTGCGCCAACCAACTTTTTGCCCAACCAACTTCTTCGGTTCTCTCAACCGCTTGTTCGGTTGTTATTGTCAAAATGTTTAGAATAATATTGTATATAACTATAGTGTATAGGCTAATGTGTATAGGCTAATTGGCAGTTCCGCCAGCAAATTTTTAAACCGTTCGATTTAACCGAATAAAGTTAGTGGCACAACTAACTTTATAATTCTTCCAATCTCATGCCAAAAGGGGATTTTTCTGTGCGTAGATACAATATAACTTTTTTTTTTTGGTTTTTATTGCATATACGATCTAATAATAAACACGATAATGAATTATGTTTATTTAGAATATATAGCAAAGTAACTTCATAATTACTAACTCTTTTTCTATACGTTCTAATTTTTAAAATATTATTTTGGTACACACAGAATAGAGATTTGTTGCGCCAACCAACTCTTTGCCCAACCAATTTATTCGGTTCTCTCAACCGCTTAGTCGGTTGTTATTTTCAAAGCTAAAAGAGTTGTAGTTTGTACTGCAACCAATTTCGAACTGTTTTAGAACAACTTAGTACAGATTTATAACAATTAGGAGTGTATATTACCATTGGGAGTGTAATATTTCATGTGTATAGGCTAATTGGCAGTTCCGCCAGCAAATTTGTAAACCGTTCGTTTTAACCGAATGAAGTTAGTTGGCGCCAACCAACTCTTGCCCAACCAATTTATTCGGTTCTCTCAACCTCTTAGTCAGTTGTTATTTTCAAAGCTAAAAGAGTTGTAGTTTTTACTGTTTTAGAACAATTTAGCACAGATTTAGAACCTTTGGGAGTGTGTATAGACTAATATTTCGAGTGTATAGGCTAATAAGGGAATTCTGCCAGCAAATTTGTAAACCATTCGATTTCACCGAATGAAGTTAGTTGATACAACTAAAAGAAAAACATATTTCAGTTTGTTTTGAATGATATTCAGTTTTTTTATGGACTATTTTATATTTTCTTGCGGTTTATTTCATTGGGAAGTTTAAAAATTAACCAAAGTTTAAAATGTTTTTTAAAATAAGTTGAAAGCAAGGGTCACTAAAATGACATACGCTGTTTCTCCTAATCATTGCACAGAGACATATCCGTGTGTGCAAGTGTGAGTGAGACGACTGTTCTACATGGTGGCAACTTCAGAATGGTGTGATGGCGCGCATTCGCCGGGACTACAATCCGGAATATATTATAATATTGCCGGTTTTCTATGTGGAGCTGTGCAGCGCACGAATTTATAGCAGCACGAAATCCTGCTGTTGCTGCCGCTGCTGGTTGCAGACTACATGCCGGGCACAACCGAAAAATGTGTGCAATACAAACGGGTCTCGGATCGTAATGCGCTACTTGTAATATTCATGGCTTGGTTGCTGTGTGTTTTTTTTTATTTTTTTTTTGGAGGGAGGGTGCTATGTGCTGGGTGCTTGCTGCTCGATGCACATGGGCAAAATGCCAGCGAGAATGGCTTAATTAAAAATTCTTTAAAGCAGTCATTGCAAAGTTTTTAATTTTGTATATGTTTTCCAACGAAAAGTGCTGCCAAGTTATTGGCTAATATTGCAAAATACAAAACACAAATGAAAAAACAAAGCATCAACTAACTACTAACTACAGTTAATAAACTCAAAGTATTGCATATGAAGTAAAAAAAACCTCTTTAAATTGTAATAAAAGCGCAGATTTTTATTTAAATTCAATCTGTTTTAAATTTAATACTGTTTTAATTTTATTTTGCTTCGCTTATTTTTATTTTTACGCTTTACATTTTTCTGCTTTTCGTCGTTAATTCTTTTATTGGCAGCACTCACTGAACTCACTGTGCCTCCTTTATTTTTATTAGATTTTTTCATTTTTATGTCATCGCACACAGATCACAATCAAAATGCATTTTTCATTGACGTTGCCAACACTTTTTACAATAGTTATAAAATATATTTTATCTCTAGTTAGCGCATTTGCTTTGACGTCTCTTAGCCTCATTTCATTAGGCGGCATTTTTTTTCGATTTTCTTCGAGTTTCTGAGGCGTTGAACATTTTTATGACACTG
The DNA here is from genome assembly GCA_951804985.1 of Dryomyza anilis. Classification (NCBI taxonomy): domain Eukaryota; kingdom Metazoa; phylum Arthropoda; class Insecta; order Diptera; family Dryomyzidae; genus Dryomyza; species Dryomyza anilis. The sequence continues at coordinate 88,710,484 of OX638132.1, read as the reverse complement.
GTAACAAGGCATTTATTAAGTAAAAATTTTTTCATATGCCGAATATAATTTAGCTGTACTTAAATAATTCGTTTTGCTTCAGCAATTGATTTTTTCTTGTAAGCATTGATTAATAGCAAACAAATGCGTCGCTTTGAAAAAGACGCTACACACAGAGAAGAGATTTGTTGCGCCAACCAACCTATTCGGTTCTCGCAACTGATTAATCGGTTGTTATAGTCAAAACTAAAAGAGTTCGAGTTTGTACTGCAACCAACTTTGATCTATTTTAATACAATTTAGTACGAATTTAGGGTGTGTGAATATGACTAAATTGCTGATTAAACTATGTTGGTTATGCAGTGTTTGACTTGGATGACAGCAAAAAGACACATGTTAATCAATTGGTTATGACCTTTAACAATTACCGGTTACCGAATGGCGATCGAATGAAAACCCGTTCAATTTAGTTTAATCAGCAATTTAGTCGAATTCGCACACATCCTTAGAACCATTGGGAGTGTGTATAGACTAATATTTCAAGTGTATAGGCTAATCCCATATTAGCTACCAACAAATATGTACACAATTCGAGTGAAACGAATTAAGTTAGTTGGTACAACTATCTTATTCGTTATTCCAACCTCATGCCAAAAGACGATTTTTCTGTGTGTACACACAGAGTAGAGATTTGTTGCGCCAAATAACTCTTTGCCCAACCAACTTATTCGGTTCTCTCAAGCGCTTAGTCGGTTGTTATTTTCAAAATAAAAAGAGTTGTAGTTTGTTCTGAAACCAATTTCGAACTGTTTTTGAACAATTTATCGCAGATTTAGAACCATTAGGAGTGTGTATAGACTAATATTTAATGTGTATAGGCTTAAATGACAGTTCCGCCAGCAAATTTGTTTGTTTAACCGTATGAAGTAAGTTGGTCCAACTAATTTTTTCAATCTCCCAACCTCATGCCAAAAGAGGATTTTTCTGTGAGTACGAATTATATTTAGAAAATATTCAATTGCAAATAAATAAAAGTATGTCACACTGGTCCGGCACTGTTGTTAGTACAATGATACTTGAATAGAGATTTGTTGCGCCAATCAACTTGTTCGGTTCCCTTAACCGCTTAGTCGGTTATTATTGCCAAAAACAAAAGATTTGTAGTTTGTACTGCAACCAATTTCGAACTGTTTTAGAACTATTTAGTACAGCTTTAGAACCATTGGGAGTGTGTATAGACTAATAATTCAATTCTATAGGCTAATATGGCATATCCGCCATCAAATTTGCAGACAATTCGTATAAAGTTAATTGGTACAACTAACTTATTTGTTCTACCAACCTCATGCCAAAACAGCATTTGTGTGTGTGTAATTTTCTTATACTAACTTGTCCGCAAATATTTGCAGAATAATTGCATAACATTTTTTGAACCCCTGAAATAACCCAAGTATATATGGGTTATTTAGTTTGTTCGAACTTTGTAACGTACCTTAGGAGGCATTGGATCTACATTGGACTATACTTCGTTTAACATCGATTTAACATTGCCCAATGTTGCGTCCATCTGTAAACAATAACTCAAATGCTACTGGATTTAATTGAAAGAAATTTGACATGAATATGTTTGAGATAAATTAAAAGTAATGATCAATTCGGAAATAAAATAAATCGTAAGACAGACATTTCCACCCACAATATGTATACACACTCTCTGGAACATGAAAAGTATTCAAGAAAATAAAACATGTGCTAAATGAGCTTAAAATGTATCATTTTTTGGTATTTCCATTTATTTTTCCTTTGACATATCTGTTAAAGAAGTACACGTCAAAGTTGGCTTGTTCATTGTGTAACATTTTAACATCTTCTATAGGACAGGTGTTTTTCGATCTTGTTGGAAGTTTGTTAACGTTCAACCAGTCCCGAAAAAGCGAGAGCCTACGAATTCTGCTCATGCCAAAAATTCTATTTTGGCATGAGGTTGAAGAACGAAAAAGTTAGTTGTAAGAACCAGAACCAGACGGAACTGCAATATTCGGCTGACGCTTAAAATATTAGTCTATACACACTCCCAATTGCTCTAAAACTGTACTAAATTGTTCTAAAACTGTTCGAAATTGGTTGTAGTTCTAACTACAACTCTTTTAGTTTTGACAATAACAACCAACTAAGCAGTTGAGAGAGCTGAATAAGTTGTCGCAATGTTTCTATTAATTCCAACGAAATGAAACGCGTAATACTTAAACTTCCACCTTGTGAAATATCTGGGGAACAACGAATTACTTAGTTACCGGCAATATGGTTTCCGTTAGACAAGATCCACCGGTGATATTATGGCGTTCCTCTCCAAAAAGTGAAATAATTGTAATGACCTTTTGTCATTGACCCATAACTCATTCCATTCATTTGCAGATGTCAGTATCATTTGTCAAAACTATTTGTAAATTGAGAGTAAGAGACAAACCATGAATGAAACCATGAAACAAAACATACTCACGAATGTCCTTAACACAATATCCAAGTGGGTCTTTTTGCAAATAGAGCACATTTTAATTCTAGAAAGACCCAATGTTGTCTATTATCCCTCAATATGGGAGCTTTTAATATTGTCATCTGACCTCCTCAATGTGACCTCCGTTTAAATGATCATATCAGTCAAATGCCTTCATTAAAATAGTATATGACTCGGTCGCACGGTATACTGAAAAAAATAATCGACGTAAATACAGCAATCAAAATTAATTGTACACCATTCATTGGTCTAGCAATGATATTTTTGCCTTTTTCATGTATTGAGCAAACACATTCGCTAAAAATGTCATTTGCGTCCAAAAATATACCAATAAATGATTTTGCTTAAGTAACAAATTATTTAATTGGTATAGTCGACGTTTTGTATGTTCACAGTATTCTTATAATTCTTTTTTAGTTTATTAAAAAAAAATAATATAAATTCGTGTGAAAGTATATAACAAATATACTTTCTGATGATGAAGCATAATAGAATATGCAACTATTGCCATCATCATCATTTTCAACGACATCAATAGAGTATGATCAAACTCTATAAGCGTTTCTTTTGACATGAACCAAATGTGAACTGATATGCGCGCCAACCGCCAACTCAAAATTCTAATTCTAAGCGAATTCCACCAATTTCACGAATTCCACTAAATTCACCAGCGCTGTAAGCGAGTACACGAACACACACCACGCACTGTTATAGCGACCACGCACTGCTATAACATCAACGCGGTATGCGAATACACATAGCTGTTGTCAGCAAATGCGATTGCTAATATGATGAATGTGTACGCTAATACAATTAATAATTTAGTCGGCGCAGTTTTAGCAATAACTTGATTGTTTTTTGGCTATATTTACGATTTTTTTTCTGTGATTCAGCATTATTCACTTCTATTCTGTAGCCCGTTGTAGGGGATATATTCAATCGATTAAAGTTGCCCTAAGATCCGAATAGAAATAAAAATTCCGAAAAACAGCATCACAGGATCGTGAGGAATGGAATTTTTACAGATTTTTCTATGATTTGACATAAATAAGACAACTGATTTTGAATTTCAAAGTTACATTTTCGTTTAGCACGGATTCTATAATATCTTAAGATTCGAATTCGAAGTTTATAAAAACCATTTCAAACTTCATATTCAATAAAGTAGTGTGTTTTAGTTGCCCGTTGGATTGTCCAATGTTTTTTTGGTACATAACTCGTTATAGCTGTTGTTGCCAACAAGGCACTTCCTTGGCTCATTTTACTGGATTTTTTTATGCCTGGCCTTCTACTTTTTATTGTTCTTTTGCTTCTTCTTTCATTCTGCTTTGCCACGCGATTGCTTTGAAAGCAGCTGGCGGCAGCGGCCAGTGTTCCATTAAACTTCGACTAGTGCAACGACGATTGCTCCAATTCCTTTTATGCACGCATGTGGTAGTAATAACACACACACAGCCACATTCACACGTACAGCTTATATAGATGCCGGAAATGCTTCTGGGCGGCAGGGTATTTGGCACATTAAACGTCACAATTGCGTTTGTTGCGCTAGGTTATGGCGTTGCCAACATAATTTAATTTTTTTATTATTTGCGTTTATTTTCATACTGTACATGTTTGTTGGGGTTTTTATGCTGCAATGGCAGTTTTGTTTGCCATGTGTTTAGCATTTATTATTTACACAAAAAAGAGTTTTTTTTTTAAATACGTATAAATATATTTTCAAAGTATTTCCTATGTAATGCATAAATTAATAACTCATAAACTAGTTATTTGAAAAGTTTTATATATTTAATGCTTTTATGTAAAAAATTTATCTGAAAAAAATACAAAATTTGAGCTATTTAAAGTTAATGATGAGATACCTCGACTCCTACTAAGTTGATCCCTATGATTTTTATACCACATAATCAGATTTAATATGGGAGCAAAAGTGCGAGGGTCGACGTCGACGTTAGAGTCGACAGCTATTTGAAGTGCAAAGTTTGACCCCTCTACGACGCTCCGTTTAGATTCTAAAGCCATTTGAAGTTAGAATAAAAATTGCAAAATTTGACCCCTCTATTTGAAGTTAAAGTTGTGATATATCGACTCCTACTAAATCCCTATGATTTGTACACCAAATAACCCCTTTGACCCCTCTATGACGCTCAGTTTAGAATATACAGGCATTTGAAGTTAAATATGTGATATCTCGACTCCTACTAAGTGGAATAAAAAGTGCGAAGTTTGCACAAAATAATCAGATTTAATATGGCGTAAAAGTGCGAAGTTTGACACCTTTATTACGTTCCGTTTAGATTCAACAGCCATTTGAAGTTAGGATAAAAGTGGAAAGTTTGACCCCTCTACGACGCTAAGTTTAGAATCTACAGGCATTTGAAGTTAAATATGTGATATCTCGACTCCTACTAAGTGGAATAAAAAGTGCGAAGTTTGACCCCTCTATGACGCTCTGTTTAGAATCTACAGGCATTTTAAGTTAAATTTGTGATATCTCGACTTCTACTAAGTCGATTCCTATGATTTTTACACAAAATAATCAGATTTAATATGGCGCAAAAAGTACAAAGTTTGACCCCTCTACTACGTTCCGTTTAGATTCTACAGCCATTCGAAGTTAGGATAAAAGTGCAAAGTTTGACCCCTCTACGACGCTCTGTTTAGGATTTACAGCCATTTGAAATTAAATATGTGATATTTCGACTCCTACTAAGTGGAATAAAAAGTGCGATAAAAAGTGCGAAGTTTGACCCCTTTACGACGCTCCGTTTACGATTTACAACCATTTGAAGTTTAAGATGTGATATCTCGACTCCTGCTATATCGATCTCTATGATTTGGTCACCAAATAATCATATTTAATATGGGATAAAAAGTGAAAAGTTTGATCCCTCCACGACGCTCCGTTTAGATTCTATAGCCATTTGAATTTAGGATAAAAGTGCAAAGTTTAACCCCTTTACGACGCTCTGTTTAGATTCTACAGCCATTTGAATATAAAGATTACGAACACTGGACGATAAATAAAGCCGAGTTGTTATTGCTCTACAGTAAAACATATTTTATGAGACCCATTACTCATGTAAGCCATGTGGCGGGGATTTTTATGCGATTTACTTCGATGGCAGATGCAATTTTCAACTAACAAGATATTAAAATCGCTGCTAAAAATGTTATCTGCTGGTTGGTTAACGCCTTTAGCTGCTTTTGGCCTTATTTTCTAATGTCTCTCGTTGGCCTCATTCTGCAAAAACATGTCGGCTTTGGCAGCGAAATGATCGTCAACAACATGTCAGACTGTCGCAAAAATAATGACAAAATGACTGACTGGTAGTAGGATGGTGGGTGGATGGTTGGATGGTTCGATAGGTAGTGAGACGGGTAGGCAGTTAGAAAGAGAGCAACTAAATCGTCTAAAGTAAAACAGGCAGTCAGACACTCGGTTAATGGGGGGCGGAGGTGCGTAAGTAGGAAAAAGCTTTTTAAGTGTATCTACGAAGAGACTTATGACAGCTATTAAACAAAAGTTGACTGTAAACTGGGCGTTTTTTTTTCTATAAAGAATGTTCGCTCTTTTTTTGTTTCACAAAAATTTATAAAGTTTTTAATTATTTTCACTCCCTCTCTCTCTTTTCAGCGCTTATTAATCAAATTTCATAATTTTGAATAAAATAAATTTAAAATTAAAAAACGACGAGATTTTCCAATGCACGAATGCTTCGGACGGCAGCAAATCGTCATCGTCTAAGTAGCAGCAGCACCAGCCGCTAAGGGGCTTCTTCGCCAGAGTCACGGCGCACAACTTAAATGCAGCAGTCAGAATTGCCAGAAACGAGCAATAGATTCGCGTCACTCGTCAACCACTACTAAATGCAGTGGAAGAAGAAGTTTACACGATTGAAAGCAGCTACTGGACATTCGCGTGCGCGAAGGATGCTTTGTTGTGGACGAAGAAAGGTAGGAGGGTTTTTTTAGAAAATTCCATTTAAAAAAATTATATATATTTCACTGCAATTGGAGATTCCGCCAATCGCAAAAAACTTAATTTTGTGTGATCTCTACAAACATCTGTATTAATCAGTGCCCTACCCTTGTATTTATGTTTAGGACCAAAGCGCCTAAATTCGAATTAAAATGAGTCGATCGAATCGATTTTCCAATGCCATTTTTGTTCCATTTTTTTTAATGGTATTTTCCTATTAAAATAATAATTTATCCTATTGACTATTTTTAATAGTAAAAAACTATTGTTTATATAGTATTTTTTTCTGGGTGTGGCTACTGTCATAGTATTTTCTATTATTTAATGGTATTTTCCTATTAAAATAATAATTTATCCTATTGACTATTTTTAATAGTAAAAACCTATTGTTTATATAGTATTTTTTTCTGGGTGTGGCTACTGTAATGCTAAAGAAATATATTAACATTTGGTGAAATTGACTTGGGAAATTCCAGTGAAATATTCCTATTATGGAGCACTAAAAGTACAAAATGTCGACCTAAATGGCATCACAAATGACGTTCAAAAAAGCGCCCATTGAGACAACATAAATGCACTTCAATGTTTTATGTTAGATTAGGTTTCTAGGTTAAAGTAAAAATAATTGAAAAAGGAGAGATTTCGTATTTTAGATATGTTTTGACTGACATTAAGAAAAACCTTCACAATTTATCTAGGTCCAAGTTCGTGTAACAAAAGGTTACATAATTACTAAAATAAGAACACCCAGAAAAAAGATTGATCTGTACACTCAGAAAAAAATATGGGTAAATACCATTAAATACATGGGTAAATACCACTAAAACAAAATACTATTACATACTATTAAATTGTTTTTGTGTGTATATGAAAATATTTAGTTTTTGTATACTATTGAATCAATAACTGTCCTATTGACCAATTTTAATAGTTTTTTTTTTAAGTGTACGCAGTGAACCAAACATGTCTGTGGCGATCATATTTGAAAGAATTATCTTATCTTATGACTAGGGTTTTCATATAATAATCATATAATAATCATATAATAATCATATAATAATCATATAATAATCATATAATAATCATATAATAATCATATAATAATCATATAATAATCATATAATATTCATATAATAATCATATAATAATCATATAATAATCATATAATAATTATATAATTTGTCTAATATGATCTTTAGTTACAATATTTTGAACCTAATTACGATTCTCAGTGACCATATAACAATTCCACACAAACATACTGTCGTCCCCAGTTACCATATCACGATTTTACACAACCATAATATGGTACTCTGTAACCGTACTGCAGTTTTTCTCCACCACACTATGGTCCTCAGTGACCTGTGAACATATTATAATTATATCTATGATCTCACCGACATAGCTGACATTAAAGTAAGTAAGGTGCTATGGCTATGATTGATATTGACCATATTTTGTTCGTGGCAGTCATTATGGTAAGCATAACATAGTTATTTTTCTATCATATTTTGGTTTTTCACTATGTTATGATAATTAAATTATTGTTAGTATCATGTTATGATTGACAGTTATCATATTTTTTGATCGCGGCAATATTTTTCGCAACTATAATATGGTTTTTATCAACCATATTTTTGTTTTCCTTTGACACAATTATTTAATATTACTATATCTACTATAATATGATTATAGTGAACTTACTATTGTTGTAATAAAATCTCAAAATACTATATTTTAATTGCGGCAATCATCTATGATTTTAGAGCGCATAGTAAAATTGTCGAGATCATGTCTCAACCATATTTTCTTTGAGTCTACCATATTTTGGTTTTTCACTATGTCATGATAATTAAATTATTGTTAGTATCATGTTATGATTGACAGATATGATTGACAGAAGCAATATTTTTCGTAACCATAACATTTTCACTATGTTATGATAATTAAATTATTGTTAGTATCATGTTATGATTGACAGATATAATATTTTTTGAGCGCAGCAATATTTTTCGTAACTATAACAAGGATCTTATCAACCATACTTTGTTTTTCAGAGAGACAATCATTCTATAATAATATATCTACTGTAATATGATTATAGTAAACTAATTATTGTTGAAATAAAATATCAAAATACTATATTTTGATTGCGGCAATCATCTATGATTTTAGAGAGCATAGTAAAATTGTCGAGATCATGTCTCAACCATATTTTCTCTGCGTTTACCATATTTTGGTTTTTCACTATGTTATGATAATTAAATTATTGTTAGTATATTGTTACCATTGACAGTAAACATATTTTTTGACCGCGGCAATATTTTTCGCAACTATAACATATTTCTTATCAACCTTATTTTGTTTTATCAGAGAGACAATCATTTTATAATAATATATCTACTGTAATATGATTATAGTGAACTAATTATTGTTAATATAAAATATCAAAATACTATATTTGGATTGCTGCATTTTATAATGTATTTTATAATAATATATCTACTATAATATTTACTTACTATTGTTGTAATAAAATTTCAAAATACTATACTTTGATTGCGACAACCATCTATGATTTTAAAGAGCAAAGTAATGATTTTCGAGATCATGTTTCAATCATATTTTCTCTGCGTATGTGATGTTGGTTTTTATTTAATTTGTCTGTATCTATAGTCAAGTTCATTTTTTGCGTGGTTGAAAAATAAAAAAAAAGCTGAAAAAGAAAAATTTTGGATTATTCAGTTAATAGTAACAATTCGGATAGGAGTTTTAAAAGTAGAACAGATAGAAAAATGTTATTAATTTTATTCATAATTTAGAGCTATAGTCTAAATTATTATGTGCTACTTCATTTCTATGATCTAAACAATTAAAAATTAATCTTTTTTGTTGCACAAAAATTCCGTGACTATTAGAAGAAATATGAATTATAAAAAACATCGTCTATTTTTGTGTTCTAAAAATGGAAAAAAGTGCCTACCATTTCGAATATTCATTTTAATAGAATAGAATGAACTTAATAGAAGAAGCCCAAATTAGCAATCTAGAAATATGTAGAAATAATATATAGAATGCTAACACACAAATCTTATTCAAATGTATAATATATATTTTGCCTATAGTACTTTGCAATTGATTTATAATATACATATTACCTATATGCTGAAGATATATTCAATGCAATGGCATTCAACACTATAAATCAAAATCGCATTAACCATGTTGTGGTTGCGAAATGTCTGGGTGGTGCCGTCGACTAAACGGCTTTGTACCCGACTTTAAATCGAAATCGAATAATTACTAGGATTACACCTTACTCGACTACATATGGGGTAGGTGCAAAAGCACTCTGTGCGTATTTTGCGACTCTAAGGTGAGGTGGTTATTTATGCAGAAACGCCTTGTAGGATGTGCAATACAAATGTAGTTTAGAATTGTACAAGTAGTTGGTAATAAGAGTCTCCTTGTACATGCGCATATAAAATACAGTATGGACCCAACTGAAGATTGGTATATGTCAGAGTTAATTTTTTCAATTTTGAAATGTACCACATTTGCACATGAATCGCATATGCATGGTAGCTATGTAGACGAATGTTTATAGAAAACAGAACCATTTGCGGCAAATGTCCTGACTTACAATGCCATGCATCCTGTTGTCTACACTGGACGCACATGGATGCGTTTGTATGCGTGCGTCTGTGTGAGGCTGTGTGAGTTTAGGTCCGGACAAGTGCCTTTATAGCACCATGTTGCATGCTGAAATAATAGTCACACACAATCTGAGGTACATACGCAAAATATGGTAATAATTCATGCACCGCTACAGTTAGTTGTGGGTGCATTTACCAGGCGCCAAGCGGCCAAGCGACCAACCGAGTAACATCTGCACAATTAATGGAACAAAAACAATCGTACAACCGTGCCGAATTTTATAGTCGACTATGATATACCCTACGTTTACAATATTATGTTTAAGCAATACAAACCATATCTTTTCAAACATGATATTCTAACGAGCTTCGCTGCTGACTTCTTTTATTTTTTTTTGTATTTTAAATGTAGTAACCAACAGAAAAAAATGTCTTCCCCGAAACAACTTTTTCCAAATACAATCCTTTAACAGATTATTCTTCCAAGCAGATTTTTTCCCCGAAGAATTCTTCCCTTAAAATTATTCACCGATGAATTCTTTTCCATAAAATTCTTCCCTGAGAAAATTTTACCATAGACAATTCTTTCCCGGTTAACAATACACAGCAAAATGAGAAAAAAGTTTGCGCAGTAAAAGCCACTATTTTAGTATTATTAAAAATGCGCCGCAGAATTCAAATATATGAATTAAACATTTGTTTATGAAGAGGTTTACGAGATATCTGCCAATAACTTTTGAACCGAACTTTTAAACAATGCTTACAACATTTCGAGATTGGTTCACTGGTTTCAGAGTAATTTATAGAAGAACTCCATAATTGTAATTTTTTCGACAAAAATTTAAAACAGCGATGCATTTAAAAAATTGGAAAAAATCGAAAAAGCGAGATGATACCCAGTTTGTAATATTCCAAAATTAGCCTGCCCCTTTTTTAAAGGAAACTATGCAAAAATTTAATCTATGGATACATTTTAAGGACAGAAAAATCATGTGAAAGCATTACAATTGAATTTTTTGTCATTGGAAGCTAAATTTCTTGGAAAGAGTGTGGACTAATTTTGGAATATTACAAACTGTGTATCATATTACTATATAAATTTTTGTCAAATTTTTTAAATACATTTTAGATTTAAATTTTTGTTGAAAAACAAAAAAAAACTTTTACATGTTCTCCAGTCGATTTTCTTAAACTAGTAAACCAATTTAAAAATGCTTTTAGAAATGTTTATTGGATATTCAATTATCTTTCATTCGATATAACACTTGATCATATGAGTTATTTAGAACTCGAGATGTATACAAATATATGTGAACACCTTTTTGTAAGCTCGATTCTAAAGTTATTGGTTGATATTTTGTAAACCTTTCCAAACAAACATATTTAAACCATATTTTCGTAATCAGGAAGTCATTTTACATGATACAAAAGTAGTCCTGAGTGCTGCGCAGAAAGGCTGTTGTGTAGTGTAATTATTCCTCGAGACAATTTTCAATTTTTAATTTTTTGCAGAGTGGTGTTTAAAATATTTAAATTTGGAGAATTGTTGGGGAATTTTTGATATATTATTTGTCAAAATCCAGAGCAGATATCGAGGTGATTTTTTTTTTGTTTTTGACCTCGTTAATAGTGATTATTAATAGTAATCCTTGGAATAAAATTACAAAAAAATGCACAAAAGAAAAATACGAGTATTTGCAATGTTATTGCTCAAAATCCGGAACCGATATCGGCATGATTATACCCCACACCTATGAGGTACAGGGTATATTAACTTTGTGCATATATTGTAACGCCCCTTAGGAGGCGTGTCCGGTATGGAAAAGTATATATATTCTTGATCAGCATCACTACCCGAGTCCGTTTAGCCATGTCCGTCTGTCTGTCTGTCTATCTGTCTGTCTGTCTGTCTGTCTGTCTGTCTGTCTGTCCGTCTTGCTGTCTTGCTGTCTTGCTGTCCGAATACAGAATAACTTGAGAAATACTGATCAGAATGAGATGAAATTTCGTCTCAATATATTTTAGCCAAAAGTAGGAACTGAGTTTGAAAATGAGCCAAATCGGTCAACGGACACGCCCACCTCCCATACAAGTCACTTTTATGTAACTCTTTCGGAACTAATAACTCGAAAAGTATTCAAGGTATAGTTATAAAATTTAATACGTATTGTTAGAATTCACCTAAAAATGGGCGTGATCCGCCTACATTTTTTTTTTCATTATTTCCCGGTTTTTCATAGTGGAAATTTGATCCGTAAATTATTAAAATCAAATCTATGAAATATAAGCCTTTCAAAATTTTAAATATAGGCGTGGTCCGCCCAATTATATTTTTCAATTTTTTTTTTTAGTTTTTTATACTTTATACAAATTTTTTAATTTATGGGGATATAAGTCGTAAATTTCTGATATATGAATAATATTCTGAGGGTGGGGAGGTTCAGCATAATTAAAAATTTAAAATTAAGATATAGAATTAAATATTCCTCATTAATATCTCCACCAAAGGTGTAGGGTATTTCATAGTCGGGCCCGACCGACTATAAAAATCCGCCCCATGTGACCGAACTTACCCATGTGACCTAACTTTCCCAACTCGTTTTTTTTTATTTTTGCCCACATTGATATAGATCAGAAATAAGTTAGTGTGAATGAAGGATATTACTTGCAGACCTTGAAATAAATTTACAACAAAATCCAAATATGTGTGAATTTAGAGTAGAGTTATAAAGGGCTTTTCAACAGGGACGCTACAAAAGTAGAGCGACAGGGACAGCAAACGACGCCATATTTCTTGCCGCTCTTTTAACACATCTCTTCAGTATGGTTTGCCATTTCATGATGGAAAGATATACGAATTCGAATTTTGGTAGTAAATTTTAATAATTTCGACTCGTTGTTGGCTCGTATATCTTTCCATCACGAAATGGCAAACCTTACTGAAGAGAAATGTCAAAAGAGCGGCAAGAAATATGGCGTCGTTTGTTGTCCCTGTTGCTCTACTTTTGTAGCGTCCCTGTTGAAAAACCCTTGGAAAAAACTTTTGTAACGCTCTTATTGAAAAACCCTTTATATGAAATGTAATTCTTATCCTATATTTGCAGATTTGTATCTATTAAAATATTGATGCTATATGAAAAATTGTTGCAAATTATTCTTAATGGGTCTTTTAGTTATGAAATAGTGAACAAAATTGAAAATTAAAAAAAATATATATATTTATTTTTTTTATTCAAAATTTTAATAATTTTTTTTAACCGTGAGTTTTTACTATAATAAAATTACATTTACAAAAAAAGGGTCTTTTATATATTAAAACGTGGAACAAACGAATAATGTTGCATCGTCAAATTGAAAAATTCTAGAGACTGGCGCCCGAAAATCTCAGTTCCTGCGTGAAAATCTCCGTGCGTACTTGTTTTTGTCGTGTTCATGCGTGTCCGTGCCTCCAAAATTATGCACGCGCCTATTAATGATATTTTTTTTTATAGTTTCTACACCAATTTAAAAAAAAACTCTTACTTCAATCTTCAGAAAATAAAAGTTTCGTGGATTTAAGTATCAAACTTAATTTTTGAATTATTTATTACAGGGACTAAATACCTTTGGATAATGGTGCCGGTTCGGGTTCCAACATTTTAAAAATTATGGTTCCTGTTTCGATACCGGTTCAAACACATTTTTAATAACGATTCCAAATAAAGTTTTTCAATAAGAGCGCAACAAAAGTTTTTTTAAATAAAACAAAAACGGTTTTGGATATCAATGAAATTCTTTATTCCTGTAAAAGTACGTTCGATGCCATTATGTATGGAACTCGATTTCTTTTGCATGGCCACCACGGGCACGCTTGCAGAAGTCCAGACGCTGAACCCAATTTTCGACGGTTTTCAAGCATAAATCGGCCGATACTGCTGCAATTTCACGAAACTTGGTTTCCAATAAATTGATTGTGGCATTGGCTGTGTGACATGTGGCGCCGTCCTGTTGGAACCACATGTCCTCCAAGTCCATATCATCCAATTGGGACCAAAAATATTCGGTTATCATTGAATGGTAGCGATTCCCATTCATCATGGAAGAAGTACGGCCCAATGATGCCGCCGGCTCATAAACCGCACCAAACCGTAATTTTTTCGGGATGCAATAATGACTCATGGAGTACGTGTGGATTGATGTCTGACCCATAATGCATATTTTGTTTATTGACGAAGCCATTCAGCCAGAAATGAGCCTCATCGCTGAAAATGATTTTTCGATGAAAATCCGAATCATTTTCAAGTTGTTGCTCAGCCCAATTCACGAACATACGACGCTTCTGGTGGTCAAGCGGCTTCAGTTCTTTCGTCAATTTGATTTTGTAAGGATGTAGGCCAAGATCTTTTCGCAAAATTCGCCACAAGGACGTCACAGAGATGCCCAACGCTTGAGAACGACGTGTGAGAGACACATTTGGGCTTTCTTCAACTGAAGCGTCAGCGGCAGCAATATTCTCGACACTACGGCCTTTTCTTTGTCTCACTGGCACGGAAACATTTTGTACTGTGCCTGTGGATTCAAATTTTTCCACTAGACGCTTAATTGTTGATCTGCTAGGACGATTATGACGACCATAAATTGGACGTAGCGATCTTAACGTTGAGGCCACTGACTCCGAATTTCGGTAGTAAAGTTTAATGATTTCGACACGTTCTTGGCTCGTATATCTTTCCATCATGAAATGGCAAACCTTACTGAAGAGAAATGTCAAAAGAGCGGCAAGAAATATGGTGTCGTTTGCTGTCCCTGTCGCTCTACTTTTGTAGCGTCCCTGTTGCTTTATCGTGCTTTGCGTGCGTGCCTGTAAATTTAGTCGTCGTGCTCGTGAGAACAAGATCTACCTTCCGATACAACTGTTTTCAACTGTCATGTTTTGTTCTCACAATAGTTATTTTAATAATGAAAAAGTTCATTATAATTATCAAAATATCAATAAATTATATTCCAAAGAAATCATTTTTACTTATTTTGAATAAAGAGGTACATAATAATTGAAAATTTTAATATAACATTGATTAGAAATTATAGATTTTTACAACAAAGTTAAAACAATTTAATCGATCGTAATTTGAAAATGTAGGTAGCCGCGGTAGCTCAGTGGTTAGTGCGTTGGACTGCGAGCCGAAAGATCCCCGGTTCAAGTCCGGACTGGGGCTAACAACATCTTTTCATAGAAACATTTTTCTATACCGCGCTACCTCTCGTCAGTAAATGGCAAA
This sequence comes from Dryomyza anilis, assembly GCA_951804985.1. NCBI lineage: Eukaryota > Metazoa > Arthropoda > Insecta > Diptera > Dryomyzidae > Dryomyza > Dryomyza anilis. The sequence continues at coordinate 88,695,091 of OX638132.1, read as the reverse complement.
CCTACGAGAGTAAAACCATTGCCTATGAAAATCTCTCACCCGCCGTTCGGATTCGGCAATACACTGTAGGTCCCACCACTTTGAGTACAAATATAACACGCACAGCTCAAAATGGTGAGAGAGCTCGGCCGAAGTTCTATACAGGACTGTAGCGCCAAACTATTATTATTATAATTTGAAAATGCAGGTATCCCTAGTAGATCTTTGGTAGGGCCATGGACATGAAGTTATCATGTCATTATTTGAGATGATCGGGGTATGACGAAGACCATAGTGTCCTTGTAACGCAGTGTCCTGATCATGTACTGACCTCAGGCAATGATCATGTACTGATTTTATTATTTACCCGACAATTGCCTTGTCAGAGCCCGAGCATAATAGGATTTCTCTCATTAAATTTCGATCATTGCCTGATGCTAATTTCGTTATGAGGAACAAATAATGTACCTATGATCGGGAACATTGACTACTTAGATAATGTAAACCCTGGTATGGTAAGCATGATAAGGAGTTGGAAATGCAATGATCATATTTTCTCTAAGAGGGCTTACCCAACGAAAACCCGATTATTTCCCGATGGCGCATCGTGCAAATTTCTACTTGGGATAAGAAATAAATTTAGTTAAATTCTACAACAAATATGTAGTTTTTTAATTCTAAATATTTATTAAAATATTTGCCAATATCACACAAACAGATGAACATATGTATATTACTATAAAGATTATTATAAAAACTTTAACCATTCAATTATTTCGAGATGATCTTTAATGCTTGGAACGATTTAAATTTATTTCTACTAAATGTTATAGTGTTGTCTGAATTAATGGTGCTATAACTATTTTTGTAGGGTATTTTAGTAGAGAAAACAGACGTTCAGCCAAACACAAATTGAGTATAAAATCGTTGGCGGTATTTGTTTGCATTTTGGTTTTGCAGACTGCGGCCGTTTAAAAGCAGCAGGATTTTGTTTTTTGACCGGATGTATGGGAAATGTGTTGTTAAATAAACAGACACGGACATTTGAACGCATGTGTGATATATAGATCTATAAATAAATGAATGTATTTATGTAATGTATGCTGTGGTTTGTGGCTGTTGAAGTGATAAGTTGTAAATTAACCATAATCGATGATGTATGTACTTCTTTCTGTTATATACAATGATGAAGCACACGTAGAACTAAATCTTAAAACAAAAAAAAAATATTGTACATCAAATTTATTTTTAAAAATTACCTTATTGAGTTTCTTCTAATATTTTAATAATCAATTTATATGAGATAACAGCAAATTCTTTTGGGGACTGTTGAGTTGTTAAATTTGAAATATTTGTTTTTATTGTAATTGTTGTTTTTTTTTATCATATTTTACATTGCCAAAATAGATCAAAATTGTTGGAATTTTTTTATGTTAGATTTTTATGCATTATAAAGGGTTTTTCAATAAGAGCGCTACAAAAGTTTTTTTCAATGGTTTTTCAACAAGGACGCTACAAAAGTAGAGCGACAGGGACAGCAAACGACGCCATATTTCTTGCCGCTCTTTTGACATTTCTCTTCAGTATGGTTTGTCATTTCATGATGAAAAGATATACGAGCCAACAACGAGTCGAAATTATTAAAATTTACTACCGAAATTCGAATTCGTATATCTTTCCATCATGAAATGGTACACCTTACTGAAGAGAAATGTCAAAAGAGCGGCAAGAAATATGGCGTCGTTTGCTCTCCCTGTCGTTCTACTTTTGTAGCGTCCCTGGTCAAAAACCCTTTATTTAATAGTGAATCAAAATATTTTATCACTATCATGTTTTAAATACTGAATAACTCTTTTTCATATTGAAGAATGTCGTTCTTTAAATAATTCTTTATATTCCATTTTAATTCAATTAATGCTCTCTGGTATTAAAAACAATTTGTGATTTTTGTTCTTAAATTAAAACTCCGTTATCAGCACGCAGAACATCATTGAATATACTCCAAAGAATCTGTTTTTCCGCTAAGAAATCACCAAAAGTTTCTAAGTATTTCGACGTTTCTAATAAAACTAAATGGTTGGTCACATTAAATTTACAAAACAACCACATCAAGGAACTAAGTACGACAACAACAAAAAAAATTACAACCAACTTATAAAATGTGCCCGAGCTAAACTTAATAAATAAACATTTACTGCGATTGCCACGAGGGAATGAGGCAGCTGCGTTCAGTTCGGTGCTACCGCCAGAACAACTCTGGCAGGATGACAGGAAGTGCGACAGGAAACATGGCATGCAGCATGTAGAGGAAGTTGGCCCGCAGCACATGAAGCCCATCATCTTTGCACTGACAAAATATTAACCGACGAAAATCAGTAGGAAACCAGAGCGCAGACAATTAAATGAATCAAGCGACGCAACAACTAATGAGGACGAAGTGGGCAGGACGTCGTAAGTACTACCAACAAACAGCCAAGCAACCAACTAAACAATCTATCCATCGACCCATCAACCCAGCAACACTTGACAAACACTCGAGGCAACCGATTGTCGAAACTTTCAGCGAAGTTGGGCGGTAAACTTTGTCAAATAAATTTTGCTTCTTGTCGACGACGCGTCGTAGTAGCTCACAGCACAGTGCAAAGGTTGCAGACACCGAAAATGTCTGGTGTAACAAAATTTTGCAGCAACTGTTTGAACTTAAACCACGAAGCAGCTTAAATAAATTTTATTAAAAAAAAAAAACTACAAAAAGAACAAAAAAAAAACATCAAACAATTCTGCGGTTAGTGAGTGAGTGGCAGCCTCGAGGACTGCATTCGTTAATGTTTTAAAATGTTTTTATATCTCACGTCGATTTAATGCATTTAACCATGTTCTACACTGAGGGAAAAATGTGCTGAAGTTAAATAGAATTATGTTAAAGTATATCAGAAACAAGGACAAAACAAAAAAAAAACTTTTTTTTATTTTTAGTACTTTTCGTAGCCGCGGTAGCTCAGTGGTTAGTGCGTTGGACTGCGAGTCGAAAGGTCCCCGGTTCAAGCCTGGACAACATCTTTTCATAGAAACATTTTTCTATACCGCGCTACCTCTCGTCAGTAAATGGCAAACCTACGAGAGTAAAACCATTGCCTATGAAAAGCTCTCACCCGCCGTTCGGATTTGGCAATAAACTGTAGGTCCCACCACTTTGAGTACAAATATAACACGCACAGCTCAAAATGGTGAGAGAGCTCGGCCGAAGTTCTGTACAGGACTGTAGCGCCAAACTATTATTATTTTTACTTTTACATAACATATGTAAATAAAAAATATCCCAGATAGCAAAATGCTCGCATTGTGCCCGCACTGTGCGCGCACACCCTAGAAAACAGTCGCATGTGTGCGCTCACAATGATCCAAATGTGCGTCTGCATAGGAGGCTCAATACGCTCGCACTTGTGTGAGAAATTTGTGAGTCGCATTTAAGTAACAATATAGTCGCACGTGTGCGTACAATATTGAAAATTCAATTGTGTGAGTCTCATATGAACCACATATAGACCGCATAAATGCGAGAAAAATTGTGTGAGTCGCATGTCAACCTCAACCTTCACAAATGTTGACAAAATAAAAATTTTAAAAATTCAATTGTGTGAGCCCGCACAAATGCGAGGAAAATTGTTTTAGGCGCATATGAACCTCAATAGCCTTCACAAATGCTGAAAAAAAAATCAAAAATGTGAGAAAAATTGTAGCCTCATATAGCTCGCACATGTGCGACTAAAACAAAATTAAAAAAAAAAACATATTTGTATGACATTTTTATTTATTTTTTTTTCGCTCTGCTACCGCTGCTATTGATTCAAGTATAGAAAAAAGTTAACAAATTTAGATGTTTTTTATAAAAATAACATTGTGCTTACGTGAAGACAAAGAGTCACCCTGATCGCACTATGACTTCACTACGGAATCACTTCGTGAGCTCGCATGAATGCGAGTTTTGTGATTTTTGTGTGCTCGTACACTGCTTTCATATCAAACTCATGCGACTTTCGTGATATTTTTTGCTCGCACACAGCTCTCACTACGCACTCACGTTGTGTGTTCATTTTGCTCGCATGCACGATGTGAGCCCGCACGACATGATTTTTTGTGCGACGAACGTTGCTCATCTGGGTGGTAAACTATATATATTTTTTATTCTGTCAATTTTATTTTCTGTATTTATGGACGTAAAATTTTGAATCAATTGTCATTTGTAACAATTGTTATCGATTACAATTTGTCAAATTGAAAATAATTTCATTTCAATTGTAAGCAATTTCGTTATATTAAAAAAAAAAATGTATTTAATTTCTGTTTTAAAATGTTTTTCTTAATTTTAAAGTCAACTTTTGAGCTCAGTGTACGTAAAGCATTTAGTGTTGCTACAATAATTGAATTCGCGGAAATGTTGAAATGCAACACCACGCCAACATATTTTGCCACGAACTGAATTAAAATAAAAACTGACCCCTCAACAAATGTGATTAACACCTTGATTTGATTGCGGTCAAATGATAGCCCTTACTCTATAATATGAAAAATAAAAAACGTTTTTTACTGATATCCTATACATCAATTTTATACAATTTAATTTTTCCTTTAATTTCTCATGACAATAAAGAAAATGTTTTATGGTTAGTAAGAAAATAGTTGAAGCTAATGATTAAAATTACTTACTTTTTGCTATCGGTTCTACTTATTACAATGTACGCGATTTCAACCTAAATTGTTTCCTCATTTCTTTATATAAAATGTTGCTACAATTAAAATTTTTAAACATCATTATGATTATATACTAATTATTTTTGTATACGCATTATTTTTCTTTTATATAACCATTTCATGCTAAAGATTATCATTTTAAGTAATTTCTCCAGTCCAGGCTTGAACCGGGGACCATTCGGCTCGCAGTCCAACGCACTAACCACTAAGTTACCGCGACTACAACATATACAATATCTTAATATAATATATCTAAATTTATTTTATCTTATTAAATCTTATATATTCAAAAAAAAAATTCTTCTTAAAAAAAGTCTAAAAACTTTCCAATCCAATCGAAATCCAAATTTTCGGAAATTTTTTGAAGTATTGCCATTTTATTTTAATATTAAAATTTACTGTCTAAAATTTAAAATGTAATTTTCATAAAAACATTTCATAATTCTATAATTATAAAAGTAAAAACTGTGTATGCAATCAAAATCGGATCCCGTGAATTAAATATACTTATTAAAATGATGTATGGGATGTGCATGTGACAAATCGTGAGCTAATCATAAAGTGATCTAACCTATAATTTATACAAAAATTCTTTGCTCAGTTTTAGTTTTAGTTATAATTTAAATTTTCACTAATTATATAAAATAAAAAAGGAAATTTAAATTTAAGGTAAATTTTTAATATTAAGTTTTAAGTTTATATTAGGAAATTAAAATTATAAGGAAAATATTTAATTTAAATGGAAAATTTTGCATTTTTATAAATCTTTTGAATTTTAAGTGGTAATTTATTTTTAGGGGAAATTTAGATTTTAATGGTAGAATTTTAATTTAATGGTAAATTTTTTTTAATTAAAGGTAAATTTTTGGAGACACTATGAATTAAAATTGAAAATTTTAATTTTATGAAACACTAGTATTACGCACCAGGGCTGTGCAACGGGGGTTTTTATTTTTTTTTGATTTTTTAACCCACGGGAAGTTTTTTGTTTTTGCTATTCTTTTGATTTTAATTTTTCCTTTTGGAATTTTTTTATTTGGTTGCTTCTGTTTTTTGTTTTGATTTTTTTTTTTAAATTAACTTTTTTGTGCTTTAATTTTTTGTGGATTTCTGTTTTGCTTTTGTTTTTGTGTTCTAAACTATATGAAATTTTTAGCGTTTTTGATTTTGTGTTTTTCTTATGTGTTTTGCTTTTTTGTTTTGATTTTGTGTTTTTTATTTTGTTTTTATATTTTTGCTTTTATTTTTGTGTTTTAGCTTTTGTGTGTTTTGATTTTGCTTTTGCTTTTAATTTTTGTTTTGAGTCTTTGCTTTTAAATTGTATTTGTATTTTTACTTTTGTTTTTTTTTTGGTTTTGTGTGTTTCTTTTGTTTCTGCGTTTTTGGTTATGGTGTTTTTGCGATTTGATTTTGCGCTTTGGTTTTTTTTTTATTTTTCTGTTGTGTTTTTGCTTTTGCTTTTGTTTTTATGTTAAGGTTTTTGTTTTTGTATTTTTTCTTTTTTTTTTCTTTTGTTTTTGTATTAGAATTTTTTGTTTTATCTTTTTAGCTGGTGTAAGTTCCAAGTTATAACGCGTTAAAGATTTAGGTTGTATGTGAGATTCCACTCCCCTTTGTCCGATCCCGCCCATATATAGCCTATGTTACCCTCCGGACTCCATAATAACCTGGTGCAAAATTTCAGTTAAATCAGTTCAGCGGTTTAGACGTGATGCTGAAACAAACAGGCAGATCGACGGACTGACAGACGGACCAAGAGTTTTATATATATAGATAGACTAGCTGGACCCGTGCACGACTCGTGCCAAGATTTTGTGAATTCATAGATATAAAGCGATTTTATTAATATAAAAAACATTATTATTATTTTTTATATCAAGGGCTTCGCTGTGGAAGTTTTTGTTAGTTTTATAAATGTAGTAACCAAATAATAATTCTCCGCCAAAACAACTTTTCTCAAAGACAATTTAGACAGTAGAATATTTCGCCGTAGAATTCTTCCCAGTAGAAATCTTCGCCGTAAAATTCTTCCCCATAGAACGCTTTACCTTAGAATTTTTCCCGGTAGAACTCTTCCCGGTAGAATTCTTCCCCGTAGAGTTTTTCCCAGTAGAAGTTTTAGTGTAGTTAGTTTTTAATGTGGTGAGTTTTAGTGTGTTGAATTTTTAGTTTAGTGAATTTTTAGTGTGTTGAATTTTTGTTTAGTGAATTTTTAGTGTGGTGAGTTTTAGTATGTTGTGTTTTAGTGCGGTGAGTTTTATTGTGGTGAATTTTAGTGCGGTGAGTTTTAGTGTGGTGAGTTTAGGTGTGGTGAGTTTTTAGTATGGTGAGTTTTAGTGTGGTGAGTTTTAGTGTGGTGAGCTTTATTGTGTTGAGTTTTAGTGTGGTGATTTTTAGTGTGGTGAATTTTGGTGAGGTGAGTTTTAGTGTGGTGAATTTTAGTATGGTGAATTTTTAGTGTGGTGAGTTTTAGCGTGATGAGTTTTATTGTGGTGAGTTTTAGTATGGTGAGTTTTAGTGTGGTGAGTTTGAGTGTGGTGAGTTTTAGTGTGGTGAATTTTAGTTTTTTGTTTAATCTTTTTGGATTGTGTATGTGCTGAGTTATGTCGTTTTGAAAGTTTAGGTTGTATGGGAGGTACCACGCCGCTTTGTCCAATCCCGCCCATATATAGCCTATGACACCCTCCGGACTCCTTAGTATCCTGTGGCAAAATTTCAGTTAAATCGGTTCAGCGGTTTAGACGTGATGCTGGAACAAACAGACAAACAGACAGACAGACAGACAGACAGATAGTCAGACAGACAGACCGACAGACGGACCAAGAGTTTTATATATATAGATTTGAAAATTAGGAGAAATTTTAATTTTTTGTTGTAGATTTTTATTGGTAGAATTTGACTTTATGGTGTATTTTTGATGACACTATGAATTAAAAGTACAAATTTTAATTTTAAAAAAATTTTTGATGCAAAGAAAACTTGATTTTTCAATAAAAATTTATAGAATTTTATTTCAATTTAAAGTCAAAATTTAAATTTTAAGGGAAAATATAGATTTCAAATAAAATTTAAATTTTAGGAATTTTAATATACATTTTTAAGAAAAAGTTAGAATTTTAGGAGAATTTTTAGAATTAAGAATTTAATTTCTGAATAATCTAAACTTATGAATTTCCAGGGAAATTTTAAACTTTTTATTTAAGCCTTTAGTGAAATTTTAAATTTGTATGCAAATGTTTAATTGTTATTATAAAATATGTTCGAAAAAACTAAATCTTTTTGAATTTTGTATGAAATTTTTGAATGAATTGAGAAATTTATGAAACACTTGAAATATTTGAATTTTTATGAACATTTTAATTGTTAGAAAATTATAATATTATTTTAATTATTGGGAAAATTTGAAGATATTGGAAATTCTTCAATTGTTATAAACAAATTAATAAAACTCTGAACATGTAGCAATTTGAAATTTTTGGAGGAAACTGGAATATTATGTGCAGGGCACAGTTTAATATAAGGGAAGAACTTTAATTTAAAAATTGATATATATAAGAAGAAAGAATTATGTACCGCAACCAGTACCGATTTTTCAAACCGGAATTGAAACCGTTTTTAAAAAAATGTGTGAAACCGGAACTAGAATCGGAACTCATATATTTTTTTTGGTTGGAATCGGATCCCCTTTTTTAAAAATTTTGGAATCAGAAATGGAATCCATATTCCAAAGGGTTTTAGACCATGTAATGCACCGCAAAGAACCGGAATTGGAACTGGATCGTAAGCGTTTTTAAGAAATGTGTGGAACCAGAGTCGAAACCCATATACTTTTTTTTGGTTGAAATCGGATCCGCTTTTTTAAAAATCTTGGAATCAGAAACGGAATCGATATTCCAAATGGTTTTAGTCCCTGTCATGGACCGCAAACAACCGAAATCGGAACCATTTCAATCTCTATAACCGGATCGTAACCATTTTTAATAAATGTGTGGAACCAGAGTCGTATAATTTTTTTTGGTTGGAATCGGATCCGCTTTTTTAAAAATCTTGGAATTAGAAACGGAATCGATATTCAAACGGCTTTTAATCCCTGTCATGGACCGCAAAGAACCGGAATCGGTACCGTTTCGATTTCTGGAACCGGATCGTTCTCATTATTAAGAAATGTGTGGAACCGCAGTCAAAACCCATATAATGTTTTTGGTTGGAGTCTGATCCGCTTTTTTAAAAATCTTGGAATCAGAAACGGAATCGATTTTCCAAATGGTTTTAGTCCCTGTCATGGATCGCAAAGAACCGGAATCGAAACCGTTTCAATTTCTGGAACCGGATCGAAACCGTATTTAAGAAATGTGTGAAACCGCAGTCAAAACCCATATTACTTTTTTTGTTCGAAGCGGAATCAAAACCAAAATCGCTATTTTTAAAATCTTAGTACCGGAACCGTTTTAAATTATAGGAACCAATTTAAATTTTAAGGGAAACTCAAAAATTTTAAGGACAAAACTTTAAGTAAAGTGCAATTTTGATTAAAGGTGAACCAGAAAATATATTTTAAATATTTATTTAAATTTTAAGGCAATGAGCGAGGAAGTAAGTGAAATTTTTTAAATAATTTGAATTTAAACTTAAAATTTTATAAAAAAAAACCTTAAATTTTTAGAATACATTCGAATTTTAGGGATAATTTAGTTTTAAAGAAACACACCATTTTTTTTTGAGAACTTTTAAATTTTCATTAATTAAAAAAAAACAATTACATTAACATCATAGGCACGTTACCATAGATAATTTTAAACTGGAGTTTATTTTAATGTACAGCTTTTCCACATTTATTTTCATACAAAAACTTTTAAATAAGTCGTTATTAAATTTAAGCCTAAAACTATGCAGCACCGTTTTGCAAAACAATTTTACTAAAGTGCCTGAAAATACACAGCGTTTTCTTTTACAAATAAACTCACTGTGTACTCTGCGATGTTTTTCATTTAATTGAAACTAGTTGCAAACTACGTTTGACGTCAAAGCGAGGGCGCCAACAACAACCACAAACTACATTTTGCAATTATAGGGTGGAAATTTAATAATTGCTTATTAGAAAAATAAAAACTATTAACGTTGGTTCACTCTACTGCTGCTGCCAATTAAGAGTTTTATTTTTTCGAAAGCTTCAATTGCATTTTCTTGTATACAAAATAAAAGAAATAATAAAGTAAAACAGAATCCGCTACTTGCTGAACTATTTAATGTATCGCCTAAAAGTATGCAATATTTTTATTTAATAATTTTGCAACCAACAGCAAAAAAAAACCCCTTCCGATTTTTGGTTTGGTAAAACTTTTACGCAAAGTTTCTTGTGTTTTTATTTGATTTAATTTTATTTTTTGTCTGCACCTTATCTGCATTCAAGCGAATTCAGGCAGTCGTCGACATAGCCACCAAAGTCAGTCGTTGATGCGGCGCAGCAAGGATGCTGCTATATAAAGGCTGCTCTTTTTCGATTTTTTTTTTGTTGGATGTTGTTGGTCCTTGGCGTTGGTACGCTGCATTTGCTGCTGCCTCCTAATATGAGCGTTTATTTGTGAATGACACTCAATGGCATTTAAACGTGCCCGGGAATATATGAATTTCCTCTTCGCATTCATCTCGTTGTTGGCGCTGCTTCGTGCTGCTGCAGTTCGACTTTTATGAGCACAACTTTCGTAAAATAAGTCGAGGCTTTGAGTGTCTTGCAAAGTACATAAAACAAGCCAACAAACAATTCGTCTGCCTGCCTGCCGACAAACAATGAAAATGTTCGCTGGGAAATGGTGAAAACTTTTGCCATACAGCAAAATATATTTAAAACGTTTTATTTATTCGGTTGTTTGCAGGCAGCTCTAAGACAGAACTTTATATAAATTGAATTTAATAAATTTACTAAATATTTTTAAATATATAAGATTCTAAACAAGGAATGAAAATGTTCTTGATCTGCGTTAACTTTGGAGTTGATTAAGCAATGTCTGTCTGTGTGTTGAATTCACAATTAGAGAAAAACCAGCAAAACTAGAGCAATGAAACGCATAGATTAGATTACTTGTAGATCTAGGCAGTTGGGTTTTTAAAATGGGCGTTATCGGTCACATATGACTTGCGATCCGCCTACTATTGTAAATATACCTCAAATACGTCACTGTAAAATCTACCAGAGTTTATGTGTTTGGTTCATTTATATCAATACTTTCGGAGTTTTTCTATGACTTTAACAAAATAAGCGAATTTTAAATAAAACATATCTAATTTTGCACCCAGTTTAAGATACACTGTTTTTAGAAATATTAATGACATAACCTAATCATGAAATTTGTTTATAAACTTTAATCACTTTGATGCACGTTTTAGACAATTATATTACCTTTCCAATGGTATATCACATCTTCGATCGCAATGATTTCTTTTTGTTATTTAAAATGTACATAAAATTGAAATTTACAAAACTATAAATACAAATTTTGACTTTGTCATTGATTTTATTAAAATTTCGGTACGAATCACCACATTTTTTCTAATTTATAATGATAGACCAGTTCATTACCACTATTTTCATACCAATCATATTTTAATCTGGTAAGAAATTATTATGTTTGGAAATATCATCAGAATATATGTTATCTGAAGTAATATAATAATGATTATAATTTAAATAAATTTTTAAAATAATTTCTCGATTTTTTTAAAATTTCAACCACCAACTCACCACTGTTAAATTATTTCTGCAGCATAACTTACCAGTTTACAATCACTATAATTAGTTAGAAAATACTAAGAATTAATTGGTCTATCATAAAATTAGATAAAATAGGGCGATCCGTATCCAAATTTTAAAAAGAAAGTCAAACATTGTATTTTTATTTTTGGAAATTTCCACTTTACGTTCATTTTAACAAAGGAAGAAATCACTAGATTCGAAGACGTGATATACCATTGGAAAGGTAATTTAATTGTCTTAAATGTAGGGCATAGAATGACCCCTGAATTATTGACTTCGATGAACTAAACATCACGTATAATCCACAGTTTAAGTAAATCTGTAAAGAGATTAGATTTTGTGTGGTAGTTTAGAATTGGTGAGTTTTGGAGTGATAGTTAAGTGTGGTGAGTTTTGATTAGATTAATATCAACAAAATTTAAAGTTTCAGCGTTTTGAATTTTTGACTTGTATAAGACACTAGCTGGACCCGTGCACGACTCGTGCCAAGATTTTGTGAATTAAAAGATATGGAGGGATTTAATTAATATAAAAAACATTTTTATTATTTATATCAGGCGCCCGTGCTTGGCTGTGGAAATTTTTTTATTGATTTTATAAATGTAGTAACCAAATAATAATTCTCCGCCAAAACAACTTTTCTCAAAGACAATTTTTTCTCGACTGCCCCGTAAAAGTCCACCCCATAGAACGCTTTCCCTTAGAATTCTTCCCGCTAGAAATCTTCCCGTAGAATTCATCCCGATAGAATTGTTCCCGGTAGAATTCTTTCCCGTAGAATTCTTCACCGTATAGTTTTTCCTAGTAAAAGTTTTAGTGTGGTGAGTTTAGGTGTGGTGAATTTTGGTGTGGTGAGTTTTAGAGTGGTGAGTTTAAGTGTGGTGAATTTTATTGTAGTCAGTTTTAGTATAGTGAATTTTAGTGTGGTGAGTTTAGTGTGGTGAATTTTAGTGTGATGAATTTTTGTGTGGTGTATTTTAATTTGGTGAATTTTATTGTGGTGAGTTTTAGTATATTGAATTTTAGTGTGGTTAATTTTGGTGTGGTGAGTTTTAGTGTGGTGAGTTTTATTGTGGTGAGTTTTAGAGTGGTGAATTTTAATGTGGTGAATTTTATTGTGGTTAGTTTTAGTATAGTGAATTTAAGTGTGGTGAATTTTAGTGTGGTGAGTTTTAATGTGGTGAGTTTCAGTGTGGTGAATTTTGGTGTGGTGAGTTTTAGTGTGGTGAGTTTTAGTGTGGTGAGTTTTATTGTGGTGAGTTTTATTGTGGTGAGTTTTAGTGTGGTGAATTTTAGTGTGGTGAGTTTAAGTGTAGTGATTTTTAGTGTGGTGAGTTTTGGTGTGGTGAATTTTTGTGTGGTGAATTTTATTGTGGTGAGTTTTAGTGTGGTGAGTTTGTTTTTTATGTTATTGATTTTGTTTTTGTATTTTTGCTTTTAATTTTTTTTTTGTGTTTGAGTTTTTTGTTTCATGTTCGTAGCTGGTGAAAGTGGAAAGTTTTCGCTGTATCGGAGGTGCCACGCCCCTTGGTCCAATCTCCTTTTTCAATATGATTTATTTATGTCTTAGGTTATCTCTACGACCTTATACTATTGTAATGCAAATATTCAGAATCATACATTCAGAGATTTTGCTGTGATTCAGATTCACATACACCAAAATTAAAATTTAAAATTTTACACCCTGTATAATCCACATTTTAAGGAAATCCGTATAGATTTTTAATATTTAGATTTGGTATGTTGAGTTTTGAGTTGGTGAATTTTGGAGTGGTTAGTTAATTGTGGTAAGTTTTAATTAGATAAATAGCAACAAAATATTAAGTTTCAACGTTTTGAATTTTTGAATTGTATAAGAGGTACTACTCCCCTTTTCCAATATGATTTAAGAGGTTTTTCTGTGATTCAGATTCACATACACCAACATTTTTAAATTAGCGTAAAGGAGGGTGTGTTCAACGAAACCTATTTAGACCCCTTATATGTGTCTGTAGGATATATATTTCAATCTTTAAGGAAATCGGTGCAGGAACGCACACAAACAAACAAACGGAAAATGAGTATTATAAATATAGATGACCTTTCAATAGAATTTGTGTTCATTTCAAAAAATTGAAACCAATCAAAAAAACTTTTGTTAATTTGAAATCATTAAAACTTTAGTGCGTTACCATTTTAAAGTAAAATCTGGTAAAACTAACTTTTTCAGTTTTTCTCATTTATAACAGAACTCGAAACCTATATTCTATTCGTTGTGCTTTCAGTTACAAAAAATTAAAATTAAAAAAAGGATCCGATATCCCTTTTATTTTAAAATTAGTTTTATTTCGATTTCAGTTATAGTTGTGGTTCGAATATAAAATAAAGTAGTAGTACCAGGTAATGGTTTCATTTTCCAAATCCTATATTACTAAATATTGTATCTAAATACATCTCGTCTAGAAAAAAAGAATTTAAAATAAAAACAGTTGCATATTAGAATACAAAACATAAGTTACAGTTCTCCAAATTAAAGTAAATTTCAGTTTCGGTTCTGGTTCCACAAAACTGAAATGGATTCGGCTTGTTTCGATTCAGGTGACAGCTACGTTTTAGGTTTGTTGCAGCCAATTACCGTCCAAATCATTACATGAAAATGATATGTGAGATGTTCACAGCATTGTTTTATCATATCGTCACTGTCAGCCAAGGGGAGAATGTGCATTTTTAAAAATGTTGGGAAATCAAATTTTAAAGTTTCAAGTGCTTAAAAAAATAAGCAAAATTTAATTTTTTTTCAATTTTTTCTGTTATTTTGGTTTATTTGTCAATTATTATAACGAATATAAAATATCTTTAGATTTGGCCAACATACTGAACTAAAAATACGGTTTTTGTTAGGCTATATCCTGATCAAAACGCAAATATTTTTGTTTTTTATGCTATAAATAAAATAGTAATGTAGAGTCATTAATTATTTATTGAAAATATTTTGCCAAACATTAATTTGCCATTTGTTATTTGCAGGAAAAAATGTTTGGCAAAATATTTTTAAATAATGATGCCAATCGATAGGTGCTTTAAAAACAAACAATTAATATCCTTACACGACTATTTTATTTTGCACCTATAAAAATTGCACCAACGAAGAAATTGTAAAAATTGAAAATTTTGTCATGCCAAAAGGGCGAATCTTTTCGTTTTTTTGCTATAACTCTTTAATGATACAAGATCAAATAGTGATGTAAAGGCAATTATTATTTACTTTCAGAGCACCTATCGATCTGCATCATTAATTATAAATATTTTGCCAACAATTTTTTCTTGCAAATAAAAAATGGCAAATTAATGTTTGGCAAAATATTTTTAATTAATGATGCAGATAGATAGGTGCTTTAAAAGCAAATAATAAATGCCTTTACACTACTATTTTATCTTATACCAATAAAAGGTTATGGCGAAAAAAACGAAAAGATTCGCCCTTTTGGCATGACAAGATTTTCAATTTTTCAAATTCGCCCTTTTGGTTTTGTCTTTTGTGGCTATAAATATCCAACAAAATGACACTTGAGGATAAATTACATTCAAAAATGTAAAAAAACGCAAATGTCAAAAATTGCACATTCGCCCCTTTGGCATGATAGTGACGAAATATTGTTGAGTTTTTATAATTTGTAATTATTATTACAGTATACTTATTATATATAACTCATGAATAAGTTATGCATAGTTCATGCGTAGCATAAACTCACTCTGTAATTGCATTAACGCTTTAAATGATGTGAGTTTGGTTTAAAGCATAATTTGTACTCTGCTCACGCAAAAACGTCTCAATATTTTATACGTTTATTATGCCGCTGATAGCGTATTTTATTGACGCACTGCGTCAACTATAATGTGCTGTTTGTCTCTTGCCTAGCTCATCTTCAACTTGTTCTATAACTGCTTTTTTTTCTTCTTTATCTACTACTTCTTCATATTATTTACCATGCTCTTTTAATACCATCATGATGCCACTCACTAATCATAGAAGGCGAATGCTGTATCCTACAGATACAGATACTGATACCGAAACGGAGATATGCGCGTGCTGAACAAATAAATGAATTTTAATTAAAATTGAATTGCGATTCCGTTGCACATTGAATAAAACAAACAAAAAAAAAATGTAATAATTAGAGAAATGCCAAGGACAAATACGAATCCTTTGCAAATGAGCTTGAATAGTTTGGAAAGTTTGAATGGATGTGCTTTCATTTTAGCACAAAAAATGCTAAATCTTTGTTTTTATACGTTATGTGTACCGAATTAATTGCAATTTTTTTAATACTAATGATTAAAATTTTTATTTTTTTATTATTAGTATTTTTTCATTAGTTTCAACAATAAAAAAAGTTAAAGAATAAAATTTGTGCTGAATTCTGAGTCCTATTAATGGCTTCCTCTTTCTTATCTTAATTTAAAAAAATATTGAAATAAAATTGAATAATTTATGAAGTTTTTATTACATAATTCAAGTCAAAAAATGACAAGTTACTGTGAGTGCGTCCTATGATTGACATAAATCGAAAATAAATTGCACTCAATTTAAGTTGTGAAAAATTCACTTAAAAATTGACTTAATCGACATACGACATTAAAATAGACCTATCAAAACTATTAAATGCGACACTTTATTCAAAAGGTGTTTGCGTGACGTAACTTGCAACAAATTGAAATTAATAATTTATACAGTTATGGTGTTAAACCTATTAATATTATTTATAAAAACTATAACATATTAAATTGATATAATAAATTATATTTTTAATAAAACAAATGTTCCTGCTATAACAATAAATTTAACATTTGATAAAAAATAAAAGATTTTCAGATTATTTAGTCGAAAATTTAAGCGAAATTAGTTTAATTTGTTATAACTGACTTTAATTTGATAATTTTTCTTTAAATCTCAAATAATACGAAGTATTAACTTGACAATTCAAATTAATAGTATGCTTACTATTAATATTAAAATATTTAAACTATTAATACAATAAATAAAAATTATTTAAAAACTATTTGACTAAATTATAAAAATAATTGTTGAAATACTATAATATTAATAGTATTTCATACATTTTTTCTAGTATGCGTTATGCTCATTCAATAAAAAGTACTAATTTTTTGTACTATTTATTTAGTTCAGGATTTCTCAAGAATTATAGAAGATATTACATTTTATTAGATTTTAGTTATTTTTAACAAGAATTAAATTTTAATCAGTTGACAAACTAGACAATGATGTGTCTGAAGAAAAAATCTTGGTTGAGTGAGAATTGTTTTGGGACACAATTTTCCATGATTGAATTCTTCTGGAAAGACATGTGTCTGTCAAGAACTTAACAGAGAAAAGTTGTATTGAATTGGGAAAAATTGCTTTTGAAGAGTTTCTTTAAGGATGATTTGTTCTGACAAGAGTTATCTGCGGGAGGAATTTTGATACCGAAAGACATTCTGCGAAGAGACTTTCTCTGAAAAGACCATAATTGTGGTGAAGAAGAAATGTTTGGAAAATAATAGTCGCGAAGAAGAATAGTCCAAGTAATAGTTATCTTGGAAAAATACTGTTCGTGCAAGAATTGCTCAGGGAAAACTTATCCGGAGAAGAATTGGATATAATTATTTGTCTCCAGAACGAATTGTGCGGGGAAAGATTGTTTCGCCGAGAAGAATTTAATTTAATTGAAAAGAATTATAGACCCTATACAAAATTTCTGACATTTTTCAGGAATATTTCTGGAATATTTCCGGCAAACGAACAGCTTAATGGAATATTTAGGGAAGAGTATAGCAGGTTGTAGAATTTGATGACATTTTAATGGCAAATTCACGCCTTATTTTGGGAATAGGCAAAAAACAGACAGCTTATGATAATAACTCCGCCTTTGTCTTTTTGAGATATGTCGGGAAAATGTTTCTGAAAGTCCTCGGCCCTGCCAAAAATTTTGTCTAGGGGAGTTAATTGTCTCAGACAAAATTTTTGTTTAAAAACATTTTTTCGACATATTCCAAACAGACAAAGGCGGAGTTTGTATCACAAGCTGTCTGTTTTGTGCCCATTTCCAAAATATGGCGTGAATCTGCCATTAAAATTCCACAACATTTCACAACCTGCTATGCACATCCCAAAATATTCTATTAATCTGTGTGTTTGTCGGAAATATGCCCGTAATATTACTGAAAAATATCAGAAATTTTGTCGTGGAAAATTTGTGTCGGTGATAAATTCTTCTATGATGAATTAATTATCTCGTAGTACACTTCTATCAAAAAAAAAATAATTGTCTCCGGATAGAATTGTTCAAACAAGAGTTGTCACGGGGAAGAATTGAAAGCCTCCGGAAAGATTTG
This sequence comes from Dryomyza anilis, assembly GCA_951804985.1. Lineage (NCBI taxonomy): Eukaryota > Metazoa > Arthropoda > Insecta > Diptera > Dryomyzidae > Dryomyza > Dryomyza anilis. The sequence goes on along the minus strand of OX638132.1, from coordinate 88,677,237 downwards.
TCTGTGGAAGAATGGATGAGTAGAAAATGGATGGTGACATCATTTTCGGGGTAGAATTCTTTGGGATGAGATTTGTGTCGGAATCGAATAGCTTCAAAGAAAAATGGAATCGCGGAAAAATTGTTCTGTGAAGAATTGTAGAATGAAGAATTATTCAGGGGAAAAATTATATTTTCAAATATTAAATGAGGCAGCAAAGAATTGTCCGGAAAAGCGTGAAATTGGGGATTAATTATTTTGGAAAGGAATTGTCTCAGATGTGAAAATTATTTTACGGTTCAGAAATGTTTTTTGGAAATCATAATATTTGTGAAGAATTAATTGTTTAAGAAGGAATTTGCCAGGGAAGAATTGTCTGGGAAGAATTTGCTATGGAAAAAATAAATTGTCTTGGGAAGTAACTTTCCGGACATGAGTTGTTCGAGTATGATTACGAAATACATAACGTATGAGCAACATCGCGAAATCAAAAAAAAATTACCACCTGCAAACGAAATCAAATTAAATGAAAAACCAAAAATCAAGATTAAAATACGTAATTGCTGCAGCTGTGGTTGTCACAATATGCAGCTCAAATCAATATTCGTGCTATTTTTGATGGCGTTCAATATGTTATCATCGCAACGTTACAAGAAATGAAAAATATTACAATAAAGAACAAAACGTAAAAAAAACGAAAATATGAATTTTAATTTATGCTGCATTTGCAACTGCTACAGACTGCGTCATCACTGAAGCAAAAATGCAGCAGCTGGAGCAGTTGTGAGCACGACAAATCGCAGGATGACATACTGCTTCGTAATTGTGTATGTATGGATTTGCTGGCATTGTATGTATGCAGCAGGACAAATACTGCAGTCGCAGTTCTCGACAAAATGGCGTGATAAGCAAGTTAAGTGCGCTGCGTTATGCTTTAGCGGAAGTGGAACCGCAGACTCAGATGACATATTCATTTTTTTGTATTTTTTTAATATATTAATATATAATATATTAATATATATTAATTATATATATTTGTAATTTCGTATTTTGTATTTTTTATTTTGAATTTTGTATTTAGTATTTTGTATTTTGTATTTTGTATTTTGTATTTTGTATTTTGTATTTTGTATTTTGTATTTTGTATTTTGTATTTTGTATTTTGTATTTTGTATTTTGTATTTTGTATTTTGTATTTTGTATTTTGTATTTTGTATTTTGTATTTTGTATTTTGTATTTTGTATTTTGTATTTTGTATTTTGTATTTTGTATTTTGTATTTTGTATTTTGTATTTTGTATTTTGTATTTTGTATTTTGTATTTTGTATTTTGTATTTTGTATTTTGTATTTTGTATTTTGTATTTTGTATTTTGTATTTTGTATTTTGTATTTTGTATTTTGTATTTTGTATTTTGTATTTTGTATTTTGTATTTTGTATTTTGTATTTTGTATTTTGTATTTTGTATTTTGTATTTTGTATTTTGTATTTTGTATTTTGTATTTTGTATTTTGTATTTTGTATTTTGTATTTTGTATTTTGTATTTTGTATTTTGTATTTTGTATTTTGTATTTTGTATTTTGTATTTTGTATTTTGTATTTTGTATTTTGTATTTTGTATTTTGTATTTTGTATTTTGTATTTTGTATTTTGTATTTTGTATTTTGTATTTTGTATTTTGTATTTTGTATTTTGTATTTTGTATTTTGTATTTTGTATTTTGTATTTTGTATTTTGTATTTTGTATTTTGTATTTTGTATTTTGTATTTTGTATTTTGTATTTTGTATTTTGTATTTTGTATTTTGTATTTTGTATTTTGTATTTTGTATTTTGTATTTTGTATTTTGTATTTTGTATTTTGTATTTTGTATTTTGTATTTTGTATTTTGTACTTTGTACTTTGTACTTTGTCTACTTTGATACTTCGTACTACGTATATTATCGATATTTTGCTGATTTAATGAAATTATTTTGGCGCATTTATTTGATTACAGTTTGCCAAATGTACGAAATTCATTTGTGTGTTAAACATACATATGCGAATGGTTTTGTGTATTTAATAGTATTTTCCTTTTTGAAACTGTGTCTGGTTTAACTTTAAAAATTTGATATTAAACTAGTTTGGCTTTATTTTGTTTGTTTAGTTTAATTTTGTTGAACTTTGCATAAAGTCAGAGGTAACATTTAGTTTGACTTCGTGCCGAACATTTCGTAAAAAATATGAATAGTTCACAAAATATAACGACAAATAAAGTAAGTTCCAAAATATAAATAAAAATGCAACGAAACTTTAATTTATGTTTAATTTGAATACAAGAGACTAAAATGATTAATAATTTATATGCATCACGGTTTTAAATAATTATTTTTGCTTAAAAAGCTTTCACACCATTAATTGTGAGTAAATAAGATAACAATTAAATAATCCATGGACCACGTGACGTATGAGTGTCATGAATTGATTATTTATATTAAGCTTTAAAAAAATGAAGGGTTTTGCGTCATTATATTTTTTATTTTATTTTGTGCTTAAACTTTAGTCAATTCTGCGTTTAAAAAGTTATCAATTATAAAAATTTATTTAAATTTGATAGTGTTAAAAATACGAATGTGAAACAAAAATGTAGATCAAAGTATATGATATTTTGCTTTTATGCTTTTATGATTTTTTTTTATATATTATGGTTGAATATTAAACAAAAAAATATTTAAAATAAACTGCCATAATTGATTTTTAAATGACACAACATTTAGAATTCAAATATTAAATTATTTCTACAAAATACTATATAGCCAAATTTAAAAACGGTTTAACTGAATTTGTTTAAAATTGTTAAAGTACGAATTACATATACGTATACTTTAACATTATACACTTGTTATATTTAGTTTTAAGAAAGCTTTGTTTCTAAATTTATCTACAAAATTGTATCGAATATTATTTTCCACTTCAACAATAAAACGTTCTGCTATCAGGTTATGGGCCTTAGCAAATAAAAAAAAAAAAAGTTTAATTTTTTTTTTTTTTTGACGTTGAAAATATTTGTATTTCAAATGGCGAGCTCCGGCAACTGGCCTCAGCTGGAAAAGCTGCGGGGACGTGAGAATTACGCGTCATGGGCGTTTGCAATGCAGACCATTCTGGAAATTGAGGAAATGTGGCATATTGTTGGAGTCAGCAAGAGCTTCGACGAGCTCTCGGAAGCTGAGAGGAAGCAGAGCATAAAGGCTCGCGGAAAAATCGTGTTATCGCTTGGTGGAGAAAATTTTGTGCACGTTCAAGATACAAAAACGGCTTTTGAGGTATGGACAAAGCTAAAGGATATGTTTGAAGACAGTGGGTTGGCGAGAAGATGCAGTTTGTTGTCGCAGCTCACAAGTTTTAAGCTTGCGAATTGCACAAACGTCACGGATTATGTGAACGGTATCATTTCTACGGCAAATAAATTGAATGCCATCAATTTTCTCATTAACGAGGAGTGGGTTGGATCACTGTTGCTAGCTGGACTACCGGATGAATACCGTCCGATGATAATGGGTCTACAAAGTTGCGGTGCTAAAATTACTGCAGATTTCGTGAAGGCCAAACTATTGCAAGACGTACGTGAGGAACCGGGCACTAGTGCTGCAGCATTTTACGGAAAGAAACGCTATTGTGAAAAGAAGAGGTATGAAGCTAAAGGTCCCAGATGCTATACATGTAATGAACTGGGACACATTTCCAAAAATTGCAAGTCAAAGAAGGGAAACGACACCAGAACGAAAGGGCAACATCAATCCTTTCATTCTGCCTTTTTGACAATGGCAATTGATGACGAAGCTTGGTACCTCGACAGTGGCGCATCGACACATATGTCCAGAAGAGCAGACTGGATGCAGAATTACGAAGCATGCATTGGCAACGACGAAATAGTTTTGGCAGACAGCAAAATTGTGAAGGCGACTGGAAGAGGATTGGTTGTTATAGATGCATTCGTGGGATCGAGTAAATGTACCATCGACATTCCACATGTTTTGCATGTTGCTGAATTGGCGACGAATTTGCTGTCGGTGAGCGAAATTACTCGGAAAGGATTCAAGATCGCTTTTGATTCTGAGGGTTGCAACATCATTAATGCTGATAACGATGTGGTGGCAACTGCGAAAGAACATAACGGAATGTTTAAAGTTTTATGCAAAACAATGACGAACAACAATGCAATGTTAGCGAAAACACCAGAAACCTACGATTTGTGGCATCGAAGGCTAGGGCATCTTAATCCGGATAGCATAAACTTGCTTAAAAATGGAGTGGCAAGTGGAATCAACTTTAAGTCCGAGAAGAATGTGGTTCCATGCATTCCATGTGCCAAGGGTAAACAAAAACGAACTCAATTCCCAAACGAAGGTCATCGTGTGGACAAAAAGCTCTCGTTAATCCATTCTGATATATGCGGACCAATGGAGGTCGCATCTAATGGTGGCAGCAGATATATCCTTACATTTATCGATGACCATACTCGCAAAGTTTTCGTGTACTTCTTGAAATTTAAGGGAGAGGTATACAAAACGTTCTTAAATTTCAAAGCATTTGTTGAAAAGCAAACTGGCTGCGAAATTAAAGTTCTTCGGTCAGATAACGGTAAGGAATACATAAATTCGAATATGATTGCAATGATGAAGAAACATGGCATACATCACCAAACCACAATTGCGTACAATCCTGAACAGAACGGCGTTGCAGAACGCATGAACCGGACGTTAGTTGAAAGAGCGAAGTGTATGTTGGCGCAATCTGGATTGCAGAAGCATTTTTGGGCAGAGGCAGTCGCAACGGCTGCGTATCTTGTGAACAGATCACCGCACAAATGTATGGCATGTACATCTGAAGAACTCTGGACAGGAAAGAAGCCTGATCTGTCAAATTTAAAAGTTTTTGGATGTCTTGCGCTATGTCATATCCCAAAACAAAAGCGCAGAAAGTGGGATTACAAATCAGAGACGTGTATTTTTATTGGGTATGCAGAAGATTCGAAAGGTTATCGATTATTTAACCTGGAGAATAGAAAAGTAACGTTAAGCCGCGACGTAATTTTTATGGAAGACAAATTTTACGCTGAATCGAAAGATGGCTGCGAGGTTAACTTATTTCCGATTACGTGGGATTTTGAAAGTCCAAATAGTACTACCGATATTTCTGATGAAGCGAGTGAACCCGCTGAAATTGCAAATTCTATGGACGTGGTACCTTGTACAGTAGAAGAGTGCGCAGATGTCATCAATATTGATGATTCATTTACATCAGCTTGCGAAGATGCAAATGAAGTGGGGGAACGATACATTGATGAATTAGAAGCAGTGCCTGAGCCATTGCAGTTTCGACGATCGGAAAGATTGAAGCAGAAAAATATGAATTGCATGTGTAACTTAGTAGCTGAAGATGAAGAAGATCCACTAACTGTTGAAGAGGCGATGAATAGGCCTGATCGAAAAATGTGGTTAGCAGCAATGAAAGAAGAACTTGCGTCATTGGAAGAAAACCAAACTTGGCGTTTGACCGATTTGCCAGTAGACAAAAAGGCAATCAAATGCAAGTGGGTTTTTAAAACAAAAAGAGGAGTCGATGGAGGTCCGCGATACAAGGCAAGACTAGTTATCAAAGGTTGCAGTCAACGGAAAGGTATTGATTTCGACGAAACGTATTCACCAGTTGTAAGGTATACGTCAATACGATATCTACTTGCGCTATCCGTCAAATATGAAATGCATGTCGATCAAATGGATGCAGTGACGGCGTTTCTGCAAAGCGAATTGCACGAAGATGTATACATGCAGCAGCCAGAATTGTTTGAAGCTGTCGGCAGTCCATTGATGGTATGCAAACTTCAGAGAGCTTTGTATGGACTTAAGCAAGCTAGTCTAGCATGGAATTTGAAACTTGATTTTGAACTTAAACAGTTTGGTTTAACAAGATCAAAAGTTGACCCATGCGTTTATTACAATGTCGAAGATCAAAACCGAACATATGTCGCAATTTATGTGGACGATATGTTAATATTTACGAATAATGAAGAAAGAAAGCAACAAATTAAAAACCATTTGACTACTAAATTTAAAATGAAGGATTTGGGTGCAGTCAAATTTTGTCTCGGTATGAAAATTGAAAAAGAATTTGGAAAATTAAGTATAAGTCAAGAAGAATACATTAATAAAATCTTGAAACGTTTTGGTATGGACGATTGTAAGCCAGTGTACACTCCTTTGGATTCCAATGCAAAACTTACTAAGAAAATGGCACCGAAGACTGAAGCTGAACAAAAAGATATGGCGAAAATTCCATACAAAGAAGCAATCGGAAGCTTGATGTTTGCTGCGCAGTGTACTAGACCGGATATTTGCCAGGCAGTCAATCATTTAAGCAAATTCAGTAGCAATCCTGGACATCCACATTGGGTTGCTGTAAAACGCGTGTTTCGATATCTGCAAGCTACGAAAGATATGAAGCTAGTATTTTCGAAATTTGGTTCAGAGCAAATTGTTGGTTACTCTGATTCAGATTGGGCAGCTGACGAAGATGAACGACGCTCCGTTACTGGCTATGTGTTTCTGTTGATGAATGGAGCAATTTCTTGGAACAGTAAGCGACAACCGACAGTGGCATTATCAACAACTGAAGCCGAATACATGGCATTATCGGCATCAACGCAAGAAGCAGTTTGGCTAAAATCTCTCGACGCAGAACTTCGATGCAATAATGGCGAACCTGTACAAATACTTTGCGACAACAGAAGTGCTGTACATCTTGCTACGTCGAATGGCTATCATGCAAGATCTAAGCATATCGATGTACGACATCATTTCGTACGAGATAAATTTGAGAATCGAGATGTAATATTTGTTGGTGTTGGAACTGATGACCAGACCTAAAATCTTGAAACGTTTTGGTATGGACGATTGTAAGCCAGTGTACACTCCTTTGGATTCCAATGCAAAACTTACTAAGAAAATGGCACCGAAGACTGAAGCTGAACAAAAAGATATGGCGAAAATTCCATACAAAGAAGCAATCGGAAGCTTGATGTTTGCTGCGCAGTGTACTAGACCGGATATTTGCCAGGCAGTCAATCATTTAAGCAAATTCAGTAGCAATCCTGGACATCCACATTGGGTTGCTGTAAAACGCGTGTTTCGATATCTGCAAGCTACGAAAGATATGAAGCTAGTATTTTCGAAATTTGGTTCAGAGCAAATTGTTGGTTACTCTGATTCAGATTGGGCAGCTGACGAAGATGAACGACGCTCCGTTACTGGCTATGTGTTTCTGTTGATGAATGGAGCAATTCCGATTACGTGGGATTTCGAAAGTCCAAATAGTACTACCGATATTTCTGATGAAGCGAGTGAACCCGCTGAAATTGCAAATTCTATGGACGTGGTACCTTGTACAGTAGAAGAGTGCGCAGATGTCATCAATATTGATGATTCATTTACATCAGCTTGCGAAGATGCAAATGAAGTGGGGGAACGATACATTGATGAATTAGAAGCAGTGCCTGAGCCATTGCAGTTTCGACGATCGGAAAGATTGAAGCAGAAAAATATGAATTGCATGTGTAACTTAGTAGCTGAAGATGAAGAAGATCCACTAACTGTTGAAGAGGCGATGAATAGGCCTGATCGAAAAATGTGGTTAGCAGCAATGAAAGAAGAACTTGCGTCATTGGAAGAAAACCAAACTTGGCGTTTGACCGATTTGCCAGTAGACAAAAAGGCAATCAAATGCAAGTGGGTTTTTAAAACAAAAAGAGTAGTCGATGGAGGTCCGCGATACAAGGCAAGACTAGTTATCAAAGGTTGCAGTCAACGGAAAGGTATTGATTTCGACGAAACGTATTCACCAGTTGTAAGGTATACGTCAATACGATATCTACTTGCGCTATCCGTCAAATATGAAATGCATGTCGATCAAATGGATGCAGTGACGGCGTTTCTGCAAAGCGAATTGCACGAAGATGTATACATGCAGCAGCCAGAATTGTTTGAAGCTGTCGGCAGTCCATTGATGGTATGCAAACTTCAGAGAGCTTTGTATGGACTTAAGCAAGCTAGTCTAGCATGGAATTTGAAACTTGATTTTGAACTTAAACAGTTTGGTTTAACAAGATCAAAAGTTGACCCATGCGTTTATTACAATGTCGAAGATCAAAACCGAACATATGTCGCAATTTATGTGGACGATATGTTAATATTTACGAATAATGAAGAAAGAAAGCAACAAATTAAAAACCATTTGACTACTAAATTTAAAATGAAGGATTTGGGTGCAGTCAAATTTTGTCTCGGTATGAAAATTGAAAAAGAATTTGGAAAATTAAGTATAAGTCAAGAAGAATACATAAATAAAATCTTGAAACGTTTTGGTATGGACGATTGTAAGCCAGTGTACACTCCTTTGGATTCCAATGCAAAACTTACTAAGAAAATGGCACCGAAGACTGAAGCTGAACAAAAAGATATGGCGAAAATTCCATACAAAGAAGCAATCGGAAGCTTGATGTTTGCTGCGCAGTGTACTAGACCGGATATTTGCCAGGCAGTCAATCATTTAAGCAAATTCAGTAGCAATCCTGGACATCCACATTGGGTTGCTGTAAAACGCGTGTTTCGATATCTGCAAGCTACGAAAGATATGAAGCTAGTATTTTCGAAATTTGGTTCAGAGCAAATTGTTGGTTACTCTGATTCAGATTGGGCAGCTGACGAAGATGAACGACGCTCCGTTACTGGCTATGTGTTTCTGTTGATGAATGGAGCAATTTCTTGGAACAGTAAGCGACAACCGACAGTGGCATTATCAACAACTGAAGCCGAATACATGGCATTATCGGCATCAACGCAAGAAGCAGCTTGGCTAAAATCTCTCGACGCAGAACTTCGATGCAATAATGGCGAACCTGTACAAATACTTTGCGACAATAGAAGTGCTGTACATCTTGCTACGTCGAATGGCTATCATGCAAGATCTAAGCATATCGATGTACGACATCATTTCGTACGAGATAAATTTGAGAATCGAGATGTAATATTTGTTGGTGTTGGAACTGATGACCAGACCGCGGACATTCTTACAAAAGCATTATTTCGTGAGAAACATGAAATTCACAGCAAAAATATGGGGTTATCAAAAATGTAATTCGAGTGGGGGTGTTAAAGTACGAATTAAATATACGTATACTTTAACATTATAAAATATGACGCTAACTTGCCCTATGTCCAAATGAATCACACTGCATAAACGGTACCACGTGACGTATGAGTATTATAAAATTTTATATGATTGATTATTTTAATAAAACAGCTTACAAGTTTTAGAATTCTACGTATGCAGTTATTATACATTAATATCAAAGTATATTTAAAAAATTTAAAAGTCTGAAGTTTGACCTTTAGACAGGCAAATTTCATTTAATAACGTGTCAAATGAGTCTGCAGTATTGACAAAGGTTCTGTACTTCGTTCTCTTTTTTTTTTGTTGGTGTTGGTCTGGTCATGTCAGACATTGACATGGCATGTTGCCCATATTATGCTATTAAATATTTATGCTGAATAATGTATTTATTGCGAAGGCCATTTAGAGAGCGACACAAAATAGGCCAACATAGTAACGTCAACATATTTTTTTCATTCTTTGTATTCTATGTAGTTTGGAACTTTTGCTAAAATATCTCGTTATATATTATAGCAAATATTTGTTTAAAGAAATTTTCAATATACATAGTAGAGCAGAAAAAGGAAATCATAAAATAAAATCGAATTCTATAAAATCACAAAGTTGCCACAGCACGTAAAATATTTGCTTGTCACTTGTCAGCGTCTGAAGCAATGCAAAAACGTGTTTTTAATTTAATTTTATACTGCTTGTATTGTTTTGCAAAATATGTTTGCTTAATTTATGAATTTTGAATAATATTGACAAATTCTCTGGTTGACATTTTAGCTAATATTTATAAATAATGCAGTTTAATTAAGCTACTCAATTCAATTAAAATTATTATTAGATACAAAAAGTTGTATATGGCTTCCATTTGCCAGCATTGACGTCATTGATTGTGTAGTTTGTGTTTGTTGACACACTTATGTGATGTAGATGTAGCCTATGATGTCAAAATTAAATTAATTCAACAAATAATACAAAATATTTGATGATGTTCTGTTTAAAAGCACTTTGACAAATTAATGCAATGTTATATGTACCTAACGTATAAGGCTTGTTAAATAATTCGAATTGTTTCCATCTATTCAGAGGTAATTTACAAAATATTACAAATTTCTGTAATGTTTTAAATAAATTAAATATGGTTTATTTCAAACAAGAAAAATTGTATGTGGTGGAACTAGTTAAACTAAAAATTAACTAACTTTTGATTAAAAATTTGAGTATATATGTAAATAAAACCATAAAGGCAAAATATTAAAGTTTTTTTATCGAAATAAAATTGTTAAAAAACTTTTGGTCGACAAAACAACAATGTTCGAAAATTTTCGAAAACATAAATTGCTAACAAATTTTTTGAGCTATAAAAACAACATATTCCATCAAAAATGTGTACTCGAAAAAAACAACAATGTTCGAAAATTTTCGAAAAATTTCGAACATTGTTGTTTTGTCGACCAAAAATTTTTTAACAATAAAAACAAAAATATTTAAAAAATATCGAACAAAAAAATGTAAAAAAAAAATTGGACAACAAGAACACGCAATGTTCGAAATCACCATTTTTTAAATAATTTTTGGACGACAAAAACAAGGCAATGATCGAAATAAATATTTTCCATTTAAAAAAAACATATATGACAAAAACAACAAAGCTCAAAAACATTTCTAAAAAAAGCGATGATATAAAGATTGCATATTCGACAATGGTCGAACATCAATTTTCAAAAAAAAAATATTCGATAAAAAAAAAATGTTCGAAAATTTTCGAATAAAAAATTTGTCGAAATCAATTTTGTTAAAAAAGATTTTTGGATGACAACAACACAATGGTGGAATTACCATTGTTCAAAGCAAAAAAAAAAAAAATCGACAAAAACAACAATGTTCGAAAAATTTCGAAAAAAATGTAAAAAAAAAATATTGAACGAAAATAATAGCGCAATTTTCGAAATCATCATTTTCAAATAACAATTTTTGATATTTTCCAATCAATTTCTGCAACAACAAAATATTCCCTATAAATGATAGTACATAATTGGATTTTCTTGTAACTAACACCCATTAACCAAAGAACTTTAAAATAAATGTTTTTTATATAACTCTCAACCAAAGACCTTTATATTTTAAAATACAAAAAATATTTCTCAACCAAAAACCTCCATATTTTCTGTAAAATAATATCTCTTAGTGAACAACAAATGGGAAATGAAGGATAATAGTTATTTCTGATCTTTGTTCTTTAGTCAAACACACCAAACAATATTTCAAAATGTAGTGTAAATGTAACTCCTCCGTCACTGAACCTAATTCAGACATTTATGTTGTTTTTATATTACGAAAGTTTAAAAAAACACGTTACAAATGAATACTGTCCCTTAAACAATAAGTTTTATAAAAAAACTGTAAACACCATTTTTCTTTCAATTGTCCAGACTAATTACAAAATATTATGCCGAATGGTTTTCAAGATTTATTCATCTAAACTCGAAAAATTTTGATTTTTTTTAAACTAATTTTGGATGATTTTTTTAGCATTTCAAACTAATGAACAAAGAAAGATAATTTCGAAAATATTTTCTAATATTTTTAAAACTTATTTTTTCAAGATGCGTTGAATTTTGTTATCTCTGAAACTTTTATAACAATCATATCATCTTATGTTAATTGATTGAATTCAAAGAATTTATTAAGTCTGAAATAAATAAAAGTTTTATATTTATTAGGTATAACAGTTTTGAAAATGAACCAAATTACGTATGGGATATAAATAATTTTACGGTTTCGAAGAACTAACAAAAGACTGTTAAAATTTCCTGACATTTCCTTAATAAAAAAAACCTCCTTCAAGCTTTAGGTTATTTTATTCTACATGTGCAGATATATGCTATAATTGCTTTATAGTACCTATAGCAACAGAGAACAGAGCATAAAATACGCGTAGGTGGCAACGTTTATCATTGACAGCTTAGCACAGTTTATTATTGATAGGGCTCATTAATTACACGAGACACAAACGTGATGCTTTGAGCGAAGAACGACGAAGAACACCTGCCACTGAGTGACATGAAGCATTGACATACATTGCCATAGTATGTGAGTTGTGTGAGGGAGAGAGAGAAAGTGTTGAAATCAGTCGAAGGAAGGCAGATAGTGAGCGGGCGTAGAGCATTAAATAAAGTGCATTTTATTTGACTTGAAAGCCTTAAATCTATTAAAAAAGAAAGTAAAACAGCCCAAGAGCCAACGATCGATCCACGACCGACCGACCAACCCACTGACAGACATACCAAGCAACGCATTTAATTGTAGCCTGTGACATTTTGCAACGTTCCAGTTTCGTCGTCGACCTCAACAAAGCGTACGATACGAGCCACAAACAAAGATTTTTCGAGTGCAAACAAAACCCATATCAAATGTGAGGCAGAATTGTGTTTATTTCGAAATTAACCTGCCAACCTACTGCGTGGTAAATGTGTCGTATGACTTCGACTCCCATTCTCTCTCTCCTCTTTTGGCATCACCCACTCATACAAAAAACACACTGCTGCAGGTCATGACAAATAATACAGCACAACCACACAAACACATATAGCGAGAGAGAGAGAGCGAGTGGGCGAAAGCAACGAGACGCACTAGCAGCGCCCGTCGACCACCCAAAAGACACACATTTGTTGTTGTGCGGGTCGTGGAACTCTTTTGTTTGCGGTGCGCACATTTGCTGCTTTTGATAAATGCAAAATAAAAAAAAAAACAAACAAACGAGTGATACAAGCAACGACGAACTGAACGAGTAGAGTGGTGGCAACGATTGTAGGCAACGGTTCATGTGGCAGTAACGAATAAAGAGAATATAGGAGCAACGAGTGAAGCTTGCTACGACGATGGCAGCAACGATTACTAACACAGTGCAACAAATTTGCTTATTTTTTTTGCATTTTCCGATTTGATAACGAATTAAGGGTAATACTGTGGTCACTGATATCGGTTCTGGTTTCCCTAGATTAGACACGTCACTGGTTAGACACGTGACTGGTTCCTCGGAGATAGTTAACCGGTCATAGTTCTGGCTCTTTTATGTGAGACCCAATAGCGTCGGTAGGTCGTCTGGTTAGTGCGTTGGACCACGAACGAAAAGTCCCCGGTTCGATCGCCAGCGCCTGCCAACATCTTTTTCATAGAAAGCGACGCTACCTCTCGTCAGTAAACGGCAAACCTACGAGAGTAAAACATTGCCTATGAAAAGCTCTCACCCGCCTTTCGGATTCGGCATTAAACTGTAGGACCCACCACTTTGAGTACAAATATAACACGCACAGCTCAAATGGTGAGAGAGCTTGTTTAAAGTTCTATACAGGACTGTAGTGCCAAGCTATTATATTATTATTTATCACATAACTAGTTCTCAAAATCCTCAACAGTCTACGAATTATAGACGCATTAGTTGCAGCGTGTAAATAAGTCTCGTGACCATGGCACCACATAGTGCTTCTGTATCTTTTTCGCTTCACTAGCGACATGTTTAGCATGGCACGATTCGTCTCCTCATGCATATTTTTAGACCTATCACAGAACTGGTCTTCAAGATCCTGTTCCAATGGTACCGGTCGCGTGGTAGGTAGTTTTAGAAAAATTTGCAATTGTTTACCGCATGGTTGCTCCATCGCCTATGGGTTACCCACAATTTGCACTCAAATATGAAAAATTAGGCTGTTTAAAGATGCAACATTTTTTTTTTAATTTAATACATTGTGGTTTGATTTTAGTCTAACTTAAAATAGAGTAAAGCAATAAATAATTTGTCGGGCTCTAGGTCTATTGATTGCAATAGGTATTTTTGGTTCTGAAACAGCTGTACGGTCGACCAACAAGTTTTTGTTTTTTGTCAATTACTATTGTTGTTTTTTGAATCAGTGCAAAATACATATTGCATTCTAAGGACATAGAGCCCGACAAATCAGTTTCTGCAGTACTATTTAAATTTTAAAAGATACAGATACGATGTAATTTCCAATATTATTTATCATAAACAGGCGCATTTTTTTTTACTTTGACACCATCGTCCCAACGCATTTCTATAATGCATGGTTTCCATGCTATCTTTCGCTATCACTCGTCATCACTATTTCATTGTGGTACCGAGGGATAGCAAAAGTTAAAATATTTCTACTTTCTCTATCTTTCGTTATCTCCCATGCTACACACAGAAAAGAATTCCTTCAAATCCCATTAAAATTGGTCAATAGGACAATTATTGAATTAATAGTGTACAAAAAATATAAATTTTTTCATGGGTGTATAAGCCGGCGAAATAGTTATGACGAGTGATAGCGATAGATAGTATGGAAAACATGCCTTATTCACGTTTTTTCGAATTTTAATCCAAATTCTGAAACACCGTGGAAATGTTTGATAAATCTGATATACTCTTTCGACAAATACATTTGTCCCCCATAAAAATGAGGTGTAGCCCTTAAATAACAGAATTGCTTCAGATCCACTCATTAAACAGAGTAACTAAATAAAAAATTAATTCGTATTTTGTTTATTACACATGCACATTTGACAAAATATTGTGTTTCCAATATTTTTCTTTGACGTCCAATTTCAAGAATATTTCCAGTTAATAATGCAGTACATTTTTTTGACAAATTTGGCTGTTTAAAAGCTGAAAAAAAAATTTAAAAGTATACTGATTTTACAGTTGTTTGTCATGAAGAGACGCTTTTTTTTCATGGACACCATCTTACCAATGCAAACCTCAATACCGTATTACCACAAAACTCAAATGGAAATATAGTAAATTTTGTTGCACAGTGTAGTGAAGACGGAATGCTGAAAAGCAAAAACAATGCTTAGCTACAACGAATAAAGACAGCAACAATTGATGCTAACAACGCGTGTAATCAAAAACTTCTAAAGAAACGTTGCAACGGTAGAAAGCCGTAATAAAGAAAGTAAAAAGAATGAAAGCAACGAGAAAGGTTGCACCTAGAAATGACACTAAAACTGGATAACAGCAACGAATGAAAGCAACAACGAGTGATGACAACAACGAGTGATGACAACAACGAGTGAATGCATAAACGAATGAAGACAGCAAATAGTGTATGCAGTAACGATTGAAGAAACCAGCGAGTGAACGCATAAAACCTCCAATATCTAAGGAAAAGAACAATGAAAGCAACGAGACATGCCGTTATGAATTTCTAAAGGAACGAAAGAATTGTGAAACAAATGCTAAAGAGAGACGTGAAGTGTTCTCTTGAAGTGAGTCAGAGTGAAAAGGAATATAAATTCATTTGACAGTTCATTCATCAAGTGAGTGTGAGTGCTGCCAGAGCTTTTGTACTTGAGTGAGTAAAGCGCAGCTGCATTAAATGTTTTTATAAAATAAAAAAAAAGCTTTAAGGGTAGAGAAAATCTGCCTGAAGGGGAAAAATACTGCTAAGAGTTGCCACACTTTGCTACAAACTAAAATGTAACATTTAGTAATTACTTTAAACATTATGAACATTTTTATATAAAAAAAAACTAAATTTAAAAATAGCAAAAAAAAAACTATTAAAAAAAGCTAACGCAGCCAATTATGCACTATAGTAAAAGCACAATGTACACCACGCACTATTTGAAAATACTTCGTACCCGCACTCAATACAGAGCACATTGTCTTTTTACAAAAGCTGAGTATGTCCTGCGCTTTACATATTTTTTGACTTGCTCTTGCTTTTATTCTTCTTCTTCTACTTATGCTCCTTAATTGTCGTGCGCTCATATAAAATTTTACGTTTGCTCGTTCACGTTTTCCGCCTTTTCTCGTTTTGCTCATTTGTTCACATTTGTTCGTATTTCCCACATTCACGACAAATTCTATGACAAAATTTTTCCTCTCCGGATGCCTACTATTAGTGCCACTTCCGACGCGTCAATTGGTTTTTTTACTCCAGTTGGCGGCGCGCGGATGAGTAATGAGCGCTCAGCTCATGTCCTTTCATACAGCCAACAGTTCATAATTCATTGTTTTACACAGCTAAATCAGGGTTTGTGAGTCAACGTCGAGGGTCTGGGGGAAACTCTGTGTAAATTCTGCGCATGTCATCCATTTGGGTTATCCGTATAGAGTTTGAAATTTTTTAAAGAGTATAACAAACATTTCGTATTTTTATTGATGATTGTGTATGCTGCTGATTTGAAAAGTTCAGCGTCACCGTCGTCTGTACGCTAGCTTTACTAATTTTAAATTAAATGCTTTTGTCGTGAGACGCTGTTTTATTTCTATGCTGGGATTAAATGAAACTGCAGCAATTTAATCGGCGTGTTTTCTTTTCTGACATTATTCAATGGTTACGCAGGTGGCGTTGCTTATAAGTGACCCACTTTCTGAAGCTGGCGAAGGCTACATTTTAGAATACTATGTCGTTTATACTTTGAAACTAGTAAATGTTGGTTTTTTGTTATTTCAGTTTATTCCAGATAACGTAGTTCGGTTTGATTATTGCTTATTTATCTGATAAATTTTATTTTATTCAATTTTAAAAATACTTTTAAATTATCTTTTAAAATTATTAAATTATCTAGAAAATTTAAATTTCATTTGACATAAAATGATTGGTACTGCAAAAAAGAACAATTCGTGTTCTTTACATATTTATATTAAATAATTTGAAATTTCAGATCCATTTATTCGGAATAATCTATGCATATTTCGGCTTTCTACCGAAAATCGATTAGGTATCTTGTCTGAATATTGTCTGTAAGTTCCATAAACCTATCAAAATAGTAAAAACAAACGAAAACATGTTCTGGGTACTACAATTTTAAATTATTTATACGATACATTACTGTAAAATCGCTTAAGAAACATGACATATATGGAAAACTTTCATCAGTCAAGACGAGAAATCAAAAAAAAAATACTGGATCGATTTTATTAAAATTTGATATAAACGAAATCACATGACGGATACGTCCTTCTTCTATACAATTCTATTATTATAAAGACCCATAACCCTTCGATATTTTTTTATGAGAAAAACAATTCCATACAAGTAGGTAAAAATAGCATCCGGTTTTAATTAATGGTAAATGGTAGCCGCGGTAGCTCAGTGCTTAGTGCGTTGGACTGCGAGCCGAAAGGTCCCCGGTTTAAGCCTTGACTGGGGCTAACAACATCTTTTCATAGAAACATTTTTATTTTTTCAATGATTAGTTAATTTAGTCAATTGTCTGTTTAACAAAAACCAATTTCATGGATGAAGATTTAATAAATGACGATTTTATGATTCATGAATTATATCAATATTTAATTCTATAATAAAAATATAACTTTTTAATAATGATTTTTTTTTTCTATTTTTTTCAGGTAAATTAAAATAAATTGTGTAATGAAAACTTTGCTTTAATTTTGGTAAGTTGAAATGAGAATAAACTTTTAAATAACGTTGCAACAAAATGTCACTTCTTATATAGCCAAGTTTAGTAAAAAAATCAGCTTTTTGACATTTGATTTTTTACAATATATGTCAAAACAGTCGATTCTAATTTTTTATGCTAACTCAATTTTTAACAATTTAAATGTAATAAAGTTTCGTGCGCTTGTTAGTCTGATTGTTTTTGATTACACAAATAAAAGTTTTTTTCAAATTTTCTCCAACCTTTCTTCAGAGGTTTTTTTCTCTCATTTACTTCAAGACTATAATAAATAAAAAAACACAATTTTTAAGATAATCATATTCTAAATGTCAGGCTTCATTTTTTGTATAAAAGGTATATTAATATTTTGTATAGTCAATATTTTAGAAGAGAACATTTCTTCATTTCTTTGCAAGGTTGGTGTCAATTGACAACTATGAACGCGTTTTCTCTAAAATCACTTTTTTTAGATTTTTATGAAAGCCTTGAAGTAAATGAGCGATTAGAACAATTTAAATTTGTTCAAGTTCAGTTAACAAATAAATACAAAATATTGTTAAGAATTTTGTCAAAATATAATTCAATAATAAAATAAATCAATACGGACTTAGTTGTTTTTAATATTTCTACTATTTTTTTTTCATATTTCATAACCATTTTTTAAAATTTTCTCAAACATTTAACACTTTTAAGTCAAGTTTTATATTTGTCAAATTTAGTCAAGACTATTTAACACATCATTTAACCTTTTTAAAATGAAGTAAAGCAAATAGAAGAAAGTTAGTATTTTGGATATATAGTTTGGACTATGTTATAGATCAGGTATGCCCAACTATTTTCAGTAGAATCAAAATTTTCCGAATTTGGATCAACATATATTGAAAAGTAAATGAAATATGTAAGTTATTATTTATATTAAAATTTAGTTTTTTTTTTAGAAAATTACTTCCATTTATTTTTTAAAACGTTTTTATTAGTTTGCTTTCTTATCTATCTGTTCGGTACACATTTAGTAATTGATTTGAAACTACCTTCGCGATGAGCTACAGACTTGAAATTTTAAATATTGCGTCGAACTGGATGACAATGAAATATTATCGTTTTCTTGTCATCCGGTTCATCATGGTTCTATCGCAATGGCTCCATATTAAAGCCACTTTGAAACATGAATGTTTTTATTTTTAATAATAGTAGGCCTTTCGAATTCTGTCATATGAAAATACAACTGACACAAAAAATAAGATTATAAAAATATGAAATAAAAAATATTTTTTAATATAAAACGTTTTTAAGGTAAATTTTGAGTATGATTTAAAATGAAACGTGGGACGTTAGATAATATAATCTATTGGATCCTTAAAGTTCACAATAAAAACGTTTTATATTAAAAAATATTTTTTATTACTTTTTTTTTATATTCCTTGAAGTGATATTCGCGAGAACATAGAAATATACAAGGGCAGAGAAGCCTGAACAAAATAATGTATATGTTTTTTTTAATACAATTTTGTGGTTTCTTCACAGAGAAACCGATTACACGACAAGATTCAGCCACCTTTAAGGGTTAAGAAGTGAAAATATGGACATGTTTGCAACTCTGGAAGTTCCTTTTTTGATCCGTTTTTCAAAAACAGAATTATTAAATTATATATAACTGTTGTTGAGTTTTGAGTTGGCCCTGTTAGATAATAAACGGATGTAGGATATTCATTAATTTGGTTTATTTATATAAATTTATATAAAAATCTGCATTTTTGACTTATTAAAAAACAATTGCTATTCTCAAGGGACTAAAACCCTTTGGAATATCGGTTCCGATTCCGGTTCCAAAAAAAAATTATATGGGTTCCAATTCCGGTTTACACTTTATTTTATTAACGGTTCCGATTCCGGTTACACAAATCAAAACGGTTCCGGTACTGATTCCAGTTCTTTGGGTTGCCTGCTTGAAACACTTATTCTTGACCTTGGTTATCGAATTTTAAACTGTATATTAAAAACAAAAAACACTGGCAACGCTATTTTCTAAGTGCTCAATTTTCATTCACCCCACATACACCTTGCACACTATCAAAAGTACACACGTTATGCACGACAGGAGAGCGAGCACCAGGCGCCACAAAAAAGCTTTCACGCATTTCGTCCGTCGGTCGGTTGGCGCTCGCGCAAACAACTCCACCCAACCAATAGGAGCAGCGCTCACAATTTTCGGGATTCGTTGGGACACAACGACGAGGCGCTCTTTCAATACGTTTCGTACGACGGAGTGCGTCGGTCGGTGGTGCGTTCGCTCGTTCGTTCATCGTTTTACTCGTTGCGGCGTGTAGAGTAGTAAATATTTGTTGTACTTACTACAGCCATATAGTAGTAAAATAATATAATTGATAAAGAAAACTAGTGAAGAATACGAGAAAGTACACACACACACATACACAAAACGGTGCAAATATTAAACGGCGCAAATATTGAAACGGCGCAAATGTTAAACGGTGCAAATATTAAACAAAGCTAAAAGGAAATAAAGATAAAAATTAAAACAAATCAATTAACAAATCAACGAAATCAAGTCAATTAATATATTTAAAATTTTAAAAAATGTATATAAAAAAATACATATTATATACACAACTAAACGAATGGTAATTTGAATGTGGCTGAGAGGTTGAAGGGCGCAAATTGAAGGCGATACGTGAAAGGCGTCGAAAGTGATTCATTTTTGAATTGTGAAACCCGCGTGTGTTTCGCTGACAATAAAATAAAAAAATAAAGTGTCTTTTTTTTAAATTAACTTAATAATTAAATTTTATATACGTGCTGTATAAAAAAAATACATACGTAATACTCACCCCACACGACCCTGCCAATGTCAGCGCCTCTGCTATGTTTTAATTTAATTTTTTCCTGTTGTTGTTCGTTGCTCCACTGTCGGTCGTTCGTTCGGTCCGTCAGTTGCTCGGTCGGTCTGTGGGGCACTTGGTGTCATGTCAGAAGTCATCATCATCATTATCATCATTTTGGCATTTGAAGCACTGACCTCACACCTCGTGTATTACGCTATCTACCTTTCTCACTCGCTCTTCAACGCACTGCTGGCTGCCCTCGAGCAACTGTATCTCTAAAATTCGCCCACTGTTCGCCCTCCTGCTGTCGCCTCTACCAATTTAGCCCAGTTTTCTACTGCCTACTTTAATGTGTATCCCTGCATCTTTTCATCTCATTTTTGTCTGTTGCCAAAGTATCTAAATTGTATTTTGGGGCATTTGAAATGAGCCAACAACCAGTGTGCTCGGCGCCATTTATACTGTCATGGCGTCGTAGGGACCCCAACTACTCTGTCATTTTCCTCATCTTTACTATGCTCCATCGCATGCTGTTTGTTCTAAGCAATGCTATTTATTCCTCCAGTTATTTGTGTTTTTTTGTGTGCTTCTGGTCTTGTTTCTACCCATGTATCCTGTAGTCTGTATCGCTGTATCCCTGTATCGTTTGTTGTATTTTAGATACACACAGCGAAGTGAATGTGCGAAAAAGTTGCTACAAAATCCAAGATAATCCATGAATTTAAGCAAATGCAATAAAAATATTAGTCGCACATTTAATATTAAACTGCTCAGTTTACGGTCACATTTACTGATATTGCAAAAAAAAGAAGAAAAATATAGACACAATACATTTTGTGCTTTGAGAAAAAGTTCGAAATGGTTTACTGAACATTACACGTGGTACTTTGGAACTTGAACTCTGTTTTATGAAATTATTCAATTAAAACTCTTACTGGTCAATGGACAAAATTCGGTTTTTCTATTTATATTTAATTTCTAAGAAGATATACCTATTATTCATTGTTCTAATTCAATAAAGCACATTTTGAAAATTTTCCTAAATTCACATGTTCCGAATGCAATAATAAAAAAAACCCACTAGAATTCCATTCAATCGCTACGAGATCTACAATGTTCTAGTTCACTTCGACTTATATTACGAAAACTAGAACTGTTTTTATTAGAAGCTTCCCAAGTAACCACTTTGTGGCAACTTAAGTGGTAGCCACACAATTGCCATTAAAGTGTTTGTTCTATATCATGCGAAAAATACTTATTTGCCACCTAATTGCCAGTCAAAACTACAACTCTAATTCAAGTTTTCGGGTTAAAGCTTATATTCTACCCTCTCTAATTTTAACGCGCACCTAAAAAATGCAATTTGTGATAATTTTTTAAAAAAGTGATTTTTTTTAAATTTCTTAAATTATACTATTCCGACTGTAATTTTTTACAACCCAACCCAATGGACATATGTAGTTGATATAATAAATATTATGTGTATAATAATATACATTTATACCATTTTAAAGTTAATTAGCTATATTTAAAATAAACATGTTCCTATTAGGTTCTTGGAACATAATACATTTTATAACTTGCCACTATTTTGCCATTTCATAACAACAAAGTTAGCTCCGCCTGGAATGTATGACTAATATATCACAGCATTGTGACATATTATTGCGTATGTTCCATACATGTTCTTAGCCACCGCTTTGCAACTAAAAATTACTAGTATGCAACTCTGGTGTTAGAGGTAACTTAAAAGCTACACATTTGCCACAAGAGTTTGTGGCAATTGTCGCAATTGTCGAGCCGTTGTTACTTGGGTTGATCTCTACGCTTCACATGGAACTACACGAATATTTTAGCACCGAGTTTGAGACCATTTTGAAAAAGAATTTTATAGTTTTTCAACTCCACATGGACTGAATGCAATAATTAAAACTATCAACTTTAAGATCCAATTCCATTGAAACCCATTTTAAAATAATTTTCAATCGTTCCAATAAAATCAGTTGAAAGCGTATTCTATAATTTCTCAACTCCTTATAGACCGAATTTAATAAGTCAAATAATCACCTCTAAACCTCAGATTTAATAAAAAAAACATTTTATAGTAATTTTCAATCGTTTCTCAAACCAATTCCAATAAAACACTTTTCAAATCGAATTCGATAATTTCTCAACTCCACATAGACCGAATTTAATCACTTTTAAAACCCAATTTTAATATAATCCATTTTTAAAGTAATTTGCAATCGTTTCTCAAACTAATTCCAACAAAACCCGTTTAAAAGAGTTTCTCAACTTTTCCCAATAAGTCGAATAAAAAAAAATATATATATAACACTATAACACATGAAAATCTCATACATCAATTCTATATAGTTCACTGGTTCTTAGTTTGATTGCATACTCAGTTTTTTCTATTACGTACTATTTTTGAGACAAATTTTTGAGCCTTTCTCACCCACTACTTAAAATAATAAAGAAAGTTCTATGAAAAATCTTTATAACTTGAATTAATCAAATAAAAAATTTTAATCGGTTTCGAATTGCTGGTCATATATTTGGAAAAGATAATTTATAGCTCGATTTTAGATTTATCTAACTGAAAGGTTTTTTTTTTTGTACAACGATAAACTTAGATTCATTGGCATACAATTTCTTTAAAACATTTAACTATTTATTGCGGTTTCGAAAAATTACCGAATTTAGAGATTTTTTTAAAGATTTAGTTTTTTAAGTTAACAAAACAATTTAAACTAATAAATCGACTGGATTTATAAGATTTGCAAATTCAGTTGTATATTTGACCTAATAAATGATAATGATTTTGTTTTCCGAGAAATATAAATAGGAATCTAAACGTCTGATCTCAAATTTCATACATTATGTTTGTTCCGATCAATGAAATGATTGACCCCAATTGACAACCATGCACGTATCAATTGAATATTGTTGATAATTTTAGTATCATTCAAAATGTTGTTTTAGAATTCAATCATAATAATAATAGATTCAAATTAATTGAATTTGAATTGGTTTCATTTTTGATTTCATCTAAAATCTCAAAAATATTTGTATTAACTTTCAGTTTATGCTGAAATGATTTCTATTTACAGTGGTTTTATATTATCAGATATACGTATATCATATTTCAAAATTAGCAACAGTATCCCATTCGTTTTGATATCGTTACGAGAACAATGTGAGTAGATGGAGAAATCACACAATATCGGTTCCGTTCTCGCAACGATATAAGGCCTCAAATTGGACCTACATGGTAGGTAGACGTCCTATCGGAGTTTTCTCAGTACGAGAAATTGTTCGAAATGTGAACGAAATCGAAGAAAAAAAAATAATCAAAGTTCGAGATTGCTTCGAAAACTATTACGATATCGATGTGATAAATGTTTAAATATCGTATCTTGTCCTTAAATTTGAATGTACGAGAAATTTTGAAAAATTAGAAGCGATTTAGCTACGAGTTCGAACTTTGATATCGAAGTTAGTTCGCGAAAGCTTCGTAGCATCGAAGGCCTCCGACACATGGCAGACTTTGTATGAACTGAGCAAAATGTATATGTAATAGGGAAAAATGCCATTAATTTAATCTAGAATTCTAATTAATAAATTCCACATTGAATTACATTGATATAAAATTATGTTCTATGTAAATTTGTTTTGTAAATAATAGAGGTAAAGTTCAAAAATTAGCTGTTTGAGTGCCATTCGTATAAAATTATATTGTATGTTAATTTGTTTTGCAAAAAGAAAAACATATTTCCGCAGTATTTTGAAAAAAAGAAATGAGTTAGTTCTAACAACCAATTTCATTTGATTAAAATAAAATTTCTCCTCATAGTTTGTGAATGGAACTGCTATATTCGATTGGTATTTGCAATATCAATTTAGGCACATACAACATTTTTTTTAAATCTGTACTAAATCCATTATATTATCGGCTTTAAAAACGTTTAAACACGCAGAGAAAAAAATTTGTTTGCCGCAAACATAATATATTTGCAATCGTAAATTAGATGTCTTTGACTGGATTTTATTTTTAATTCCATATTTATTTAATTATTTTGGTATACATTTCATGACTTATTGTTATCATATATTATTAACATATTTATTTTAAAATACTGGAAATTCATGTGTGTAACGTATAACATAATATGTTTGCAGCAAAACAATTTATTTCCCTGTGTGAATAGTTGAGTGAACCGCATTAGTTGGATCGGCTATGGTTGGCACTACAAATATCTATTCTGTTTAGAATTCTGTCCAATATAGGTTTTCTGTATACACCGAATAATTATCTTTTAGCATGAGCTTGGAATAAACAAAAAATTTTTTGTGACAACCAACATAATTCGGTTAATACGTAATTTGCATTCTAACCTGTCATATTCAGTTGTCACTTAATATATTATGATTTCAACATACATTTAATTATTCCAAAACTGTTTTAAATTCGTTTTAGCCTAAGCTACAAGACTAAAAAAACAGACTTAGCGGTTGAGAGCACCATATTAGCTGGTTGACATTACATATTTTATATGTCTGTACAGTTTGTTTCAAAAACCTCAAAATTGCATTTATATTTTAAATTTATAAATTACAATTAACATCAGTTGTCTTAATTGACATCGTAAACCGCATATTTACCACAGAAAGCAACATAAAATAACCTAAATGCCTTCAAGTAATATTTGAAATAAAAGTACAAAAAAAAACCACAATTCAAAGTAAATTGTATAACGTCCTGTGGTTTTCATGATCTAAAGAAAATCCCTTGGCAAAAACTGCCGATTGTGCTTTATAGATTTCAGTTTTCAAGTGCGGTTCATATTTTATCTGCTCTTGATATTTTAATAAAATACTTTAAGCAGCGCCTTAAGTCGCTGGGCTGAAATGTATCTCATGAAAGCGATGCAAATTTGCTTTTCAAATGAAGCGAAAAATTTAAACGCCTCCAATAAATCCACACAAATGCAAATACACTCAGGCAGTTTGTTTGTTTGTGTGGCAGTGGGCAGCAAAATATAGTTATAAAAAAAAAAAAAAAAAAAATGTTTAGGAAAATTTCGCCCAAATCGAAATCAAATTAAATCAAGCGAAACGCACGAGCAGCAACAACAGTTTGGGCACCACCACTTTCAAATGGTATTAAATGTTATATTAAATGCAGACATGTACACTGAGAGAAATGCGGCAGTTGTAATAAAAAGTAATATATAAGACTTGTGAGGAAAAGCTACAAGCTAGAAAAAAATTCAGAGCGAAAACTAACATTTTTGAACAAAAATTTGAACAAATCTAATTGTGCTCTGGTAAACGAATCAATGGTATTTTGATTTGATTTTTTAATAACTAGATTCAATCTGCATGGATTTCAGAAAATCAGAGACATAGCTCAGACAGAGCTTATTCGGTTTTCTGAACTGCTAAGTTGGTTGTTAAAGCTATAACCCAAAGGGATAGAACAAAACGTTAAAACCATTTCTTCAACTACTGAAGAATGTGATATGATTTCGTTTTAATTAAATGATGTAGGTTGTTGCTTAATAAATTCTTTAAACCAGGGATTGAAACTGTAACAGAAGCCGATATACGTTTCAATTCTTTTCCGGTTTAAAACCTTAAGCAAGATCTTTATACAAAAATAAGATTTTTTCGGTTTTATACCTATTTAAAGTAGTTTTATCCAAATAGTTAACTGCTAACCTGATATATTAAAATTTTTAAAGATTTATAATTTTTGTACCCTTTGGTTAAGAGATATTTTTTATTTTAAAAAATAAACGAAAACCTTTATTTTAAAGGTCTTTGTTTAATTGTTGTGGGTAGACAGAGAAAATGTTTTGTTGTTGCTTGGAGAAACATAAAAATGTGTTTGTTCGACCATTGCCTTGTTTTTTTCGAAAATTTTCAAACATTTTTGTTTTTGTCAAATACATTTTTTTTAAACATTTTGATTTCGACAATTGTTGCTTTTGTCTTCCAAATTTTGTTTAACATTTTTTTTCAGTAATTTTCGAACATTGCTGTTTTTGTCGAAGAATATTTTTATTTTTGAAAAAGATGATTTCGAAATTTGCGTTGTTTTATCACCCAACAAATTTTTTATTTCGAAAATTTTCGAACATTGTTATTTTTGTCGAAGATTTTTTTTTTGGAAAATGCTGATTTCGAATATTGCGTTGTTTTATCACGCAACAAATATTTTTAATATTTTTTTATTTCAAATCTTTTCGAACCTTTTTGTTTTTGTCGAATAATTTTTATTTACATTTTGATTTCGATCATTGTTATTTCTGTCGTCCAAAATTTTTATTTAACAATTTTTTCTGGAAATTTTCGAACATTGTTGTTTTTGTCGATTATTTTTTTGCAAAATGTTGATTTCGAATTATTTTATCATCCAACAAATTTTTTTTAATAATTTTTTATTTCGAAAATTTTCGAATATTGTCGAATACATTTTTTTTTTGATGGAATATGTTGTTTTCGAACATTGTGCTGTATTTTTTATGACCCATAAGAAAATGTTAACAATTTTTTTTTCGAACATTGTTGTTTTTGTCGACCAAATATTTTAGCTTTTAGTGTTTTATTTATATATGTAACCAAATTTTATTGCCATCTGTGTGTGTTCAAAAATGGGAGGCATTTGATAAAAGACTTCTCATCTTCTCAAAAATTACTAATGAGTGATATATTTTGTTAACCCTTATATATCTCGTTGTTAAACAGCTACCGAACTTTTGCAAAAATAAAGGTTTCTCACAGACAGAAAATGAATTTGGGGAAAAACAAAGGCTTCTCAAAGACCGAAACTTACAATTCTTTGTTTTCTTTAATTTTTGGTTTAACACAGATTTATTAGAGAGACTTCGAAGTTCTTCGGGACTGTTGCGCCAAAATAGCCTACAAATAGAGACCTTTTTTAATTATCCAAGATCTGAGTATGATTTCTCGATGGATTTCAAGTTTCTAATCACTACCTCGTACTCAGTTTTTTCAGATTGGCTCAAGTTATTAAGTTATTACGTAATACAAATATATGGCAATTTACGTGTTTTTCTACTTATTTTGGACTTTAACATTTTACAGATTTGAGTTATCGATCCAATTTCTTTTATATAACTCTGAGAATACTTCAGTTAATATTTTGAAATAAACTTCATTAAATTCGGATTAATCTGACCGAAGTTATGACCAGTCAACACACAAAAAAGTTTGATTTTGAGGTGTACCTATTATTTACTACATAACATATTAAGTTTTCATAATTTAATAAAATTATTTATTATATGTGAAACTAGATCCATAATACTATAATTCCTCTTTCTTTGTTTTTTCAAATCACTCCTTAAGTCTTCAGATTAAATACAAATTCACGCTTACGATTTTTGATTTAAATTTTCTTTTGAGGTGCTCCTTTAAATCAAGATAATTTTTTTGTCCATTAATTTTTCATAGATTTTTCAACAAAATCTTAAAGCAGTAGAATTCAGCTTTGCATAAATGTATTACTTTCCATGGATTTTCCACAGTATCCTACAATGGAGTCAAACGAATGTTCATACTTTAAAAAAAAGGTACATTTTTCAATCGAATTTGTGAATTTCACTTTAAGCTAAGGACTTAAAGTGATTTGCAAAAACAAAATAAGAGGAAATATAGAATTATTGATCAAGTCTGTTATAAAATATGTACTTTTATTTAGTTATGAAAACCATAGATGTTATGCAACAAATAATAGGTACATCTTAAAATCCATATTTTTTGCGTTTGACTGTTCATAACTTCGGTCAAAACGATTCGATTTTTATGTGGTTTATTTCCAAATATTTGCTGAAGTATTCTCAATGAAATATGATCAAAATGTGATCGGAAACTCAATTCTCTTAAAAGTTATAGATTAAAATATTTAGAAAACACGAGAATTGACATATATTTGTTTTACGTAATAACTCAAAAACTGAGAAAACTGAGTATGAGGTAGTGATTAGAATCTTGACGTTTATCGGAAAATCATACTTAGATCGAGAATATATTTTTTTTGATGTGCTGTGTTTTATTATAACTCAGAATCGGTAGCTTGAAACCAGATTACCAAGCTTTTTTCTTTCAAAAACTTAACTCCGAGACATTGTGGCTTTCAATTCTTGCCTTACAATTAAATTCTTGATAAAATGGATAAGATGATTTAAGTTCGAAAATCATGAGTTGTGTTTCTCTCAGTGCACACACACACTCACATAAGTAGTTGGTGTGTGTGTGTGTGTGCATTACGCGTGTGCGTTTGTGTATGTATTATAAATTCAGCTACTTTATGTATTTAGAGCGCATGTACATATTAAAACAAAAAACCATCTAACAAGGATTCCAACGTATCGTCCTGCCAGCAGCCACAGCTACACAGCTACACAGCCTGACCCACAACCTCAACTCGAAACGCAGTTAAGGACGTCGTCCTGCCTAACGTAAAACGACGTAAAGAAAAGAAACAAAAAAAAAACACCAACAACAACATAAAGTACAAACACAAAGAAACAGCACAAAGCAGAAGCAGCAATAAAAACGATAGAATTCGAGGAAGTGGCAACAAAGACTCGACTCGCCTACAAAATTTTCGTTACGCGTCTTCGATTTTTTACGCACGTGAACCTCAGAAGTCGGAAGAAGTCGGGGTATATTAGTGCGTTACAACAAAAACAAAAACAACAAGAACAAAAACAAAAACAACGAAAAGCCCTACAGCAACAACAACGAACTTGGCTTCAGCCATAAATTAGTATCTTGTTGTTTGTGCCGTCGCGTCGCCACTGCCGCCGCCAAATGTGTTTACAGAATATTTGTTGCCTGGCAACACTGAGCCACTAAAATAAGCAACGGTTTTATTTTTGAATTTTTGTGTATTTTTTTTTTGGCGCCACTGTGAATTGTTCGCCACTTTAAGTGTTGGGCGCTGCATGCTGCTTGTGCCGCCGCCACCCACGCGACTCACCTCATCTCACGACTGTTTCTACTACCTCTGTCTCGTTCTCATACACGTCCTGTCGCGTTTATTGCGCCCGTACCGGCCACGACGTCTTTGTTCGTTGCGCGCGTTCATTTCGCGTGTGTGTTTTGCGAAATTCGTGCTCGAAAGATTTGACGAAATTCATGTGTGATAGCGCCACGACAGGATGTTTCCTGACCAGAAGCAGCCACCGAAAGGTAAGTCGGGGTGTTGTGTTATGTGAAAAGTGCCTGATTTTTCTATATACATATTTTGCTTTAGCGGGAAACGTTGCTCATTTCTTTTTTTTTTATTTTGTTTATGTAATTAATTTATTAATAGAACATTAACTAACGTTTATGGGATTGAGAGCAGTTTTTTATATTTAGCTGATTCTAGGTGGTTCTGCTAGAACCTCTGACGTATTTAAAAAATAGCATTCTAATTAAAATATGGTTTTTGTTTTTATAAAAACATTTCATATCATAAAATACTATTTATTTTGTATTTATTTTTATAAAAACTTTTTATAAATGTTTTGTTCTCGAAACCACTTTTCAAAACAACTAACAATGAACACGGAGTTCTTACCGATGGTTTATGAATAAGATGTTCATAAAACATATTTTTCTAATTTTCTTTTTAATGAGTTTTATTCATTTATGAATCATGTCTAATACAAAAAAATTGCAAATTTTCATGTATAAAAACTGAAAATCTTTATGTAATATTTATTATGAATAGGATTCATAAATTTTACACATTTTATTAATATTCATAACAGGCGAAATTATGAATATTTATTAATTTTTTGTGTTACATATTGCATATTAATTTTCTTTATGCACAATTCACACCAGTTGTGAAGAATCACGTCGTAGCTGCAGTCTGAGTGAGTAATGTGAAAAATGTGTCACTTAAAATAAATGTGTAACTTAACAGAGAATGTATGAATTGATGTATTTTTTCATACTTTTTTTTAATGTTACTTTCATTCCTATGTTCCTTTCCCATTGACTTATTATATTTTCAATTGCGATATTTTTCACAATGTTCCGCATAATTTGGACATATTTTTCCATCTGTAGGTCACGGCTATTTGGAAATGTATCACATTTTAATCATGAATAATAAATCATAAAATGTATTTGAGGAACTATTTCAATTACTCATGCTTTATGAATATATTATATAAAAAACATGAGCATAATTTTATTCAATTAATCATAATACGCCATATTTCTTGCCCTTTAAGTGTTATTATGATAGTCAGACTCAGGAAGTCATGCTGATCAAGAATATATATACTTTTCCATACTCGAGATGCTTTCTTCTGGGTGTTACCAAACTGAATAACCTTTAACTCTTAGTGTAGACTTAATTCAGTATATCAATAAACATTAATATTTCAAAATAATTTTAAATATATTTTAAAATAAACATGAATAATGAACTTTTTTGAGGCTATTTTACGATAAATTTTTTGCTATAAATATTGATACAAAAACTATGCGATAAATAGATCGTAGCGACATAACTCAAAGAATAAAAACAATTCTGGATTGATATCGCATCGAATAGTGCAAAAATATAGAGACTGATTCGCAAAACATGCCGATATCGATGTGAAAATGTTTAAATATTGTATTTTGTCATACATTTTTATTGTACGAAAACTCTTTAAAAAAATAGTAGCGATAAAACAACAAAAACGAATTTTTTTTATCAAAGTTCGAAAAAACTTCAAACATTAAAGAGCTCCCAAACATGGCAGGCTGGGAATATCTAAATATAAAAATGAAAATCTGCACAAATGTTTACAAAACAAGACATTCATTTTATTTCAAAACATAGTGTATATGTTTATGCTTGTAAATCAAATAAATGTTTTGCACCAAGAAAAAACCTTTAACATTAAAAGTGTGCATGTTTGAAAGTCAGCCGAATTTGAAAACTTTAAATTTCAAAGTGTTTACATTTAATTTGAAATACATTTTATATTTCAATGGGACACTTAAACTTTAAAGTGGAACTTTTGCTTCCTAAGTGTAACTTTTAATTTTATGTAAGAGCACACAGAAATCTCTCAATGAGCATTAGATCATGTGGCCATTACCGTTTGCCGCTTTAATTCTAATTATTGATCTTTGTTGTTATTCTTACCATTTCAGATATCCCTTATATTTGCACAATTCTTCAAATTATCGCTATGCACTATATTCTACTGACATGAACATAGATTGTGCACTTAACAAGTGTCAAAACAAATCTAAAACAAGACATAGTGCACTGTCTAAAATGATGTACACTGAAAAGCGTGTACATTAAAACGCACGGTATTTGACACTGAGTGCATTTTACTTTTTTTTTGTAATCATTCTTACTCGAAGAGTTTGAGAAAATCAATATATATATAATCTTTTTTAAATTATTGAAAATGGTTAATATCAACCAAAGTTATAGGACATAATACGTACACAAAAATTTGCACAGTGTAATGTCTTTTTTATTATTTATTTTTATAGAATTTAAGATTGAAGGCGTAAATAGAAATTGATTCAAGTATACAGAAAAAAAATGCATCAATATGATGAATTTATTCATTAATATTGTGAATTTTTCACCAACTACCAGATTCATCATATTGATACCACTGCTCATTAAATAATATATTGATGAATACATTTATTATATATAGAAGAAATATTATTATATATATATAAGAACGAAATATTCAATACAATGAATTGTCATATTGATGTTATATTGTTCATAATATTTATGATTATAATATTCAATATGATGAATATTTTTATTAAAAAAATTTTTTTTTTTTAGATAATTCGAAAAAAAGTGTTTTAAATTTTTTATTACAAAATTACAGACAAAAATTTTAAATAAAATCCGAAAAAAATCGGAAAAATATATTTTGATTGAAATTTGGTTTAATGAACAGCGTTCTTCAATAAGAAGATATGTTGTATTTTATATTTTGGTTCATTAATATGATGAAAAGTATTCCTCACATACAGTTCATCTTATTGAAGAATACTTTTTTGACAGTTACCAAGCGTTCTTCATAATTATGATAGCATTCATAATATTGATGGCGTTAGTCATTAGCATTATGAATGGTTCTTCAATATAATAAATCATGGTTTGAAGAACGGAATTCATCAATATAATGTACATTTTTTCTGTGTATACTAGATGGGTTCAAACTAACGATACAAAATAATTTTCTACTTATGAAAATGTGATCCTTAAACATATTTTTCGTCGAAACTTTTAAATAAGTTTTGGGAGTTCTTTTTGTTGGATTAACCGATTATAATGCCTTTCAATATTTTTTATAGTTAATTCGGTATGTTTTCCATAGTCTTGCAATTCATAAATGATAATTGTAACCCTAGCGAATAATGGTTTCGGTTTAATTTCATGTAACGGTTACGATTTAGATTTTTACATTAATGTTAGTTGTTGTCCATATTTTTAATATCCAAAAAATGATCCGTATTAGATCATTCAACGATGAACTGATATCATTTATGTTCATTTTTATAAATAACAAAAATAATATAAACGAGTTGGGAAAGTTAGGTCACATGGGTAAGTTCGGTCACATGGGGCGGACTTTTATAGTCGGTCGGGCCCGACTATGGAATACCCTACACCTTTGGTGGAGATATTAATGTGGCATATTTAATTGCATACCTTAATTTTGAAGTTTTTAATTATGCTGAACCTCCCCACCCTCAGAATATTATTCATATATCAGAAATTTACGTCTTATATCCCCATAAATTAAAAATTTATATAAAGTATAAAAAACTAAAAAAAAAATTTTAAAAATATAATTGGGCGGAACACGTCTATATTTAAAATTTTGAAAGGCTAATATTCATTGATTTGATTTTAATAATTTACGTATCAAATTTCCACTATGAAAACCCGGGAAATAATGAAAAAGAAAAGTGGTCGGATCACGCCCATTTTTGGACCACATATTTTAAGGTGAATTCTAACAATATGTTTTAAACTTTATAACTATACCTTGAATACTTTTCGAGTTATTAGTTCCGAAAGAAAAGTGGCTTGTATGGGAGGTGGGCGTGTCCGTTGACCGATTTGGCTCATTTTCAAACTCAGTTCCTACTTTTGGCTAAAATTTATTGAGACAAAATTTCATCGCATTCTGATCAGTATTTCTCAAGTTATTTTGTATTCGGACAGCAAGACAGCAAGACGGACAGACAGACAGACAGACAGGCGAACATGGCTAAACGGACTCGGGTAGTGATGCTGATCAAGAATATATATACTTTTCCATACCGGACACGCCTCCTGAGGGCGTTACAATATCTGCACAAACTTAATATACCCTGTACCTCATAGGTGTAGGGTATAATAAATAAAAAAAGTCCAGTTTTCAGCTTTTTTTTTTTTTAAATTTAAGTTTTTCAGTTAGTTTTTTATACAATCTTAAAATTCATTTAAAACAGTATAGCTATCGGTTTATCGTTTTTAAAATTTAAACGTATATCGGGTAAATTTGAAATACAATCTATTGTTAAACAAGAAAATGAATAAGTTGGAAATTTTGCAGTTTTTATGCTAAATGGTTTAACTGAATTAACTGAAAATGATTTGTATTCAAAAACTGATGAATTAAATAGTAATATGCAATTATTTTCAGAGGTAATTTTCAATTTTCAATTTCTATAAAATGACAAACATTTCCGTGCAAATTTGTGTGCCGCCAACATACTGCTGGCTGCGTTATATAATTGGCTCTTGTGTGTGTATTCTGTGATGTGCATGAAGGATTCACAATGTCGAACCGTCGGATATCCATGTTGTAGCATTATGTGACAGCCGGTCGGTCCATTGACGTCAACAGCAAGCAATGTGTACAAAATCAATGCCAAGTATGGTGTTATCGATGCTCTTAGACGCACATCTTGGCGAGTCCCTCTCAGACACACATCCAAACATTTATTCAGCTATCTCAAAGGGGTATCTCTGCTATGTAACTTACGGCTCGTTAGGTTGTTGTCGTAACTCTGGCGTGTGGTGTCGTCGTCGTGTCATCTAAATCGGTGTGATGGCGTCGGAAGAGGCGGTACGTCGCGTCGCCTGTCAAATGTCTGTCAAATGAATTAATTACACACGATATCGATGTTGAGGCAGGCGACTATTTTGAAGCGGTACAGGCTGTTTTAGCACCTACGAAAATCCTATCGATACAACTAATCCGATCAATACAACCGCATTAGTATCTCGATAAATGCGAGTGTGTTTTGAGTGTGCGTGTGTCTTGTTAATATGTATTAACTTTGCAATTGACAGCATTTCGTATGATTTGTGGTCTTAAGATAGCTTTCAAAACGGGTTCAGGCGACATGCGTTGGACTTAAAGATGCTGCAAATGATAAATGTCATTTACGTCATGCATAGCTCATGTTGCTAGAATATGGCGCGCGCGACATGTGTCTGAGTTCAATGGCAACATGTGTGACAGACAGTGTTGCTTCGTTCAAGTAGCTGTTACTGATACAAAATTCACATCATTCATATGTTATAATTATAGAGTATTGTAGTAAACTCAAATTATCCTAATTAAACGCATTCAAATGTCACTCATATCACACTTAAAGCCTATTAATTGTGCACCATAAAAATGTTATAATTAACTTCTATTCTAAGTGTTGTTTTTTTTTATAGCTATTTTGTTTTTCAAGTTAAACAATTTCAGCTATAATTAAAGAAAATAAGAGTGCCACCAAAACTATTCAATTAAATGTTTTTGGTTCGTTTGTAATTGAACTCATGGGAAAATTGTCCAGCCACACATGCGATTGTTATCCCTAATTCATTTCCAATAAATATCGACAATCATCGAACTCAATATTTACATCGTCATTAAATATGCATCAACTTGTGGACATTTATAAATGACGTCAATGACGAACGCTCTTGATGCACGTGCATTAAAATATAATTATTATAAAAAAAAATCTTCTAGTCTCATTAAGTACTACTATGTGTACTACATACAACTACAAAGTATTTTTGAAATTTCCAAATAGTAATACCTATGTTATTTAGTCGTTTATTTTGTCCTTCAGTTATAATCATCATGCACACGCCTCACATAATCCACTCACATAAATTCGATTCGTTGCTAGTGTTGCCAACCTCCTCCTCATGCCTCAAGGTGAACATGTTAATTACTCCACAATTCGGCTCAATTTTCTGTTTTTGTTTCCAAATAAATGCTATTGATCCGCACTGAGTCACGCAGTTTGCCTCTGAAATTAACCTCATGTCATTATAGCAGCAATATAAAAAAACGTTGTAGAAAATTTTATACAAATTAAATTTAATGCTTTGTGCACATTTAGGGCCGTTTTCACAATGTCCAGTTAAGTGTTTCAATTCCATATATTCTATTGGTAACTCTGAGTTCAAGTGGCAGTTAGTGCTTAACCGAAGATGCTGAAAACGGCTCTTAAATTATAGCTTTAACATTTTTCTATTTTTTCGACAAATAATAAAAACATTAAAAAGTTGAGACACTGAAAATAAAAATTAATAAAACCAATATTTCTGACTTGTCACAGAACTTTTTTTTTAAATTTCTAATTTCACAATATTCGTTACCCTTCCGATAAATAATAATAATACCATTAGTTTGTTAAATAAACATAATTATTTCCGTTTTTTATTTGAACTACTTTTTAATCCCTTCGCCATGAAAGAATATTTGTCTTTTATATTTTTTTTTGCAGCTCGTTAACTTTGCAAAATATTTGTCAGATTTTTTGCACATTAAGCAAAAATGACGCGTTCACTCTGCCATAATAATGATGATGACGCACTCTTCCCTCTAATTACATTTGATTGCATCAACAAATTTAATTTGAACATCAAACATTTCAACGTCCTTTTGCACCCACATTAGGGCATACAGACTACCCCATGCATTCACTACATATTACGTAGCGTCATAGTGTCAATGCGTTGATTATTTTCAATTACTTGAAACTTGTCAACACTGTCTGATTTTATAGACAGCCAAACAAACCAACGAACTACACTTTTTTACCGCAACTTCTTAGTAACAAATCGCACAGACACACACACACACATTGGTGATGCCACCTGGCGGCAACGCGAAAAAGTGCAAACAGCAGACGAGCAAAGTTTGCACATTTTGCACGACGTGGCAACGAACGATGCGTCGTTCGTACGTCGTGCAGCACCTTCGCTCTAATTGGATTGTAATGGATAAGTGAGTCGTGAGGCGAGACGATTTCATGTGCAACGCCCATCGGCAACATCGGCACCATCCCTGCTACTCGACTGAAGAAACAGTTATTTGTGGTAGTTGAGTAAAGCTTAAGTAATCGGTGCTCACATGCCTTTCAGACTATCTATCTATCTGTCTGTCTGTCCGTCCCCTGTCTGCCTCTCTCTGTCCACCCGTCTGTCCGTTTGTTCAGCGTGTGCCAGATCCAAGGGTATGTGTTTACACTACGCGTAGTAAAGGTGCAAATTATTCATTCATTCAATGTGTGTCTCGAGAAGATTTTTTTAGTCATTGTATAACCTAGAAGTAGAAGGAAAAAAGAATGAACAAAATAAAGCACTTTATTCATACATGAATCGAATGTCAGGAAAAAAAGTAAGAATTCGAAAACAAAGATAAACCAGAATTCGATAAAAATCGTATTCAAATAGTTTTATTTTTATAGAAGAATTACTGGAACCATTGTTTAATTGAAGGGGGTTAATTTATAAATTGTCGCATAGTACAAAAAAACGTTTCAATATGATGAATTTTTCCATCAAACATCAATTAAAAATTTCCAACAATAAATAGTTGTCTGAAAAATATTTTTGTTTTTCAAAAATTAAAAAAAAAAAAAATCGGAAAAAAAAAATATTTTTGAATCCTTAGAAACTACATGTATTTGTCAATAGCTCTCATAATTTTTCGAAATAAAGATTTTGATCCAAATAAATTGGAACAAGTATACTTTTAACTATAAGAATGCCAAATTTTAAGTTCAGAAGACTTTACCTCTATTTGTTATGGTTATTTAAAGTTCAAACATTTAGCGTCTTCACAGTTTCATGGTATTGGTACGACATTGTATGAATACGACAATAAGTCATTTAAACTGTGAACACCATTTTTTGTTCAAATGTTTCGTCAAATAAATGCAGCTGATTCTTATAAATTTAGGATTTTTTTCAAATTATCAAAAATATGACTCGAGTTATCAATAAAAACATGAGTACTATTTATCTTCAATTTCAAAATTTATCTTCATTTCACAAAATACGACACCATAAAACATGCCTCTGTGCTACTCTTAAATATAACTCTTGTGGTATTTTACTTTTATAAGGGATGCAACAACTAATTGACATTTATGTGTTATTGTGTCGTATATATACTACATGGTACGAATACCATACTAAAATACAACGAACTGTGAATACGCTAATTGAAAAATACATTGAAATGCTATATGCTTTTTGCCCATTCTCCGTGTCTTATACCAAGAACTTCACTTTAGGATCACACTGGTTAAGAAGTAAAGGGTTGTTCAACCGGGTCGCTACAAAAGTAGAGCGACAGGGACAGCAAACGACGCCATATTTCTTGCCGCTCTTTTGACATTTCTCTTTAGTAAGGTTTGCCATTGATGGAAAGATATACGAGCCAACAACGAGTCGAAATTATTAAAATTTACAACCGAAATTCGAATTCGTATATATTTCCATCATGAAATGGCAAACCTTACTGAAGAGAAATGTCAAAAGAGCGGCAAGAAATATGACGTCGTTCGCTGTCCCTGTCGCATTACTGTTGTAGCCTCCCTGTTGAAAAACCCTTGAAAAAAAACTTTTGTAGCGCTCTTATTGAAAAATCCTTTATATTCTCACTACACTTCGGAGATCAATGTAGTATATTGTTGCGGAAATTGTTCTACAAGTTCGCATCACAGGTTTGTGTACAAAATAAAAATTTATGTTTGGTTTAAATTATAACAATTTATTTTATATATTCAATTGAACTAACCACTTTACTAATTATCAATTCATGTACCCAATTTTGCTTGACTAGATATATTCGACTACTTTCAAATTACTACTGAAGTCTTGCTACTCAGTTGCGGCGCCTTCATATGCTGCATACACTAGTTCGACATATTCTCAGTTCTCGAAGAATCGACAAACTTCTATACTCTACGAGAATCCGTAGATGCTTCTACGTTATCATAGTATCACATTCGCACTCATATGTCGTAATGCACTGATCTTCCAGCTCTTTTTCGCGCCCCGCCTCTGTGCGTTGAATGATCTTCAATCTCTGCCTGACACATATCTTTAGAATACTGAATCCGTCTTCTGTCGCAATCACTTTTATTTATTGTCTGTAGTACGATAGTACGATCACCGAAAAAGTTGAGAAAAAATCGAGAATTTGCAGATTATCGAGTGGAACATTTATTACCATTATTATTGGAAATAGCCTAAAAGTTTTTTTTTTCTAATATTTTGCATCACAAAAACAGCACAGAAAAAAAATGTACATCATATTGATGAATTCCGTTCTTCAAACCAGGATTCATTGTATTGAAGAGCCATTCATAATATTAATGACTAACGCCATCAATGTTATGAATGCTATCATAAATATGATCATTACCAAGCGTTCGTAACTGTGTTCTTCAATATGATGAACTGTATGTGAAGAATACGTTTCATCATATTAATGAACCAAAATATAAAATACAACTATATGTTCTTTATATTTAAGAATGCTGTTCATTAAACCAAATTTCTATCAACATATTTTTTTTTTCGTTCATGTTTTGCCGTACTTCTCAATTCTCAAGTAGTTCTTGTGTGTTATTTCTTATATAATGCTTGCTCGACATGCATAAATTAGTAAAATGTTTATAAAAAATATATTTTTGAAAAAAAATATATTTTTTCAAACAAAATTTTTTTCGAACAAATTTTTTTTTTTCGAAAAAATTTTTCGAACAAAATTTTTTTTCGAAAAAAATTTTCAAACAATTTTTTTTTCGAAAAAATTTTTTTTTTTTAACAAATTTTTTTTTCGATTTTTTTTTTTTTACATTTTTTTTTGGAACAATTTTTTGTATTTTTTTTTACTGTTATTTTTTAAATAATATTTTTACACTTTTTTTCAAATTATTTTATAAACATTTTTTTTTTTGTTGAAAAAATATTATGAACAGATTCATCAATATGACAATTCAAATTCATTGTATTGAATATTTTGTTCATATATATAATGAATACATTCAATAATATGTCATTTAATGAACGTGTGTGGCAGAACAGTGTGGCAGAATTTCTAAAATACCAATTACTTGCGGATGTATTTGAAGAAAAATGTAGTTACGATATTTTGCTTGTCCCAATTTATTTCGACAAATGTTTCAATTGTATTATAAAAAAAAGCTCATATATACAAACGGTTTGTTATTCCGAATTTTGGCAAACGACAACAGGGAAATGACACGTATAGGAACATTTTGACACATGTTTAATGAAAATTAAGACAAACCAGTGGTCAGTATATTACTTTGGTGGAAATATGCATTGCAAGAACATAATAAATTAAAATTTAATATGTGTTCTTTAAAGAATATGTCTACTATTCTCCACGAATACTACTATTATTAGATTTTTTACCATTACCAGAAAAGGAGTTAAATATACTTGAAATAGTCACTAAAAGAAATATAACATTTATGTTATATGACATGAAATAGTCCGTATGAATAAAAATTTGGACCGCGAAATGTTCAAAAATGATGTTGCAGTGACATGCTACTCATAAAGAGGTTTCCAATACATTTTTTTTCCAAAATGTTGATTACGATGTTCTGCCTTGGATGGTAACGATATTTCGTCGCATGAAAATATTTCGTACGAATTTCATTTTTATGGTACTTCTGTTGGAACTGATATAAAACTATTTGAAACAAAGACTTTATTTCTAAAGTTATTAATATTGTCAATACAGAAATATTAAAAATTCTTTAAAATATCCTTATCATCAGGGCAAGTGTTTTTTGGCACAAAATATAGTTAAAAATGGCACGCAAAATGGCACAAAAAAACAGTAAAAATGGAACAAAAATAGGCAAAAATGGCACAATAATAGGCAAAAATGGCACAAAAATAGTCAAAAATGTCACAAAAATTGTCAGAAATTGCAAAAAAGGCAAAAAAATAGCAAAAAAAAAAAACCTTTATAAAAGTTTTCAATTAACTATTTTTGTTGATAATCATAGATTTCTCTTTTACATGGTCTAATATTTATTTCGTTAATTTCATTCACAAAATTAAGAACATACAAAAATAAGTACACAAGAAAAGGACGACATATATTTTTTTAATACAACCAGAAAATCGAAAATAATATTTAAAAAGTTTTGCCAGAGTGTAAAAAAGGCATTTTTAGGCAAAGTATATCAAAATTGGCAAATTTACAAAATAATTGAAAAAATGGCAAAAATAGCATTTTTTGGCAAAAGCCAAAAAGAACATGTCCTGCTTATCTTAAACGTATTTTATGATTTTAAGACTATCGAGCATGTTTTAGCTTCTAATCGAATTTATACTGAAATTTAAAGAAACGTTTTCAATTCATTTTTGTTCTATCAACTGTAGACATTTGAAAAAATAATTTTACATTTATTTTTACAAATATTTCTGTCAAAAGATTACTTTTAATATTCATTTTTTCAAAAAATATGATTTCTTTTATGAAGTTAAAGACATACAAACGTTTGTGATTTCAACAAATGTGTTGCTTAATTGTGGCAAACATAAGAACAGACTATTATATTAATTGAATAATTTTCTCGCATCAAGGTTTTTCAAAATTTTGTTTTGTTGCTTGCAGAAATAGTAGTATTGTATTACTAACAAATATACTTTTTATTATACCAAATGTTTATAATTGGATTAATGATTATGCCTCAAACATGCACATTCCGAATTATTGTATATGTTTTTAGAAATCATTATATAAATGGCACAATCATTTTGATAAACATGGAGTTATAAGAATCAATTTAAATTATAATATGATGTGTGCAAATATAATATGTTTTGACACAATCATTCCATTAACATAATTTTAGCTCATATTAATTATATTTTAATTCATTTAATTATATGTTAACTATATTTTAATTAAAGATTAAAATAAGTATAGATATTATCTAAAGTGTTAGTTTATTTATAAGTTTCCCTATATAGATGTGTAATTGAGAATAGTTTAAATTTCAAAATGTTAACTATACCAACAACTAACTTTAAAAATGTGCGATTAATTTATGAAGTTCTTTCAAATCTGCACTTAACTTAAAAATCCATGTGCATGTGAAGATGAACGACTTATCCTAAAAACACCACCTAAAGACAGCTCTTTGCATGTGTTTGCAAAAGTATCTATGATGGGTAACTGAAGGCATGGCAACGAGGTGTGGTGTGTTTGTATCTGGCGGATGTCTGTA
The DNA here is from genome assembly GCA_951804985.1 of Dryomyza anilis. Taxonomy (NCBI): domain Eukaryota; kingdom Metazoa; phylum Arthropoda; class Insecta; order Diptera; family Dryomyzidae; genus Dryomyza; species Dryomyza anilis. Next base: position 88,635,224 of record OX638132.1, on the reverse strand, counting down.
TCTGTGGATGCAGATACTTGCGTGTGTGTGGGTTGCCAACTTTATGCAAATGTGTGCAACGATTATTTGCCACAGCTTAATTTGAAGCGGATTTAGTGCACTCTCCTTTGTGAGCACATGCAAAACAACAGACGATGAATTAGCCTTCTACGGAGAAGTATTTCTTTTGTTGACTTTTATTACCTGAATAATGAATAAACTCTTTACAGAAAGATGAAGATGATGATGAATAACAAATATAATAGAAAACAAATATAATAAAAATATTTAATATCATATTTTACAGTATATATAAAGTTTATATGTCTTTGGTTGGATTTCTATTCACAGTTGCTGTCACTTTAAGAATTTTGTTAGGGTTTTGCTTATTCTCTAAAGTGTTTTTTATACTTCTTGTAATGTATAGTTTTACACTTTTAGATTTAACTTTGTTAGTCTGACTGCGCCCTTCAAACATAACTTTTAATTAATAAACTTATGAAACTAGGGTAAAATGTCAACCGGTTGCTTGAGATGGGTGTAAGATACTGGATGTATAAATGGAGGGTAAAGTAGGATACTTAAGGGTTATTTGATTTATATTTTTAATAAACCACATTCAGAATTTTTAAGAGCTCGAGACAAAATTTCTAGCATTTTTCAAGTATATTTCGGGCATATTCCCCGTATACACACAGATAAATGGAATATTTTAAAACGTGTTTAGGAGGTTGTCATATTTTGATGCATTCTTATCGCAGATTAACAACATATTTTCGGAACGAGCAGATAATAGGCAGATTTACACCATTTACAAATGTAATTCAGACAAGATCGATTGTAATTTAAAAGACATAAATTGAAATTCAGATATTCCATATGAAATTCAAAAGATATCAACTTAAATTCAGAATTTTTCATATGAAATTCTGAAATTTCTATTTGAAATTCAGAAATTTCCATTTGAAATTCAGAAATTTTCATTTAAAATTCAGACATTTTTATTTGAAATTCAAAATTTTCCATTTGAAACTCAGACATTTATATTTGAAATTCAGAAATTTTCATTTGAAATTCTGAAATTTCTATTTCAAATTCAGAAATTTCCATTTGAAATTTAGAAATTTTCATTTAAAATTCAGAAATTTTCATTTGAAATTCAAACTTTTCCATTTGAAACTCAGAAATTTTTATTTGAAATTCAGACATTTTCATTTGAAATTCAGAAATTTCCATTTGAAATTCAAAAATTTTCTTTTGAAATTCAGAAATTTTCTTCGGAATTGTGTAGATACAAACTTTGTCTTTATTTGCATGAAATCTTTCTAAAAAATCGTCAATTTGATGAATGACTGAAAATGTGTTCATCAATTTGTGGAAGTGTATGCGAAGGCATATACTTCATCAATGCACAAATACATTATCAAATATTTCACGAGGAAGACAAATAAATAATACATAAAAGATTTTTTAAAATTCATTGAAATCAGTCGTCGCAGTGAGGATTTTTTTAGTTCGATTTTGTTTCGGTGGATTTTAAATTTTAGATTGTATATACAAATTGAAAATTTTTAAATTAATTTGTATAAAAAAATCCCGGTTTTCATGTTAAACAATTAAAAATAAATAATAATACAAAATCAACATTTGTAATTTGAATTTCGAATAAAGTGAAACACAAAGGTAATTTTTTTTAAATGTGTAGAAGGTGGTTAAATTTTGTAGAATTATAAAGGCAGAATCGCGGCATTTATGGGTATTCGCAGAAAATATGCAGCATTTGAAACCAACTTTACATTTGTCTGCACGGTTAGAAAAGATTTGTTTGAATATGTTTGAATGTAATTAAAATATAAAACGAAATCACCATACATGTATTACGAATGACGTGTAATTAAATTATTATTCAGATTGTAATAACATATTACTATGTGTAAACATGTTATATATTCCCCAGCAGAATCTGTCAAACTTATCATAAATATGTTACAATACAAACATAAATTTTTAATTGCATTTGTATATACTATTTCTTGGCAGTTTACCTGGTTATTACTATGTTTCAAAACAAACACAAAATGCTATTCAAATCTAATTATAACGTATGTTCGCAACGCTCGTCTTCATTCGATTAGTTATCGACAGACAATGTTTGCAACGTTGCGCAGCATTTTCTACCTACGCCATCTTTTGCCATCGTTTGAACATATTGATGTTTAAAACAAACAAAAAAGATTTAAATAAATGTATTCTTCCAACATTCTTCTTGTATACGAAGTTGACACTCGTTGAATAGAATTTTCTAACTACATTTCTTTTGTCGTCGTTTGAAGTATCTATTGGTCCTTTTAAACATACTGATGTTTGAAAACAAACAAAACAAATAAATTAGATGTAAATAAAAGTATTCTTGCAATATTCTTCTTGTATACGAAGTTGACACTCGGTGACCGCCATTTTCTGCATACGTGTCTTTTGATGTTTGTTGTGGGGAAACGTATTCGTATCGGTAATACTATGTCATTTGTAAATATAAAAAAAAATATACAAATTGTGGTACAAAAAGTACATAATTTAATAGTACAGTATATAATTTAATTGTTCCTGGATGTTTTTCTTAAAATATTGTGAAAAGCCCACACGGATATTTCATCAAAAAAAAACCACAACTAAAAAATCAGTGCTTCTACTTTCAAACAGAATTCGGCATGGTTTTTTACAACAGGCTCCGCGAATTCCTTGCCAACGTTATGTGCTGCTGAGACTTGTACTTGCAGTTTTATTTCAATTATTTATTTATGCATTTAATTCCCACTGTGCATGTTTAATGATTTTTAATAAAAAGAAAACAATATTTAAATTTATTTTAGGATTCCTTTCCAAAAATATATAGATATGATTTTATGCAAACATACTACTTTTTCAACTGATATGTTTCTCTGGAAACATATTTATATTCAGGTCGTTCCAAATCAGGTTATATTTTAAACATATTTATGTTTCGGTTCAAATAATTATATGGTTTGGATGTAGTAATTATTATGTTTCTATTAGAACATATACCATTTTTAGGGGCAACATCAAAATGTTTCCGTGATATCATAATGTAAATCAGAGCTCATTACAACACTTTTCAACCCTGTTTACAAATGATTTATCAGGCAATTATATATTATGTTTGCATAAAATTCTAAACATACATGTTATGACTGCAAAATTATGTTTGGGAGAGCCATTTTTTTCCAGCGTTTACTTAAAATCAATGGAAAACAGTTTCAAAACCGCCTCGAACATGACAAAAATTATGTTTAACAAACATTTCTATTTTCTAATTTCGAAAAACAAATCCTTAAATGTCAATCAAAATAAATTTTTTCTCCATAGGTTATCAAATTTTGAGGCATTTTTTTGGGATAGGTCTGCTTAAAATGTTTTAAATCAATATTTTTAAATTAACATGAGGCTGTCGGAATTCAAAAGGCACTGAATTATTTCAATATTTTAAATAATAACTCTCGTTAAATTAAAACCTATTTAATACATTCCATGAAACACATTCTCATAAATCATAGACCTATTTTTCAATTACCTATAAACTTAATTGTATAGGAAAAATGTTTATTATTTTTAACGACATTCCAGACTATTATAAAAGTGCACCTGATCGATTCACTTTAACAACCATTCTCCCTACCATTCTCCACTCCTCTTTGTTGAGTTTCTCGGTTAGCATGCTCTTCATTTGGGGGTCTTGCTTTAGTTTGTGTTGCCCGCTTTATAAAAACGGTGCCACTTATGCCATCGCAAACACCGGAGTAACCTACTTCCGCATGAAGCCGCCGACCGACGCGACGCGACGGTACAGTACAGTACGACATGCCTTCGAATAGTGCAACAAAAGCGAATCCAAGAAGTTCACTTGCGTTGCGTGTCTGTTGTGAATGTGATGGACTTTTTTTCCCATTTTTTCCGTTTTTTCTGTCATGAATGAAAGGCGTACATGGTGCCACGGAAGCACAAAATGGCGACAAAAACATTTAAATTGTTTTTTAAGCACTCCATTAATGCTATTGTAGTTGTTATTGTCATTTCCATTTGTTGGCTTCAAGTGGTATAACCTATGTTGTAGTTGCTATTGTTTTTTTACCTATTATTGTACCTATCTTATATTGTGCAGGCTGCGTGTCAAGTTCATGCCAAAACGAAATATTAAATTCTATGGAAAAAGTTCTTAGAATTTGTGAGTAGTTTTTATGTTAAGGCAAGGATTAAAATCCAATTTTCTAGAATTGCTTGTGAACGCATTTCAATATCCATATAAAAGTCTTTATTATTGCCTCGATGGCGTTGATGAGGGTACATTGAAGGGTACCTAATCATTGGCTTGGGTTGGATTTAAACAAATTGATATATATCGACTTAATGCAAAGCTCTTGGGTTTGTCAATCTCAACACGTTTATTTTTAGTTCTGTATTTTTTTTTTAGTATTAGTGAAAATTTGGGTAGTTTTATATTTGCACAGTCAGAAAAAAGCACATTAAACTTTGATCAAAATAACATTTATTAATTTAATAGTGTATTTAATTATTTAATATTTTGTAATAGTTAATAGTATTTACCTATTAAAATAATAATTGATCGTATTGAATAATTTTTATAGTAAAAAACTCTTAATTGTAGAGTATGTTTTTAATATTTTATAAACTAAGGTTTCTTTAAGAATTTAATAGGATAATCAAAATATATTCAAATGATATTTATAAAAGACTCTTTTCTGCTTCTTTTTTGTAATGAAAAATATAGTGCCTTACACAACCAGTTTTCTAAAAAAATTGTATAATATTTTAATAAATACTATTATTTCCAAATTATTTTAAGAAATTTGAATCTAAACGCGAAAAATGTGGATTTATTTGGACTATTTTTGGATGAGATTTTATGTATTTCGAATCTAATGCAAATAATTAAATGATTTAATGTTACATCGAACATAGTCCAAACTAACGATTAAAATGATTATTTTTTTTTCATCGGTACTAATTTTTGAAATAACTCCTATCAACACAGTTTCCGTCGAAAAATATTGAAATGTATAAAAGTTTAAAATCTATTTAAAGTCGACTTTAAATTTAAAAACAGCTTTTTGACATTTTATTTTTTGTGAAAATTGTCAAAAAAAGTCGACTTTAATTTTAAAGTTGCCTCTAAATTGTCTACACGCTGCAAAAACATAATTTTGCAGGCATTAACATGTATGTTTGGAATTTTATGTAAACATAATATATAATTGCCTGATCAATCATTAGTCAACAGGGTTGTCTTGAGAGTTGAACAGCTTGAACAGAGACTTGAATGAGCTCTGATTTACATTATGATATCACGGAAACATTTTTATGTTGCCCCTTCAAAAGGTATATGTTCTAATAGAAACATAATAATTACTACATCGAAACAAAATAAATATTTGAACCGAAACATAAATATGTTTAAAATTTATCATGATTTGGAACGACCTGAATATAAATATGTTTCCAGAGAAACATATCAGTTATTTCAGTTCAAAAAGTAGTATGTTTGCATACAAACATATCTAAATATAAAATATTGTTTTTTTTTTTATTAATTTTTATTAAAAATCATAAAACATACACTGTGGCAATTAATAATATTTGAATTCATATACACATTTTTAAATGCATAAATAAATAATTGAATTAAAACTGCATGTACAAGTCTTAGTGCAGCACTTAGCGTTGGCAAGGAATTTGCGGAGCCTGTTGTAAAAAACCATGTCGAATTCTGTTTGAAAATAGAAGCACTGATTTTTTAGTTGTGGTGTTTTTTTAGATGAAATATCCGTGTCAGCTTTTCACAATATTTTTAGAAAAACATTGAGAAACAATTAAATTATATACTGTACTATTAAATGATATTAAATTTTGTACCACAATTTGTATATTTTTTAAAATTTACAAATGACATCGTATTACCGATACGAATACGTTTTCTCAACAAACATCAAAAGACACGTATGCAGAAAATGGCGGTCACCGAGTGTCAATATCGTATATCAGAAGAATATTGCAAGAATACTTTTATTTACATATAATTTAATTTTTTTTGTTTGTTTTCAAACATCAGTATGTTTAAAGGACCAATAGATACTTCAAACCACGACAAAAGAAATGTAGTTAGAAAATTCTGCTCAAAGAGTGCCAACTTCGTATACAAGAATAATGTTGAAAGAATACATTTATTTGAATTCAATTCATTTTTTGTTTATTTTTAAACATCAATATGTTCAAACGATGGCAAAAGATGGCGTAGGCAGAAAATGCTGCGCAACGTTGCCAATTTCGTCTGTCGATAACTAATCGAATGAAGACGAGCGTTGCGAACATACGTTATAATTAGGTTTGAATACCATTTTCTGTTTGTTTTGAAACATAGTTATAATCAAGTAAACTGCCAGGAAATAGTATATTCAACTGCAATTAAAATTTTATGTTTTTATTGTAACATATTTATGATAAGTTTGACAGATGCTGCTGTGGAATATATAAAATGTTTACACATAGTAATATGTTATTACCATCTGAAAAATAATTTAATTATAATTTAATTTAAATAATTTATTACGAATGAAGATACATGTATGGTGATTTCGTATTATTTTTTAATTACATTCAAACATATTTAAACAAATCTTTTCGATCCGTCTATCTATTTTTCTATAAATTATTAAAAAATAGAAATTTGACGAGCATTTTTCTGAAAAAGACTACGTAATAAAACAAAAACTGCATTAGTCTGCATTAATATGAAATAATGTTATTTTTTATTGAAAACGGATTATATAAAATGTAACAAAATTATGTTTATAGCGAATATTTTAAAAAGTAGAGCATATAGAAAAACGTTAGTAATTGTAATAGTTAATTTGAATAATTATAAATAATTAAAAATTGTTTAAAAAAATGTAAATTTTTCGAGTTTAGTTCCAAATTTCTCAAATACTAAAATTATTCTTGACAATTAAAAGAAATATTACGTTCGGAACTTTGAGTATCAAAAGTGATAAACCACAGTATAAAAAAATTCAAATTTTTTTTTCTCAAAAACAGTAAAAAACGAGTTGGGAAAGTTAGGTCACATGGGTAACTTCGGTCACATGGGGCAGATTTTTATAGTCGGTCGGGCCCGACTATGGAATACCCTACACCTTTGGTGGGGATATTAACCCTCAGAATATTATTCATATATCAGAAATTTACGTCTTATATCCACATAAATTAAAAAATGTATATAAAGTATAAAAAACTAAAAAAAAAAAAAATTTAAAAATATAATTGGGCGGACCACGCCTATATTTAAAATTTTGAAAGGCTAATATTTCATAGATTTGATTTTAATAATTTACGGATCAAATTTCCACTATGAAAACCCGGGAAATAATGAAAAAAAAAAGTGGGCGGATCACGCCCATTTTTTTACCACATATTTTTAGGTGAATTCTAACAATACCTTTTAAATTTTATAACTATACTTTGAATACTTTTCGAGTTATTAGTTCCGAAAGAGTTATATAAAAGTGACTTGTATGGGAGGTGGGCGTGTCCGTTGACCGATTTGGCTCATATTCAAACTCATTTCCTACTTTTGGCTAAAATATATTGAGACGAAATTTCATCGCATTCTGTTCAGTATTTCTCAAGTTATTCTGTATTCGGACAGCAAGACGGCAAGACAGCAAGACAGCAAGACAGCAAGACGGACAGACAGACAGACAGACAGACAGACAGACAGACAGACAGACAGACAGACAGACAGACGGACATGGCTAAACGGACTCGGGTAGTGATGCTGATCAAGAATATATATACTTTTCCATACCGGACACGCCTCCTAAGGGGCGTTACAATATATGCACAAAGTTAATATACCCTGTACCTCATAGGTGTAGGGTATAAAAATTAAATAAACATCTGGAATGTCGAATCGTAATCGATTATTATTGCCAGATACAAATTTGCATATTTACATATTTTTAGCAAAAAGTCGTAGTGCAAAATTCCATACAGAACTCCTGGAATTGTTCTGCGATTTATTACGAAATAACTGTAAACTTAAGGAACAAAGTGTATATATATATAAAAATAAAGAAAATTGTCTCAGCTATGTTCAAAGATAATTAAAAAAATATATTGTACTAAAAAGTATTTTTAGAATAAAAATCGTACTGATAATTTCAATACGGAACTTTTCGTTCCGTCCGAAATGTTGCTGTGATTTATTATGCAAAAACTATAAACTTTCGAAGAAAAGTGTAAATATACGAATAAAGCACATGATTTCATCTATATTTTTTATTAATTCAAAAAAAATAATTTATACGCAAAAGTTGCTGATGTTTTGGAATTTTCATATGAACCTCGACATGCACTTCCGTTATTGCCTCGTTCGGAACGACCACTATTTAATTTATATCTTTCGATTAATCGTATAGAATTCTCTAATTGGTTGCAGATGTTTAGTCATATTTAAATACTACATGTACAAAAAGTAAATTCATTAATTCTCCTTCGAGATATTAAAGTTTTAGGCATACGAATGTTCCGTTCGGAATCCCAGGAAATGCCCATATGCGATTTTATCATTTACTAAAACATTTATCAAAATCATTTACTAAATTTCATTTTAATTTTAGTGTGAAAAAATATTTCTTTTTGCAAAAATGAGTCAAACTGTTTAAAATATGTTTTTAAGCCAAACTAACATCTTTAGGTTTTATTTTCCAATCACAATAGTACTTAATAGTATTTTATACGATAACATTTTTTTTAAACAAGTTTTAAAAATTGACACATTTAAAAAGTTTTTATTGATTTTCCAGAAATTGAAGAAATAGACTTGACCCGTTTTTGCATCAACCCCTATATTAAATAATAAAAAAATACAAAATTTCTTATAAAAATAATCAAATTTAGTTCCTTAACATAAATTCAAAGAAATGCTTTTAGCGGAGTTTACGAAGCACTTGACCGAAAGTAGTTGTTTTTAGTTTTAAATACCCGTCATTTGCACATTCTCACACTCAGCCAACTTGAAATTAAGTTGTCGAACAACCTAACTTTTGCCCTCATCAAACTATGCAAATTTCGAAGGTGGTTTCAGCCCTTTTTCTTCCAGTTCGAGGTTCTAGCTGTTGACAACATTGTTGCATCGCGTTGTTCTGGTTGTGGTAACTGCAGTCGTGTGCCAAATCGTGCTGGGCTGCTGGATCCTTATTAAACCTAGGAAAACTTTTGTTCCTGGTGTTTGGCACCACATGCAATGTGGCTGCTTCAATCTGCGACAGCACCAAATGCTGTGACACGGTCGCAGCTGCTGTTACACGAGGTTTCGTTATTTTGATTTTTTTGTTGTTGTATCATTTTTTATTAATTTCCTTCTACTGCTGCCACCGTCATGTTGCAATTTCAAAATGTTGCACTGTGAAGGTAACAAAATAATTAAGCTGTCGCTGCCTATTGTCGAGACGTTGTAGTAGTTAAGTTTTTGTGCTGGACAAAGTTTGCGTGAAAATATTTTTGTTTCTTTTCAATATTTTGGATAATCAGCAGGGTGTGGCAGCCAGCCGGATGTGGCTGGTAGGTTAGCGGTGACTTTAAGTTTTTTGATATCAAATTAATTCATAGAATTAGAAAATCGTTGGTCATGTTTTAAATAATAGTTTGGCACATTCTTTAGAACTTATTTATCAAAATTTATTTTATAAAGGGTTGTATTCTTAAAAAAAGTAGGCTAACCTTGGGTAAAGTGGGAAATGGTGTAACTGTATTTTTTGGACATGTTTTTGCACTTAGAAAAATAAAAATAATTGTCAATTGCTTCTTAGAATGGCTATAATAAATATATAACTTTTTATTGAATTTCGAAAACAAATAAAAATTTGTTTTTAAAAGTTTTTTTTAGAGTGCTGTTGTTTGCTATAAAAAATATGCATTTTTGTCGTTTTTAATTATTAAAAATGATCGGATGTGGTATATCTTTTGAAATACAAATGGCTTCTTCAAATAATTTAACATTCCTTAAATGTTGCTAAGTTATGTTCAAATTGCGATATTGGTGTAAAGTGGGAAACCTTTTCTGGGTTAAAGTGGGAAACGAAATTTAAGCAATGTTTGTTTTAATTTTAATGAAAATATTGTGATATATGGATTATTTAACTCGTTTAGCCAAGAAAAACTTAAATCTTGGCCACAAAGCAACAATTTTAACCTCACTTGAAAGAGATTCTTCAACTTCTTTAGAAGAACAAGAATTTTGTACAATTTGCTTGAATGAAATTCCGAAGAAATTTAATTTTAACAATTAAGTGAACAATTCAGTGAACTTCTATATCTGAAAATAGCCTGTATACTTAAAACTTGCGACCTTGACGACGCCAGTGTTCATTGTCAATCAAAATTTTCTAACTAGGAGTAAATGCACCATTTTGTGGTCGTATTTTCTTAAATTTTTTTTCTTTTTATTTTTCTTGCTTTACGGTGCTTTTTTTACTTTATTAAAAAAATTTTACCCTTAATATATTTAATTTTCTTATTAAAAAGAAAACATGAAAAAAATACTAAAATAGCATTTTTGTGAAAATTTTAAAGTTTCCCACTTTACCCTAACATTTTTCAAAAAGTCCGAAATTGCGCTGTTTGAAAAATCGCTCATAATTCAATTAAACGACATATAAATGGTATTCTGCTAATGCAAAAAGTTAGATCATGAACAAGTCTATGGAATATATCCTTCAAAATAATTTAGAAAATCATTCAATTGTACATTTTTAGAACAAAATCAGAGCATGTCCCACTTGACCTCAAGCTGCTCTACCTATAAGCAAGTCTATATTTTCTGAGGAAATCTTTATTTTTATTTGAGATTTTTTAAAAGTAAATAGTAAGTTCAATGTTTTTACTATTTCGAACCATTTTAAAACTAAAAAAAATTGATGTATTATCTGAAAATTTTGATCTAAGTCAATGGGAATGTTCAACATAAAAGCTATACAAATTTTAAAAACATCACTATTTTGAATATGTTCTTTAAAATAGAGATTTTCGATTGCCGTAAAGTATAGGATTTATTTCCAATTGTTATTGATATATGAAATCCATTGAATTTGTTTTTTACTGTTCCAGTTAAGCGTGAATGAGTTCATATATTCCACCAGAAAAGTCGAATGTGGCATTGTGAAGGTGAGATATTTACTACACTGAAAAAAATAATCGACGTAAGTACAGCAAACGATTTTAATTGCATTCATTAATCAATACAGCAATGAAATTCACTAATATAATGAAAACATTTGCTATTGCAATTAATGAATGCAATTAATATCGGTTATTTTCGATTATATCGATTATTTTTTTCTGTGCATAAAAGAGCGCTAATTCTCAAAATAAACAACAAAATATGAGCAAAATGGCTAAAACTGATAAGTAATATACTGGAAAATTCACATTTAATTACACTTCATTCGTAATACATGTATGGTGATTTCGTGTTATTTTTTAATTAATTAGGACTTTTTTATAGCAATATCGAGTATCAAATTGGTACGTAGTACGTAAATATCAGTAAGTTCTGTCGAAGTTTTGTTTTCGATACAAAAAATTGAACAATGCGTTCCGATATCGAACAAATATAATATTTCGAGATCGAGAATCGAAAAATAATGCGATATTAATGTGATAAATGTTTAAATATCGTATATTGGCATGAATTTTAATTGTAGGAGATATTTTAAAAATTAGTGTTCAGCTATGAGCTCGAATATTTTTATCGAATACAAGAAATCTTTGAGACATAAAAGGTCTTTGAGACAAGTCAGACTAGGTAAATTTAACACTTTCCAATTATAAATTTTGAGAGACGTTATTTCAATTAAATTTTGAAATGGTATAATCGGTTATCACAGAAAGTACTTTGAGATCTGGACGGGTCAACCTTGTTAAAAATACGGAGTAGTAATATGGTCAAAAAGAATAGATCTCATTACAACAAAGAAGTCTTCAGAGAAAGTTCATAAACTGGCATGTGTATGCATAACAGGAGCCATGAAAACATGTCCAACTGCGGCATTGGAGGTACTAGAACCACTTTACCTGTTCTTACGGGGGGTAGTGAAGGGAGCACTGTATTGCCCGATTTACATTGTATCTTCTGTGAGTCTCACTGTATCGCCTAGGGTTGCATTTTTTTAAATGTTCATATAAAAATAGTATTTTTTTGAAAAAATGCACCCCTAGGAGATACAGTGAGACACAGAAGATACAATGTAAATCGGGCATATCGCATGGGAAACGAAGATAACGGAATGGGTATGGGAGTCAAGGAAGCTAGCCTTATATCTGAACATCTCCCAGAAATCCCAACCATAAAGGACCACAAGACTAAAAGATTTAATTTAGTGAAAAATTCCACGACTAAACTCAGTAACAAAAAGCTATGGAAGAACATACCCGATACATATGATATGAAAAAACATGGTTAACAGATGGATCATTAACTGATGAAGGAACTGGTGCAGCAGTATATGGGCCCAGAACCAAATACTCTGAATCAATGGGAAAATTTATCAGCATCTTTCAAGCGGAAATATACGCTATTGATAGATGTATCCAGTTCAATCTTGACAGAAACTATAACAACAATAATATAACAGTTCTATCTGACATTCAGGCGGCTATTACGGCATTAGAATTATATGAGATTACCTCCGAACTGGTATGGGAATGCCTAGATAAAATAAACAAACTAAGTATTACGAACAATGTCACCATACTTTGGGTCCCTGGACACAAGGGAATAGAAGGTAACGAAGAAGCTGACAAGTTAGCCAGGAAAGGGGCCGCAACAAAGCTTATAGGCTTAGAATCATTCTGTGGGATCGGCGACAGTGTGATTAAAAAATTACTGTGGGAAGAGCAGTCAAATAGAAGAGAAGGGCTATGATTGGAGTTACCAAAGCTACGACAATCAGAGAAACTTATCAGGACCTACAATCTTAAAAGATTTATGGAATATATTAAATGAACGAAGAACAACCTAAGAATCTTGAAAGGATTTCTCACAGGTTACTGCAGACTTGGCGAACGTCTTACAAGAGTGGGTATTCAGTCCGACAACACATGTAGGTTCTGTTTGGAGGATGGTGAGATCCCAGTGCACATTTTGGAAAGGAAGAAAATTCTTGGATTTTATCAACCAAGTGAAACTGATATCAGGGAAATAAAACAAAACAAAATAATTAGGTTTCTTACTGAGATTGGCCTGGTGGAGGCCATATAGAGAATATAACATATATACCAGAAACCCTACTAACTGAGTATTACAATACCAATATTCAGCGCATCAGGACAGTACTGAATTTACTAGGGAGGTACCACAGTTGACAACGCTATCAACTATGGTTCCAAGCGGGGCACAATAGTTCCTATTAGGTCGCAGTGTATTAACCATTACAAACAATAATAATAAAAATACTCCACATTGATTTTTCATATAATACCTTAATTTTAGGGTGTTGAACTTTAAAATTTAAATTCTACCAACAAATATTAAAGCTCTAGTATTAAGTAAGGACTACTTTGCCTTGTTGTCGTAAATAATTTAAGTCGCTTTTAAACACACTTTACTCCTTTCATATACTACAGCATGAGATAATTTATTCAGGAGGGGTAAAGTGTGTGTTTTACAGAACATGGCCGCATTTGCATGCTGCAGTTAGCAGCCACGTAACTGCTGCCGTCTGCTGACTGCCTTCAGCTGCATTTCGTAGCCTCATTAAAATGTATTCTCACATTTAATTAACTTATGCGAAAGCAACTAATTGAGTCATTTCATTAAGACTATGCAGCACAATTTTTTTTTGGTTTGATGCAATTTAATCCTTTTTCTCCTCTTCCTCTTCTGTCGCATTTGTAGGAAAATGGAAGATCAGTTCCTGATGTTACAGCCAGTCCGGGACGTGCGCCGCCCGGCACGTTGCCTGCGAATCAGATGCAAGCGCTGGCTGCACAACAGCAGCATCACCAGCAACAGCAGCAGCAGCAACACCAGCAGCAGCAACGGCAGGGTGGCATCAAGGAGCCCGTGCTGCTGCAGGGTGACTTCCGCAAGGTGTCCGGCATCAGTTCGGAAATCTTTCGGCAGATAGAGGCCGTTGAGAACGATCATGATCCGAATACGGCCGCAGCTTTGGAGGTAATTCGTTCGGTGCTCTTGGTATAGAGGTCGTTTGTAAAGTTTTCCCCTTTGTTTTCTTTGACAGGCGGTGGAACGGCGCGGCGAGATGATAGTCAGAATATTGGAGCCACGTAGCATTGGTGGCAAGCAAGCCGTAGAAGCCGCGCACAAGTTAATGTCCAAGGGCGACGCTAGGCACACTGTGCAGGTTGGTTGGCTTTATGCGTCTGAAATTTTTCAATACCTCAATTTTTATTTACTTTCCAATAGCTGGTCGAAATTGTCAAACGTCCCGGACAGACGCTAGGTCTTTATATACGCGAAGGAAATGGCGCTGATCGCACTGATGGCGTCTTCATCTCACGCATAGCCCTCGAGTCGGCGGTCTACAATAGCGGTTGTCTGCGGGTACTTTATAGCAGTTTGTGCTGTTTCTTGAATTTAATTTTTTTTTATTGTATCTTAGGTCGGCGATGAAATCCTCGCCGTAAATCTCGTTGATGTGACGCACATGTCGCTTGATGATGTCGTCATCATCATGTCAATTCCCAGGCGTCTAGTTTTGGCGATACGTCAGCGACGTGGCAACCGCGGCACCGGCTCACCCGGTCCACCAACACTCTCACGACCCGAACAGAAGCCACCGCCAGTTGTGGTCATCAAACGTGATCTCAGAGACGAAGACTTAGATGAAACGGACCGCATACCCCGCTCACGATCATCACGCGAAAGACGTACAGGTATTTCGAAATAGTCGATGGTTTTAAAATACTCACCATGTGTTCTCTCTTCCCGCCGTGTAGGTGACGGTCGCGAGATGACTGAATCACGTTCACGTCTTGGTCTCGGTCTCAACAACTATAGTCCGCAATCGGAACAACTGGACATGTATTACAACACACGCGGTGGCGTTGGTCCCAGCGGCGTCAATGTACTAAATGAGCCACCCAGTTGGGGCTACAAGCCGCCACCGCCCCCATCGGTCATCACCGAGCAGCCAAAGAGTCATGCGTTTGCGCCCTCGCACGCGTACTACCAGAATGCGGGCACGTTGGAGAGCCTGGCCGAGAAGGTGCATTCGTTCTATCCGGGCGGACCATCACGACGCATGTCAGCGGGCACTGGTGTCGGCCTGGCTCAGCAACATGCACGCTTCCCTCGTTCAGGCTCTGATCAACATCTGCCACGCGTCGAGTACGCCGACTACTCCAACTCACTAGGACGTCACTCACTCTTGCGCTCGAGCCTGAAACCGAGCGGTGGTGGCGGTGTGCCCATGACAGCGGGTGGTACGCTGGGACGTTACGGACGCTACGAACCGCCGCGCACATCGAAGTACGGTACGCCACAGAATGCGGGAGCACAGTCGCTGACACGCCGTTCGCGGCCCAATCTCGACTACTCTAGTGATACGGAAGCAACGATTGGCTCGCGCCCTAGTTACTACTACTATAATCGTCCCGCAGTAGGCAGCATGCCACGTGGCTCCACAATGGCAGGTGCTGGCGGAGTCTCAGGCACGACCAGCGTCTTGGGCGGTGGACCCGACATGGCCAAGTTTAACTCGTTGCCTCGCGAACGCCCCGGCGTACGACTGCAGGGCATTCGCTCGCGTATCGGTGATCGCATCATGGACGAGAGTGACGGTAATGTCTCGGCGCCCGAGTTCAATGCACGACGTGATCGTGATCTACGCTCACGTATTACAGCAAGTCCATCTATATTTACTTCGGACGAGTATCGTGCTTGGTTGCGGCGTGCGCCCAGTAGCTCGGCCATCGCTGAGCAGATGCGTTTAACGCGTGATCTGCTGAGTCAGCCGAGGTCGCACCGCTTCTCCTGCAGCGCAGAGAACATACACGATGCGCTTAAAAATGTAAGCTCTTACTATTCACATATCTCAGACTTGTTCTTAAAACCATTTTTACTTTCAGACGGAGAGCATATACTCTAGTCGCACTGGTACACTGACTGGTACGCTCGATCGCCATCTCGGCATGCCACGCCCCATCTCATCACTGCCCGTACGTTCGATGTCGTCACAGCACATTGGCGGCCCAGCTGCCTCGATACGTTCGCCAAGCATACGTCGCATGCGACAACTGCTAGAGTTGTCCGCAGGTCCGGCCAGTCCTAGCGGTAGCATTATCAGCAGCGGTGGTGGTGTTGGAGGAGGACATCAGAGTCCAGCTCCTACGCCCAGCGCTACGCTGCCACGAGCACATCGACAAATTGATATTAACCCGGCCGAATTCGCCAAGTATAAGCTCGACAAACCCATCGTTGATGTGGGCGGTGTCTCCGGCATGCTGTGGATTCATCTGCTGGCGGGCCGTGGCCTACGTTCGGCTCCCGACATGGGCACACAGTCCGGCGGTGGACCGCAACAGTCGGCTCCGACGCGTGATCTGTACTGCGTTCTTGAGTGCGATCGCGTACACAAGGCGCGTACCGTTGTGCGCTCAGGCGATCTGCAGTTCGACTGGGATGAGTCGTTCGAGCTGGATTTGGTGTGCAACAAGCAGCTAGATGTGCTGGTCTACTCATGGGATCCGCAGCATCGACACAAACTCTGCTATCGCGGCGCCATATCGTTGTCGTCTATTTTGCGTCAGTCACCACTGCATCAAATCGCTCTGAAGGTAGAACCACGTGGCACAATATATATACGCTTACGCCACACCGACACCATCACATTGTACAAGCGACGCGGACTACCCAGCTTACGTGCTGGCTATCCACAACTTTTCGGCGCCGACTTGGAATCAGTGGTGAATCGCGAGTCGAAGGGCGCTCCCGGCAGCGCACCGGTACCCATTGTGCTGCGTCGTTGTGTCGAGGAGGTGGAGCGTCGAGGTCTGGACATCATCGGCTTGTATCGTCTGTGCGGTTCGGCAACTAAGAAGCGTCTACTGCGCGAAGCTTTCGAACGCAACAGTCGTGCGGTAGAGTTGAGCCCAGAACATGTTCCTGATATTAATGTCATCACCGGAGTGTTGAAAGACTATCTGAGGGAGTTGCCGGAACCGTTGTTCACGCGATGTCTCTTCCAGATGACAGTCGACGCATTGGGTGAGTACAATGAAATGGCAGAAGAGTGTTAAAAGATATCTCTATCATATCGAAAGCATGATAGAGGTTATAGGTTGCTTTAAGAGGCAATCATAAAGAAATTTCTTTACGATTTAACAGAAGATTTGTATAAATGTCTTACAGAGACTTGTTTTAAAATCCTTTAAATCTAACAGAACTAACCATTAACTCGAATCGAAAGTTCGACAGGGAATAATACCTCGAATACCGCTTATACTCTATTCTCTTCATTACAGCCGTCTGTCTGCCCGATGATCCCGAGGGCAATGCAAAACTGATGCTTAGTATTCTGGACTGTTTACCACGAGCCAATAGGGTAATTTTGCATTCTCCAAACTTTTAACACATCTAATGATTCCTCTTCGTTCAGGCTACCCTGGTATTTCTGTTAGATCATTTGTCACTGGTCGTGTCCGCCTCTGAGCGCAATAAGATGTCCGCACAAGCCCTGGCCACCGTCATGGGACCGCCACTTATGTTGCACTCTGCAAGCGCGCAGCCTGGCTCCGACATCGATCACGCACAACCCATCGCAGTTTTGAAGTATCTGTTGCAGATCTGGCCACAGCCGCAGTCGCAACAACAGCAGCAACATCATCAGCAACAACAGTCGAGCCTCGTAGGTGCATCTGCTATGCTGAGCGGTATGGCTGGTCCAGGTAGCGCCGCAGCAGCCGCTGCTATGGCCGGCATGCCAGGCGTTGTTTCAGGTAACGTAATTAAAATATCTTGACGCGTAATATTTGTAGTTCATCCTACTAAAAGCACTTTCAAAATAAGTACTTTGAATAATACAATATCAATTTTAAATTCAATGAATTTATGGAAAACGGCACATAAACCGTTGTTGCACCCTTTGTAACCAACATCTTTTTAGAATATTTTTCTCTCACCCAAAAACATTTTCCATGCAGCGGAGTTTTATAATAGGCATAACTAATTTACGATTCCATAAGTTTAAAGTCTTATTTCTCTAATTCAAATTATTTTTCCTGATAAAGCACAGACATCCTCTTAGAAATTTTTGTATCATAAAAATCTTTAAAGCACAATAAACACCCATTTAAAATATTCCAAAATTTAAAAAAAATCGGAATTAAATTTTTTAAATCACTCTTTAAACAACTTCGGAACAATTATTTTATCTTTGAAAATTAGAATCGTTATAATGTAGAGTTCAATTTTAAGTCTCGTAGCCACTTCGATAAAACTTTGAAACAACTAAATACGAACATATTTAAAAGTAAGATTCGATTCTTACATCGCTATCAAGTTTTAATTTCGATGTCATTCGAAAAATGTGCGAGACATCTGGATATTCTGTGGCGAGTTATGCTGAATATGTACAGAACTCCTTGTAGAAAATGACATAAGCTTTCAAAAATGTATACAACAGAATCTTAGATAAAATAATTGACAGATTCAAGAAAGTTCAGAGCAAACAAATATAGAATTTGTGTTCATAATTACAGAAAACTTACGCTGTATGTCTCGGGTATGAGATTTATATAATAATCTAAGACCATGTGAACCTTTTTACTATTTTTACCAGAAAAAACGTTATTTTCGAACGATACTTGTTTTTAAAATCACCACATCTGAACACGAGATATTTACCCTATTAGGAAAGACTTCATTAGGTTATGACAACGTAAAAATACTATGATTTGTTCTTGTTCCCGAGTTCAACTAGGCAATGAATATTTGTCAAATTATCAGCTTATCAAATTAAAAAAAAATCACGACATTTTCGAAATTAGGTGATCACTTTGGAATATATGCCAAAGGGGTCACTGACATGCCAAAGGCGCGAAGTGTATTTTTAAGATTTGTGTTTTTTTTACAATTTTCAATGTAGTTTTTTCTCAAATATATTGTGCCAAAATCGTGTGAGGTTTTGTTGCATATTTCTAGCCACAAAACCAAAAGGTCGAATTTTGCCACGCCAAAAGGGCAAATCATTTCGTTTTTTTTACTATAACTTTATATTGGTACAAGATAAAGTAGTGGTTTAAAGGCATGAATTGATTGTTATCAAAGCACCTATCGGTTGGCATCAATATTTAAAAACATTATGAAAACATTTTTCAAAAATTTGAAAATTTATTTTGAAATATTGATGCCAATTGATAGGTGCTTTCAAAACAAACAATTAGTTGCTTCACAGTATTATTTTATCTTGTATCAATATAAAGTTATGGCAAAAAAACGAAAAGATTCGCCCTTTTGGCATGACAAGATTATCAATTTTTCGAATTTTGCTATTTGCAAGTGATAACTTTTCATTAGTACAATATAAAACAGTGGCGTAAAGGCATTAATTGTTTGTTTTAACGCACCTATCGATTTGAATCATTATTTTAAAATATTTCTTTGAATTTGGGTTATTTGCAAACAAATTTTTTAGAAAATTATTTTTTTAAATAATTATGCCAATCTACAGGTGCTTTAAAATCAAACAATGAATGCCTTTGCATTACTATTATATTTCGTACTCATAAAAAGTTATGGTAAAAAAATAGAAAAATATTTGCGTTCTGGTCAGGATATAGCCACATAAAATTCATTTTTATAATTCAACAAGTTGTTCAAATCAACAGATATTTTATATACCTTATGATAATTGATGAATAAACCAAATTAAAAAAAAGTACTAATTTTTAAAACAATTCAAACTTTATAATTTGATTTAACAACATTTTTAAAAATGCACATTCGCCCCCTTTGGCATAACAAAGACGATGACGATGTAATCTACATAAAAACCAGTAATCTATTTGTTAAAATACTTCACTAAAATTTTTAAAAATCTCACCAATTTTCTTCAACAAACACAAACTATTATATTTGCCACAATACCTCAACCCACAAAATAGACCCCTTCGTAGAACTTTACATTAATGACCACCTATTTTATAATAATTATTCTTCTTTATCAAATTTCTGTTATCTGCATACCACTTAAATCCATATCACTTAAAATCCTATACTCCACGAAATTAATAAAAAAAAAATAGTATTCCGTTCCGTTTCACTCCGTTTCGGTTCTGTTTCGTACCGTTGTCTAATCCCATTTCTATATGTTACGTTCACATTAAATATTGATTAATACAGAGTCCTATGTAGACAGGTCGGCGCGGCGAGTCAACAGGGCAGCGTGGAAGCAAAGTCAGTGCGTTGCAAGCGGACAGGCTTCTATTGCAGCAGCAACAGCAGCAGCTCATGGCGGCAGCAGCGGCGGGCAATCTGCTACGCTCGTCCACTTCGGTAACCAACATACTCTCCCACGGCCATCATCAGCTCTCAGCCACAGCCAACAGTCATCTGTATCAATCAGTAGTGGGTCAGTTAGCTCAATCGCCTCGAGCCTTGCAACAAGCGGTGCAACAGGTAAAAACAAACAAACAATAAATACAGCAGTAGCAGTTGCTACTAAACAAAACCACTACTACTAACTACTAATTCTAACTACTAACTATTGAAAATAGTATAAAAGTACTATTACTTAATATTAACAATACTATTAACTATAAAAAGTACTACTAATACGAATACTTTAAAATAGTACTAAAAATAGTACTATTACTACTAAACTAACTGAATACTTAACTCATACATTATATAAACAACCCAGCAGAAAATGCCAGATTTGTTCAGAACTGAATTCAAACCACAAAATCTCCTTCCCATGATTGAAGTACAACTGAATTCTAACTTTTTAATATCCATACAAATGTCTTTCAGAAATGCATCGGAGTTTTCTGGTTTTCGATTCGATTACATGTCAGAAATACTCCCGAAAACTTTCTTTAAAATTAATCGCTTGTTCAAATATGTTTTTTTGACAACAATTCCAGGCAAGAAAATTTAATTTAAAAAAAGTTTTTAATTTTTCGGTTTCTAAAATCAGGATCCCATTTAAATTTTTTTTTCAGTTTCTACTCTAATTTAAAAAAAAAAAATACTTCGAGCTATAGAATATAAAAATTTCATGATATTTTAACCAGTGACAAACACACTTTGGAATATCGGTGTCAGTTCCACACATGTTTTTAATAACGGTTCCGATTCAGGTTCTTTGCGGTCCCCAACAGGTTCCGATACAGAGAATAAAAAGTACCAAAGTTAATTTTTGAATTATTCATAATAAGGGACCGTAAAGAACCGGTAGCGGAACCGATTTAAAAAAATGTGTGGAACCGTAATCGGAACCCATACATATTTTTTTTTTGGTATTTTTTTTTGGAATTGGAACCGGAACCGCGATTTTTTAAATCTTGGAACGAGAACCGGCACCGAAATTCCAAGGGTTTTACTCCCTCTCTGGGACCGCAGAGTACTGGAATTGTAACTGGAACAGTGTCGATTTTTGGAATCGGAAACATCATTAAAAAAATGTGTGGAACCGAAATCGAAACCTACATAATTTTTTGGTTGATACCGGAATCGGAACCGCTATTTTCAAAATCTTGGAACCAGAACTGGAACCGATATTTTAAAGTGTTTTAGTCCCTGTTTATAATAATATTTTTCACGTTTTGCCTAGTTTTTCATGTGCTTTTTTCGTGTTTTGTCGTGTTTTTCCGTGTTTCTTCGTATCCCGTGTTTTATCGTGCTTCTCGTGCGTGCCTTAAAATTTAGTCGTCGGGCTCGTGTTCGTGCGTGTCCGTGCTTTCTCTAGTTTCAACTATAATTATCTAAATTTTACATGAAACATATTTAACATAATATGGAATAGACATGTGCACAAATGTATTTGAAATTCCCTTTGCCAAATATTCACTACTGCATTCACCAGTATTTAGTGCATTTTGCAATGACAGTATACAGTATTATAGTGATGTCTCTCCAGTGACTACATTTCACTGCAAGCATTTGAAGCGACTACATTTCACTACACTTCACTGCAGTATTTGTTTCTTTGGTATTAAGTAGTGTCAAGACATTCAATGCTTTCAAAAACAAAACCAAATGACACTACTGTCGCCGAAAATTCAACAAGTAAAGTGAGTGAGCACATCGAGTGAGAAGACGAACATTGAAAACAACAACAACAAATCTGCCGCTCGTCATTAGATGGTAGTAATGTTGTTGTCAGTATTTATGTGGGTTTCGACTATAATTATCCACATGTGTTATTGGAATTTTATGACATGATATAATTAGATTTAATCTATTCAAAAACAAATTATAAATAAAATGAAAATGTCTGAAAAACCATTTTTCTTAATACGTAAATTAAACTGTATTGTAAAAAATACTTTTAAACAGCTGAGAAGTCGAACTCGAATGTGGCAACAGTAAATCTATCTGATTGATTTCAATACCTAACTAATCAGGCATTAGTAAATGTCCTTTTTAAGTGTTGAATAATACTACTCAACAAAACAAAAATGCCTATAGACATCCCATACATAAATTCTTTACAATTTGAGGGTGCTGACTTTGACTGCAAACTCTGTTTTTTCTATTAAATAACGTTTTTAAGAAAATTACTATCGGAATTATAGGAACTTTTCAGACACTTTTTTCAATAATAAAAATACAGTCCCTTACACAACTAGTTTTCCAAAAAAATATAAACACAATTTTTATCTTCATTGTCAAGACTAATTATAATATACCATTAAATGCTAATATGCTGATATTTTTTGAAGATATTTGAAGCAAAACTTAAAAATGTTTGATTTTTTTGTGGACTATTTTTGGATGATTTTTTTGCATTTTGGATTTAATGCTATATAAGAAAATTATTTTAGATTATAGAGAGTATAGTCCAAACAATCGTTTAAAAATACTAACTTTTTGACATCGGTTCTAATTTTTTAAAATATGTCCGTTCAACTCAGTTTCCGGCAAGAAATGTTAAAATTTATAGAAACTTAAATTGCTAATTTTACAGAAATGTTGTATGGGATGTCCGTAGTATAAAACGTGCTGAGTAGTGTAATTATTTAAATTCAGTTTTCAGTCTGAATAATTTCAGGACTGATTTTAGTAAAGAATTAACAATTATAGCATGGATCAGACCTGAATAGTCAGAACTGAATTTTACCTCGAATTATTCAGGGCTGCGCAATTTTCTGCTGGGAAATTACAACAACTCAACAACAACAACAACAACACACATACAACACAAACCAAATGCTAAAATGCGCCTCAGGAATTTTTCTCTACGTATCCTGTTGACCGTTTGTTCAGAAAAACTTACTTTTAAACTTAGTCATATTTGCAAAATTTTGTTAATAATTTCATAATTTTTACTCATCGTCGTTGTAATTGAACTACTATTAAAACTATTTTTAAAATATACATATTAAATGCTTTAAATGGAAAATGTAAAAGAAAAAAAAAACAAACAAAAGAAAAGAAAAGATAATGCTCAAGTCTTTACGCTGTAACGGATGAAAAAGCATGATTGGCCCACTACTGGTAAAAGATCCTACGTGTTTCACCTCACGGAAGTTCATAGCAATCAATCAATCTATCAATTAATCTATCAATCACTCTGTGAATTTTCCAGTATATAATTAAAAAAACAAAAAACCCTTAAGCATTTGTCGCATGTTCAGTGTTTTTCAAATGCGCCCAACTCATTCATTTTTGAGTGGTGGATGTTGAAAAGGCTCTTAAACGATTAACTATTAAATATATCATAAAATATTAAAATCTAATTTTGGCAATTTTCAATTTAATTGCTGCATATCTTAAATACTACATGGGTTTTCAGCATCCACTTTTCAAAGGTACCAACCAGTTCGTTATCGCTAAAATCACATAATAAACTAAGTTTGTGTTGTTGTGAACGCTTAAAATTACTAATTGTACATAAATTATATATTTATCTATTTGTTATGCAACTGAGTTTTAAAATTATAACAGAAAATATTATAAAATTCGAAGGCTTCTTATTGACCAAGAAAATATTGGACAGGACGGCAGACAAGCATTTGAAAAAATCATATATACCTTTTTGGTAAAATATGATGGACGTATGAGTATAAAAATCAAATCTTCACATTATTCTTTAGAAAATTTTACTCTGAACCATTATGTAAAGTAAGATTAAATTACAGAACAAGTAAAATTTCCTCAGAAATACGGAAAATACATACTAATATTAATAATTGTAGTCAGACAAAGATTTAAGATATCGTTAAATAGACGTATTAGGTATTATATGAACGAGAGCAAACTGAAAAATATAAAAAATACCTTTAAAATTTGTCAATAGGAGAATTATTGATTTAATAGTTTACAAAAAAAAATATTTTAATAAATAAAAAAAATATATTTTAATAAACTTAATTGAAATCTCATGGTATTTATCGATTAAAATAATAATTTATCTTGTTGACTAATTTTATAAGTTAAAATTTATTATGTATATGGTAATTTTTTCCAGTCAAATCATAAACAAATCGTTCCCATTTTCATATTTGTGTTGGATGTGATTCGACGCCCCGGAATTATAATGTAGAATATGTAAAGAAAATTTTTAAGAATACACTACATTATTATTCCGGGTCGACGAATTTTCAACGGACAAATTGTCTTTCAATAATTTAGTATTTTAATCGGAAAAGTTTTATTAATATTATAAGTTATAGTTTCGATCCAGGTTTTTGTATTTATTTCAATTTAATAATATTTTAAAGGTTGTCAATATTTAACGTAAATTTGTACAGATAAATTGTACGGCAAAGGATTTCTATATCAAATTTTTAATTGAGAAAAAACGTAGACGTTTTATCGATATATTTAACGTGATATGTAATAGACATCTGCTCAAATGTATTTGAAGTTCGCTCTGCAAAATATTCACTACTACATTTGACAGTATTTAGTGCACTTTGCGATGACAGTCTACAGTTTTATAGTGAAGTCTCTCCAGCGACTACACTTCACTGCAACTTTTAAAGCGACTACATTTCACTACACTTCACTGTAGTATTTGTTTGATTGAAGTGAAGTAGTGTCAAGACATTTATATTTTCAAGACATTAAATATTCAGAAAAACAAAACCAAATGACACTACTGTCGCTGAAAATTCAACAAGTACAGTGAGTGAGCGCAAAGAGTACCGAGTGAGAAAACGAACATTGAAAACAACAACAAATCTACCGCTTGGCGTTCGACGCCAGTAATGTTTTTGTCGGTATTTAGGTGTTTTTAATAAAAATACAACAAAAATTATTTTTTCAAAAAAAAATATTTTTGTACGACAAAAACAACGCATTGTTCGAAGAGCAATATATCAAAAAAAAAATTAAATAATGAAAAAAAATGTTGTTCGATAAATATAAAACTTCATATAAAATATTATATGATTTTCTTATACCCTTTAAATTTTTTTCTATATTTCAATAATAAAGAAAATTCCTTTCAGTGAGTACTCAGTGTCATAAGCAGTGCATTTCAGTACTTGCATTTTTATTGGACATTATTATAGACTCTTCACTACAACTATAGCCTTGTTTGTGTTTTGTTTTGACACTACTTGTGCTTTGTTGTTGTGTGCAACACATTCATTTGATTTTCATGCATAGAGTCGGAGACAGTAAATGTCTTGAAATAAAATGTATGTTTTGAAGTGGGTTTCAAATGCATTTGTGCAGATGTCTAATATGTAACGAACTATATTTTATCAAAAAAAGTTTCTATTGGGTTTATTGCTAAATATTATAAAAATTAGAATTCAATTCGAAAGATTAATAAACTAGTGTTCGTAAATAACATTTTTGGACTCATCTAGCAGATATTGACAGAAATAAAGATAATTTAGAAAACCGATAATTGTAATGTTTAAACGTAGTTGAAGAGTTGAGGTTGCAAATTTTATTGAACTGACATCATTACTGACAAATGCTTATTTTTTACTATGTTATTTTGTGTCATAATTGCAATTGTTGTATACAGAAACTGTCTAAAATTAAAATTTCCATTAACCATGTCAATCAATTTCAAATCGCCAACATGTTGTCGATTTTTTTTTCTTTGCTATGTCGAAAAACCTCAAATTTAAGTAGTTTTCGAACATTAAACTGACACAAGTTGAAATAGTGAAAACCAATCATAACAATACTGAATTTATTATCCAATTAGACGACCACAGAAAGCATGTGAATGTATAATAAAAACTATATTTACAAATTAATGACCTAATAAAACCACCTTCAAATTATTACATATTTTAATAAGCTGGCAATTATTTATTTAAGCACATCCTTCCATTAACCCCAACACTCCTGCGCACAAAATTCTATTAAACTGCACTGCAAAAAAAAAAATGTTATTTGATAAAAGCACTGATTACTTTAAAAGCTCTGTTTCTCACTCTGTCTAGCTCGCTGTCCTCCTATCACTTATAACTGCACTTTTTAACTGTTGGCTTAAACTGTATTTAATCATTGTATGTGTTTTGTATGTGTCTAAAGAAAATAACGCTACCCCCACCCTCGCCAAAAACAGCATAAACTCCTCAAGTACAGCTAAACCTCCCCCACTCACTAATATCATTTCGAACGTCTCTCGGCTCAGTCTCTATAATGCTAAGAACAACCTATGTATTGCTTCCTTTGCAGCCCCATCTATTGGCGGGCTCAGCGGACTTGGGAATTCCCGACCAGTCGCCACTGCCACTTCCCGGCACACCCTCCCCCGGCAGTAGTTCGGCCTCGACCGGTTCGGGCTCGGGTTCCGGTTCGGGATCAGGTAAAAGTAAATAAAACGTTGCCAATGTGAAGAGAAAAAAACTTTCTTAAAACGACCTAACTAAATTTTTCATTTTCGTCCCACCCTCAGGTACTGATACAATAAAGCGCGGTGCATCTCCCTCCTCTGTGAAGCACGTCACCATACAAGAATCGCCCAGCACCTATGCGTTCAGCAGCAAACAGCAGCAACATCAAATATTCCTCACCGAAGCCACGCCCACAACAGCGAGCGCCCCAACATCAGCAGTAGCAGTAGCAGCAGCAACAACATCTTCCTCTTCAACTACTTCAGCCGCCAGCAAATTGACGTCGCGCAAAGGCGTCGAATTTCTTGAACCGCACAAACCTCAGACGAAGAGCGACGACTACACGACGAAACAACGTCAAGGCACAACAACAGTGACAGCATCTTTGTCCAGCAGCGCTCTCTCCACCGAGGACTACAAAGCGATGCGGAACAAGTCGAGCGCCACCTCATCGTCGTCCTCTTCGCAGGCGACCGTGCTGAGCGCCGGCTCAACAGGCACTTCGGCGGCCACCACCTCCTCTGACGACTCCGACGATCTCATCTCCTACAAGTCCTCCGCCTCAACCAATGCGCTGTTGGCGCAGTCACAGGCCATGACCACGACGCAACTGATGTCCAAGTATTTGAAACGCGAGCCGCGCGTGCAGTTCACGCAGATCAAGTCGCCCGATTCGCCCGAATCGCCGCCGGTAGAGAGGAGCACTAAAGGCGTGTATCAGCTGACGGCCAAGACGAACGGCAACGGCACGGGCGCCATCAGCAAATACGGCGGCGCCTTATCGGCCTCTTCTTCTTCGACATTTGATACCACAACGGAAAGCTTCACGCAGAGCAAGAAACAGTCTTCGCCGTCTCGACAGTTAAGCAATCAACAACACACGGCTGCAACAACATCCGCCGTGACAACTGGTCGGCGACTATTCGACAGCCTGGCCTCGGAAGGCAGCAACGCAGCAGGAGGCGCCACAGCAACAACAAACGCATCAGCAACAAATTATGATAGAAATGTAGCCAGTAGTTATGTTAGCAATAAACAAGCACAGCAGCAACAGCAGCAAACAAGCACAGAACAGCAGCCCGAGACACATTTGTCCCATGCCAAGAGCATGTTCAGCAGTCAGAGCAGCAGCCAGAGCAGCACTGGCAGCAGCCCCTTCAGCAGCGGCACTCACAATGCCATGCATTTGTATGGCACATTGCCAAAGAACGGCAGTACATCCGCCGCCATGTATAATTCAAGCGCTTCTTCCTCCTATTACTCGGGCACTACTTCGGGAGGCGCCACCGCTAGCAGCAGCGGCGTCAGCTCGATGGCCGGATCCTCCAGTAGCTATGACTTTTATAATGCGACGACGGGCAGTAGTCGCGCCTATGCCAACGGCGTCGGCAGTTCGAACGGCGCGGGCAACTATCACACGTTAGGCACCTACAGGGTACAGTATGCGGCGACAAATCCTTTTCTAGAGGCTTTTGATGCGCCCACTAATGGTAGTGGTACTGGTGGTGGTGGTGGTAATGGGAGTGGTAATGGTTTGGGTGTACACGAGCCGCAGCATCATCGCGCAGCATTGATGGCTGCTTTGCATGGTAGCGATTCGAAAAATGGCAGCGATGAGTACGATGACCTAAAGTAGAATTTGTTGGGGTCTAAGTTTAAGTTACAGAAAGGGCGTCTAAAATGTTAGGATTTACGTTAGAGATGAAAAAAGAAATTCAAATGGAATATTTGTAGGACACCCTAAAAACTACTACTCACATACATACACAAAAATGCACAGAAATGAAGTTCATCATATTAATGAATTTATTCATTAATATTTATTTTTTCATGTAAGTATTTTTGTTCATTATTTAACGTTAAATAGTAAATATAGTATAAATACACAATTACTTAAAGATATGAAATTGTTCATCATTTTTAAGAATTTTAAGCAAAAATATTATGCACGTCTCATCAGAATTATGAATTCTTATATAATTGTTTCTGGTTTGTTTTTTACCATCAATATATAAATCGAATCATCAATCTTATACATTTTATTGCAATGTATAATTCAATGAAAAATCAAAAATACATCAATTTGATGATTTTTTTCATATATGATTTGCAGTGTTTACGAGTTATAATCTATGCTCTATTCAAAAGTAATAAGAATTATAACACAAGTGGAAGATACAATTCATAATAAAGATCATAACATGATTTTAAACGATTTTTAAATTAACCATTTTAGAATTCTTATTATTTTATTTAATTATTCCATATATGAATATATGTACGATTCCTCAATGCTATGTACTTTTTCATATTTAATTCATTAAATTAATCATTTTATCTAAATGTACATGATTTATGCATTTTACATGATTCATCAAAATTATGTAATTCATAATTTTGATTTTTCGAAGAATTCTTGATATTAGTTCATATCAACATTTCAAATAATTTGTATTTCTATTAATCGATATATTACGATTCATTAATGCTATATATGTTGGTTTCATATTTTATTCGTCTAATAAATCATTATATATGAATATACATGATTAATGCGTTATGAATGTTTCATAAAATGTATGGTATTCATTAGTAATATGAATTTGTTGATATTACTGTCAGTCAAATCAACGTTTTACCAATATATATATACGATTCATCAATGCTATGTATTTTTTTCATATTTAATTCATTTAATTAATCATTTTATATAATTGTACATATGTTATTCGTCAGAGTTATGAATTTGTCTTCAATTTTTCGAATAGTTATTGATATTAGTTTCAATCACATCAACATTTCAAATATTTTGTATTTCTATTAATCGATATATGTACGATTCATTAATGCTATGTATTTTGGTTTCATATTTCATTCATCTAATAAATCTTCATATATGAATGTACATGATTTATGCATTATGAATGTTTCTTTATATGTAAGGTATTCATTAGAAATATGAATTTGTTGATATTAGTGTCAGTCATATCAATGTTTTACCAAATCTATGAATTTAAATTGTATACAAAATGTATATTCATCGACATATGCAAGATTCAGCAATGCTATGATATTAGTAAGTATTTCAAATATAAAATTGTGAAAAGTATAGCTTCTTACTTATTCGCTTTTTGATTTAATTGATGAACACTTTATGAATTCATCGTTATGATATATAAACGATTTCATATATTTAACATTTTTGTACAAATTACAAATTTTCATAATATTGATGTACATTCTATATTGATGATGAAGAATAGTTGTCATTAATAATTGTCATTAGTATATATAATTAATGATTATTATTCATCATCATCAATATAAAATGTACATCAATATTATGAAAATTTTTAATATTTTTTTTTATGAAAGATACAGTTGAAACGCTTCTGTTTGAAAACAGAAATTCATTAAAATGATGAACTTTTCTTCAATTTTGTGCATTCATTAAAATACATCAAAACAATTATATTCAAACTACTTACAAAAAAAACACTTGAAAGTCAAAAAGTTTACATACAAAGAATACAAACAATAATTTTTACATGTTTTTTTAAACATTTACATTTTTACAAATTTTTATTCTACTTTTTCTAATTAACAATATAAATAAAAAAAAAAAAAAAACAACAAAAGGTTTAAAATACAAAAATTACAGTAAATTTAAAAATAGATTACAATAAACACAATTCAGAAAGAAAAAATAAAATTTTAAATAACAAAGAGAAGAAAAACAAACTGAATATACCCTTTCACTCTTAGTGTAGGGTATAAAAAAACTACAAACGATATAAAGAGTTTCACAATATTCTAGTTGTTTTTTTTTTAGTTTTTCTTTTTATATCAGTTTTTCACAGATGAAACAAAAACAAACCAAACAAATCTAAAACAAAACAAAAAAACAAGAACAAAAACAAATACAACAACAATGTAATTATGGCAATCCAATATTTATAAAATAAAAAGTACCGCATACAATTTTCGACATTTACCAAAAGCTTTCTAAGGTCCCTTTTTCCCTCAAATAATACTAATCGAAAAAAAAAAACACAACAACAGAATATACTATATATATTTAGCTCTATATATATATTTATCTAAACTATATACCATAAACCATTTACTACTAACACATAACTATTTAAGTAAACCTACTTGTAGTTTTTTTTGAGACTTTTTGGCTTACAATTTAGTTGATTTTTATACAGACTAAATTTCTAAATAAAAAAAAAAACTCAAAACGATGAATACATCTTTACTATACATTTATAAAAAGTATAAAAATGGATGCAAATATTATATGTTTAGGCTTTTTGAATGTATTTTCTTACGCGTAAAAACCAAAACGAAAGAAAATCCTGCAGTAATTTATTAAGTAGTTCAAAAATTAACTAGTTCCAAAGTAGAAATAATAATACATTGAAAATATGTTTGAATAACACAACTAGAATACAAAAGTAATCAATATGTTTTATACATGGGGTATTCCACGTCAACATTTCAACTGACGAATTAAACTTCTCAAGTAATAGCGAATATACTTCTTCATTCATAGAAGTTATGTTCGTAAATTCAAAAAAGTATTCGAGAATATTCTTCTTGATTCAAAGTAAAAAAAATGAAATTGTCATTTCGTGTTCGATGTGATCTCTGAAAATATTCTATTGTTTTCATAACAAAACATCAAAAATTTCGAAATATTCATTCGAGCTATATTTCTAAGTGTAATTCTTATAATTTATGTTTAAAAGACATAAATTTTAATTCAGAAACTCCCATTTGAAATTCAAACACATCAATTTTTAATTCAGAAATTCTCTTTGGAAAAACATGTCCAATGTATATTTTAAATACCATTTGAAATTCAAAACAGAACAATTTTAATCCAGAAATTCTATTTAAAATACAAAAGGCATTAATTATATTTCAGAATTATTATTCAGAAATCCTATTTGAAATACAAAACATGTCAATTGTAATTCAGAAATTTGATTTTATTTTCACAATATATTAATTGATATTCATAAATTTTCATTTGGAATTCAGATAAGATAAACTGAAAATATTCTGAATTTTAAATGGTATTCGTAAATTTTCATTTGGAATTCAAATAATATAAACTGCAAATATTCTATATTCCAAATAGTTTGTTAAAAAAATATCAATTGATATTTTCGGAATTCAAATGAAAAGTTATGAATATCAATTGATAATTTCTGAACTCCGAATGAAAAGCTATGAATTAGTATTGATATTTTCTGAATTTGAAATCGAAAATTATGAATATATATTGTTACGAAAAGAGGTAATTTGGCCCACTGTGTAAGCATTCAACAATAATAAATGAGACACAAGACAATTCAGCGCACTAGCAATGTGTTAGAAAGAGACGGAAGATCATTCAGCGTACTGAGCAATGTGCGAGAAAGAGATGTAAGATCTGCACATTAAAACACATGTGTTCGAATGAGATGCCAATAGCATGCGTCATTCACGAAACGAGTAGAAGGTTCTCGAAACAAGTCGAAGCTTGTCGAAACGTGTCGAACTGATGCATGCAGTATATAAGGGAG
Organism: Dryomyza anilis; assembly: GCA_951804985.1. Classification (NCBI taxonomy): domain Eukaryota; kingdom Metazoa; phylum Arthropoda; class Insecta; order Diptera; family Dryomyzidae; genus Dryomyza; species Dryomyza anilis. Next base: position 88,602,588 of record OX638132.1, on the reverse strand, counting down.
CCGCATTTGAAGTACAGCACTTCAGTAGTAATTGTAAAGTCGAGTGCATCTCGTGCGTGATCAATTTCAAGTTAAATAGTGGACATGCAGTAGTTGTTTGAATTTGGTATTAGTAAAGTTGTTTAGTTAATGTGAATTAATAAAGTTATTTGTTATAATTTAAACCAAACATAAGAGTGTTTTTATTTTGTACACAATCCAGGGATACGAACTTGTAGAACAGTTTTCCGTAGACTGAATTTTCGTAACAATATAATGTTCTGAATTGTCTGAGTTGTCTTAATATTTTCAAATGGAATACCTTAATTAAATAAAATTTCAAATGGAATTTCTGAATTAAAGATGATATGTTTTGAATTTCAAATGAAATTTCTGAATTAAAATTGTATTCAAAATGCAGTTTCTGCATAACAATTGATGTTTTTAAATTTCAAATGGAATTTCTGAATTTCAGATAGATTTTCTCAATTAAAATTGATGTGTTTTTATTTTAAATGGAATTCTGCAATACAATTGAAGTATTTTGAATTTAAAATGGAATTTCTGAATTTCATTTAAGGTTTTCTGAAATACAAATAGAATTTGTAAATTAAAATTAATATGTTTTGAATTTCAAATGAAATATCTGAATTAAAATTAAATTTAAATTGTATTCTGAAAACAAATTGATGTTTTTTAAAATTTCAAATGGAATTTCAGAAATTTAAATAGAATTTCTCAATTAAAATTGATGTGTTTAAAAATTCAAATGGATTTCTGCATTACAATTGAGGTATTTTGAATTTAAAATGTAATTTCTGAATTTCATTTCATCTTTTCTGAATTGCATTTATAAATATTCTGTATATTTCAACTGAAAAACTTTTCCAAATGTATTTGCAATAACAAATTTATAAACATGAATACAAATCGCTCAAAAAAAAAAAAAACTACTCTGGAGCTAGCTTTTTTTTGTTTGTTACTGCAGGAAAATGCGAAAAAAATTTTATTAACAAAAATCCAATTTACATAAGATAACAATGTGTTACAAACCCACAAATAACAACAAACAGTATTTAAAATTCAACCAATTCAAAAAACCAAAACTAATACTTTATATATTTCGAAGCATTTGTATACTTAACCGAACGCATTATATACAACATCGAGAAAATTCATTTGAAACATCAACAGATCAGATCATCTTCTCAACTCTAATCAAGTCAACTAATCACAACACAACTCATTCAATTGTCAACTCAATTCAAGTCAACTCATCACATCACAACTCATTCAATTAAACTTTAACGAATACACTAAGTATATAATGAGCTAAACTTACGAAAAAGACATTATTGCGACCAATATATTGTATTAGCAAAGATTAATCAGTTAAAAACGAACATAGATAATGTAGGCTTTGTGGTAATTAAAGCTGCAACATAAACTATTTAAATAAAGAAAAAACTTTAAACTAAACTAAAAAAAAAAAACAAAATGAAAACATAAAACAAGCTAAACCAAGTTTAACGAACATAATGAATTTATCTTACTTAAATAATAAAATAAAATTTATATATATATATATTATATATATTAATTAAAATTATTTAAAACATAAAAACTAAAAACAAAAAACGCGGAATGGTTGAATTAGTTTAATAAAAACAAAGTCTGATATACAAATACATACAGTACATACCTACGAAAAACCAATAAAACAAAAACACATAACAAAAAAATACTATTTTACTTACTATTTAAACATTTCCATAAAAACACTGTACAATTTCCATTTGCTATTCTTGATGTTATTGAGCCAATTTTTAAGAGCTCGGTTGCACTTTACCATCAACTATTAAAAGTAAAACTATGACGTTGAGAATATAATTAAAGCTAAAAAGGCATAAAAATAAAATAAAAAAATAGAATGCTATGTTTTAACGACACTTTATTTAGTTAAACTTGCACTTTGAATAGAAATTGATATAATTTATTTAAAAAAACTTATTTCTTATATATTATAAACTCAGTTTTTATTTAATAATCTATTGTTTTCAAACCTTCATCTGCTTAGTTTTTCTAGTTTGCATCATTTAATCAGAAATTTTATATATTTTTCAATATAATTTTGACGGAAAGCCAACGTTAGCAACCAGTTCATTCGTTTTAAAGCCCTCTCAAAACTCAAGATCGACTATGAAAAATGTGTAGTTGTAGCATGTAGTATGCAAATGCATTCAAATTTTCTTAATTTACGGACATTGGCTTACCCTACTCTAGTAGAAATTTGCCCGATGCGCCATCGGGAAATGATCGGGTTTTCGTTGGGTAAGCCCTATTAGAGAAAATATGATCATTGCTTTTGCATGCCCTTATCATGCTTACCATAGCAGGGTTACATTATCTAAACAGTCAATGTTCCCGATCATAGCTACAATATTTGTTCCTCATAACGAAATTAGCATCAGGCAATGATCGAGATTAATGAGAGAAACCCTATTATGCTCGGGCTCAGACAGGGCAATTGTCGGGTAAAAATTAAAATGGGGAATTGCCCGATCAGTACATGATCATGGCCTGAGGTCAATACATGATCAGGACAATGCGTTACAAGGATATTATGGCCCTCGTCATATCCCGACCACCTCAAATAATGACATGATCACTTCATGACCATGGCCCTACCAAAATTTTTACTAGGGTAGTAGAAATTTTGGTAGGGCCATGCTCATGAACTGATCATGTCATTATTTGAGATGATCGGGATATGACGAGGCCCACGATGTCCTTGTAACGCAGTGCCTGATCATGTACTCACCTCAGGCAATGATCATGTACTGATCGGATAATTCCCCATATCATTATTTATCTGACCATTGCCTTGTTAAAACATGAGCATACGAAAGCACTACAATACCCGATGAAATAAAATATCATACCTCATTGAAACCTGATCATTGCCCGATGAAAATTTCTTTATGAGGAACAACTAATGTAGCTTTGATCGGGACCATTGGCTGTTTAGATAATAGCTGCGTTCCCGTGGTCTATTTCGGTTCTATTTCAGTAAATTTGGCAGCACTGTTTTCATCTGCCCTTTCTTTGTCAACACAAATTCTTCATCTTATTAAGTGCTATTCACAATAGCCTAGCATCACCACAAACAAATTTACTTTTGCTACGTACAGTACCAGATCAGTAATTGATCCAAAAACGAACCTGGTTCTAATTGTTTGTTTTTGTTTTGTATATGAAAATGATCTACGGATCAGGATCAAAAACCACGGGAACGCAGCTAATGTAAACCCTGCTATGGTGAGCATGATAAGGGCATGAAAAGGCAATGATCATATTTGCTCTAATAGGGGTTACCTGACGAAACCCCGATCATTTCCCGATGGGGCATCGGGCAAATTTCCACTAGGGTATTTAGCTGTCTATTAAAAAAAAAAAATTAAATTAAAAATAAAAATATAAACATGAATTTATTAAAATTTCAATACGGTGCTACACCTTGGCAGACAATGTCAAATCTTCGAGAGTCAAAAATAGCCCTGAAAAGGTCTTTCAATCGCACGGAGAGAAATGTTCTCATAAATCATGTATTAAACGCATAAATTTGGCAAAAATTAAACATGATATCCAGCCAAGAATAGTTATGTAATCATAATGATTTTGTTTTTATTTATAATATCGTCGTTGTACAACTGAAAGTCACCAAATACATTTTTATGAAAATCTTAAATTTCAACTATGTTGGTAATTATTACAAAAAGTTAACGAGACATTTTTAAAGTTGAAATACCAATTGTTAGATTCAAATTTTCTTATCATTTCGTACAAATATTGAGCTCATCGATCAAAATTTGAAAGATATATTTAGATTTTTGTAAATGAACAATTGGCTATTTGAAAATGTAGTTGGTGACTTTTAGTTCTACAACGACGATATCTGATTAGAGTATAATTCAGTTATTATGATTAATTGGTTAAAATTATGCGTATGCGTTACACATGTTTTAATTATTATATATTCATAAGTTGAGTAATTGGTATAGGTTCTGGACTACATTTTATGATTTATTATTCATAGTTTATGATTAAAATGTCATACATTGTGCCAAACAGCTGTAGCCAAAGTGCAGATGAATAAAATATATGCAAATTATTCGAAACAAAGTGAAAAATATCGCGTTTGAAAATATAATAACGCAATGAACATGAAAAAAATGCAATGGAAAAATATTTTTAAAATATTTTTTAATTTTATTTGTATAAATCGGTACATTTATTTTGAAATGACACAATTTTCACTTTACTCACCCACTTAAATGTTCTTTAGACTGTAACGAACCTTTTTGGCCGATGCCGAGGTATCACTCGTCGTGTCCAGGGTTCGTTGCAAAAATGTATATTTTGCAGAGTAACACAACTTTTATTAACATTTTTAAATTTACAGTTTTATTATTCAATAACAAAGTTAGATTTACTTAGAAAATATATTTGTAACAAAATTAAATTCACTTTTTACACTATTCGTCCCTCTCCCGTCGTGCAGTGGGATACGGGTAGAGGCCGTAATCCGTGGCCGGACTGCAAAAAATCCGTATACTCACAACTCTGCGGTTTAACTCCACTCGTCTGCCTCTCCTGCAGTAGGGTGTCTTGACCAGCGGTCACAGTCACGGGCTGCCTCTCCTGCAGTAGTGTGTCTTGACCAGCGGTCACAGCCTACTCTCTGTCTGCCTCTCCTGCAGTAGTGTGTCCTGACCCGCGGCCACAGCCTACTCTCTGTCTGCCTCTCCTGCAGTAGTGTGTCTTGACCCGCGGCCACAGCCTACTCTCTGCCTATCTGCAATGGGGTATCTTGACCAGCGGTCAGAGTCAACTACCCATTAGTTGCGACTTACACTGATCAGCGATCACTGCCAACTACCTTGATCCGCGACCAGGGGTGAGCTGCCACTTGCAACCACTGCGACTGTTGTGATCCGCGACCATCAACTGAACGATTGCTGCTGTCGTCGTTCGAATGAAACCTCGCATTTCCAAATCGAACATGTGAGCTGTTCGGCCATTTGCAATTTTCGAAGTCCAATCGATCGGGGTGGCGGTGTTGCATTTGGCCTACTACTATTTTGTAAAAAGTAGTAATTCATCTTCGAATCCCATTATACGGCATTTTATACATTCGACATAGTTGTTATAACTGAATAATATTCCAATTAATAAAAATAACTTAATAATTATAATTCAGTTCGTTGTGTTACGAAAAAATGATTTATAGTAATAATAAAAAATATAAAATATAAGGCTGCCCAGCTGCTATGTTGACGAAAATGAGGTGCCGCCGATTTTCGTCGTTACAAGACTGCAGCTATGATGTGGTTTTTCACAACTGTTGTGATTTGCGCATTAAGAAAATAATATGCAATATGAAATATAAGTTATGAAATCATACTTGCTTCTGTTATGATTTGTAATCACTTTAGTAAAATTTTTTAAATAAAGTATTTTTTATACTTTAATAAAAATTTTTGCAAAAGTTATGAATCCCATTCATAATAAATACATAGTGCTTTGCAATTTTTTATCCATTGACTTTTTAGTGTAATACATAATTCATGAATATAACTTATAAATAAAAAAATTATAAAAAATATGTTTTATGAACATTTTCTCCGTGCTGTCGTCATTAAACTGTAGGTTCCACCATTTGGTGTGAGAGGCTCTGAATAGGTTCTTCAAAGCTGTTGCCCACGAAAAACCTTGACAATTTTTTAAATAAAGTATTTTTTGTGTTAGCATTTAAATTTATAATGAGAAAAAACTTTTTTTTTTTATATTTTTTGTATAAAATACATTCTGTAGTAAAACAAATTATTTTTATTTCATTATTTTTTCGCTGTAGAACTAAAATATCGGCAAATTATCCAAAAAAAAACATATATATTTTAGTTTTTCTTCACCTTTTGCGCACTCATTCACTGCACCATCATCAAAAATAATACATAATCCTATTAAACTAATAATGCCTGAAATTACTTCTATTTGTTTCATGTGTAAATATTCTAAAAATGTTAAAACCTAAAAATAACTATATATATTTCATATATCAAATAATAATATTAATAAATGAATATTGCTTTAGCTAGATTTGTGTAAAAATATATAAAAATTAAAAGCTTAACTACAACGCACTTATAAAAAATATTCAAAGAAAAACCTTTAAGTTGCTTTCATATATAGTTGAACAAAATCAGATTTATAAACTAGCTCAACCTAACCAAAAACATCAACTTCACAACAAGAACAAGAACAACAACAACAAGAAAAACACGAATTAAAAGCAATAGCAAATATATTAATAACCCTTGAAAATTTGCCATAATTTATTAATATATTAAAATCTATATATATATATATATAAAATATTAAATATACTCGTGCATAGTTTTTATATAAAATAAATACAGTACAACTTCCTAACGAAACATTATCATTATCACTAACATCAAAATCGTTGTCACAAACATCATCCACAAATCAATTAATTCTCCTAAACAAAGAGATTTCGTTTTTTGTTTGTTTGTTTTTAAACAGTTGCAAATCAAAACATTTATCTAATCGTTGTTACCATAAAAAATAAAAAATAAAAGAAATTTAATAAAAATATTGTGTTATTTACAATTTTTAAAGTTATTGCAAAAGCAAAAAACAAACAAAAAAATTAAGAAAGATTTTAAAATAAATTAATTTATATAGATTGTTGTTTAAATAAAGTACTAGTTAATGAAAATGTAGCAGGCAAAATTACTTTTCACAAACCTATAGATTTTATGCATAACTTGTTTAATTTGCTCTGCAAAACCAAAATATATTGAACAATTGAAATATATCAAATATGTGCTTTAGTTATAAATTTCTAGTAGTAATTTTAATATTTTTTTTCGTTATTCTTATGTCGTAGATCGAATTGCAAACATATACCAAAGAAATGCTCTAGTCAAATTTTTTATGCAAAGTGTGTGTATTAGAATTAGTGTCAATTTTGTGTGAACCCAAACTATGCGAAACCATTACCACTTAATTATGATGATTTTTGATTTTAGGAGAGATGTGCGAAGTTTTGAAATATTTTTTTTTTAATACTTGTTACAACTTTAGGCTGTAAAATATAAATTAAAAGTTTTTTAGGTTTCTTCATTATCAAGGTTATTTTTTTAGGATACTTAATATTGGAAACCTCTATAGAAAACGATATAGTTTATATTAGGGATTGAAGACATAAGCGAAATCGTTATTTATTATTTATTAAAACTTGCTATTAATTAAAAGATATATTTATAAAAAAATATATACATATTTTATAAATTTTGTTTTCAAACATTTCAATAAAAAAAAAATAATAATTTTCAACAATTGAAAAATATTAATATTTTAATACTTTTATTTGAAAAAAAAAATTTTTTTTGAACAAATATTTTAGAAAAAAATGTTCGATAAAATTAGAAAGTTGTTGAAAAATTATTTTTCGAAAAAAAAAAATTAAACATTTTTATTTGATAAGATTTAATTGTTTATTGTTTGAATAATTAGCCTTTTTAATAATATATTTTTTAAAAATATAAGTTTATTTTCTCAATACATTTTAAAATCAATGAAAATTCAGCACAATTCTTAATAAATATTTGGAAGAAATTGTTGAATTTACATATAAAGCTTTTTTCTCCCAAACATTTTCTCCAAAATATTTATGGGTGTATTTATTTATTTAGATTTGGGATGAATGTTTTATTTTTGTTTTAAATTTTTTGAATCAGTATTTTTACTCTAACCAAATTGTTGAAGCACTTTTGAACTGAACGTCTCATATAACCTAAAATATGTAGCTAATTTACTACAACTGCAATTACGTTTACTGCATTCTGTATTTATTTAACAAATGTATATACAAAAATATACATAAGTTGACTGCTTTTCTACACAAAATTGAACTACATTAGCTTTGAAAAGATGTGTATTTTGTAGTTAATTATATTGTTTTGAAATATAAAAATAAATTACTTCAATTACATTTATTTTAAATATTTTATTTATTAACATGATATGACATCATGTAGTAAACATGCAACAACTTCATTTGTTTTTACTGTATTCTCTAACTAACTATTTTGTGGCTACTTAAGTGGTAGCCACACTATTACAATTAAAGTGCATGTTATAAATCAAGCGAAATTTACTTATTTGACACTCGATTGTTAGCAAAAAAGCCTCAGGGCAAGGCTTAATACACAAATTTGGATCCATAAAAGTGTCGGTTCACTTAGGTGCAACTTGAACTGTAATTTGAACTCTTGAACTTGTTTAGATTAAAATTAAAAATAATAAAGATCGCACACAGGGGAAAAAAAATAATAAATTTAAATACTTTTTGATACTTTTTTCACCCATTCCATTTTTATTTAAATTAACTACTTTTTATTTAAACTTAGTTTAAATTTTATTGTAGCCGCGGTAGCTCAGTGCTTAGTGCGATGGACTGCGAGCCGAAAGGTCCCCGGTCCAAGCCTGGACTGGGGCTAACAATATCTTTTCATAGAAACATTTTTCTATACCGCGCTACCTCTCGGCAGTAAATGACATAACTACGAGAGTAAAACATTGCCTACGAAAAAGCTCTCACCCGCCGTTCGGATTCGGCAATAAACTGTAGGTCCCACCACTTTGAGTACAAATATAACACGCACAGCTCAAAATGGCGAGAGAGCTCGGCCTAAGTTCTTATAGGAATGTAGTGCCAAACTATTATTATTATTAAATTTTATTACGTAGATAATAAATTTTGCAGTAAATATTTTTGAAGTAAACTTTTTATTACTTACACCCGGGAAAAATTCCCGCACATCCCAATAAAATTGATCAATAGGAACATTATTGATTTAATAGTATACAAAAAATTAATCTTTTCATATGAACTCAATGGCAATGTCATGGTATTTTCTAGTATTTAATGGTATTTTCCAATTAAAATAATAATTTATTCTATTGACTATTTTTAATGGTAAAAAACTATTATTTATTTATTATTTTTTTCATTACTTTTTTTATTTTTTACATTAATTTTTACGTATAAAATGCAATTTGAATTTAATAAAGATTGCAATAAAAATAAATAATTTATCAATTTGAATATGTTTACGATATATCGACGCCCCTTACGAAAACTATTATATATTTTTTCCCTTACGAAAATAAATTTTTTGAGGTTCAGAATAAAAGTATGTTATTGTTTTTGATGAGAAAAATAATACGTTTTATGGTTTTGCCAGAAACGCTATTATGTTTTTGATATTTCTGAGAATATGCATATGTATATCCGTGTATCTACGAATATAGAAATGATTTAAATTTTGCGAAGTAGATTGGAATCTTTTGTTGAACATGTATAATGCATTTATGAGCATATAATAAATATATGTAATCGTTTTATAAAGACCACAGACCATTGGGAACTTATATCAGTCCTGAAATTAAACCTCAATTTTCTGTAACAGTCTAGATTTCTTAGGAGACACGGAATCATAACTTTTCATGGGTGATGTTTTTACTCTCGAAGGTCATTTACCAAGAGGTAGCGCGGTGAAGAGATATATTTTCTATTTATTTTTTTGATGTTGCCTTCGCTGGTGTTTGAACCAACGACGTTTCGGCTTGAATTCCAACACACTAATCTTCTGAGTCACCTATATAGTATATGGTAATGCATATTTTATATCATTATAGCGTAATTATTTTGAATTTTGTCAAACAAATTTTACAAATGACATATATCAAAACATAAAAGCAACGCAATATGATTTTGAAAAAAATCTTTTTCAATAAAAAGCTCCAATTTTCGTCTAAAAATTTGAAACATAATAATTTTCCACAGAAAACTGTTTGTTGAACTAATTTTCTGTGAAATTTTGTGAACATTATAATATTCGTTATTTAAGTAAAAATGAAATCGTATTCGTTTAAAAGTGATATATACTTTTTTTCGTAAGACAATTTTAATATAATAGTTTTCGTAAGGGGCGTCGATATATAATACTATTTAAAAAAAGTTTTTTTTGTAATTTATATTACGTACGTAATAAAAAGTAATAACAATTATATTTAACAATTATTTATATTTCAAATTTTATTAGGTACGTATTAAAATTAAAAAAAAAAAAACTTTTAAATTAATTTTAAATTAAAAGTATTTAATTTAAATATAAAAAGAGTACGGGTGAAAAAATAATACTTTGTTTTCTCTGTGTACATAACAAGTATAATGTTTTCATAATATTTATGATGTCTTCATATAATTTATAAAGAAATTCACAATAATTATGAATAGTGTTCATATTAATTATGAATAGTATTCATAGTAATTATGATTATATGAATAGTATTCATAATAATTATGAATAGTATTCATAGTAACTATGAATAGTATTCATAGTAATTATGAATAGTACTCATAGCATTTATATATATATTTTTTTTTGGAATATCTACTAAGATCCACAGCACTCAGACAGACTATATCCATTGTACTGTGAAATCTATTCCCTACAATTTTGTGGTTAATATCACCACGAGTGCCCATGCCCAAGCCGGGATTCGAACCCGAGACTTTCAGAATGAAAGTCCAGCGCGCTACCTCTGGACTGCTGAGGCCAGCATTTATATACTCTTCATAGTATTTATGATGTCTTTATAGTATTTATGTAATTTTCAAAGCATCCATGCATCATACATAGTATCTATGAAGTATTCATAGTATTTATCACTTCTCTATATTATTTATGAATATGATTAAAATTTCAGGAAAAATGTAAACACAATTATTGCATTTATATATAACTTTATTATATTCTGTATTGAAAATTAAAAAAAAAAAATATATTTTTTTTTCACAAAAAAGGATTGTTATAAATAATTGTGAAAGTGTATCAAAAAAATATAGTAGAGAAGAACTACATTTTTATACATACAAAAAGATAAATGTAGTAAATTTTGCTTTATTGTTTTTTTTTTCGTCGTAAGAAACCGTAACGAGGAAAAAAAACACAAAATAATTCTAAAACGTTATTAGTTGGGGTTTCAGTCCATTTTTATTTATTTTCTATTACAAAATACAGATCTAATTTTTTTTTTTTTAGTATTTTCAAGAAATTATTTCAATTACGCGCATTTCTCCTCAAAGTATATTATCAAACCAAAGTAAACATATTTTATGTTTTAATTTAAAACAGCTTTAATCGTCGAACGAACACTCTAGTTACAAATCATAAACATATTCATCAAAAATCATGACACCATACCAAAAACCATACAAGTTATATGCATTACCAAATAATGGATTAATTACAAAAAGATAACTAAAGATTTAGCAACATGCTGTACTCTGTGTTTAATAAAAATATAAATTAAAGAAAAGGGAATAATGAGTAACTAGCTAAATAGGCAGAGACAAAAAATGAAAAATGAAAGTTATAGAAAGTAAGGAAAAGATTAACGTTTAGAAATTATTTAAAAATTAAGTTTTTTTATTTTTCATTTTGTTGTTGTATTGCAGAGTTTTCAAAAACAATTAAAAAATAAAACTAGCTACATTAATAAAATACCGAGGATGAAAAAGGCAGAAAATCGTATGGCATCAAAAATGGTAGTGGCCACAAAAACATAAACAATCAAGTGTGAAGTGTGTAAAGGCGGCGGTAAAGTGACGTTCAAAATAATAATAAAACATGACATTGTGAGTTCCGCATTTATAGAATTTCAAATTATTTTCAACTATTCCATATATAGATTAGATTATATCACTAAATCGATGTATCGTATGTGCTGGGCTTGCTTTTTTTATATGGAGAACTATTATATAAAAATATCACTGTGTCATATCGTACATTTATATATATGAAAATACTTATTAGACATACTACTTAATTACAAATACATAAATATATAACAAAACTATATTATGCTACATACAAACAACCCAAAAAATAAAATATAATAAAAATAAAAAAAACCACACATATAAATAAAATGCAAGATATCTGAAGTATGTATTAATTAGCAGATAATAATTATAATTGAACATATGTTATTGCTATTCATAAATACACTACAATAAAAATAAGAGAAACAAAAAATAAAATAATAAACGTTTAGTAAAAGTAATTAACAAATATATAACTGAATTAGTGAAATATATGCACAATGTATGGACATAAATGAAATAGATGATTAATAAATAATAAAAGAAAACAATAATTTATCGAATACACAACAAAAGGTATCTATTTACAACTATTGACTTAGATACTTTAGAAAAATAATACTAAATGCAAAAAAAAAAAAAATATGCAAAAATTATTCAAAACTATTATTAAAAAAAAATAATAATATATTTAAAGTAATATGAATAGCAGCAAAACAACGGTATGATTTATATAAGATATGTAACAGGCTTGAATACGTTACCACCATACAGTTTGAAATACATACAGTGTAAATTAATTCATCATATAGATTAATTTGTTTATTAAAATTCAAACAACAGCAAAGTTTAACTGAATTATGAACAATTCATAATGTTAATGAAGTATTTAGAATACTTATGAATGATTCATAGTATTGCTGATGTATGCATGGTATTAATGATGAATACACTTTCCATGTATTCATCAGTATTATCATCATCATAATTAGTACCATATGAAGAATATATATATAATTTGTTTATTAGAATTCAAACAACAGCAAAGTTTAACTGAATTATGAATAATTCATAATGTTAATGAAGTATTTAGAATACTTATGAATGATTCATAGTATTGCTGATGTTTGCATGGTATTAATGATGAATACACTTATCATGTATTCATCAGTATTATCATCATCATAATTAGTACCATATGAAGAATATATATATAGTAATTATGATGTCTTCATAATATGTATGATGTCTTTATAGTATTTACGAATGTCATTCTAGATACTAATGAACTTGCATAGTACTTAATAAGTATTCACGAATTTTTCATAATATTTATTTATGAATTTTTCATAGTATTAATGAATTACTCATGTTATTTATAAATACTAGCATAAATACTATTTGCATAGTATTCATACTATTTATAAAGTATTCAAATCATTTATGATGTTTTCATATAATTTATAAAGCATTCAAAGTATTTATGAATTACTCATAGTATTTATGATTTATTCATAGTATTTATGAAGTATACATAGTATGTATGTGATCTTTATAATATTTCTTAATTTATGCGAAGTATTTATGAAGCATTCATAGTATTTTTGAAATACTCATTTCATGCATTAAGAATATCATATTATTGGTTAAGTATTCATAGTATTTATGTATATTATACAAAATATGTATGAAGCATTCATAGTACTTAATAAGTATTCATTGTATTTTTGAGTATTATTCAAAGTATTTATGAAGCATTCATATTATTTATGATGTCTTTGTGGTATTTATAAATATTATTTAAATTATTTATGAAGTATTCATAATATTTATTGAGCATTCTTAGTATTTATGAACTTTGTATGAAAAAATACATAGAATTTATGAAGTATTCATTTCTTGTATGAAGTATTCATTTCATTTTTGATTCCATCGTACTATTTATGATGTCTTAATAGTATTTATGAATTGTATTCAAACTATTTACGAACTATTTATGATGTTTCTATCCTATATACGAATAGTACTCAAAGTATGTATGGAGCATTCATAGTTTTTATTAAGTATTCATTATTTTTATGAATACTATTCAAAGTATTTCTGCTGTCATTATACTATTTACGAATGATATGCAAGTATTTCTGGAGTTCTCATAGCATATATGAGGAAATTCATGGTAGAGCTTTCATATCATTTCTGATGTTTCATTGAATTTGTGAATACTATTCAAAGTACTTATGAAGTATTCATAGTATTTCTGATGTCTTAATAGTAGTCATAAATTATACGCAAAGTATTTATAAAGAATTCATAAAATTTATGAAGAATTCATAGAATTTATGAAGTATTCAAAAAATTTTTGAAATATTCATAAAATGTACGAAGTATTCATAAAATTCAAAAAGTATTCATAGAATTTATGAAGTTTTCATAATATTTATGAATTTTTTATAGCATGTATAATCAATATGAACAAAAGTGTTTGTAGCTTTATGTACACTATTCATGAGATTTAGAAAGTATTCAAAGTATTTATGAAATATTCATAGTACTTATGAATTTTTTATAGCATGTCTGATCAATATGCACAGAAGTGTTCTTAGCTTAATGTACACTATTCTTGATATTAATAAAGTATTCATAGTATAAATGAAATTTTCATAGTATTTATGAAATGTTCATAGTACTTATGAATTTGTTCATCAAGATAAAAAACTGATGGTTGTTGATTGAGTTTCAATAAATATTTTTAACCATGTTATGAATTATATTTTCTATGCCGTTTCTGAAATATAGATCTTTTTCAAATACAGATCTTAAAAAAAAAACCGTATTTTATGTATAAATTATTTCAATACAACAAAATAATAATGTAAATGATACTTATACTATAATTTGAAATTAATGTAAATCCTATGAATTATTTTTAAATATGTTTAAATATTCAATAAGATTATTACTATTAGTAACTACTATCTATATAGCTGTTGCAAGCAAAACAAATAGGAATTTATGTATTATGTGTATTAAATGTGCCTAAGATTTAATTTTGAATTTTTTCTTTTAATGCATTTTAATTTTGAGATTTTCATTTAACAGACACATCAGACTTCATGGGATTCAAACGTCAACAGCTCATTAAATACTACAGTTTACAGTTTATATTTAAAAAAAAATAAGCTAAAAAGTTCATAAATTTTACCAGTAATTCATAAAATATTTCAGTGTAGATTTTATTAAATGAACGTTGTAGAGGTAAAACCAAACAATACATTTTTATTGATATAGTAATTGATTAATATAATCTAAATTTAAAATTGAAAAATATAATTTGAATGATAATTTCATTAACTTGAAATTGTCACTAAAATAAACATAATCGATCAGAAATATTCATAGATAGATTGCATTTTCGCATATTCAAAATTTTTAAAATTTAGGTACTTGTTTGATTTTATTTCTACAACGAGAACACATTTTACATAGTATTTTATATAAATATGAACAAAATCCGTGGCGCATTTGGGCATTTTATTGAATGCGTTGTATAGTTTATTTGGAGAGTTCAAAATATTTTCATATTCATTCGTGATTCAAGTGCAATTCTCAATGCATTACAATGGAGACCAAGAGCTCAGGGTATTCGCAGAAATCGTTTTATACAAGATCACATTTATCACCCGGTCATTATAGAGCAGTCAGACAGAAGAGAGCCATACTCCATTCAAAAATATAACATTTCGAAATATTTTCATTGTTAATATTAGAATCGTTCGTACTACAATATGTTGTAAGAAAACTTAAAAAGTTCAAAGCGACGAGAGGCTCGACAAACAATCCCGCTACGAAGACTGAAGCTAACTTAACTGAAATCCGCCTAGATTTTTTCTAAATTTATCTATAGAAAATTGTGAACCACAAATACCTACCGTTTGTCAGTTTTATTTTGAAACAAATGTCGAAAAAATGCAACAAAATAAAAAATTAAATTGTGTTTTCAATACTTTTATAAAATATATTAGAGCCCATATAATAAAAGAGAAAAGAACAAAAAGCAGTTAAAAATATTGAAAGATTTTGCTATAATAAATATTTTTGTTTTTAATAACATTACATAACATCTTCTATATATAAAAGTTTTAATAGTTGAATCAAGCATGAAAACCGCATAAAATACGATAATCGTTCAGTTATGCCAAGTTTAACTTCCAACAAGATTATTCAATTTTTAACAAATATCGACAAGCATAGCAGAAATTAACACAAATCTTTAAATACAAATAGCTAAACTAGATATAAAAAAAATCATATATATATATATTATATAAATCGAAATTCTTAGCAGCAACTTTAGCAATACATACCTATTCGAACTTTAAGTTGAGACCCACCTTCGAATTATTCACACTCGGTTCAAAGAAAAAAAAATAGTCATTGAATGTTATATTTTGAGAATGTTTTTTCAATTTATTAATAGCAATACAATAGAATTTTTGATAATCAATATTGGAAATTATATAAACTGAAAGTATTGAGAGATGGGCGTTACGAAATAAATAGACCGACCGACCGACCGAACACGGGGACAGACCGTTAAGCAACTAATACTCTGAACTCTGATTTAAAACCACTGCCACAGATATATAGCATACGACAAAAAAAAATATATTAAAATAAAACAGCAACAACAACTTTACATACAACTTATATAAAAGAAAAAAATAAAATAAAACAGTAATTAAATTAAATTAATTATATAACAAAAGTATATGAATGATAATGATGAAAATTAGTTTAAAAGTGAATAATGAAATTAAACAAACTTAAGTAAAACATAAACTTATATATTAAAAATTATAATATGAAATAATATTAAACTAGTTCTTTGGGCAAGAATTGAAACGATGTTACATTATTTAAAAAATAAACACAAAAATATATATAAAACAAAAAAAAAAAAACAGAAAAAGTCTTTTATTTAATTTGTTTTAAATGGGGAAATTATGTATTACAGAAAAAAAATATATTCGATGCTTAGGATGTGTGCGAATTCGACTAACTAAATTTATGCAGTGTTCGATATTTCAATTTAGCAAATTTTCGAGCAGACTAAATTGAGTTAATTTGGATGATAGCAAACAGACATATGATAATCTATTGATTATGGACTTTAACAATTACGGGTTACCGAATGGAGATCGAATGAAGAATCGTTCAATTTAGTTTAGTCAGCAATTTAGTCGAATTCGCACACACCCTTAAATTGACAATTTTATCTAAAAAACATAATAATTTATTGCAGTACTGATTTACTTTTGGAATTTATATTTTTTTAAAGACAGATTTTCATAATAAAACACATTTGGTTTATTAATTCATTTTTTTGTTATTTAAAATTATATTTATTTACTAATAAAATTAAATGTGTTTTAAGTCAAATGTTATATTGTTTTTTATTTTTACTAAATAGCCCATAGATTTCTGTACAAAATCTGAAAATTTCACGAAAATCTCTTGAGGCATTCAAAAAATATAAATAAAAACGTAAAAATACTGTACAAAGAGTTTGCCCCAAAAAGTATGCAATGGTTTTTGCAAATTTGCGTTGATTTAAAAAGTACTCCCAAAAGTATGCACTGCCTTTTGTGCACATTGGCCTGCAACGTTTTTTCAGCAACTGCGCGCCACGTGCTGCTATTTCTGAGCGCCTGGTATTTCAGAAAATGCGGCAGAGTCGATTTCTGCCGACTGCGCAGTCGGAATTCAAAAATTTCAACGGCAACTTGCTGAGGATACTGGTCGCCTGTTCGTCTGACGAAATCAGCGATTTGCATGATTTTTGAAATTTTCAAAAAAAGGAGGATTGTTACAGGTTGGTTGATATATTTATTTATAAAAACGGAACGGCTCAACGGAATTACACCAAAATTTCACCATGTCAACACAAAACATGACAGATTATGGGAAAAATATAAAATACGGAAATGGTTGGCAGAATTGCATATTTTTTTGGTAACAAAAAAAAATATTAGTGGTATTAGGTATGTCGATGTAATTATTTATAAAAACTGAACGGTTCAACGGAATTACACCAAAATTTCACCATGTCAACACAAAACATGACAGATTATGGGAAAAATATGAAATACGGAAATGGTTGGCAGAATTGCTTTTTTTTTTGGTAACAAAAAAATATATTAGTGGTATTAGGTATGTCGATGTATTTATTTATAAAAACTGAACGGTTCAACGGAATTTTAACAAATTTTAACTATATGAACACAAAATATCACGGATTTTTTTAGAATTACACGGCAGACAAATACTTTTCGGGTAATATAAAACTGAATGGTTTAACGGAATGGAATTGCATCAAATATTCAACATATCATGTTAAAATATTGCTAGTTATGGGAAAAATATAAAATTCAAAATTGTTGTAATAATTATTACCTTGTTATCCTAGAACTTTCGAAAGTGAATAATTAAACAAAAGTTTTTATATTTTTCGTTTTATTTTATTTTAATAATAGTGTTTGTAAAATACAAAATATACGAGAAAAAAGTTTAAAAAATTAAGAATAAAATTAAATATATGACAATACAAATAAAATAATGATATATTTATTTTATGTTTAAAAAAAAAAAATGTTATATTAAAATTGATTTCAAGGAAAATTCAAAGAAAAAAAACCCTTAAGTTGGTTGGTTTTTTTTTGTTTGTTCTGCGTGCTGGCATACAACAAAATGAGCTAAAGAATAATACAAAAAAATAAAAGAATACTTAAAATATGCAGTTGAGAATAAAATAAATGATTTAGAAATTTGTCTGCATTTTTTGTTGTTGTTGTTTATAAAATATGTATTAACATGAAATATAACTGCCATTTGCGTGGTTGTGTTTTTAACAAATCATAAAACTTAATTTAATAATTTTTAAACTTAACAATAAAACCTACTAACTAAACAGTTTGAGCGCTTAAAACTTAAACAGTATTACAAAAAAATAATTCATGATTAATAACTATTTTTTTTTTGCAAATCAAATTTTTAAATAAAATAAAATTTTTATTTAAAATAAAATTTGAATTTTAAAATAAAATTTGAATTTTAAAATAAAATTTGAATTTTAAAATAAAATCTTTTAATCAAACAAAATAAAAACCATCTGCAATGAAATAAGTTCAAGCAATTCTTTGTGTTTTTTTTCTGTTTATTAATTTATTTATTTATCATTTCTCAAATATTTTTAATAATAATTAATAATAATTAATGCCTTCTTGTAACATAACAAATATTTGTGTTTTTTTTTTCTTTAATGTTTATACTCGTTCACAATCTTAACGCTTTCTCTTTTTTTTTCTGTTGCATATTTAATTTTTGCATGTCTAATGCATTTTTGAATGTCTAATTCATTTTTGCATATTATATGCTTTTTTGCATATTTTATGCTTTTTTGCATATTTTATGCTTTTTGTTCAATTAATGCATTTCACATATATTTTATGCATTTCTGATACATTTTATAAATATGCATTTTGCATATTCTATGCACTTTGCCTTGATTGTTGTCTCTGGCTGTTGAGTTTTGGGATTTTTAACTTTAAAACTTGCTCCATTCTCACATCGATCATTTTCTATTGCGTTGCATTTAGGTATTTTGTTTTTATATACAAAGAATGTAATTTAATTCCCAGTTTTTGAAATGTGTGTGTGTGTCCGTGTATTTTTTTTTTCTAAGTATAAAGTTCAGATTTTAGATTTAAAGACGACTAAATTTAAAATTGAGAGAAAAAAGTGAGTAGCATACAATATTTAACTGATTTGATTGTTGGTTATGTAAATTTTAGTTTAAATTACAAATACAACTACATTTGCTGTCAATACATGTGTGTGTATGTGTATTTGTATGTATGTATTTTAGTTTCTCACTGAGTGTGTGTGTGTAATTTTAGTTGAGTTAGTAAAAGTTAAGTTACACGTAGAACTAACTGAAAAGCGAAACGTTTCAAAACAACGCAACACGACTTAATTTATAATGAATTCATTTTTATTTCTTTTTTTTTTACATATTTCTTTTTGTAATATTTTGATATTGTTTGATATAATTTAAAATGTAAGTTGTATTTTTTTTTTCGTTAGCACAAATAATTTGATTGTTTCTTCATATTTAAGTAACATTTAGTTAGTTACTCAATGCGTGGGCAATGCGAGCAGCAGCAATTGCTATGCAACTATTTTGTAAATGTTTTGTAACTGTTTTGTAACTATTTTGTAACTATCTTGTAACTGTTTTGCAATAGCTATACAGTTTTTTTTGCAAAAGTTTTACAATTGTTTTCCAAACGTTTTGCAACCGTTTTACAACTGTTTTGTAAGGGTATTGCAATGGTATGCCGACGTTTTGCAACTGGTTTGTAATTGTTTTGCAGCCGTTGTACAGCTGTTTTTCACTAGTTTGTGAAATGTTTTACAATTGTTTTGTAACTGTTTTGCAACCCTTTCGCAGATGTTTCGGAACTATGTTTTGTAACAGTTTTGCGTTGGTTTTGCAACTGTTTTAAATGTTGCACAGCAGTTGCCGCCACCGCTATCGCACTTTGTTTGTTTTTAACGTGTTTAAAACTTGGACCCTAGTTTTAATTTCTTTTTTATCGCGCAGTTTTGCCTTTTTCACCTTTTTCTTATATATATTATATATATATATTTTTTTTTACTATATTGTAGCTAACATTTTGACATCATTTTAAATATTTCTTTGCTTTTTGTTTTATTTATTTTTATTAATGTTAGAATTTGGCTAATAAATAAAAGCACTAACGCAAATCGAAACTGAATAACGAAGCTGTATTTTATAAATTTGTTGTGTTGTTGTTTTTTTTTATTTGTTTTACTTTAACGTAGGAACTGTTTTTATTTTGTTTAAATCATATTTTGCATTTTTTTAACTATTGCAACTAAGTTGAGTTTTTGCAAAGTGTGTAAAACAAGTAGAGATTTTGCTAACTATGTCAAAAGCAGTATTTCATATTTATACTTTGTAAAATTTTTTTATCAAAAACAAAAGAACATGTGGAAAACAAACTTAACACAAATTTTAGCTATAAACAATGCGCCGCATTTTTTTATCTCAATAACAAAAACTAAATACAAAACTTTCACAAATTTTTCTAACAAGTTTGTATTTTTTTTTCAGCTTTCTTTTATTATTTCATACAATAAAATGAACGCACAAACAGTCCTTTAAATTATTTTTTCAATTTCATTTTATTATTATAAGCTATGCGCGATCACAAACTAAATTCAAATTTATTTCTATTAATTAATATGCATGCAGTTTACAAATTTGTGGTTTTGACTAAATTACTAGTTGATTTTGCATTTACTAACGATTGTTCGGTTGTCCCTTTTGTGAGAAAATTGTTGAGTGGTTGTAAAATACGGTAAAAAAATATTTAAAAATTGTTGAAAATTTAAAGAAAATTAGAAATTTTTGTCTATTTGAATAGAAATTAACATACAAAATTGTTGGAAAACTGTAATACACAAAATTGTCAAATTTAAACTGAACTCAACCAATATAATCTAAAAAAAAATTCAGTTATAAAATACAAATGCAGTAATAAGAAACTCAAGTAGCGTAAATCCAAAGGTATTTCAATGGAGTTTGTCTGCAAAACGATTCTGTATTTGCTGTAGCACTTTGCAGAAATTTATTTTCACAACAAATTAAATTTTTCAAAGTCAAAACAAATGTTTTGAAATTTGAGAAACTAAATTAAAAATAATTGCTTGAGAAATTCTCATAGAAAAACTTTTTGTAATTCGAACAAAAACTCAAGAATAATAGAATAATAAGATTACGCATTGCGCATGTACACCCTGTATTGCTGACGTCAAAAACTATGGAATGTCAAGTAAAGGAAATTTAAATTTAGACATTTCATAAATTACAAATATTTATTTCATTGAAATTTTGTTTTTGAAAACATTTTTGCCAAAAAATCATGGGCTTCCGGCAGTTTCCTCAGAGGATGCATTAACTATCGTGCTGATCAAGACATTTCTGCTCATGGACATTGCAACAATATTCTGACACAATGGAAAAATTACAGTTGTCAAAATACTTCTACGTACATGCGCAGAAGATTCAAGTTTTGAACAACGTTCTGCGCAATCTTTGTTTCTATTATTCTTGACAAAAACTCAATTTAATTGAAATTCAAATAAAAACCGCACTCAACAAATATTTTCACGCACTGTTAGGCTAGTTTTGTTTTCCTTTAGTTATAATTTTAATTAGATTTTTGTTGTATTTAATTTTTATTTCTTTTACATAGCTACAAATACATTTATGTTTAATTTTTTTATGCATGTATATAATGTTGTTGTATACATATAGATATTTATTATGTATATATATATATATGTTTCTATGTATAATATGTATTAATTGTAGTTTGTATGTTTCGTGTATAAATATATTTCGTGTAATATATTTAGTCTTCACTTCTGCTGCTACTACTCTACTACCTAACGTCGCACGCACACTGCATCTACTACGTTTGCTTTTGTTTCTTGGTTTTTTAATACAATTTTAAATAATTTGTTCACGTCACTTGTTGTATTTTTTAAAATTTGAATTTATTTTTATTTAATTATGCTGCATGCTAATTTATTCACTTTTTTAAATACATTTAATATAATGTAAATTTTTCAATTGAATTTTGAATTTTTATTTTTTGTTAGTTTTAAAAATGCATTTTGTTTTGTTTGACAAAAATCTTAGCTCATCACTTAGTATTTTAAATATATTTTTTTTAATATATATATATATTTGATATATTTAATTATTTATTATATATTTCAGTTAAATTCATCGTTTGTAGTACATTTCTTGCTAGCCACCTCTACATGATTTTTATTTTTATTTTTTTGCTTTTAAAGTAATACTTTTTGCCTGTAGTTTTAATACTAAAAAAAACCACATATTTTATACATATATTTTTTAATTCTTTTTTGTAATAGTTGTAATTTGCTATTTTTGTAATTTTTTTGTTTTAGTTTAATTTATCGTTGGGACAAATTGTATGCGCTACACGGATTGTTATGCTTTTCATTTAGTTAAATCTTTTTTAAATGTTTT
Organism: Dryomyza anilis; assembly: GCA_951804985.1. NCBI lineage: Eukaryota > Metazoa > Arthropoda > Insecta > Diptera > Dryomyzidae > Dryomyza > Dryomyza anilis. The sequence continues at coordinate 88,579,702 of OX638132.1, read as the reverse complement.
TTTATTTTAAATTTATCATGTTTTGTGGTTTGATTTGATTTGTCAATTAGTTCGGTTCTGTAATACTGGCCTTGTTTTAACTATTAGAAGGGGGGCCCCAACTGCTGGTTTGTTTGCCTACTGAGAGTGTCGAGAAACGCGGTAGTATTCATTATTTCATCTTTTTGTTTTAAATAAGGCAGTTAAAATGTAGTTAAAAATGTAGTTGAAATATTTTAAATGAGTGGTGTGTTAGTGAGTGAATGAGTCAGCATAGTGCTAAGGTTATGTTTGCGGTTTTTTAAATAGTACATCAGAAATGTTTATCGTGGTTTGGCGTTTTTCGTTTAAAGGACTTACTTTTTTTTAGTAGCACTTTCAAATTGATTTTGTTCAGCTTCAACAGATTAAATAAAACAAAAAAAAAATCAGAAAACAAAAATCAGCACTACCATGTTTTAATATTCAGTTCAATCATGAGTAATTTTTGCCAGATTTTATATCTCGATTTAAATTTTATACTGCAATAAATTTTATACCACAACAAAAATCATTTTCCGATAGAAAAATCAGTAGCAAAAATTATTCAAGTTAGGCTTGATTAACATTTAATTTATGTAACTACTTAAACAATTTAAATTCAGTACAAATTCGGCAGAATTCATTCAGTAGTGCCAAAAACTATTAAATACATTTTTAAATTTACATTTATTGGTTTAACAAAATCGTTGTTGAAGTAAAAATGACATTAACAAAATTTTAATTTCTTTTTCGAAGTCTTTAACATTGACATCAATCAATGATAACAAGTTAAACTTTCGAATTGTATTTCAACGTTGGAAATTCATCAACTAGTTTTTAAAATATTAACCAATAAACTAAAAAATTTTCTTTTGCAAAAAATGTATTTAGTGAGTTTTACTGCTACAACGACGTTTTATCAAACTTTTATGCATGTTAGAACTGATTATGAATTTTGTTTAGTATTAATTGTATAACGCCGATTTTTAAAATAATTATTTCAAGTTGTTTTTGAACATAAGTTACAACAAACGAGGTTATTTGACATTATTAACATAAAATAATTACAAATTGCTAAACTAAATGCACTTTCCGAAAACACATTTTCCAAGTTTATCGCTATATATTGTAAACATTTATTAGTGTATTTAAAAAACTAAAATGCTATGTGAAAGCCTATGAAATTGTCTTTCTATCGATACCTAACATTGCCAACATCGCTGAAGAATATTTAAGTATATCACGTTTTTCACAAAGCACTTAGTAAATTTTTAATAAGACCTATCGTGTATAAATATTTATGCCCGTAACTTCAACGAATAGATATCTACTGGTGCTTAGTTATCTATCGTGTAAGCAAAATTTCGTAACTTCAACGCATAGTTAAGGAGTAAAAACACCGGATAGGTAAGAGATATCTGTTCGGTACGAACACCAATAGATATCTACTCGTTGAAGTTACGGGCATTAGCCAAATAGTTTTCTGCCAAACGTATATTTTGTGCTGCAAGAAAATGTATTTTCCTACAAAAAATGTTCGTTTGGGAATAATAATTTGTTTAAATTTCATGCACAATAGGTCTTATTATATATTTGCTTAGTTTTTAACACTACAAATATTTATTTCCAGATGATTTTTGAAATAACTACACAAAGCGAAAAAAATTTGTTTGCCACAAACATAAAATAATTGCAATAATATATTTTATGATTATAAATAGGCTTTAAATTAATTTAATTTACAGTTAATTAAAAAAATGTCTGCACAGACATAAAATAATTGCAATCATACTATTTATGAGGGTTTATACATTTAATTATAAAGTTTTTAAATTAGTTTAAAATTCATTTCATTAAGTTTTTAAAATTTGTAAATTCATGTAACATTATATGTTTGCTGTTAAACATATTTTTTTCGCTGTGTTTACAACATATTGATAATTTCAAATACAAAAAGTAGTTTTTAGCGCTATTATTAAAAATGTTCATTGAATCTACCAATTATAAAACACTTTAACTACTTATTACTGTCAGTGTAACAAACAATTTATAAATAATCTGTCGAAAAACATAAACATTTCCGATTTTACTTTCAAATTAACTGTTTTCTTGTGCATTTTGTTATTTTTATTTAAACATAGAAAAAGAGATTCGGTAATTTTATGAAAAAAAAAAATTGTCCACGCCTTAAAAAGAAAAACTCTTAGGCAAACTCATTAACACTTTCACTATTTTTTGTTTGTATACATTGAATATGTTCGATTGTTTCTTTTTTAAGTTTTCGCTTAAACATTTAACTGCTAAATATTTAAATATATATATATAATGTTTTATGTATAATTTTATTATGTTTTCAATCTTTTCTTTTTCTTTTTGTTTTTTTTTTTTTGTTGTGCTATCATTATCTACTAGCTTAATACACATGCCATAATTATAATAATGATAATAATAATAATAATAATATGAATAATTATGATAACAACTAAAAAAGGTATTAGATGCACTTGGTTGTTTCTGCCTTGGCGCTTCTACTACACACTACGATTTCAGTTTAAAACAACGGCTACACTTTTCACTGCTATTTTTGTGTTTTTCGCTTAGACTGCTATGCACTTAAAAACTACTACTAATAATTATAATAATAGTAATAATAATAATAATTTTATAATAATATTTTTTTTTTGTTTAATAATAATGATTTTATAATAATGTTTTATAATAATAATAAATTGATTTAAAAATAACATTTATACTCAAATACATAAAATTATTTTTATTTTTCACATTTTAGTTTTTTTATTTTAAGTTTTATTTTTTATTATTTATTTTTATTTTACTCTCTTTAAATTCTAAAATCTATTTTGTTTTTTGTTTTGTAAAACGAAACACAGTTTGTTTTTGTTTTTTTAGTTTGTTTTCTTTTCTAAAATTTGTTTTTATGTTGTAAATTTTTTGTTTTTTTTTTTATTAATTTTTTTTATATATATAATTTCATTGTTAATAATTTAATATTTATTTAATAATAATAAAGAATAAAAATTTTATTTTATTTTATTTATTGTGTGCGATTTTTTCCCATACAAATGTTTTTTTTTTGTTTTTTAGATTTAAATTTATTTTTGATTTTTTATTTTTTTTTGTATTAAATTCAAAGTGATTGTTGTTGTTGCTGCTGATGTCGCTGTTGCTGCTAATGATGTAGTGGTTGTTTATTTTTGTTGTTGTTGTTTTGTCTTGCACAGCAAAATACTTTATAATTTTTGTTGTTGTTGTAGTTGTCGTCGAAATTTTGTTTTAAAATGAATTTTAAAAATTTTGTTCAAATATGGTTTGCAATTTTTTTGTTTAATGTTGTTTGCTGCAATTATAATTATTGTTGCTGTAAACTAAAATATGGTTGTTGTTCTTATTATTGTAGTTGTTGTTGTTGTTGTTGCATGCAGTTTCATTCAGTTTTTAGTATGTTTTAGGTTTAACGATGACTTAAATATTCGACTTGGAGAAACTGACGCGTAGATGATTCGACTCGGACAGTTGATGGTTGTGCATCTTGATGAGCGCCAGCACAGCCTCCTCGACGGATGAGAGCTGCAGCAGCGCCATCTTGCGATCCTTACTGCAAAATTAAAAAAACAAAAGAAATAGAAATAAGTAAAGTTATCAAAGAAAAATAAGTTAAAACAGTGGCAATACTTACGGGAAAAACTTGAAGGCTTTCACTTCGAAACTATTGGTGGCGAAGGCTTCTTTAATATCTTCCTCGGTGCAAGATGATCTGTAAAAATTCAAAAAGAATTATTAATTAACAAAGAAAAAGTTAAAAACTTTCCAGTCCGTCTATATAAATTTAAAAATATTATCAAAAATAAAGTTAAAAATCAAAATATAACTATTTTAAGTTCAAAAGAAAATGTATTTATTTATACTACATTGATGCAAATGTTTTCTAAATGTGAAATTGTATAATATTTTTCTGCATTGGTATTAAAAAATAACTAAATATTTATTCTACAGATATGTGCAACTGTATTTATTTTTCCTACATTTACTACATTTCGAGAGCTCGGCCTAAGTTCTCCACAGGACTGTAGTGCCATACTATTATTCTATATTATATTTTACTACATTTAGTAATTATTAAACTTTATGAAAATTGCAAAAAATACAACATTTGCAATTATTTTTACTACATTATGTATTTAATTAAATTTCATAAATATATAAAAAAAACTACATTCAAATTTATTGTTACTGCATTCTGTATTTATTTTAAAGCCATGTATTTATTTTGAAGCGTGTGTATAACAAATATATTTTCGAGAAGATAACAACAGTTCATCCGATAGAATACAAAATGTAGAAAATGAGTTTCGTATACATTGTGTAGAAAAATCAATACAGTATGTTGTAAATAAAAACAGATAATATAAATAAATTCATATAATTAAATACAAAATGTAATTAAATTAAATATAAATGTAGACACATTTGTAATGAAAAACCAAATATTTATGTAGTTTTTTTTCATACGAAAACAACTTTATCAATGTAGTAAAAACAAATACATTAAATACATATTAATTTTAAAGACATCCCCATACAAAACTTCTGGCATTTTTGGCATGAATATTTCTGGCATATTTCCGGAAAACACACAGATAAATGCAATGAATTTTGGAAAGTGTATAGCAGGCTGACAAATTTTGTGGAATTTTAAAGGCAGATTCACGGCATATTTTGAGACCGGGCAGAAAACAGACAACTTGTGATACAAACTCTGCCTTTATCTGTTTCAATTATATCGAAAACATAATCTTAAACTGCCAAAAATTTTGTCTGGGGATTTATCTTTTTTTTAATTATTTATTCTTTATAAAACACATATATATTTATTGTTACTGCATTATGTATTTATTTGAAAGCCTTGGAAAATTATATATTTTCTCTAAAAGTGTGTATAACAAATATATTTTCGAGATGATAACAGTACATCAGACAGAATGCAATATGTAGAAAACGAGTTTCGTATACATTGTGTCATAAAATCAAGTCAAATAAATACAAATGCACTGAAAAAGTAAAATGAGTAGAACTTAATGTAAATCATTGTAACTGATTGAGTTTTGACAAATTAAAAATTAGCTATCATGACCCAAGACTTCAATTTTTTCTAGGCATTACTAAGTTGCGTTAATGATTTAAAAATATGTACTCCGAATAATAAACTTTGTTCATTCGCGTTTATATTTCTACAAACTCTTTTTCAAAATTCATCGAAAACCACCACAAAAAGAAACTAAAATCCTGACAACGACGAGTTCTCAACCTGTCAGTCCAATTAATCAAATAAGTTGGCATATACCACGTATACCCCGTAAATAAACCGTCGACGACAACCCTGCACAAATTGCATTTATTAATTTGTATATCGACGAGGACCGCCTGCAGTCGATGCTCATCAAATAAATATCGAATTCTTTGTGATATTAGCAATAATAACAGCAGGCGGTGTGGACCACTCACAAGAGAAAGTTTACACTAGGAAAATATTTCAACTATAAATATGAGATGTTTATGATTGTAACAAACATATAGTATGATTCAGGTAATAGTAAAATTAAGATGAATTTTAGAATTATAGATCTAGTTCGACATACTAATAATACTTATATCGAATTATGAATTATATTTAATTATAGATGATAAGCAGTAAATAATAGGAACACCTTAAAAAAGGTAACTTAAATAAGATAACTTTGGTCAGAATGGTGATAAATTTGGTCAGAATCACGCGAATATCATTGGGGTTATTTCAAAATATTAGCTGATGTAGTCTTAATGGAATACAAAGGAAATCAGACAGTTAATTGAAATTGATAAAAAGCCAAACACCAAAATATATAGAAAAAACACGAACATTTCCATTGTTCGACGTAATAACTCAAAAACTAAGGGAAATTTGAAAAAACTGAGTATGAGGTGTTGATTAGAATCGTGAAGTGTATCGGATAATCGTACTAAGATCGCGAATAAATAAAAAAATCTTTAGTTTTTATCTAGTGTTATCGAAAACAATAATTTGGAATTATATCGTTTTGAAAAGTTTAATATATCGATTGGTTGGATCGAGGATTCTATTTTTTTTTGTTTAAAATAAAAAATGAAATATTTCGCAAAGTGTGACAACGCTTCGAGTGTCAAATAGCGTTGCCACTCTGTGCCGTGTGAATGAATAGTGTGGCAGCATCCATTGTTGGCATCTTCGTCGTGCGGCGCACAGTAACTCATAAATTTAATAATGCCTTGGTGGTGGCGGAGGCGTCATCGTCGTCTGACGCGTTTCTTTGTTGAAGTGGCCGACGCACAGGCGCCTTGAATAAGGATGACAGAAGGACAGACAGACAGACGGGCGAAAAGACGGACAACTGTATATGGACTACTACCTGGTGTGCGCCGCTGCTTTGTAACAAACAATAACGCGCCCAAAGATGTTTCACGATGTAATAAATGTCCGTCTGACTTTGTCCTGCTGCGTTTTTGTGCAGCGCGCGTTCTGCGTTGTAAATTTAATTGAAATTTTCCGCCATTTTGTTGTTGAGCAAAAAAAAAAAAATAAATAATTCAAAATAAAATATTTTTCTACTATAAAATATAAAGCATTTTAGCAACAGCAACAGAATATGGAACATAACATGGTAGCACAGTTTAAGCTTTAAGTGGCTGGATTAAATTGTTGGCAACTAGCGTGAAAATGCGATTAAATTGAATTTTAAATCAAGGGTTATATAAAAAAATGAGATTTTAACTTAATGTTCGTAAAGTTACAAAACTGTTTTAGCATTTAGTGTGCTGTGTATACTAAGAAGTTTTAGAACATTTTAATGAAAATATTTAAGAGTTCAAATAACACAAGAAATATTTTTTCCGATGGACATCATATACATCTATTCTATATAATTCGATAGTTTTTTCCTTTAAGAAAATTTATATCGAAATTTTAGGCATTTTTCAGTCATTTTTTAGTCTCTTCCGCAACTAGTTTTTCAAAAAATGCAATATTTCTTTTTATTGTTAAGACAAATTATAATTTATTAATAAGTGTTAATATTTCGAAATTTTTTAAAGATATTTGAATCTAATTTGAGTTTTTATACTATTTTAGAATAATTTTTCTAGCATTTCCAACTTAATGATAATTATGAAAATGATTTATGATTATACAGAGCATAGTCCAAACTAACGATTGGAATTACTAACTTTGTTTCATATATTCTATTTTTTTTTTTAAATATGGAAGTGTCAAAACTCTCTATAATCGATTGTGAAGCTAATTTTAAAGTTGATACAATTATACATTATTTATACATTAAAAAGAAAGTACTTTTTAAACATTTTTAAGATATTTAAATAAATACAGAATGTAGTGAAATTAAATACATATGAATGTAGTACACAAAAATAGAAGTGGCAAAAATTCTTTAAAATCAATTGTAAAGCTCAAGCTCATTTATGCATTAAACAATAAAGACTGATGTTGTATTTTTAAACACGTTTAAAACATTTAAATAAATACAGAAAGTAGTAAAATTAAAAACATATGCATGTAGTAAAAGCAAATACATTTAGCATTAAAAATAAAGACTGATGTAGTATTTTTTAAACATTTTTAAGATATTTAAATAAATACAGAATGTAGTGAAATTAAATACATATAAATGTAGTAAAAACAAATACATTCATTCAAAATTATTTAAAATCGATTGTAAAACTAAATTAGAAGCAAACATTTATGCATTAAAAAATAAGGCTGATGTAGTATTGTAAAAATACGTTTAAGACATTTATATAAATACAGGATGTAGTAAAATTAAATACATATGCATGTAGTAAAAGTAAATACATTTCGCATTAAAAAATAAAGACTTTTGTAAAACATTTTTAAGACATTTAAATAAATACAGAATGTAGTAAAATTACATACATATGCATGTAGTAAAAGCAAATACATTTCGGAAGTAAATCAAATACATAATAATATATTTGAAATACCTTTAATACATTTTTATCAGTGAAAGTTTAAAAAAAAGGAAAAACCATAAAATTCAAAAAACAAATTAGAAAAATTCTTAATTTATAATGCATTTGACTTTCACTTTCATGTAGTGTTTTATCGAATTGGAAGAAATACATGAAAAAAACGTATTTGATTGCATTCAAAGTTTAACAATTTGCAAAAAATCAACTTGCATTGACGTATTTATGACCACGCACTTCAAGAATGAAGTAAACTCATGTTAAAGTCAAATTTCTCAAATACCATTTAAAGTGAATGCAGTAAAACTATTTGAGTGGCATAGTTACAGAGTTACTGCGACCACAGGGTTGTTCACAGAAATAACTGAGGCCAAAGATTTATGACTCATACTATAAAGTATTGGTAGGTAGTGTGGTAAAAACAAATTGTAAAATAAACAAATAGAGTCAGTCAAGTGGCAACTACTCTGTATAGAGTGTATTTTAAAGTAAATTTAAGTGAAGTTGTTTTTTTTTTCTATCGTTTCTCGTAAACAAAAAAATACTTACGGAATGTTACTTAAATGCAGTGTAGCCGATGGTGGGTAAATGTTTTGATAATTTTTGCTGCCTGGTTTCTTGAAACGATGCAATGGGTTTTGTGAGTAGTCACGTGTGAGTCCGGCGTCGGGTTGTCCCTCCTTTGGCAGTTGAACGGCCTGATGTTTGCTGGCCATAACACGTATCGCTTTGCCCCACAAGCGCAATTTGTCAAGGTGATTCATGGCTGCAATAACAAAAATAACAATAATAAGTATAAAAGAATGAAAATATGTTTGAACAAAAAATAAATTTTATATATAAATTTACAATAAAGGTATTGTTGTTCGATACAAAATGTCTCCAGAGTAAAAAGTCTTTCAAAGCAGTGGCCCCTGTGACCTGTTAGGTCTCTCGGTCTCACATACGTAGTGCACTTTAAAATGCACTTGGAAAATTTTATTGTGATATTTAAATATATTATATTGGTTTTAATGGAAAAGTTGGTTTAGGAGTTTTTAGAATTATTATAAATTAACCTATATTTTGGGTAATTATAATAATGTGATACTCATTTAAAAAAAAATCATTAAATTTGTATAAGGCGGCTTGAATTTGCATAAATCGACATACTTTCCATATAAATAAAGTTTATTAGTTATTTAAAATTTAACATGAATGAATGATGTATTCATTTACGAAATCTTTTGTTCTGTACAAATCAAATCATGAAAATCAAAGGTTAAATAAATATTTAATACATCACTGAAATGTTCTAAACTTGTCGCAAATTATAACCTATTTCAATAAAACTTAACTTTACAGATAAAATTTACATCATATTGATGAATTCCGTTCTTCAAACCATGATTCATTGTATTGAATCATGGTTTGAAGAACCATTCATATTACTAATGGCTAACGACATCAATGTAATGAATGTGATCATAAATATGATGAACGCTTGTTAACAGTCGAAAAAGTGTTCTTCAATATGATGAATTGTTTAAGTGAACAATAAGTTTCATCATATTAATGAACAAAAACATAAAAAAACAACGTATATGTACTACATATGGAAGAATGCTGTACATCAAATCAAAATATTTATTTTTCGTTCATTTTTTTGCCATACTTCTCAGTTCGCAAGTAGTTCTTGATGTTATTTCTTATATAATGCTTGATCGACAAGCATAAATTTGTAAAATGGTTTGTGATATATTTATTTATCATTACAACTTTTTATTAAAATAGAAATTGAAAACAAAAAAGAAAAATTTGAATTTTTTTTTTTTGAAAAAAAATTTTGAATTTTTTTTATTTGTTTTTTTTTGAAAAATAAATAAAAAAATAAATTTTGAAAAAAAAAAACATTTTTTTTTAGAAAAATTTTTTTCGTACATATTTTTTTTATTGAAAAAATTTTTTTTACCGAAAATTTTTATATAATTTATTTTTTAATACATTTCATATAATAACTTTCATATTTAAACCAAATTCTGGTAGTTTTTCAATATTATTGAGACAAATATATGATACACCCGCAAAAATGACGAAGTTTGCAGAACTGCTTAAAAAATGTAACATTTTTCTCAGTGTATAGGTTCTATTGGTTCGAGAATATGCAATTTGAGACAGCGCTATAGCGTAAAACCAATTTATATTTGTAATGATAAATATGAAGAAAAGAAAAGCAAAAACATTAGAGTAAAACAACAGTCAGGATGTAGCGCTGGTTACCGAACCATGCAGCAAATCCATAAAAATAAATAAATGTTTACATTGTTTGACAAGCAGGCAGGACCAGGCAGGCAGCAGTCGGCAGGATATAGCTAAATTTATTTAAAAACGTATAAAAAATGAATGCAACTTGAAACTACGCTGAAGTTGGTAGCAGTAGCAGCACGAAAAAAACAATTTGTGTGGGTTTGCTATTGCTATTGCTGTTGTCACAGCCTTGCAGCGGCAAAAACCAAGCTACAGCTGTTACACAGATCTATTACCATGGAAGATGCATCCACTCACTATCTATACAAATATCCAGTTAGATAGATATCTATCTATAAATATCTATAATAATCTATGTACGTTATGCAACAAATTGTTGCAGGCCAAGTGGAGCAGCTCGTAGCACCTGATGCATCGAAGTAAAGTTTTTATCTCAGTGGCTGGGCGAGGTTGTTGTGGTTGATGTAATAAATGCAATTATTACAGTGCAGCGGAGCACGTGGCTGAGTGGTAGGGGTCCTTTCTATTAACTAAAAACTTTGCAACAGACCCTAATTAAAAATTGTAGTACATAGTATAATCATGATTGTTATGAAAGGGGGGTTTAAAGTGCTCGTCATTGTATTGAAGAGGCTCTTAAGTGTAGTAATTATTATGGCATTTTAAATTTAACAAGAGCTTTAGCACAAATAAATATAGTTTATGTCAGCAACATTAATCGTTTTGACATCTACTTAAATAATTAAATAATTAAAATGCTAAGTACCAACATGCAAGAAATCAAGATGAAAGTATTTGTATTATAACAAATAAATGATTCAGTTAATTTGTTTGCAAAGTACACAGATACTGCGAAGATTCGAAGTTAATACTTTAGATTAGTCAAACATGCAGCTATATTTAACGAAAGCATGTAATTAACATGTAATGCAGTGGCCTCAATAATTCTAGTATTCTTTATAGTCATTTAAAGATGTAATACCTTGAAAGTTGCGCAAAAATTAAGTACGAAACAAGAGTATTTTTGTGCAGACCTCCCCCCCTACATGGTTCCACTCAAGTTAAGCGCACACTTAGTGCTGACAACGAACCAAGGACCAGTCGAAGGAGCACACACGCAGAACCAGAGATCCTTTCACCGAGAAACGTATGTACCGTACGAAATATTAATGGATGCCATATAAGTTGTTCGTAATGCCTTCCAAGGAGTTTCGAAAATCATTGCCTCGCACACAACACCACCAGAGAGTCTGTTTTATGTGCTTATAAAATATTTACCAAATTCACAGCGCTACGTTGCCAAATTTCGGGTAAGTGCGACGTTGCAAGTACATAAAATAGTGATTTACATGAATAAAACAAATGCTATTGTTTATTATTATTATTTGTAACTTTGTGTGTGTGTGTGTCTGTATAGAATATTAAAATAAATACAAAATAAGCAAGAAGTTGAACGAACAGACATGAGGACATAAGAACGCACACAAAGTACAAAAAGGTAGCAGCATCTTTTGTAGCAAAGAATTTATGACAAAAATCTTTACACGCAGCGCATGCGAACGACAAACGCATTTATTTCATTAGAGTTTTTCAAATATTTAGCATGTCCGGGGATTAAGTTTTACTACTTATTACATCATTGTTCAGGGTACATTTTTTTGTAGTTGCTCTTGTTGTTGTTTTAAGCCCACTGGGACCAGCTAACTGAAATTTGTTTGCCAACACACATAACTCTCTCTGTCTGTCCGTCTGTCTCGGTCGCTATGCAGGACGAAGGACATACAGCAATATTGTAATAGAATGTAGCAAAATTTATGCTATATTTCATGGTGATCAGCAACAGCAACACTTCATCATTTGGCATAGGACTCGACTCACTGCTAATGCTGTTGGGCGCCTAAAAATATGCTTCAATTAATTATGCGCATTTTCCAAATGCAAAATCCCTAAAGTCTTGTGTGCATGTGTGTGAGCCTCTGTGTGTGCGTGCGTGTTTCTGACTAAATGCTATTTTGCAAAATATTTACAATTTAATCTCCCCCGAGCAACAAACTTTGTAATTTCCACAATATCTTGTGGTTCGGTTCGGTCCAGTCGTAAAACAAGCTCTTAATTACAGCAGTTAAAAAACTGTGAAAATGTATAAAAAAAAAAACCTTGGTATTACACTACACAACAAATAACGAATTTTTTTCTATACGACATCATTTTACAATATTCCGATAGACTGCATTACTTTAAATACGGTGAAATAATATTTAGTTATTTAAAATTGTCTATAGTGTTTGAGTTATTACGTAAAAGGTAGCTTACGAGTAATACGGATACTCGCCAAGTGTAGAAGTTTGTGGTAATTTCTAGAATATGGCTATGCGCTGCAAATAAGTGTAAGAGATATGGAGATATCTTATGAGCAGTACGGATACTCGTCAAGTGTAGAAGTTTGTGAAAATTTCTAGATTTCTCTATGCGCTGCATATGGATGTAAAAGAGATGAAGATAGCTTACGAGCAATACGGATTACTCGTCAAGTGTAGAAGTTTGTGAAAACTTCTAGAATATGCCTATGCGCTGCAAATGAGTGTAAACGAGATAGATGTAGCTTACGAGCAATACGAATACTCGTCAAGTGTGGAAGTTTGTGGAAATTCTAGAATCCGGCTATGCGCTGCTCATGGATGTAAAAGAGATGTAGGTAGCTTACAAGCAATACGGATACTCGTCAACTGTAGAAGTTTGTGGAAACTTCAAGAACATGGCTATGCTGTACAAATGAGTGTAAAGGAGATGGAGGTAGTTTACGAGCAATGCGGATACTCGTCAAGTGTGGAAGTTTGTAGAGACTTCTAGAATCCTCTATGCGCTGCACATGGATGAAAAGATGAAGGCGAGCAATACGGATACTCGTCAAGTGTAGAAGATTGTGGAAACTTAAAGAATCCCGCCAATGTGCTACAAATGATTGTAAAAGAGATGGAGGTAGCTTACAAGCAATATTGATACTCGTCAAGTGTAGACGTTTGTGGAAACTTCTAGAATCCGGCTATGCGCTGCACATGGATATAAAAGAGAATGAGGCAGCTTACGAGAAGTTTGTGGAAACTTCTAGAATATGGCTATGCGATGCAAATGAGTGTAAAAGAGAAGGAGTTAGCTTTCGAACAATACGGATTCTCGTCAAGTGTAGATGTTTGTGGAAACTTATAGAATGTGGCAATGCATTTCAAATGAGTGTAAAAGAGATGGAGTTAGCTCTCGAGCAATATGGATACTCGTCAAGTGTAGAAATTTATGGAAACTTAAAAATGAAGGCAAAAACATAGTAAGAGCTCTTGATTAGGAACTAAAAATCCACCGGATTTTGATGGCATTGTTTAATTTTCGTTGCTGTGTTGTGTTATTTATATTGCACTCGAATTGAAAAACTCTCAAAATACAATTTAAATAAATATCTTCTTCACTTAAAGCACCTGAAATGGTTTCGATTTTGAATAATGCCAAATACATTGGCATTTAAAATGCCAAATAAAATAAATAATACATTAGTTGCATATTTTTAAGCCGGCAGCTGTGTTTTAGCCTATAATAAAACACAATAATTGCAAATATCAATAAATTAAATGGAAAGTAGCATCACCAAAAACAACAACGTGTAATCACAACGTATGGCATGCGTTTCATTTCATTTCAATTCAATTCGATTCAGTTTTATTTATTATTATTACTATTATTTTAAATTTAAATGCAGCAAATGCAAATAATTCTGATAATATAGGAAACGTTGGTCCGAAGCTGTAGCAGTAGCAAAATTCATTAAATATTCATTGCGACTGATTGAAATACACTCGGAAATATTCAGCATTTGTTGTTGACAATCGAGTTGGACAGATTTTATTTTAATTGCTGCTGACAGATCATTTAAATTATATTTTGTGTGTGTGTGTGTGTTCAGAACACACGTACGCATATAATTTATTTATGTTTTTATTCTGATTTATAAAATATATAAAATACATTTTTCAAAAATTATTATTATTTTTTTTAAGTTTGGTCTCTAAAGAATGTTTTAAAATTGAAATCTCAAAGAAAAATGATTATCATATTAACAATAATTTATATTAATATTGAGCTATCGTTTGGAAATTGTGGAATTGTCGAAAATTTAAAAGGTTTCTATTCATTCAATACCAATATTATAAAATATTAGATATGCGAAGAACAGCCTATTCATATTCGATAAATGTACTTGTTGCGTTTTAGCTTCTATACAATATTTCTACTATTATTTAAAAGTATCAAACTGTTGTGGTTTTTCAAGTGAATATTCTAAATGTAAAAGCAAAACCATTTAAATTTATCATAGTATGAAAAAGTAAAAAAAAGAGCACTTAAATCAAGTTAACTTTTAGCTTTATACAGAAAAACAGAAAAAAGTAAAACGAAACAATCCCCTGTACTTGGCAACTACGCATTTAAACTAATTTGCATATTAATTGGAGCAGTTGTAATTTTTAAACCGCACATTTACCAGAACGCGTGACCTTTTTCATTAAAGAAAAACCGCCAACCGTTCCGAACAGGAGCGAAAAACCCGCAGGACAAATAGGCACTGACAGCGATGACAGCTGGTGATGTCACCCAGTAGGTGTTTTACTTTAAGTGCTCTTTGCTACCTTTTCTATGACGTTAAAAGGCAATGAATGTGACGTATTTCATAATGTTTAAAAAGATAAAGTAAAAATAAAAAATAAAAGTAATAATTATAATTATATAATTATCACTTATAATTAATTATCTTTTATTAATTATTAATCTCTTTATTTTTAATATAGTTAAATATTTCAACGAATGAATTTATTATTCACGTTATCTTCACTTTCGATTGAACATTAAATATTTGATAACAAATATCAAATTTACATGATATCGTACACAGAAAAAATAATCATTAATCAATCCAGCAACGAAATTCACTAATTTAATGAAAGCATTTGCTTTTCTTCTTTAAATCATTAATTCCGTTCACTAATAAATATGAATATTTGAACGTCAATGCAGCAAATTAATTAGTCGGCGTAGTTTCAGCAATTATATTTGCTAAAACTGCGCCGACTATATTATTTGCTGCATTGACGTACAACTATTCATATTAGAGAACGCAATTATTGAATTTAATTGCTGAATTGATTAATGAATGCAATTAATATCGGTTGCTTTATTTATGCCGATTATTTTTTTCTGTGTAGTGTCAAATTGGAACTACATGGTAGATAGATATCGATGCATTTTATCGTAGTTTTGTTCGGTACGAAACACGAACTTCGTACCGATATCAAAAATATAATAATAATGAATATTGTGAAAAATATTGTGATATCGATGTAGTAAATGAGAAAATATCGTAAAATGTCCTTAAATTTAATTGTACGAGATAATTTAAAAATTAGAAGTGATAAAAACTACGAAATCTCACTTTTTTATCGAAGTTAGTTTGAGAAAACTTCAGGGCATCGAAGATCACCGTGACAATGCAAAGAATGAATTTGAATAATGAGGTAGAATTTGAACGATAAAAATGAGATGGAAATACAAAAATCAAAAAAATTGGAAAACAAAAATCAAATTTAATCGTATTGAAATTAAATACGATTTTGATGGGAAATTGAAACCTGCCGGGATTTTATCGAAATCAAAACCCAAAGAAGAAAAAAAATTATATTAAAAATCAATTTTGAATATAACTATAAAATAAGAACCATTAAGAGTTTAGTTTTTTTTTTTTTTTTTTTTTTGAAAAAGCACTTCCTATTGGGTCAACTGCAATTGCGTTGGTGTGGAGACATATGAGTTCTTGTTTGTGTGTGTGTGTGTGTTTGTGAGGAGGTCCATGTTGTTGCGTTGAAAAGTGTTAAGCGTGAAATTTGATATTTGCACTCGGGGCTAAACTACGTGTAAATGAGAGCAGCATCAGAAATAACAACAATGCTTGCAACAGTAATAATTTCTAAAGCAAAACACAAACAGTTGCTATAAATTAACTACCCAGTAGTAAATGTGAAAACAGTCTCTGAAAAACAACTAGTCCGAAAGTGGTCCAAAATAAACAAAAGCATTTATAGTTTAAAAGGAATATAGAACCGATATAGGCTAGATGAAAACCAGAGAAACCCGAAGCCAAACAACGATGTGCTTTATTTCAAACTTGTTCAGTAGTGGGTTTCTTTTAAGAAATACCAAAATACGAAGTATCATTCTTATATTTAAGAACTTTAATATCCACTTTCTGAATTTCGATATGAAAGACAAAACAAAAAAGAAAAGCAAACGAGAAAAAATTTTGCCATGGAAATCCCATACATCAATTCTATAGAATTCGCGGCTGCAGATTTTGACTGCATACTCAGTTTTTTTCCTATTACGTAACGTTTTTAAGAAAATTGATCTTGAATTATCAGGCACTTTTCAGCCACTTTTTAGAACAACAAAAATACAAACCCTTACACAACCAGTTTTTCAAAAAACTGTAAATGCAATTTTTCTTTCAATTGTCAAGACTAATTACAATATACCGATAAATACTATTTATCCGATAGGTTTTTAAGATATTTGAATCTAAACTCGAAAAATATTGATTTTTTTTTAACAATTTTTTACGTTTTTACGTTTTGTTTTAGCATTGTGAATCTAATGAGAAATAAGAAAACGTTATATGACTAAGCGGAGCATAGTTCAAGCTAATAACGAAAATTACTAACTTTTTTGTATCAGTTCTCATTTTTAAAATATGCTCTATCAACCCAGTTTCAGTCAAAAACTGTTATAATTTAAAATGCCACTTTTTAACCAAAATTTTCTCTAAAACTCAGCACCAGAGAATTATATAGAATTGATGTATGTGAGGTCCAGGACCTCACATACATGCTATTAGAAGAAAGTGACGCCTTTTTATATTATTGTGAATTTCAAAAGCATGGCATTGAAATAATATTGACGTCACTTTTACGTCATTCGTTTAAGTGTACATTTATTTATTCATAGAAATTGTATTATATTGTTTATTTTAAGACACGAAGTTTTAAAATTCAAAATAAATTTTACTTTTTGGCGCAGTTTTTTCTCACAATTGCAATATTCTCACTATAGCTGGTTGCAAAACACTTTATTCGAGAATGACGTCACAATGACGTCATTTCAGGTAAACCATTCGAGTAATAATACAAAAACTATGCCACTAAACTGGTTCAATGATAATGTGGAAGGCTACCACATTTTCCCATGTAAAAACGATAAAACTGGACTAGTTCAAGTTCGCGTGAAAAGTAGTGCTCCACTACTTTCTGCACTAATCGTGTTTACACCACGGGTATATAGTATGTTTTGATACTATTTTGATACTTAGTTCTGATGGTGTTCAGTTAATTTTGTTGAATTTGTTTTGCGTTTGCTTTGATTCGATGACCTCTGTTGGCCAAACTATAAATTTTGGGTTAAAGTGCAACACAAACAAAAGTGCAAACTAAATAAATTTAAATTTACCAAAAATTTACGAAAAGCTATCATTTTTGGGTGGCACGCAATCAGCTAACTTTACCACTCATCACCTCACGCTTAATAGCGTTGAATAATTTAATTAAAATAGTTATCGACAGCACTTTGTGCTTGATTAAATATGTGTTTTATTAACGCACAGTATTTAATATTTTTATTTTGTCAGCGGAAATTCCATATATTTCAATTATAAGCGAATATGCACAAATTCCAGTGGAGCAGTTTGAAAGGCAAAGCATATTTCAGGTGACTTGATTTTTTTAATATAAATATAAAAAAGTTTAATTATTTGTTTCAGCTACTGGAATATTTCGCGTACAATATATTGGTATTTAAGAAAAAGGTAGCAATAAATGTTTATAACTTAAAATATGCTAAAGCAAAAACTATTCAAATAAGAAAACGGGAGCTGAACAAGAAACTGAACACATCCAGCTGTTTATATAACATTTTGTCTTCTGCAGACTAAAGAGCAGAGCAATTTTACTAATGAAATGTAAGCAACTTTTTATTTCTATACTCTCGACCGGGGAAATCGAGTAGAGTGCCTCTTTGATTACATTTAAAACTATATTAAACATACGAAATCCAAAAGTGTCGTTATCAATTAATGCACAGAAAACAACAACGATTTAGTTGTAATTTCAATAAGCTTTAAAAGTATACAAAAAGAGCATATTTTTGAAAGTCCAAACCACACAAAACTTAATGCTGATAAAGTATATTAAAAGTTCTTAAAGACTATAAGAACAGATTAACCGAAAACATGCACAATTAAAATTTAAATAAAGTTTAAAATGTGTTTTTTGCTTGCTTGCAACCGCAGCAAGAGCAGCAGCAACATGTTGATATTGCACGAAAATAATTCTTATTTAAACTTTATTGGGCGTAAACAACGGACCAGCAGCCACAAGAGCAGCTGAAAATGAACCGAAGTCAAAATTATTTACGCCAACAACAGACGCAGCACGCGGTGGAGCAAATAGCAAGAGCAGGAGCAAGAGCAGCAACAGCAAAGTGTTTAAAAAATTTAAATCAAAGTCACTGCAAGTGCAATAAAACATAAAGTAACCTCAGCGGTAAACATAAAATATAATTAACAGCAAAAAGAATAAAATGGCAGGCAGGCACAGCTCAAACTCAAGCAGATTTTATGATATTTAAACACGAAGACGAAGAAGAGTAAGCCAAAGGAGCAACAGGATATGCGCAGCGAATCAGTGGAATATTTGTAAAATGCGAAAATTATTAATTAAACGAGAGCCAAATAAACAATAAAAGAAATAAAAAAAAATAATAAATAAAAAATAACGACTGAACTGAGCTGACTGCACAGGACAAGCGGAAATGCTCTTCAAGGCGGATGTGTTTGTGCGTCGTGAGTGCGTGCGTGCATGTGTGTTTGTGCGTGCGTGATTGAACAGTTTGTATGTTCGTCTGTCTGCCAGTGCGAATTCGTATACACGACACTGTTGTTCTTCGCGGCCTGTTTATTTAAAATACTTCCTGCAAGGACTCTGCCTGCAGAACACCCCCTCCCGTCCCGCCACTATATGACATTCTGCATTCTACTGCTGCTTGCTATATGAAAAATAATTAAGTAGGCATTCATAAATAAATGCGCGAATATTTCGGCACGAGGTATTTTTATAGCAAGAATGCTGTTTTTCTTTTTTTTATTTTCATAATATCTTTGTTTATTTCTCCGCATACAGTGTATTGAAGAATTTTTAAAATTGTTAAATTCATAATTGAAAAGTATGGCATTCATGTGAAAAATTCAACAATATAAAAGAGAAGTACAATTATTTTTTGTAGGTCGATATTATTTTTTGTAAGATACGAGTGATAAACTATTCAGGGAAGAGTTGAGCATGTTTATATATCGAAATATAATCGGATAAATTCATTATTATTCCAATCTTCCTTATGTACTGAGCGAAATATCGCGGTCAAGTGAGATTTTCGAAGATTTCCCCTTAAATGGGGTCTAAAACTAAGTCATTTTTGCATGTCAAATTATTTAAATTAAATGAACATCAGTCTAATTAGTTCTTTTCTGTTTTGATTTTTTGCAGTCAATTGTCTGCATATTAAAAACACGTTTACAGGCAATCAAGAAGAGCTTAATAAATAAATCTCAGAACTAAGATTAGTTGTACACCTACGCTGCCTGGTATTAAAAATGAGTATGATCGGTCGATTGTGACCTGTATTCTGATCACTTTTGTACAAATACCCCCATATAAAACTAAAATCAAAGTAAGAATTTTACTTTACCAGCTGAAGTGATTTTTTTTAAAGAATCTTGGTAACTTTATGATTAAATATATAAAAAGAAATTATAAAAAAAAATAAAATTTCCTTTTGTACAAGATATGGGTACTCGAATCAAAAGAAATTTGTCCACAATTAGTGTTCACAAAAGTTTACTTTCATTTTCAGGATTCATAAAGCATTTTAAAATAACCTTACAGTTTAATTTTATTTTCTTTAAATAAATGTGTAGGGTATTTACTAGTTATTTGCACAAATGCATTCACTTCACCCACTTCATGACATTAATTTTATTTCAAGACATTTACTAACGTCGAATCTATGCTTGAAAATCAAATGCATGTATTCCTCACAACAAAAAAGCACAAGTAGTGTCAAAACAAAACACAAATGCATTTGAAACCAACTTCAAAATATTCATTTTATTTCCAGATATCTACTGTCGCCGAGTCTATGCTTAAAGATCAAATGAACGTGTTGCTCACTACAACCATACACAAGTAGTGTCAAAACAAAACACAAACAAGACGTAGTTGTAGTGAATAGGTCTACAATGGTGTGCAATAAAAATTCACATACTTAAATGAACTGGTTATGACACCGAATTCGTAGTGCATTTTACATTTTTTTATAATTCTTACTCTAAGGAATTAACATTAAAATTGAAATCATATTAAGTTTTTTTATTTATCAAACATTTCAATTTTCATTACTTAATTACTTTACTTAATAAATATTGCGTTGTTTTTGTCGTACAACTTTGTTTTTAATTTTTTTCAGTGACAGTATTATCATCAGTTGTTTTTGTTTTTCAAAACATTGATCGTTTAAAAAAAATGTCTTGACACTATGTGACACCAATGAAACAAATACTGCAGTGAAGTGTAGTCGCTAAAGAGACTTCACTATAATACTGTCGACTGTCATTGCAAAATGAACTAAATACTGTAGAGTGCAGTAGTGCATTTTTTGCAGAGAAAACTTCAAAAACAGTTGCGCAGATCTCTAGTATTTACAGCCACATAGACAGACTATTAAAGCAAACAACAAACTGTTACTACTTCAAAATTATCCATGGAACTGAAGCACCTTTCTCATAGGTTTTAAATTTATTTAAGATATAAAAATATTTCAAAATGCTGTTCTTCCATTTCATTTAGTCACTGGCATAGCACAAATACTTTCAGAATTGACCATGAAACACCCCATGGAAAAAATGCAGTTTTCATAAAAAAAAAAATCTTAGCGAGTTCAATATGAAATTCTTCGCACCGTCAACATTTCAGATTGTAGTTTATTCTACCTTTTAGAGCAGAGACTATTTTTTAATACGCAGCAATAACAATGGATGGAATTCAACAAAAGCGACAGAAATAACACGAAGCAATACCTCTAGCATTCATTCATTCTCGGTTATTAACAACAACAACAAAATTCGAGAAGACAAAAAACATTGCCACCAAACAAACAAACAAATTCTCATAATGAATATTTGCTGATGAACTGTATGACATGCAGGCAGTTCCATTGACAGCAGAGAGCAACATCAGGAGCAATAGCAGCAACATGACAGCAGCAACAAGGAAATTAATAACAGCAAATGGAAAAATCACGCTGTACATAGCAGGAGCAAAGGCTGGCTGGCTGACCAAACGACAGCAAAAATGTCCGGTGACCAAGTGAAAAATGTGCAGATTTCGTTGCATTTAATTTGAAAAGTTCAACGAATGAATTGCTCGCCAGGATACGTTTGAGCTGCGCAAGGATACAGCAAATAAATTTCTCATATTCCACTTTGTTGCACATATTTCGAATATGCGTGATATTTTTTTTTTTTAATTTTTATTTATATTTTTTCAACCTGGCAGCCTGTTTATTTATTATTCATAAATTTTTATATGCGCATGAAATTATTTCAAGAATGTGCGCGAAAAAGTAAAAAAAAAATATATATTTCAGTGCTCTACAACTTATTTTCGTATCGAGAGTTACGGAATGGGAATCGTAAATATGGCTACTGCTTTTTCAAGGCTTTGCAATTTTTATTTGATTAACGCATAACTGAAATAAATTAGTCGCTGAGTGGATTCATTCATTTGTGATTGGGTGTGGTAGTTAGTAGTGGATTCGTCGAAAGTAGGACGGATGGCTCTACCGTTTCTCAACGATTTTGTGGTTTGATGGGGGGATTACTTACCTAGATAGGCTTGTTGTGGCTCGGCCATTTGTATGAGTGCGGAATCCTTTTTGTTATACAAAATCTTTACACGTTGCACATCGCCATAAACACCTGTTGGGGGAAATAATACAAAAAAAAATATATTAATTAATTGGAAAATGTAACAATTATATAATAGTAATATAAAGAAAAATGTAAAATTATGCTATATTTTTATACTTTATAGAAGTAAAAATGAATTTAAGAAAATGTATCAAATAAAAAACTTTTTGTACTTTTATTAACCATGTTTTATAAAATTTGGTCCATCAAAAAGGGGCTATGAATAATATGACAGGAAGACATCGAACACAAAATTTGAGTGTAACGCAAATACTGCCCCTAGCTCTATGTTGTATGCCTTTCACATTAAAATTCATACCGTACATGCTGCATACTTTTAGGAACATGTCACAAATTCACGATTTTAAAACGAATGTGTTTAAATTGAAAACAATTTCGTTTAATTTTAAAACATTCGTAGATAATTTAAATTCAACTTTAAAATTAAATTTGATTTTTTTGACAAATGTTTTATATAATAAATTGTCAAAATTTTGATTTTATATTTAAAGTTGACTTTAAATTGTCTATGAATATGTGCCAATGTTTTAAAATTAAACAAAATTGTGTTAAATTTCAGTTTTAAAATTTTGTTCTTAATTTTAAATATTTTTTTCTCTTTGTATAATCCATTTGATGATTATATTTAAATTCAAAAAAGTAATGATAATTTTTCAATATGAAACTGAAAATATTTTGAAAAATTAAACTTTTAATTTTTAGAAATATTATTTTGAATCGTAACTGACACATATTACCGAATAAAATAAGCTTCCACGCAAATGCTTTCCGAAGTAACTTAAAATCTATTTATTGATAGATATTTTCAAATTTATATGGGTTAATTGGTTAATTTTAATATCATAATACTCGAAATAATTTTTTTTTTTTTTTAGAAATAACATTTTGAATCATATAAGTAACAGAATTCATAAAAAAATGATATGAACCGCAAATTGTTTCCATAGCAAAAATTTAAATTGAGTATTTTTATCATGGTTTTCGAATACTTAATCGACTAAGTAATATTTAATAATCATAATACCTGAGACAATTTTATGTTGCAACTTTTATTATAATAATCTTCTTTTAAACATCAACATATCGTTACTAACATGCCAAAGGGGGAATTTTCATTTATAAAAATGTTGCGAAATCAAAATATAAAGTTTGAAGTGCTTTAAAAATTAGTAAAAATTATTTTTCTTTCATTTTTTTTTTGATATTTTGGTTTATTCACCAATTAGCATAACGTATATAAAATAGCTTTTGATTTGGACAATTTGCTACATTAAAAATACGGATTTTGTATGGCTATATCCTGACCAAAACGCAAATATTTTTTGTTTTTTTGCCATAATTTTTCATGGGTACAAGTACATGGGTACAAATCGCGTGTGGTTGGATATTTCTAGTCACAAAAGACAAAACCAAAAGGGCGAATTCGAAAAATTTAAAATCTTGTCAAAAGGGCGAATACTTTGCGATAACTTTTCATTGATGCATGATCAAATAGTGATGTAAAGGCATTAATTGTTTGTTTTTAAAGCAGCTATCGATTGGCATCATTATTTAAAAATAATTTTTCGAATTTTTGTAATTTGCAAAAAAAAGTTTGACAAATTATTTTTAAATAATAATGCTAATCGATGGGTGCTTTTAAAACACACAATTAATGCCTTTACATCACTACTTTATCTTGTACCAGTAAAGAGTTATGGTAAAAACATGAAATGATTCGCCCTTTTGGCATGACAAGATGACTAGAAATATTCGAGAAAACCACATTTAAAACTAAATTCAAAAATGTATAAAAAAACGCAAATGTCAGAAATTACACATTCGCTCCTTTGGCATCAGTTGTTGTCTGCTAAATTAATCAAAAAATCCAAAAAGAAAATGACGAAAAATTCAAACATAATTAAAAAAATTATAAAACTGTTCCCCTAATTCAAAATATACTTATTTTGGACCCATGTGTTCACTTTTACCATGCTCCCAACAAATTCGACAATAAATTACTGAAAGGTATTTTCTCGAAACTTTTGTTTAAATTTCCTACAAGTAAATCGTAAGTAAAAACTGTTGGAAACCGGAAAAAAATATGGGTCATAGTATAGTGGGCCGTGAACAGAAACGTCGTCAACAAAATAGCTACAAATTTTATTAGCAATGATGTAGCTGATAATGATTATTGCACGGCTAGGTTGGTCGGTCGTTTGGTCCGTCAGCAGCTGGGTGCTTCATTAGTGGGGGGCGTAGTACCATATTGAAACTGGCAACTTGACTGGCTCTGGCAAAACTTTCGTAATCCCTCAGAGATTATTACCTGAAATAAGTTATTTTTTACGACAGGACTAAAACAGAAGATGGAGAGAATATGGAAGCACATGTTGGAGTAGAACTTGTCGGGAAAATATAGAGAATACTTGTTGGAGCGACGCTAGAAACACAAAGTGGTCAGGGTGACGATGAAGAGCTGACAACAAACTGTGCCATGGATAGCAAAGTTATTGAACGGCAAATTTGCAGCCAAAAGTTTGCGTGTTATCAACAGGGTTGGGGGGAGGGGGTCAAAAAGTAGATCAGATGTAAAATATAATTCATTTGAATAGACAGCAGCAGTAGTGATAGGGAGGCAGCGTAGGGCATAAAGTGCTGAGAGCTGATTGTAAAACCTTTTTGGAGCAAAAGTTTTTCTTTCACTGACAGTCGGTTGGGCTGTCTGTCTGACTGTCTATATGCTAAATTGATATGAATAGCACTCAGGCAAACGCACTAAATTGACCCCATGGAGTAGTTGCCAAGTGTAAAATTGTTGCATTACATTTGGCCAAAAATTTACAGGATACACTGTGTGTGGCGCACATAATTTAAACAAAACCCACACAAAAATCGAATAAACTCAAAGTAAATTCACAAACTCGAGAATCAAACAGAGCAGGCGGCGGCCAGCCAAGCGAACTTTATACTTAAAAGAGTGAATTCATGGACTTGGAAAGGAGTGAAGCCAAAGCTAAAAAAACACACACAAAATCAAAGAAAAACAAAAGAAAAGAAGTACGATGTACTAGAGTAGGAAAAACTTGAGAAAGTGAATTGAGTGAATACATTTTACACGGACGAATGCACACAGCATAGAAGCAGAAGCAACATTGTGTATACCAAGACAGGTGGTAGGAAAAAGACAGACTTTGGTAGTCGATTACACATGCAACGAAAGGAAGTAAGGAAGTACAGAAAGCAGGTAGTGTCCTGTACTCGCCTCTTTGAGGGCAACACACAGCTGCTGATTTGTAACATTCGTATTCGAATCGGAATTCGTGTAGTGAATAGTAACAGTGGCTGGATTAAGCATTTAGCAAATGTATATTTTACGATGCAGATTCTTTGGCCGATAAATTATTATTAAGTAGACTAGAAAACGGCGGCAAGAGTTGCATAGATGCGGAAACAAGCTGGCGTTAATCTGTGGGGAGCCATTAGAGTCGAATATGTGCAAATATTACGAAGAAGAAGATGAAGAAAGAAAGGCAATGTGGCGTAAAATGTGAAATCGGAAAATCCAAAACGCAGAGTGTGCTAGCTGACTTCTATTGTGCTGGAAGATAAATGGAGTGCAAGCAATTTTGAAAAATACATTTGCAGTTAATTGGGGGCATAATCGAGAAACGAGATCTTTCAAGCGCCAGGCAGGCAGGCACGTAGACAGACAACAATTCAATTCAATAATGATAAAATCTGAAGAATTATTCAGACACAAATTGCCAACAACTTGAAGCAATCGATGCAGCAAAGAACCCTGGCAAAATAGATGGATGAATGGATGGATATCGTTGACAATTTGCATGTAAAATGCTTGATTTTCTATTGATAACGATGATATGCTATCAAAAACAACATCATCGTCATCATCATCAACATGATGTAGTTATTTAGCAAATGTGAATGTAAAAACGTTTGGCTGATTAGGTTTTTATTGTCATGCAAATGGCAGAGAAGGCAGCATCGCACTGAGTAGAGCAAAGACAGTCAAGCATAAAAAGCAGGACATGGCTCAAAAGTTATATGGATCGAGCATGAAAATCTCGTATCAAAGCACATGTAATAGAAATGCTATTAACATAAAAAAATGGAATATTTTAGAGCGCACACAGAAAAAAAAAAACAAATCATAGAGAGGTCGTACTACAAACTCAAAGGATATACAACATAGATAGGGTTGGTGGGTATGGTGTATGGTAGGTTGATGGCAAAGGTGTAAATCGTTACTAATAAATATTTATGTCAGACAACAACGATCGATCAAAGCGTATCTTCTTCTATTCGATTCTGTGTACTATAAGCCTGCGAAGGCTTTTTTGTTGCGACAGAAAATTGAATTGAAATTGCTTTAAATGGCTATACGTAGGATCTGCATAAATACATAATATATTCATTTTAGTTTAAAGATGTACATCGTGTTAAAATGTGCGAACATGTAGGGGGTATATTATAGGAACAAAAAATGTATGGTAAGATAAAGTTTTACTTGGATCTATTTTTATAAACGTCGTTATATAATCAAAACATGCGACGTTTTTAATTTGTATGAAATAATAATATAACTTTTTATTGATATAAATAAAATAATATAGTGTTTTAAAGACATCAATTGTTTGTGTTTAAAATACGTATCGATTTATATTTTTTTTTATTTTGAGTTTTTTAAAATTTCATTATTGGCTTGAAGTTTTTTTTTTGTTGGCAAATAATAAAATTGCTATCAATCGATAGGTACTTTAAAAACAACTAATTAATGCTTTTACATCACTATTTTATCTTGTACATATAAAAAGTTACGGCCAAAAAACAAACAGATTCGCCCTTTTGACATAACAAGTTCTTCAATTTTTGTTATTTGCATGAAATTTTGTTGACGAATAATTTATTGAAATTAATGTCAATCGCCGATAGGTAAAAACAAACATTTAAAACACTATTTATTTATTTTATACCCAATCAAAGTTATGGGTAAAAACAAAAAGATTTGCCTCTTTTCGCATGACTGAAATTAGTAAAAAAGCACATTACTCATTTGGTTTTTACTTTTGCAGCTAGAAATATCCAACAAAACCACACATGATTCAATTGCATGACCACAATATCATCTTTATAATATAGTTATTCGATTTTCATTATCTCATATAAAATCTGATATATCCACCATTCTATCCAACAAACCTTAGCGAAAATCGATTGTATACTAGTGAAATATTTTATTGAAATAATGTATGAAAAAACACAACAAAAACATTTATCGTGTTTGATAAAAAATAATATAAACCGTCTTTATTGTTTTTCTCGCTATCGCGTCAATAAATGGTGTATAGAGCAAACTAATTCGCAGGTGACGAGATGAGTTTTGAGTAGTAGAAAGAACATACAAAAACTACTTTATTTACAAAATTATAGTTAAATCTATAATTCTCTTTGTATTTAAAATATTACAATATGTTTGAAATTGATTGTCATAGATGTAATTAAGGTAATAATTAGCTTATAACGAGAGCTTTAACTGCATTTAATAAGATATCAGATAAACTTGATTTTCGCTACTTAAACTAGTATTTAAGAATTTGTTATTTAGTATTTATAATTAATTCTTTTGTTAATATTTAGCAATTGGCTAAATATGAAATATAAAATGAAATAACCAACTTAATTCGGTTGAAACGAAATTGCTACACTTTGGTTGAATGAACTACCATATTTGGTTGATACTTAAAACTTTATCACGTGTACATACCAAATTATTTTAAATTGATTGTTACAAACCGTCTTTATTATTTTTCTCGCTATCGAGTCAATGGTGTATGGAGAAAACTAATTCAATGGTGTATGGAGCAAACTAATTCGCAGGTGACGAGATTAGTTTTGAGTAGTAGAAAGAATATCTAAAACCTCTTTATTTTCAAAATTATAGATAAATCTAAAATTTTCTTATGTTATAAAGTTAGAAAAACGAAAAAATAAGTTGTAATAACCAACTTCATTCAGTTGAAATGAAATTTCCTCAGTTTGGTTGAAAACACTGCCATATTCGGTTGGCACTTGAAATTTTATAACACGTTCACACCAAATAATTTTAAATTGATTGTTACAAACCTTCTTTAAACCTACTTTATTATTTTTTTCGCTATCGAGTCAATGGTGTATGGAGCAAGCTAATTCGCAGGTGACGAGATGAGTTTTGAGTAATAGAAAGAAAAGCAAAAAAACTACAATATTGGCAAAATTATAGATAAATCTAAAATTCTCCTATAGTATGAGGTTAGGAGAACGAAAAAGTCAGTTGTAATAACCAACTTCATTTGTTTAAAACAAAATTGCTACAAATTGGTTGTTACAATATCAGAATATACCTGAACGCCGCCAATTTCTTATTATTCTCAGCATGGAAGTATTTATATATTCAAACATTTAATGGTCCCGATCAGAGCTAATTTATTTCATACTCATATGGCATTTTCAATTAGCATTGATAGAAATCTACTCAGAAGAACACAACATGTTATTACTTAAATGCAACATTATCGGAATTGCCATTATTTTGGACATATTTTTATGAAACGTGAGTATAAAATTCAAATGAAATCTGTTGTTTATTTTTTTAACGTATTTTCAATTTAATAATATCTCATCTAATATTTATTATGAATATAGTTAACAGCTATTTTAGGTTTACTTCTAGTTTTTGTACCAGATAAGGCAACTACCTTACAAGGAGATAATGCACCTCATTTGTCAACTCGTTTGAACCTCGTCATAGTGCGCTTACCTGAAATAATAACATGACGAGCTTATGATGATGGACCTTCCAAAACTTCTACTGGGGAAGTATCGACTTAGCAGTTGAGAGAATCAAATTAGTTAATTGTGAAATGTGAGTTGGTTGATGCAACAAATTTGTTTTCTGTGTCTCAATTTAAAAAATTTAAATGTTGTTCGAAAGATGACTCTTGAAATAAATATTGGACACATCGTTTAGAATGTCCCAGAAATATAACGTTTTAAAAACCAACAATTGAAGTATTGAAAATGGAACACCTCGATATATTTTCTAATCAATTTTATAGACACTTATATAAAAGTTACCCTGAATTAAAAACAATTTTTCCAAATTGTAGCTACGTGAGTGCGTGTCAATATCGAGGTAATAAGAAATAATGAACGTCACGCACGCACGCAAAAATTGATAATAAATATAAATATGAATTAAGTACAATACAAAATGGTATGGCATGGGTATGATTTTTGACAAATGCTCCTGCTGTTTTGATAAGGTGTCAAAATGGAATCAATATAATTTTTTTTTGTAGATAAAGAGAGACAAAAACAAACAATAAGGTGGAAGAAGAAGAAGGAGCATATGTCAACAGTGCAGTGTCAAATGACAAACAGTGTCAAGCGGCGCCATTCAAAACGAAACTAGGGGGCGTTTGGGCGGCAACATTTAAAACTGACAGCTGTGCTACGTAATATTTTGCTAAATAGGCCTCCTACTGCGCGGGATTTCAGTAATGTTGCTGATTTAAAATCGTTAAAACTCTCTGCAACATTTATCGATATGAGATTAAAATGAATGAAGGTTTTTTTATAATATTTATTTTGCGTCACGATTTATTTAACGTCACGGATGTTGTTGATTTCAATTTCTTTTTGCAGTAGTCAACAGCAAGGATCAAGCAGCAACAGCGCACAACAGAGTAAAGCAGAAGGCAACGTTTGAAGGACGTCTACTATTTGACTAAACGAGCGATGATTCGACGATTCCACTGCAACTCTAGTGCTTAGGTAGTGCTCGAGCAGGGATGGACGATGAAATGGTATGGAGTGGGAGGTGGTGTCAGCTTAAGCGCTGCAATTGAGAGCTATTTTAAAAAATAAGTGGTTCGATCAAAGCTTATAATTTAATGATGGATAAGCAGCGCTGAATTGATACACGTTGGCATGAAGCGGTATTAGTAGCGATTAAAAATAAACAAGGTAGGGTCTTGGGAGTTGTACAAAATATTTAAGAGTATTTTTGTTTTTTTTTTGATTTTCAAGTTAATGTAAACTGCATTAAAACTTGGCAATATGCTATAAAATCCAATAAACCATATAAGCTTTTAAAATGCATTAAAAACAAAAACATTAGCAACAAAAATAAAGTTGCCAAGAAAAACAACACATGTGATTTAAAACAAGAAAATCTACAAAATAAATAAAAAAATGAAAAAAAAAAACAAAACCTAACCTTAAACAGCCTTTTTAATAGGGGTGACGGTGACGACATAGCCTCTTAAGGGCTCTTAGAAGTACTTTTTATGCCTGAACAGCCTAAAACAGTGACAGCAAATACGGACTTTGTGTTTTACCAAGACTTGTTGTTTTGTTTTGTTGTTGGCATTATAAAAACACAAACAACAGAAAACACGCAAAATTGTATAAATAAAACTTTGTGCTATTTTAATGTATTACGGCGTATAAAAGCGAAATCTTAAAAGTACAATAAAAAGTATTTTCGAAGCAGAATAAGAAACTCTTAAAATTACATAAAAACAAAGAAAAAAAAAACAGTGGCACTCAAATAATGCAATATAAATATTAATTTATGTGATGGAGGTTTTGTTTTTTGTCAAAATAGAATTTGAACTAAGAGTTACTACTACCTTTTACTACCTACTCTGTGCTTTACTGTTGCTCGTAACCGTTTTAGGCAACGCGCGCGCTCAATTTGATATTCAAACTGCTGTCAGAGTTTATTTGAAATGTCAAAACAAGTATAAAGTAAAGAAATAGTAATTCTTATTTGTGGTTGTTGTTGTTGTTGTGACAAAGTTACGTGCTGACTTTGGCTATGCAAAGCAAAAAGCTAAATAGCTTGTAACCATAAACTTCTTCATGTACAATTTAAATTCAAATTAAATTCAATTTAGCAAAACCATTTGTGCACACAATACAAAAACATACCGCAGCACAGCACATTGTGTCCTATCGTATTCTATCGTATCCTTTCGTTCTTTTGTGTGCAAATAGTGTGCATTGGCAGGAGTTGGGTCCAGTCAGGAGTTGGCCAAAGAAATAAACTTAATGCACACACAGAAAATAAGTTAAACCAACCCAATATACGAAGGACAATTATGCGTTATTCATGCCAGACAATGCAAACAACAAGTTGTTCGTTCAAGCTCCAGTTCCAGTCCCAGTCATCACCACAACTTTACAACTAGTAATATTCATCAGTGAGTTTTGAGTTAAAACACAACATCTATTTGCGATTTACCACTGTTGAAATGTGCAACAAAGTGTGGCAACCTTTGGGCATTATTTGTAAAGTTATTTAGTGCAGATCACTGACAAAATTTCAACTAATTTGTATATTGCAATTACTTTAATGTTTTTGATGTTTACCGCATGACAAAAAGAAAAGAAAAACTGCTCTTTAATGATAGTAGTAGTGCCTGTCATATACCACATAGACCATACTCAAAAAACACACGTTTGACATTCATGACCACCAGAGTCCAAAATACCCTGAAGCAACACTTTGTTTGTCTCTGCAACAAAACACAGGCCACAGACCGACCGACCGACTGAGCGAACTCCAAACCCAAATCAAAAACTTACTTACTACATGTCTTTGAGGCTAAATGCCAGATAATTCATAGCTAAATGCTTGACAACAACTAAAGCAATTGAATTACAAAATGGCTAAAGGACAGGCAGCAAACGAGGGACGTGCAAGCAACTTGTAGAAAAAACGTTGTAAAATAAATATAAAATTTAGAATGTTAATTTTATTGAGAATGATTTGTGTTGTGAAATATTTTTGACTAAAGGAATTTTAGCACTAATTTAAATATTTCTAAATATTTATTTATAAATTATAATTAAAAATCGTAGTTAAAATGTTCAATATATCTCTAACCACAATGTAAACTTTTGACTAAAATGTTCTATAACTTGAAACAAGTGTGATATACCTCATTTAAATCTACCATAATGAAGTATATTTTTTTATAATTTTCACGTAATTTATAAAAAGCTGATAATATACTTAAGTCGGCTAAATAATCTTTATTTTAGCAAATATTGTATACGGTATATCGCCTACAATAATCTTTACTTCTAACCTATGAATTATATTACTATATCACAGTATACCAATTTTTGTAATTTCGACTAAAAAACGACGTAATATAGCAACGTAA
Source organism: Dryomyza anilis (assembly GCA_951804985.1). Classification (NCBI taxonomy): domain Eukaryota; kingdom Metazoa; phylum Arthropoda; class Insecta; order Diptera; family Dryomyzidae; genus Dryomyza; species Dryomyza anilis. The sequence continues at coordinate 88,547,077 of OX638132.1, read as the reverse complement.
ATATAGCAACCAATATTAATTGAATTCATTAATAAATACAACAATGAAATTTACTAATTTAATGAAAACATTAGCTATTATTCGTTAAATCAGCAATTCCGTTTGCTAATATGAATATTTGTACGTCAATGCAACAAATTAATTAGTCGGCGCAGTTTCAGCAATTATATTTGCTAAAACTACGTCGACATTGACATAAAAATATTCATATTAGCGAACGCTATTGCTTATATGATGAAGAATATCAAATGTATTCATTAAATTAGTTAATTTAATTGCTGGATTGATTAATGAATGCAATTAACATATGTTGCTTTATTTACGTCGATTTTTTTTCTGTGTGGGAACTGATTTTGGCTGCATACTAAGTTTGTTCCTACTACATAACGTTTTCAGAATTTAGAATAAAAAAAATATTGTGTCTTACGCAATTGGTTTTCCAAAAATCAGTAAACGTAATTATTCTATTAATTGTCAAGACTAATTACAATGTACCAATAAATGCTAGTATTTCTATACATTTTTAAGATATTTAAATCTAAATTCATAAGAATTTGTTTTTTTTTTAGACTATTTTTGAATGGTTTTTTTAGCATTTCTAATCTAATGATATATAGGAAAATGTGTCATGTTTATTTAGAGCATAGTTCAAAATAACGATCAAAATTACTACACCCAGAAAAAAAACTATATAAATAATAGTTTTTTACTATTAAAAATAGTCAATAGGATAAATTATTTTTTTAATCGGAAAATACCATTAAGTACTAGAAAATACTATGACATTGCCATTGATTTTTTATTTTTTGTATACTATTAAATCAATAATTGTCCTATTGACCAATTTTAATAGGATTCGAGGGAATTTTTTTCTGGGTGTACATTTATTTCAACGGTTTTAATTTCTTTAATACACTCATCAGAAAAATACCATAAAATTTATAGTTTTTTTTTTATTTACTATTGAAATTAGTCAATAGGACTACTTATTTTAATAGGTAAATACTATTACATACAAAAAAATTAAAATATTTATTGTTTGTATACTATTAAATCAATGATGGGTTTTCTTTCTAGGTCTACAATTTCCCTAATACAATTTAAAAATTTATAAAAGTTTAAAATGCTTGTATATTTTACATATAAATAACTGAAAAATATCAAAAAGACTGAGTAAGCAATTTTTTCGTATTCGCTTATTTGAAATATGAAGTTATAATATATTCAGAATTCAAGCATAAGTATTTTTTTTTTAATAAAAGAATTATTATTTAAAATTGTAACAAAATCATCTATAGAATTGAATCATGGGCTGTTCATTTTAAATATCATGTTGAGTAGTTTTAATTACAAAAACTTAATAAAATTATCTATACATCGACTACAAAGATCTATTATATACTACTTATTGAGACTAGTAGAAAAATGTGCCATTAGGTACTTAATGGTACGACCTTTGATTTTATACTTCATGTATTAATCATTTTTAACATTGATTCAAACATTTTCTAATGAATTTGATAGTATTTGAAAATTTCAGTACCATTAATTTAATAATTTTAATATTATTGAATATAACGTTATAAATACTATTATTTTAATGTTCTTGCTACTATAATAAACGTCTCACTATGTTGCATACTCCAAAATAAATGCAGACTGAATCATTATTGGAAACTTAAGTATTATAATCTTTAGCAATGAGAATTGTCTTTTTATATATGTGTGTTCTTTTCGATTTGAATTTCAATTTCGACATTTAAATAATATAAAATAAATTATTGGGAAAATGTACTTCGACTATACCATAATATTAATATATATATCAATAAATATTTATAGGGATTGCAATTGTAATTAAAGGAGTACATTATAAAATGTATGGTACAACATAATATTGTATTAACAGTTTGAATATTATTGAACTAATGGTATGCAACATATTGACCACTTTTAATAGTATAAATAATTGTTATTCTATTTTTTTTTACATTACACACTGTATCAATAAATATTTAGAGGTCTTGTTATTGTAATTAAAGGAGTACATTATAATATATAAAAAAAACAAATTTATTAATAGTTTGAATATTATTGAATTAATGGTATGCATTCTATTGATCAACTTTAATCGTAAAATAAATAATTGTTTTTCTATTGAAATACTATTTATTTAGCATGTTTCTTTCTCTTGGTGTAGGGAAGAAATTACAATGACTAAATGTTCACTAAAATTTTTATTTTCTGTTGGGTTCATAACGAATCCCATAACGAAAACTAAAACAAATTCAACATCAAACTATTTAAGTAAGTCGTTGAAAGTTCGTTAAATGCATTTTGCAATTGAATTTTGAAGTTTATACATCGTTGGTGCATAAATTCATGCACAGTTGGACAGACAGACAGAAGTACAGAGAGTCACCGAAACAGATATAAATACAGATATGTGAACCGACATGCAGTACGTACAGCTGGACAGACACAAATGGACACGACGGCGAGCGAGTACAGAACCAACCAACACAGACAATAAGACGGCAATGAGAACGAGTACCAGATGACATCGAGGACAACGATGACAAAAGATAAAATTGTATTTGAACAACCCGATGAAGAAGAACAACGTGTGCAGCACAAAAATAAGGACATTTTTATTTTTATTGCATTTTCTGCAGGCGAAGGAGGAGGAGGAGGAAGTGGTGGTGCCTTCATCGGAAACGGAGGACCTCAACAAATGACTCTTAATTCAAGGAATTTAACATATGTATGTGAGGGAAGCACAAAAAAAAAACTTAAATTACGACAACAGCATAAGATGCATAAGGATGATTTACTCTGAATGAGGTGCTGGTCGTAGTGGAGCAAAAGTTCATCAATTTGTCGGTTGGCAGTACTTATGGAGCAGCACATAAAAGAAGAGTAGTAACTGACTGACTGACTGACAAAAGCAATAACAAATATTTGTTTTGTTAAAAAATAATGGTTGGTTTTTATTTTCTACAGTTTGTTTGTTTTTTTGTGATGTTATTGTTATGGTCAAAGTTTTGTTTTTTATATTATTTGATTATATTTGGAATGTTTGGTATTTAAATATTAAAAACAAACTATAGAAAATGTGGTTGTTTTAGTTAAGCGAAAAGTTTTAAATAATCTACAACATAAAGAAGAACAACAACTCAACAATTTCAATTTATTTCCATTCAGGGAAATATTATATTATTTATATACGTGGTAAAGGTTTTGAGGTATTAAAAATAGTTTGAACTTGGTAGTAAAAGAGGAAAAATGGCTGGCTTGAAGTGAAGTTATAAATAAAAAAAAATCTGGTATATTTTGAAAATAAACTTTTTGATTGAGTAAACATATAAAACTTTCAATATTAAGAAGACACAACAAAACGTGAAAAAAATATTTTCATATCGTCGTTGTAGAACGAAAAGTCACCAAATACATTTTAAAAATGCCAAATATTCATTTAGAAAAATCTTTATAAATCTGTAAATTTTTAATCGATGATATTTTTCCACATAATAAAAAAATGTAAATCTATCAATTTATAGTTCAACTTTAAAACTGCATCATTTATTTTTTATAATATTAATCAAAAAACTCGAAAATTAAGTTTTTCATCAAAATGTAATTGGTGACGTTTCGTTCTACAACGACGATATATAAAAGTTGAACAACTCTACTAGAAATTTAACCTATTAGCGGACCTTAAAAGGTTGCTCTTGTAAGCGATCGGGTCATAAACTAGACATCTGCTTTTCCTCTGTAAAATATGCACTACTGCACTCACAGTACTGAGTGCATTTTGCAATGGCAGTCTACAGTATTGTAGTGAAGTCTATCCGGCGAATTCACTGCAGTATTTGTTTCATTGGAGTCAAGTACTGTCAAGACATTTAATGTTTTGAAAATCAAAACCAAATGCCACTACTGTCGCTGAAAATTCAACAAGTACAGTGAGTGCAGCAGTTAGTGAGCGGAACGAGTAACGAGTGAGAAGTCGAACATTGAAAAGAACAACAAATCTGCCTCTCGGCGTTCGACAGCAGTAATGTTGTTGTCGCTATTTATGTATTTATACAAAATACTACAAACATTACTTTTTCAAGAAATTACAATGTTGTACGACAAAAACAAAGCGATTTATGCAACACAATTTTTGTTTTTAAATTAATTAAATTTTAAAATTTTTTTTTCGATAAATACAAAACTTAATATAAAATATTATAGATTGTTTATAACTTTTGAATTTTTTCTGTATATCAATATAATTAAAAATTCCTTAGAGTAAGATTGATAAAAAAAATTTCAAATGCACTGAGAATTCTTTGTCAGCTCATTTCAGCAGTTCATTTCACTATTTGAATTTTTATTGCATATCACTATAGACCACTTCACTACAGCTACGTATTGTATATGTTTTGTTTTGACACTACTAGTGTGTTGTTGTTGTGTGCAAAACATTCATTTGATTTTCAAGCATAGAGTCGACGACAGTAAATGTCTAGAAATAAAATGAATGTCTTGAAGTGGGTTTCAAATGCATTAGTGCAGAAGTCTACAACAAATCATTTGAAGATAATTTAGAGTACGTTGAAATAAATTTTGCATATCATTATAGACCACTTCACTACAGCTACGTCTTGTATATGTTTTGTTTTGACACTACTAGTGCTTTGTTGTTGTGTGCAACACATTCATTTGATTTTCAAGCATAGAGTCGGCGACAGTAAATGTCTAGAAATAAAATGAATGTCTTGAAGTGGGTTTCAAATGCATTAGTGCAGATGTCTACTACAAATCATTTGACGATAATTTAGAGTACGTTGAAATAATGAAAATGTGTTGATATGAAAATTAAAATATATTTGAAATGGAATTAAGTGTTCTAAACAAATAAAATTTGTTTATCGAAAATTTAAACAACTTCTATATCAACTACATCATTTACAAATGTAATTCAGAAAAGATCAATTGAAATTCGGAAATTCCATTTAAAATTCAAAAGACATCAATTGAAATTCAGAAATTCCATTTGAAATTCAAAAGATATCAATTGAAATTCATTTCCATTTGATATTCAGAAATTAACATTTGAAATTCAGAAAATGTCCATTTGAAATTCAAAAGACATCAATTGAAATTCAGAAATTTCCATTTGATATTCAGAAATTAACATTTGAAATTCAATAAATTTCCATTTGAAATTCATAAATATGCATTTGAAATTCAGAAAAATTTCAAAGACATCAATTGAAATTCAGAGAATCCATTTGAAATTCAAAGGACATCAATTGAAATTCCATTTGAAATTCAAAAGACATCAATTGAAATTCAGTAATTTCCATTTGAAATTCAAAAGACATCAATTGAAATTCAGAAATTTCCTTTTGATATTCAGAAATTAACATTTGAAATTCGGAAAATGTCCATTTGAAATTCATAAATATCCATTTGAAATTCAGAAAATTTCCATTTGAAATTCATAAATATCCATTTGAAATTCAGAAAAATTTCATTTGAAATTCAGAATAATTTCATTTGAAATTCAGAAATTTCCATTTGAAATTTAGAAGTTAAATGGAAATTTGCAAATATTTTGAAATAATATTTGAAATATTTACATTGATTTGTATATTAAAATTAGTTTTGACAATTAAAAGAAAAACTGTGTTTAAATTTTTATATAAAACTTGTTTTCTAAAGTAGTTTATTTTTTATTATTCTAAGAAGTGATAGAAAAGAGCCTAAAAATTTCAGATGAAATTTTAAACAATAGTAAAAAATTGAGTATGCTGTCACAGACATCACTCGATAATTATATAAAAATGATGTAGAGTAATCATTAAATCTTTTGTTTTATTTGACCAATTACTGACTACATAACAATAATATTAAATGAATGAAGACATATTTTATAATATTTAACAGTGAACTACATTAATAGAACTGCAGTAAAACAATAATAGTTTATTGCCAAAGTGAGTACTCAAAGTACTTGAAAATAATAAATAAACGAAGGAGAAGAGAATCACTTCAAAAATAAAATGTTTTGGCCCCCATCCCGAATATTTTTTTAGCACCAAATCGTTTGCTCACAATGAACACAAATTCGGCGCCGCAAATGAACGAACGCTTCACGCCTTACGTCCGTCCTTCGAGGTCCGTTCTGCTGTATTTTAAAATGCGATTCGGTTTGTTGCTCACCTAACGGGTTTGTGTTCCTACTTGTTAGCCGTAATGCGAACATTTGTTCTCGCTCGTTTGTTGTTGCACTCTACAAAACATCGATGTGCATGAACGTTGAGGCGAAGTTGTCGAGTTTCGACGGTTCCGCAAAATAAAATTCTCCAGACGTATTTAAATTGTTTTCAAATATACAGCGGGAAACAACTATAACAAAAAAACGACGACACAACAGAAAACAGCGAGAGGAACTTTTTGTGTTTTTTTTTGATCTTTTTCTGTTTTTAAATGTTTTTTTCTCCTCGCAGCCTTTACATTTGGCTCTGCATGGATTTAAAATATTTTTCAGTTCATAGCCCGCCTCCACCTTTTTGGCTTAGCTGTTTTCTTTTGTTTTTTTTTTTAATTTTTTTGTTCAGCGTCTGTCTCATTCCCAAGATTTTCTAGTGCTGGACGCAAAGTCCATCCAGTCAGGATATTGCTCGGCTTAATGGTCTTTTGCTGAAGTTGTTTTTTTTTTTGGGTTTTTTTGCTGTCGACCTGGTTTTCTAGTTTTGTATATTTTTTATTTTTGTTTTAATACTTGGCCATGTGCAAATTGCATCCTATAGCTGCATCCATAGAGATGTGTTTGAATTTGCGCGTTTGTGTCGATAAATTTAAGTTTTCGTTTTAAAAACTTTTTATTTTTGTTATTTTCTACATTGTTTTTTATTTTTAAAGTGTACCTGTTAATGGAGATTTTGTTTTTTGTGCAATTTTTGTGAAAAATATATTTAACAGTGCCAGAAAGACACTCAAGAAATACTTATATTGCAAAATTGTTCGATGTTATAAACATATAAAACAAAATCTTACTGAAAGAATCTTTAAAATAATACCTCATACACATTTTAATAGGCGCTCTTCACAATTACTTTAAATAACTAAAACAGTTATTTGAAAACCTCAAATTTTGCATATACACAGAAAAAAATGTACATCATATTGATGAATTTCATTCTTCAAGATTCATTGTATTGAAGAACCATTCATAATATTAATGACTAACGACATCAATGTTATGAATGCGATCATAAATATGATGAACGCTTGGTAACTGTCGAAAAAATGTTCTTCAATATGATGAATTGTATGAGTGAAGAATACGTTTCATCATATTAATGAATAAATACATAAAATACAACGTGTATGTTCATCATATTGAAGAATGCTGTTCATCAAACCAAATTTCAATCAAAATGTTTATTTTTCGTTCATTTTTTGTCGTAGTTTTCAGTTCTCAAGTAGTTCTTGTATGTTATTTCTTATATTTTTATTTGCATTTTTTTTTCAAAAATAATTTTTTTTTCGGACGTTTTTTTTTTGAAAAAATTTTGTTTTTCAAAAAAAAAAATTCGGTCTTTTTTTTCGAAACAATATTTTTCGAAAATTTTTTTTGGACAATTTTTTTTTTCGAAAAATATTTTTTTTCTGATGTTTGTTCAATACAATATTTGCATCAAATTTTTTTCAAATTATTTTTAAAAATTTTTTTTGAAAAATTCGTAAAAAAATGTTCATCAATTAATTTATTAGAAAAAAAAATAATTCAATAATATTTATCAATATGACGATTCAAATTCATTGTATTGAATATTTCGTTGTTCACTATAAAGATATATTATGAATGTATTCATCAATATGTAATTTAATGAACAGTGGTATCAATATGATGAATCTGGTAGTTGGTAGAAAAATTCATAATATTCATGAATAAATTCATCATATTGATGAATTTTTGTGTGTACTTTTTTCGAACATTTCGCATTTAAATAACTCCGTTTTCACATCGATGATGATAACTTTTAATGGCACTAATGATTCCTTTTTTATTAAAATATATAATTTCAGTTATGAATTTTAATAATTTATTAAATATCATTAATTCGCATGAGTAGTACACGCAGATAAAAGCACAAAAAGCATTTCGAATTAGAAAAAAAATATATATAAATTATATTCAAATTTTACAATGCAGACGTAGTATTTGAAAATAATGACAATAACGAAAAAAAAAATAGTACAAATAAAGACTAGAGTTAAATGGTTTATAGAAAACATAAAATAAATAAAATATATATTTGTGCAGACGTACCAAAGAGGGTAAATAGAGCATCAGGCGTGACCATCTACAGAAAAAAGAGAAAATAGAGTTTTAAGTTAGCAAGAGTTGGTTTCGTAAGATAAAATGAAACAACAACAACGAAAAAAAAAACTATACGATATAGAGTACTCGATTCTACAATTACTAATTGAAAGTTCAATAGTAGTTCTTTGGTTTTTCAGACCCAATATGAATTAAGACAAAGAATACAACATACAAAAAAAGTTGAAAATCTGATATTCTACATACTTTTTGTGACATACTTTGCCTTAGTTCATAACAGGTACTAAGAAAAACTATCAAGGTTCTTAAACTTGCTGTCATAACTTTTGTTTGTTTGTATTTTTTGTAAATTTGAACAAGAGACATTTTTAATTTTACTAAGTTTTAATAGAAACATCTTTAGTATTAATCAAAAACTATTTCTTTCTTTTTTAAAATTTATTTTTTAAGTATCAAAAATAAATTTGAACGTTTTGATTTTGTTCAGTGTTGCAATGAGATGAGAAATGAAACGTAATGAAATTGTAACAAATGAATTTGGAAAATATAAATATTGTTAGTTGAGAAAAACGCACAAAACGTAGGCGAAAATTTTGGAAAATAGTTCGAAAATGAAAAAAACCAAAAGAAAGTTGTACCTCAATCAACTACGTTCAATATTTGCGGCATAATAGCGGCATGTTTCAACTTCGGATTGAAATAAGTTTTGTTCCAGAATTCAAATTTTCAATATCAAATAGAACTATTTCAAACGAATTCAAAACGGTTAACATTTAAAACGAATCAACTCTATTCGAATATCAAATAGAACTATTTCAAACGAATTCAAAACGGTTAACATTTCAAACGAAACGAATCAACTCTATTCGAATATTTGTATTTCGAATTTCGAAACATGCCCGCGCGACAAACTTTGAAGTAGCATAGAGTACAACGAAAATGGAAAATAAACACGTACAATATAAAATTGGAAACAAGAAAAACAAACAACACAATAAATAAAATACAAAGTATAAACGAAAAAAAAGTAACTAATTTCAATATTGAAAAGTATAATTGAAATGCTGAAATGAGATTTTTTTTTATATACTATAGTAATTTTGAATACTTTTTGAAATTATATTTCAAAGATTTCTTAAAATTACAAAAATGTATATTTCTTTTAAATAATTTTAATATATTTGATCATTAAATAAATAGTCGAAAGGTATATGCTTAATTGATATAATTACCTCTTCATTCAAATTCGACACCAGCAAAACATTCGAAAATCCTCTGAGCGCCGGCGTTGCCGTCTGTAGGGCGCCGCTGTTGGCCAGCGCAAAGGCGCCGAGATTCGGTATACCGCCGCTGTAGCCGCCGGCAAGTGGTGCGCCAATGCCCAGCGCAAATGGCGGCAACACACCCGGTGCGCCGAGTCCATTCACTGGAAAATAATAATTTTGATTTTTAACTTTTTTGCGGAAATAAGTATGATGGCTTAAATAGGTGGGGGGAGGGGCGGGGATCAAAGTTGGATTAAAGTGTGAATGTGTGTGTGTGAACGATTTTTGAGATGTGTGGCAGAAATGGTGAAAATTTTGACAGTTTACCACATCATTGTGGCTGTCAGACGAAATTCCGGGGCGAGAAGTCGGGTGAAAAGTTGATATAAAAAGTACTTTTGTTTTTATAAAAAGTAAGCAAATAATAAATAAATATTGAATTAAACTATATACTCGGTAAAACTATAAAGAGTTTCATTTAATGGATAAAAAAAAAATAAAAATCCAACTAAACTTGCCTGCGAAAAAGCGCCACTATTTTTATTTTAAATCAAAAAGGAATTGAATATAGATTTTTTAAATAAGAGAATAATCGAAAAATAAGCTAATTTTATTTTGTAGTAAAGTTTTAAGTATTTCTACTAAAACAAACATAATTATGTTTATAATGAGAAAAGTATTAGAATGTAAAACGTTCGTAGTAAAAAGCATGATTTAGATAATTTCTTTAAAAGAGTTAATTAATTTAAATCATTAATGATAATTTCCAATACGATAGTACACAGCAAACCTTTTGATGATAATTTTTAAATTCGATGTACATAATAGCAATAAATTTTCTATATAAAACTCTAAATATTTTAAAATGGAATTGATCCGAGGCAAAATATTCTGCAGATTACTCAGGCGGTATTTAAAAACAGATTTCTCGCAAAAGCGCTGTTTTCTGGTAGATTGTACGGCGGACACATCATGTAGTTTGTTTTTCATCAAAAACACAATCAGATATCGACATTTTTAAAAATATGTACGTGCTACGGCAGAATTATGGAATATATTTGAAATAGACTTTATGGCATATACTTCAAATATATATTGGAAGACAGTCAATTAATTTTCTTTATTCAATCATTTATAATAAAAAAAACATAAGGCAGATAACTCGATGATAACGGTAGAACAATAATGAATTTGCCTGTTGCCGGCAGGTTTTTGGCATAGTGAAGCGGCTATAATGAACGCAAAGTTACCTTCACCTTCCCATAATCCGTTGCTAGGCTGCCCCTCTGTTATAGAGGCAGGTTTTAATGCAAACTCTATCGGAAACCTGCCAAAAACCTGTAAATTTCCAATTTGAAAGCTACTGTGTTAACCTGTTTGTTGCCCTCCTGTTAGCTGTCATATATTTTGTGTAGAAGACTGTTTCTTTAAATACTTAAAAAATAAATCCGAACACGTGAAGTTGTTTTACGAACAAATACATTATAGATTACACTATTCAACAGAACGACAAAACAAAATTGACATGGAAATCCCATAAATCCCGGGGGGGAAAAATTAAAATACGTAATCAAGAAGTATACGGAGTGATATGCAGCTATACGAAAAAATTCCTAATTTTAAGAAACAAATCTACTTAGTTGTAATAAAAAGTAACCAAGCGTAATTATTCTTATTATGCAGAAATTTATTTCTTAGGTATCAAATATGTAACTAAGTTGAATTATTCTTGATAAGCAGCTATTAATTTCTTACAATCATCAATTCAATACAATTCGTGTTTGCTGATTTTGACTTCAAACTCAGTTTTTTTTTCTATTGCGTAACATTTTTAAGAAAATGGCTCTCGAATTTTCAGGCCCTTTTCAGCCACTTTTTCGAGTTAAAAAATACAGTCCCTTACGCAGCTAGTTTTTCAAAAAACTGTGAACGCAATTTTTCTTTCAATTATCAAGACTAATTACAATATACCGGGAAAAACTACTATTCCCATAAGTTTTTAAGATATTTGAATCTAAACTAAAAAAATAATGATTTTTTAGACTATTTTTTGACAGTTTTTTTTAGCATGGTGCATCTGATGATATATAAAAAGGGTATATGGTTATGTAGAGCATAATTCAAACTAACGATGAAAAATACTAACTTTTTTGTATACATAATTTTTTTGTCTATCATTAAATCCTAAATGATAAAAAAATCTATAAAAAAATTCCAAGTTTACATCCAATTGTCTTAAAAACGAATTGGAATATTAGGATTCATTGGTATACTAAAATTAGTCTAGACAATTAAAAGAAAAATAGCGTTTTTTTTTCTAAAAAAATTAATTACTAGGTAATAACAATATAGAGTTTAAATACAAAAGAAACAAAAAAATCAAATTATACGTATTTCCGACAAGAAATCGATTTAGGCAAACTTCAGTTATAATCTTTAAATAAATTAAAGTAACAAAATAAGAATAAGCAAATAAATCGATAAATTTTGATAAAATTGAATACGTATGTAGTAAAAAAAAACAAATATTGATTATTACACCCAGAAAAAAATACTGTATAAATAATAGTGCCAATTAGTTTATATGAAAAGATTAATTATTTGTACACTATTAAATCAATAATTCTCCAATTGACCAATTTTAATAGGATTTGAGGGAATTTTCTGGGTGTAATAAAATTATAAAGCAATGAATTAAAACTATTAGAATGAATTGAATTCTTATTAAAAAAAAATATATGTTTAAAAAACGAAAGTATTTTATGGAAATATGAATTTTCGTACATTAATAAAAACCCATAAAATAAATAGTTTTTTTCATATTATATCAATGAATATTACAAAATACTATTAAAGTATATTTGTATACTATTAATTTTAAAGTCTATCAAAATTTTAAATAGAAAACTATTAAAATGAAACAACTTTTTAGTAAATTTCATAGCAAAGCAGCGATAACGATACTCAAACAGCTTCATTAAAAACAAAGTTAAAAACAAAATTTACATAAAAAAAAGAACAAAACGAAAAAAACGAAAAGGAAAAAAAAGTGTTACCTATTTTATCACCTGTTAGTGCTGGCCTCTGGCGGGCCGCAATTAGCAGCAAATCGTTGGCATTGACCAGACCACCGGCGGTGGGCATAATGTCGGCACCGGGCTCGCCTGGCGGCAATGATGGATTTGTGAAATCGCGTGATTTGTCATTGTTGTATTTGACATTCAATGCTGTCAATTTGCTGTTGTCAATGCGCAGAGTGCAACAGCCGTTGTAAATGTTTTGGCCGTCCAGAATGGTTTTGGCGTGTTGGGCCGACTGTGCGTCCGGGTATTGTATGAGCGCCTAAAGGTAGACAGACACAACGTATTAGCAAATGCAATTTCGTAATTAGAGTACTTTTCAGTTACTAACGCGGACGGACGGACGAACGGTTCGTCCGAGTGCTAGCAATGAAAGGAAATACAAAAAAAACTTACTTGGAATGAATTGTTCTTGGTGAATGTGACAATTTTCAGCACTTTGCCGAAGCGCTGGAAAATCTGATGCAAAATATCCAGCGACACCGGATACAGCATCGACTCGACAATCACACGCAGCACAGTGTTGGGACCGCCCTGTGCATTGTTGGCAGCACCACCACCGAGACCAATGCCGACACCGCCGACGCCGCTGGCTGAGTTCAGGCCTGTGTTGTTGGTGTGCAAAACGAGGGCGCCATCGTTGACGCCGCAAATGGGCAACGGCGAACCGGCAGCGGGCGAGTGAATTTTATAGTCCTGTGCGCCAGCGTTCTAAAAATAGAAAAAGAAAAAAATGTAATATTTGATTTTTGTAATTTTAAATTCAAATGCTTTAAAACTAATTAGTGGCTATAACAAAATTGTATAAATGTAGTTACTAATGCATTGAAAGAACCCCTTAACAGTTTCGCACCCTACAAAAATACTTTGTGGAAATATTTACGCAAGCACTTTTCTGTTTTACAAAGTTTCTTTTAATCTTTTTTGTTTTTACATTTTTTCATTTATCACTGCTTGGTTTAATTGAATTTAACTTCAATTTAAATGTGCAAATGAATAATACCCAATGGGACGGTAAATAGTACAAGCAGCGCTTAATAAAAGAGGACTCAATAATGTTTTTAAACATTAAGGTGAGATTACAATGTAAATCTTTTGCGAACTTTAAAATTGAAGAGTTAAAAAAAATGTGGAAAATAGGAATTTGTTGGGTTCAACATTCAAGAGAGCAATATTTGTAATGAGCAAACACTGCAAGACTCTTATTCTCGTTCTTGCAGTTTCTACAAGAATAAGTTCGACATTCCGATGCAAGAACAAGAAGGGGTCTGCAAGAAAACGAACAAGTACAAGACTAACATTGCAAGGAATGGGGACAAACAAGAAAAAGACGCCATATTTCTTGCCGCTCTTTCGACATTTCTCTTCAGTAAGGTTTGCCATTTCATGATGAAAAGATATACGAGCCAACAACGAGTCGAAATTATTAAAATTTACTACCGAAATTCGAATTCGTATATATTTCCATCAAAACTCTCCTTTTAGACATAACATGTTATTGAAGGTATGATCCATATATAAATTATAAAAATACAATTGCTAACTGCATTCACGAAAAAATGGTGTATGGAGCAAACCAATTGTTAGGTGACGATAACAAACATAAATTGATGTTGGTACTCGAAAAATAAGCAGCACTATTTAAAATCTCTGAGACGTTTAATAAATAACGGCGATGTCTTTATTTAAGACTAAATTTAAGATTATACGTTATATATTTTATATTTTAACAAAATCAAAAAAATAAACATAATAGTTCTATGATTATAAATATAATTATCAAAATCAACACAGAAACAACGATTCTCTTAAAGCAATATATTACATACGTTTGCTGTAATCAAGATTATTATTTGACACAATCACATCTGGCAATGCCTCTGACAGTTCAACACGTAGCACAGAGAAAAAAGTGGAAGACAACACCTGCAAAATAGCGCTTATATCCCACATACAAATTTGTATGCAATAAAATTTCGCATCACAAAATCTGGGGTGCGTTTAAGAAAACTGAATTATATCGGAAAACAATTTAATATTATGCGGAAGTCAATTTATACGCAATCCGACTGAATTTTGATTTCGAAATCATAACATAAACAGCACAATATACACGAAGACAAGTAGAGATAGATAGAAAAGACGATACAGACGACGGAAGTATGAAAGGACATATAGAAGGAAGACTCTGTCGGACGGACGGACGGACGCACGGATATACGGACATACTACGACATGTACACGTACACGTTGACTGAGTGAGTGTCGAGGGAGCAACAACTGCCACTCAATGTATTGCAGAAATAATAAAAATTGATTAGAATTGCTAAAGGACGAAGAACGATACAACAAGGATACAGCAAGCAGCGTGTGCTGAAATGATGCGAAGCGAAACATATTATGGTATGGGAATGAATGAAGTCTCTCCGAGTTGGTTGGTTGATAAACGTAGACACACTAAAGACGACATTTTTGTGGGGAATTTAATAAAGATATCGGTGCCAGTAGAATCAAGCTGTAGTCTAAATGAAAGAGGTTCGACGTTCGTTGGATTTGCTTTGCTTGTTATTCTGCGAGAATGATGGTGCTGATGCCTGACGTAATGCGTTGCTGTTACGCTACACTTGGTTACTGATGATTGCACTGATGGTGATGGCAATGATTACATTGATGGCAACAATGATGATTACTAAGTATATGATGTCGATTGCGAGGTAAATGTAATTTTAAAAAGTGAAAATTGTAAAGAGTAAAAGTGACGACGACGCGATTTAATGGCACAGAAAAGTGGCCAATTCAATTGGAAATAGCAGTAACAACAAAAGCTTAAAAAGTGGACAACAAATGTTAGATATAATAAAAAAAAATTACAAAAAAAAAGAGAAATTAAATCAAACAATAGATTATAGACAAAGTGGTACAGAATTAAACATGGGCTTCACATTATTGGTATATGGTATAAATATCAAAAACATCGACGTCACACACGCAACAGCCGATGCAAATATAAAATTAGAAGTTTTGTTGAGTGCTCGGGGACCTAATTGGCCGCGCACCACAATATATTCAATTAATAATTTCATAAATTGCCGCTGGTGTAACCAATAATTTACGCCAGTTAATTAGGAAATATTCTAATATCCAGACGTAATCAAGTACACCCAGAAAAATATACTATATGAATAATGGTTTTTTACTATTAAAAATAGACAATAGGATAAATTATTATTTTAATCGGAAAATACCATTAAATACTAGAGAATACCATGACATTGTCATTGAGTTTATATGAAAAAATTTATTTTTTGTATACTATTAAATCAATAATTGTCCTATTGACCAATATTAATGGGATTTGAGGGAATTTTTTCTGGGTGTAGTATACGGAGTGATATA
This sequence comes from Dryomyza anilis, assembly GCA_951804985.1. NCBI lineage: Eukaryota > Metazoa > Arthropoda > Insecta > Diptera > Dryomyzidae > Dryomyza > Dryomyza anilis. The sequence goes on along the minus strand of OX638132.1, from coordinate 88,530,992 downwards.
CAGTTAAACAGAAAAATTCTTAATTTTAAAAAACAGATCTACTTAGTTCGCAAACAACAGGTACCAAGTGTAATTATTCTTATTATGCAGAAATTTATTTCTTTGGTATCAAAAATGTAACTAGGTGAAATTATTCTTGAGAAGCAGCTATTAATTTCTTACATATCTAAAAAAAAAATAACTATAATCGATGAAAAAAACAACACGTGTAATAATTTCTATGTGTAGAATATAAAATATGTATGCCTTATTCGAGAAAAATATATTGAAAATACAAAAGTTATGGGTGATAGAATGGGTACCATCTGTACCTAAAATTAAATGAAACTCTTTCAAAATTATAAAGTAATTTCAAGGATTTGTAAATCTTGGAGATCTTTGAACAATTTTAAACGTAACCGTGTTTGATTTTCTTTTCTTCCATTATCACGTATTAATGACGATTTAGATCGACTATAAAATTCACAATTCTTGTAGTTATCAAATACCAAATTACCCTTATAACCTTAATTCCTTTAGGTGACCTTTGAACAATTATTTTATACTATTTCCAATTATACTATTATATAATATAAAATAGTATAAAATTATACTATTTCCAATTTCTCATAATTAATTTTGAATTCTACAACAGTTCATTGAAATCTTCTCCATGTTTTATTATTCAAAATAACAGCACAAAAAGTGGTTTCATCCATATCGTCAAGTAGCATTAAGTTTTAAGTCACACTTGGCATAAAATTATAGCAATAGCAGCACTGCTTTGCCAAAATTATCCCTCAAATTTGTAACCACATATACTATACACTTACTACTCCCTTACCACACACCTTCCAACTACATTACCAACCCTCTTACATTATACAGCAAGCAACACGTGCTCGCTTCCATTACCCCCAACTAATGACAAACGCAAAAACTTTTGTCACCGCAACGTAAGACCACAAAAATAGTAGCAAATGCGCTACGCTTTTTTGCGAGTTTCTGCACTTTTTTTTAGTTTAGTTTCTTCCCTTTTTGACGGTTTCTTTTGCAGAGCCCTCATGTAGTAAGCAGCTTTACTGCAGATAAAAATTGCCAACAGTAGCAAAAACTAAGCTCGACTAGAGTAAAATAAAGTCGAATAGAGTAGGTACTATTTTTGTTTGGTTTGTTTTTTCTTTTTTTTTTTTTTTTTTTGGGGACAACTTTACTTTAATGCCAACAAGTGAAAATGTAGTTGTAAAAGTGTAGTTTAAGTAAGTGTAGTAGTGGGTTTTGCGAAAAACTTGCGCATAACTTCCAACTTGTTGCGGTTGATGCATAGTTTTTGATGTGGCCACTTTTTATCATGTTTATTCTAAAATAATAAAAAAGTATAACTTTCAAGTGACAAAACTGCATATCATTGAAGTGTTTTAAATATTTGAGTGTTTTTCATATTTTTGTTAAGTTATTCTGGTTTTTTCTTGTTGGTTTTATTTGACCAAAAGTTATACAAACTATTTGACAACTTTACTTAAAAGCAGTAGCAGCTCTCACAACTAAGACAAATCTCCAAAGTAGGTTTTTAGCATTTTTATACATTTTATACATTTATTTTTCATTTATTTATATTTTTCTCTTATTTAAACATGTCAACATTTTTGAGTGCGGTCCAGCTCTCAAGAGACTATCGCTTCGTTGCCGATATAAAATGTATAATTTTTTTAAATAAATTTAGAAAACAATTTATATAATATAATATTTAGATATTTGTATCTTTTATATATTAATTTAAATATAATTTAAAGTTTTAAATATTTTATTTAAATTAGTAGGTACATTTCAATCTTAAGTTTAGATATTACCCAGTCTGCCATGTCTCGGAGACCTTCGATACCACGAAGCTTTCTTGAATAACTTCGATAAAAAAGATCGATCTCGTTGCTTTTCCGATTCTAACTTTTAAAAATGTTCGTACATTCAAATATAAGAACAAGATACGATATTTAAACATTTATCACATCGATATCGCAATATTTTTCGCAGCAATCTCGAACTTTCATCATTTTTTTCTTCGATATCGTTCCGATTTCGTAAAATTTCTCGTATCAAAAAAAATCCTACAGAACGTTCCGATATCTACCTACCATCGAAGTCCAATTTGACGCTCGATATCGTTACGTCTGATATCGTGTGATTTCTCCATCTATTCGCAATGAACTCGTAACAATATCGAAACGAAATATCATTTATCGTTTATCATTTACGTAAAAAAAAATTATAGTTTCTCAAATATTAAATTTTACGACATATTAAAATTGCCATTTAGAAGAAAGTGCGAAATAGGCAAAAGTTATTAAACTTTTTGCTAAATTAACAAAAAGGGCGACATCTCCAAGGACAATATTTCGTCATTTTATTAATTATTAATTTTTATTTAATCATAGATTTTTTTTTTTTGGATTTTATGAAGAAACATAATCACTTGATTATCAAAAAGTAACAAAACTGAATTCATCTTGACTCAAAGATGTTTATTTCTTAATTATTAAATATTAACAGACACTATTCATCTATATTCATAAAATACCATTGCTTTAAGAAATATTTTTCTGGATTTCAAAAACTTCTACATATCAAGAACAAATGATACACTGGCAAAAAAATGATGATAACAGACGGACATCGCAATACAAAAAACAATAACAAATATTACAGAAAAAGCACACAGAAATTTCATAATAATCATGGATTTTATCAAGCTACAAATCACTTGGTTATCAAAAAGGTAACAAATAGCAAATACTCTTGATATGCAGAGATTAATATCTTAGGTATTAAAACTAAGAACAATTCTGCTTGACTCAAAGAACCTTATTTCTTAATTATTTAATATACACAAAAACTATTTATATATATATTTAAGAAACTCCATTATTTTAAGAAATTTTATTCTTGAAAAGATGATGATAACCGACGGACATCGTAAAACAAATAACAAATATTTTAGACAAAGCAAGAACACGATTTTATTCTATTTTATTATGAATACAGCAAACATTGCACGTGCACTCAGCAAAAAGATACCATCAAATTAATTGGTTTTACTAATGAAATTAGTCAATAGGATAAACTATTAATTCAATTGACAAATCCCATTAAGTACTATAAAATACTATTCAATTATTTTTTGAGTTTGCATGAAAATATTTATTTTTTGTATACTATTAAATCAATAACTGTCCCATTGACAGATTATAATGGGATTTTTTTATGAGATTATTTTCTGAGTGCGTGTTTTTTTTTTTTTTGGTAATTAATAATCCAAGAAAATATGATAATAAAATTTAGAATTTTAGTAATAACATTTTATTGATAAGTTTAATTATGATATTTTGCATTCGAGACGAATTTCTACTGTTTTAAAATTTGATTTCTCGGCGTGTAGCAACATTTATTGAAATTAAAAAATTTACACTTCGGCCGAAAAACTAAAATTTCACGTTAAAGTGAAGTTTCTAATTTTTCCTTTGATGGTTTTACTGCAATCCGTATTTTCAAACGCCAGGCGGACAAGGCGACTTGGTTTCAAAATTGACAAATTCAATTCTGAATATTCAAATGCGGTATTGATTAATTAGAATTTTGAATATTATTTAACTTTCAAATTTGTATGCATTTGAGAAATACAATTATTAATCAAGCAATTTAAGAAAAAAAAGAGAATAAAATTATTTATTGCCCACCCATTACCGCGCTACAAAAATCAATACCAAGAGTGACCTCTTCGTAGACATAAAAGGATTAGTTGCGATTAGACGCCGAATTAGCAACGTAATTCCTCGTATTGTTTGATCTGTATTAATATTTATAAGTTTATTTAATTTGCTACTTTTCTTCACCATAAAGAAAAGAATTCGAGAACACTGATTTCAACTAATTTACAGGATATGTCGCAAATACACAGCGAGAAACACAAAGAAAGAAAGAAACAAACCATGTCAGCGCAGAAGGAGAAACGAAGCAGCAGAAGGTCTCGCATTTAGCACATATGTATATGTGTGCGTGAGTGAGTAAATGATGTGTGAATGTGTGAGTATGTATTTTGCTTTGAGTGTGTTTATACTCTTTCGCTCAATGTTGACGTCTTTTGTTGCTCTTTTAGTGATGCTGATAAATTGGCTAAACCCCTCTCCCCTACCAAAAAAAAGAGAACACAAATACAAACGAAATTCGCAGTTAAAGGATTTGCGCTGATGGTATCAAGCAGCTTTATTTATGTATGTGTGCGTGTGTGCGCCTCCAACTATGCAATGCTTTTGGTTTTCCATTTTCCTATACTTCGCGTGCCGAATATGTTGAGCCAATATTATTTTTGCACTTCTTTGACACTTCTTTGGCACTTAACTTTGGATTTGTTGTTTGAATCTATTTCTTTTTGTTATTATTTAGTTTTCTGTTATTTTTAGTTTATTTGGTAAGTGTCTGTCAGTGTGTGTCGGTGTGTGTGTGTGTGTTGCTTCTTGTTGTTCTTGATCCTGCGAGTTATGCGTACGTGGCAAAAGCAGCAACACCGTCGTCTGTCAGCTGATATAAGCGCCATGTTGATTGGTGACGTGAGGCACACAAATGGATTTAAATGGCACAACCGTCAAACAAGAAGGAACGCAAGCAATAACAATAAACAATGCAAAGGATCAAGCACACAAATCCTGCCAAAGTTGCGAATTGTTTTGTGTTTGGATTGTGACCAAAAATTAGCCAAAATATTTTAACAGTTTTTTTTTAAGCTTTAAACGTTGTGCGTCGTGTGTTAAGGATTAAATTTGGTTTTTGTCATTTAGTTAAATATGTTTCGAATGGATTATTTTATCTATCTAATGTTTGTTTTTTCTAATGCTGGGTCAATTTTCTTCTCCATTGATACCTTGAAATGTCGTTTGACTTAAGCTGTATCTTAATGTGCGTCCAAAGTGCGCCATTCTGTGTTCGAAAACTTTTCCAACTCTAAAATCATTTTGCAACATTTCTCATTTGCCATTCTAATAAACAACTGCTTGTTTGCACTCATCGATCACTTGATTTGACGTTATCGCCAAACGGAAACACATCACCTGCTGCCCTTTTGAATCGAAAGGTGATGGCAGCACCGTCGTCGTCATTATTAACACCATCGCTGCTGTGGTCTTGGGGTTGAATGGGCGGTTCGGACTCGTGCTCATGTGTGAATATTGAGCATATGCTGTTTATGCGAATTACAGCATCACATACAACAATTTAATACACTGAACAAAAAAACTAAAGAAAAAAAATAAAACAAGAAACCGCAAACATTTCCAAAGTTCTGATATAACCCTTCAATCAAAATATTTATTTTTGACCTCAACTTGGAATTGATTTCGTTCAAATTTTGACGACTAAGTTAAAAAATGATATTTCTTATATTTTATCAAATCGATCGAATTAATTAATCTTTTTCTCTGTCCTAGTTATCTCTAGAATATGATATTTCAATGCTTGACCATTCTTGATTAAAAATTTCGACTAATATTGTTTTCTAATTTTGAATAAAATCAAAATTCGAAAACATCTTTCCATCATGAAATGACAAACCTTACTGAAGAGAAATGTCAAAAGATCAGCAAGAAATATGGCGTCGTTTGCTGTCCCTGTCGCTCTACTTTTGTAGCGTATCTGTTGAAAAACCCTTTATACAAAAAATAAATATTTTCATACAAACTGAACATTATTTTAATAGTATTTTGCAGTATTTAATGGGATTTACCAATTGAAATATTAGTTTATCCTATTGACTAATTTCAATACTAAAACCTATTAATTTGATGGTATCTTTTTTCTGAGTGTAGGCAAGTCGGATCTAAGTTGCCGAACATAAAATGAGCATTGCCAATCATAATGTTTTTCAAATTGAATGTAATTTTTGGTTTCTTTGTAACATAATTATGATTAAATAAACTGCTTCTACGGTCTAGCATAATATTATTTGAATGCAATTAAAAAATTATGTTCAATTTGAAATATAATTATTGTAAACTCTTACTTTTTTTGTGGCCAAGCATAATTTTTATTGAAGTAAATTTAAAAGTGTTTTGTTTGTTCCTTTTGAAACATAATAATGTTAAAATCAACTGATTCCGCTGGACAAGATATTTATATTTACTCATAATTATATGTTGTGACAATCTAATCAAAAATAGCGTCTATTGAAATAAGTAAAAACGCTTTATAGTTAAATTAAATAAGGTAATATTGAATTAATTTATAATTAATTACATGCAAACATATGTTTTATATATGCGTATAGAAAATCAAAATTATGCTTGTTTTTGCATATTTTAATACTTTTATAATCAGCATTATCGGAAAAAATAATGCCATGATTATTAATAAACGAGCACAAAAAGACTGTACAGAATTAAAATTTATTTTATATATTCCGTTTTCTGAGGAAATAGAACTTTAAGATTGAAGAAAAATTTTAGATATTGAGAAGTAAAATTCAAAATCGTTTATGTTCTATAAAATCGAACAGCATGTTCTAACTAAGTATAATATTATAATCATCCCAGCAAACCAAACGATATTTTTACGATATCGATATTTGAAAAAAACAAAAATAGTAAAGAACACAATTCAAAAACTTTGAGTTATCGAATTTGAAAATATTATCGTCAAATGGTTTGCAGGCATGTTATAATTATTATAATTGCTGCAAACAATAAACATTTTGTAATTGTGTTTCATACGCAGAAGTTGCCAGCTGCTCTTACGATATAACCAAAGGTTTCCCCTGCATCGTGCGTGCGTGTTTTTCACAACCTTCTCCGCCTCTTTCTTCACAGATTGTCATTCATATTATAGACAAACTTATGAGATTTATTTGTGCCGTGCCTATGCCTATGAAATGCACAACTATGACACACGGATCGACTGTGCTGCTGCTGCTGCGAATTGATTGTGATTTTGTCATATTTAATGGAATTACAATGTTACTGATTTAATTTAGCTGAAAGACACGACAGACTGAATGGAATAGCAAAACAAGGACATGCATCCTGTGTTATGTGTGTGGTGTTTGTGGCCATATATATTGTGTAGCAAGGCAACGCAACTAAAAGCCTCCTGTTTTCAAAAGGACTTTATGCATTGAGCGTCGTGTCGCGCACTTTACAGAAATGTTAGTTGAATGCTGTGTTGTTGTGTGTGCCGTATCCTTTTTGTCGCATATATCCTTTGGTATTGCTTTAAAACACATTTCACTCCATTTAATTAATTGCTGGTTTTGATGGCGTTTGTGACTCAAAACAGCAACAAAAAAAAACAACAACAAATCACTGGGTTGTAATTTCAATTTGGCAGCCCAAAAAGTCACCACAAATTTAAGCCATCAAATCACTTTCAAACTAACACAGACCGACATACAGAAAGACAGACAGACAGACAGACAGACAGACAGACAGACAGACAGACAGACAGACAGACAGAAAGACAGACCGACTGACACACACAGCAACAGTTACAAAGACGCAGTGTGATGACTTTTTGTAGTAGTTGTTGGTGTTGTCACCTTTGCTTTACGCTCGCGTTGACTGACTGCCACCATGTCCTGTCGGTTGCCAGGATGCATAGAAAAACAACAACAGCAACAACAACAGTTACACGAAGAGCAAACAAATCACAATATGCTACATTTCACTGATTACCTTTAGCTCAAGCTCAGAGACTGCTGCTGTAGTAACGTTTCTTGTTACTATTATGGTCGATGTTTTTGTTGTTGGGACACTCGTCTAATCCTAGTCGGAAAGTTTTTGTACTGCTTTGGTACTAGAAGCTAAAGAAAATCAAACAACAAACACACAAAGACTTCAAGTAGTAACAACATTGCGTTGGGTCCGTCCTGTATTCCTCTAGTATTTTGAAGAAAATGATAAAACATGGTTTATCCGACAACAATAGCAAAAAAAAACATAGTCCATACAATGTCAGGTCAAATGACACATTGTAGGGTATCTTTGTATCTGCAATATGTGGGATTGTACAAGTGCTATGTGTGCTCTAATGCACTGAAAAACTCGTACACTCTGATAAAATTCCAGAAAATCCTATTAAAATTGTTAGTAGAATCACTTTGTGCTATAAATGTTAAAAAATTTCTTAAACAAAATATCCCACCTATATATTTTGGAGAGGCATGAAAAAGCAATGAATATCCTCATTTACAGAATTTCTATATCCCTTCGAGTTTTTCTTTAATTTTCACTTCTTTGTGCAAATGCGCATTTTCCTACCTTGCGTTACTTATGTAATTAAAACTCAGCATCTATGTAAGTTATTACAAAACTTTATAACTTTTTGAAAGATCAACATACTTAGCTTTGCAAAACTTTTTAATTTATTAAAATCGCTTCATAAAGACCTGAGCTATACAACATTATACGACAAAAATTCAAATCTGTAAACATTTTTCATTTTTGAAAAATCACAACAAAAACATTTTGTAAGATAATTATATATTTTGCATACAGTTATAAAAAGTAAATTCAATTACCTATACAGAACTTTTGGATCTATCAATATTTAACACGAAACAACCAAGTTATGATCGCTTAAATACGGTCTCCTTTAAATAATAAAATGTTTTAACCGTGCTATTTCCACACTATATCGACCAAATCAAGTAAACTGTAAGATTTAAACCTCCTGGATTTTGGTTAAATTTTGGTATACAAGGGTCAATTGAACTTTTTTGTTTATTTTTTTTTTTATTTTTTCGAACAACTTTATCCTAAGGTCCGAAGTTACAAAAAATCGACAAAAAAATCACTCGACTTGGTAGTTTTAACTCAAATACATATTTATTGATCGAGATATGCTATAAATCCCGTCGAAGTGTCATTTTAAAGCTAATAAAATAGGCTTTTGGAAAATCAAAGTTATATTTATTTTACCCGAACATGTGGTCATCTTTGCACTTCAAATTAATAATAATAATAGTTTGGCACTGTAGCGCCTGTACAGAACTTCGGCCGAGCTCTCTCACCATTTTGAGCTGTGCGTGTTATATTTGTACTCAAAGTGGTGGGACCTACAGTTTATTGCCGAATCCGAACGGCGGTTGAGAGCTTTTCATAGGCAATGTTTTACTCTCGTAGGTTTGCCATTTACTGCCGAGAGGTAGCGCGGTATAGAAAAGTGTTTCTATGAAAAGATGTTGTTAGCCCCAGTCCAGGCTTGAACCGGGGACCTTTCGACTCGCAGTCCAACGCACTAACCACTGAGCTACCGCGGCTACTTCAAATTGTATGTCCCTAAAAATGGACCCTTTTGAAAATTCTTCTTTAAAAAATCTTATATTTATGTTGATTTATTATGAGTATTTGTGCCAAATTTCAAGTGGATATTTTGACGAAGTCATATTTAAAAATACAAATTCCAAATTTGAATGTTTTTCATCCAGAAAAATATACTATATAAATAATAGATTTTTTACTATTAAAAATAGTCAATAGCATAAATTATTATTTTAATCGGAAAATACTATTAAATACTAGAAAATACCATGACATTACCATTGAGTTTATATGAAAAAAATTATTTTTTGCATACTATTAAATCAATAATTGTCCTATTGACCAATTCTAATGGTATTTGAGGGAATTTTTTTCTGGGTGTATGGAAATGGTATACATCCCTACTCTAATATTAGGCAACAAATATATTTAACAATATTTGAATGCATTTGTAACGCTGATTCCGAAAATGACATCAGTTTTATCAATTTTGATCTAATTTTTCTGTGTAGCCCAATTTTTTTTTTTTTTTCAAATATGGAATATATCTGAAGTTTGAATTTTTTGTATATGAATTTTTTTTCATATTGATGAATTTTATTCTTCAAACCAATATTCTTTGTAATGAAGTACAATTCATAATATTGATCACTAAAAAGGCATCAATGTTATGTATTCAATATAATCTTGACGAATGCCTGAAAAAGTGTGTGCGAAGACTACGTTTCATAATATTAATGAACAAATACAAAAAGACACAAAACATAGATGGTACATCATATTGATGAATTTTGTGCATCAAACAAAAATGCATTTTCTTTCGTTCACTTTTTCTCTTATTTATAGTTATTGTGTAATTCATATTGATGAATTTCATTCATCAAACCAACATTCTTTGTAATGAGGTACAATTCATAATATTGATCATTATTAATTCAATATCAATTTGATGAATACCTGAAAAGGGTGTTCTTCAATTTAATGAAGTATGTGCAAAGACTACGTTTCATCATATTAATGAACAAATACAAAAGACACAAAATAAAGATGATACATCATATTGATGATACATTATATTGATGAATTTTGTTCAACAAACTATATTTCAATTCTTTGTAATGAGGAACAATTCAATGGCATCAATATTATGAATTTCATATACATTTGATGAATTCCATGAAAAAGTGTTGTTCAATTTGAGGAAGTGTGTATGAAGACTACGTTTCATCATAGTAATGAACAAATACAAAAGACATAAAACATAGATGGTACATCATATTGATGAATTTTGTGCATCAAACCATATTTCAATCATTCAGAGTACTCAATTTAGAGTACTCAAGTGATTTTTGTTTATTATTTCTTATAGCTCGGCATGCAATATTTAGAAACATTGGTTGTAATATATTTATTAATAATTACAAGTTTTGATTAATAAAAAGTTAAATTTATAAAAAAAACTTTTTTTTTCGGATTTTTTTTTTTTAATTGCAATTCTTTTTTTTTCATTTTCTAGTAATTTTCTATTTAAAAAAAAAAAAAATATTAGACATTTTTTTATAGAAATTTGTATACGGAAAAAACATTTTTTTGAACAATTAAATTATTTTGAATTCTTTTTTTTTTGTGTATAACATTTTTCTCATTTTATTATTATGATTAGAAATTTATGTTATTTAAGAATACTTTTTTGTCAACTTTAACAATATATTCATTTGTTTCTTGACAATTTAGAAAAAACTAAAATAGCTTCACGCCAATATTTTCTAAACCAAGACGAAACAAATTCTTAGAACCATGTGTGACTATTATTTGTATTTGATTTTCGCTGTAAACAATGTAGGTGTGACGATCGGGGTGTTTTTCGAGAATTTCGTTTGTTATGCTGGCTCTGATGCAAAGAAAACATAGCAAATGTAGTAGTAAAAATTGAAAAATCACCTGAAGTACAAAAAGGCAACAAAAAAAAAAGTATTAAAAAAAATAATGAAAAAAAAACCAAAAGTGAAGTAGCAGAATATGTTGAGAATGTATAGAATAGAGAGAAGTCGATGAATACAAGAAAACAAAAAAGAAACCAAAAGCAGAAAGACATCAGAGTGCGGGTAGCAAGCAAGAAAGGACATCGTACCATTGTAGCAGTCATCATTGAATACAATGCTTCATATGCAACAAAAACCTGGTATATCCTTGATGTGCTATATGTGAATGTGTCTCTGTGTGTGTGTGTGTTGTAAATATATGTGTTGGGTTATGCTTTTTGTAGCATACCTTTAGGGATTTATTTCTACAAGATTTTGCAATCATCTGCTGAAGCTCAACAACTGACTGACTGTGGCAGCCTGACTGACTGACTGACTGATTGTGCAAAATGTTGGAAGGTAATCTTTGGTTGCTGCTCCTGCTTCTTCGGCTGTTTCTTCCTGCTACGTACTATTTTTAGTACTAACACTGCCGAAAGTCCTTTGTGCGTCTGCTGCTGCTGTTGACATTTATGTTGGCAGTTTGGCCGAAATCTAATATGTCAACGTGCAACAAATAAAAATATAAAATTCACAGTTTTTTTTTGTTTTTTTTTTTTGTTTTGCACACTCAGTGCATTGCAAATATTTCCCGGCGGGAGCTGACATTAAGCATAACACATAGTCGTAAGATTGATTGCGCTGTTTTGCGTTGAGCTGTCACGCAATTGCCGAATTATTTGCTTTTGATGTCAACACATTTAAATAGTTTTTAAATTTAGGAAAAAAGAGGGTTTTTTGAAAATAAAATAGACTATTTTATTAAATATCCTTTTTAAAAAGTCATTTTTGAAAATATCCATTTTTAAATATCACTCTCCAATATCAGAATATTTCTTATAGAAATATTAATTTTCTGAATATAATTTTTTTTAAATACACCTTTTTGTAAAATCCTTTTTAAAAATATCCTTTTTTAATAACTCTATTTAAAATATTCTTTTTCAAAATACCCCTTTCCAAAATATTCATTTTTAAAATATCCTTTTTTAAATACCATTTTACAAAATATCTTTATAATATCTTTTTTGAAAAAAAAAATCCTTTTTGAAAATAAGAATTCTTTCTTAAAAATTAAAAATCCTTTTTGAAAATATCCTCTTTTAAATATCACTTTTCAAAATATCATTATTCAAAATATCGCTTTTTTCATATGCCCTTTTCCAATATATTCATTTTCAAAATATTCTTTTTCTAAAATATATATTTTTTTGTAATATCTTTTTTTAAATATAATTTTTTAAAATATTCTTTTTTAAAATATCCTTTTTCAAAATATCCTTTTTCAAAATATACTTTTTCAAAATATCCTTTTTCAAAATATCCTTTTTCAAAATATCCTTTTTCAAAATATCCTTTTTCAAAATACCTTTTTTTTAATATATTCATTTTAATAAAAATATAATTTTTATATCCTTTTTCAAAATATCCTTTTTCAAAATATCCTTTTTCAAAATATCCTTTTTCAAAAAATCCTTTTTCAAAATACCTTTTTTTTAATATATTCATTTTAAAAATATAATTTTTATATCCTTTTTCAAAATATCCTTTTTCAAAAAATCCTTTTTCAAAATACCTTTTTTTTAATATATTCATTTTAAAAATATAATTTTTATATCCTTTTTCAAAATATCCTTTTTCAAAATATTTATTGTAAAAATATCCTTTCAAATATTAATACTATTTATATGCAGTTTCAAATATTCTTTTTCAAAATACCTGTTTTCGAAAAATTAATTTTCAAATTATCAATTTTAAAATATCCTTTTTCTGAATTATCATTTTTCAAAATATTAATTTTAAAATTATCCTTTTTTAAAATATTCTTTTTCAAAATAAACTTTTCCAAAATTATACTGTTAAATTTTCTTATTTTATTCACTTCAATATGCTTCAATGCTACGCATATCCTTGCGTTATCCTTTTGCCAACATCGAGCAGTAACCACGCAACATAAGCTGCATGTTTGCCGCAGGAGCAACAACTATACGCAGTACAAGTGAGCGAATCTTTTCTGTATAAAAATGAACAAAAATTAATTGCGGCCAAAACAAGTTAAGCGTATGTTATGTTTCAGTAACTAGAGGGCAGAATACTGTTAAAACTAGAAATACAAAGAAAAAGTAAAACAAAATAAAAAAAAAAAACTGATTGAATTTCATGTTTTAAAACTAGGATGTTGTTTTATATTTTAATGTTTTTTTATAAAGTTGAATATAAAAATGTTTTATGCACTCAAATTAAAAAAAAAATATTTGTTGCATTTTAAAAGCAAAAATACTAAACGAAATTTTAGTACACTCAGAATAAAGTACTATAAAATCAATAGGATAAATTATTATTTTAATGGGTAAATACCATGGGTAAATACTACAAAACACTATTGAAAAACTATTAATTTTTGTTTAGTGTTGATATGAAAATATTTAGTTTTTGTATAAAGGGTTTTTTCAATAAGAGTGCTACAAAAGTTTTTTTCAAGGGTTTTTCAACAGGGACGCTACAAAAATAGAGCGACAGGGACAGCAAACGACGCCATTTTTCTTGCCGCTCTTTTGACATTTCTCTTCAGTAAGGTTTGCCATTTCATGATGGAAAGATATACGAGCTAACAACGAGTCGAAAATATTAAAATTTACTACCGAAATTCGAATTCGTATATCTTTCCATTTCCATTTTTGGACCACATATTTTTAGGTGAATTATGACAATATGTTTTAAATTTTATAACTATATCTTGAATACTTTTCGAGTTAGTAGTTCCTAAAGAGTTATTTAAAAGTGAGTTGTATGGAAGGTGGGCGTGTCCGTTGAACGATTTAGCTCGTTTTCAAACTCAGTTTCTACTTTTGGCTAAAATATATTGAGACGAAATTTCATCGCATTCTGATCAGTATTTCTCAAGTTTTTCTGTATTCGGACAGCAAGACGGACAGACAGACGGACATGGCTAAACGGACTCGGGTAGTGATGCTGATCAAGAATATATATACTTTTCCATACCGGACACGCCTCCTAAGGGGTTTCAATATATGCACAAAGTTAATATACCCTGTACCTCATAGGGTACAATAAAACACTTACCGCCACGCCATGACTCTGATCCGTCTTCAATTCACGATGATTCGAGAACTGCACATAGACCATGCGACCGCGCATCTGTGGCGGATTCACCGTATAGCACGAGACCATTGAGGTGGCGGACACCTCGTCGGCCATCTCCAGAAATGCCTGATTTTTGCCCTTGAGCACCAGAACGTTGGTTACGCGACCGAACGGCACGCCCAGCGAGATGACATCTGGTTCGCTGGACTCGTTTGGAATGTTGCGCAAGTGTATGACCTTGGAGGCTTTACCTGAAAGAAGAAGAAGAAATGACGTTAAGTATAAAATATATTATTAAAATTTTCTATATATAATTTAAACATTTTAGCATAAATAAAACAGCATTATGCACAACTTTTAATGATGTGATATTTTATTAAAATTTTAATTTTAACTTTGGCCATATTTTTAATAAGCTGCTTAAAGGTTTTTGTGAAAACTGTCGATGACGGTAGTAATAAACTATTTATAACAAAAAAAAACTATTTCTGTTTTACCGCGCCAAATTACGTTGGCCTAGCGACACAACTGCCATAATTAAAAATGCACAACAAATTGGCAACACTTTTAGCTATGAAACAACAATATACAAAATTGGAGCGCGTGTGAATTTAGAGTTGCCAAAAATATTTTTTTTATAATGATGAAAATAGTAACTGTGATGACAGCAACAAAACTTTCACCAAATGTTGAAGTTCATTTTGTAAAAAATCAGCTAAAATTTTGATAAGAATTGTTAAATCTTCTAAAAAAAGCAGTATATGATTTGCCAATAAACAGTAAAGGGTTTTTCAACTGGGACGAGCGACAGGGACAGCAAACGACGCCATATTTCTTGCTCTTCAGTAAGGTTTGCCATTTCGTGATGGAAAGATATACTAATTCGAATTTCGGTAATAAATTTTAATAAGTTCGGCACGTTGTTAGCTCGTATATCTTTCCATCGTGAAATGGCAAACCTTACTGAAGGGAAGTGTCAAAAGAGCGGCAAGAAATATGGCGTCCTTTGCTGTCCCTGTCGCTCTACTTTTGTAGCGTCCCTGTTGAAAAACCCTTGAAAAAAACTTTTGTAGCGTTCTTATTGAAAAACCCTTTACATATTCATCCAAAAGCAGTTATTGTACTAACAACGCCACTTTTTTTCATAGAGTACATGTCATAACAGAAGCAGTAAACATCTTTGAAACATCTGCTGTAATAAGCAGTACAAGTCCTCTAAAATACAGTACATGTTCTAGCTAAGGCAGTACATTTTCTAAAAAATGGCAGTTATATTTTGACACGAGGTGTATATGTCATAACAAAAGCAGTACATGTGTTCTAAAAAAGCAGCACATCTTCTGAATATCTTCTTTTCAAAAACAGTATCCTGTCCTGATAAAAGCAGTATAAGATCAATTAAAAACTCTCCCGAAATTGGTATATGTTCTGCCAGAAAGAAGGTAGTACATATCAGTACTGAAGAACTTATGTTTATACTCAAAATACAATGTAAATTTCTTTTTAAATGCAAAACATGTCCATTTAAAAGCAATACAAAAAAACGAGTAGTTGTCCTACCAAAAGCAGTACATGTACTACCAAAAGCAGTCCATGTCCTACTAAAAGCATTACATGTCCTACTAAAAGCAGTACATGTCTAACTAAAAGCAGTACATGTCCTACTAAAAGCAGTACATGTCCTACTACAAGCAGTACATGTCCAACCAAAAGCAGTATATGTCATACCAAAAGCAGTACACGTCCTACCACAAACAGTACATGTTCTACCAAATGCAGTACATGTCCTAACAAAAGCAGTACATATCCTACCAAAAGAAGTACGTGTCAAAAACAGTACAATCTAAAAAAAAATACAGTACTTCATTTGCCAAAAACACTGGCAGCTCTAACATTTTGCATATGCAAATGTGTGACATAAACTATGTAATATTCTTTTATTTTTTTCATCTACTCTTCAAATGCCAAATATAGGCAACGACAACTAAGCCAAACAGCACTGCATGCGGCAGTCACTGCCAAGTGTTGCCAAACAACAAACAAATTTTTATACTCATGAAAATTTAAGGCACTTTAGACTTTGGACAACATCAGCGGAAATCCCAACGGAAATGCTGCCTGCCATATTCATATGTAGCACATGCACATTTATTTACAGCAGCAACGACTAAACACCGGCAACATAAACAAATGTGAACGAATGTGGCGCACGCTCAACGCTCTGAAATGCAATGAAGTCGGCCGAAACAAAATCCCATTTGAGCCGCACAACGAACGCAGCAGTAGCGGCAGCAAAACAAGGATTTTATTTATGCAAAAGCAGCATTGGCGGGCAGCAGCATCAACAAAATAACAACAAAGCGTTGCAGGCGCTAACTAGCAACGTTATATGGTAGTAGTAGTAGTAAATAAAGTAAGCGCACAGGATGCGGCAGGACGCAGGACATAGACACAAACAGGCAGATGAAAGGCAGCAGTGGATTATGTGCGAAGGTGCTGCAATGAATTTATGACAACTGCAGACAGTCCGAGCGACAGACAGACAGGCAGAGAAGGCAGATACGGCACAAACTAAAAAATAAAATTGGTACAAATTGTTGTAAAATACAAAAACCATTGCACTACACACTACAAAAACACAAACCAGACAGTAGAAAAGCAGGTAATGTTTGTGTGAAAATTGTGGCTTTCAATGCAATCAAAAAGGTTTTTGCCAAAGAGCAGAAGACTTAGAGTATATATTTTTTAAAATAGTTTTGCATGTTTAAAAACAAACATTCTTTAAAACTATTTTTAATTGCTTTTTTTAATAAATTTGTATACTTAAAAACTAAGGAAACAGACAATTTTTAATTACAAATGCATTACACTTTTAAATGCGATGTTGCAATACTTCTTTAAAAGCCCTTTTAAACTATAAAGGTTTAAATAGATTAGTTAACTGAGTGATTATTTAAAAAACTATATAAAAAACCTTCAATTTATAAACTCAGTCAACTTATTGTGTTTGTTTTTTTTTGCCGTACAACCATTAATCTTTAATTGTAACGTTGCCAAATTTCATTGCATTGTATTTTCAATGTAAAATATTCAAACTTTTTTAAAAACTGTTTAATAATAAAAAATTATTAAACTAATAAACGGCAGAAAAAGACATATGTTAATTATAAATGCATTAAACATTTATATGCGATGTTGCCATACTTCGCTAAAATACATAAATAGCCATAAAGCCTAGAGAAACTAGGTATTTTGTGATTATTTTTAAATTTAAATAATAAAATCTCTACAATCTTATTATATCTAATTTATTTAGCCTAACTACATTAACCATTTAATTGCCATGTTGTCAAATTTCACTGAGTTGTATTTTCAATGACAAATATTGAAACTTGTTTATAAACTGTTTAATAATAAAAAATACTAAATTAATAAACGGCAGAAAAAGTCACATTTTGATTAGAAATGCATTAAACACTTAAATGCGATGTTGCCATACTTCGTACATTATTTCAATACACATAAAGTCTGAAAAAACTAAGAAATTTTGTAATTATTTTTAAAATTTAAATACTGAAATCTATAATACAAAAATTCTACAACCTTATAATAAAAATACTAAACTAATAAACAGCAGAAAAAGCCACATTTTCATTAGAAATGCATTAAACACTTAAATGCGATGTTGCCATACTTCGTACATTATTTCAATAACCATAAAGTCTGGAGAAACTAAGAAATTTTGTAATTATTTTTAAAATTTAAATACTGAAATCTATAATACAAAAATTCTACATCCTTATTGTATCTAATTTATTTTATCTCATTACATTAATCATGTTAATGCCATGTTGCCTAATTTCACTGAGTTGTATTTTAATGTCAAACATTTCAACTTCTTTATAAACTATTTAATAATATAATTCCTTAATTATTATACGGCAAAAACAGCCTAATTTTGATTATAAATGTATTAAATGCTCAAATGCCATGTTGTCATACTTCACTAAAAGATAGCAATAAAACATTGAGAAACTAGAAAATTTAATAATTATAATTAAATTTATACAAAAAATTGTATGCAAAATTTCACCAGAGTTGCATTTTTTTTTTGCCTCACTACATTTTTCATTTAAATGACATGTTGTCAAATTTCATTGCACTGTATTTTCCAATTTTTTTACATTTTGTCCCAACACCACTTGAAAGGGTTAAAACCATTGAGGGTCAGTCACATTCGTGATGACGCTAATCAGAAAAATGGCACAAAAAATAGTAACAAAAAAAAAGATTGTGCAAAAAAATTCATTCACGATGCGCCGCACGAGCTGAGAGCTCATCAACGGAAATTACACTTTTTGATTAGTTCGAAACGGAAATAAAGTTTAAACGAAATTATGAAGCACACAAATAGTAGCTACTGCCCCACCAAAGTAGACGAACTATGGACTATGATTGGGGTATTGAAAAGAACCAAAAAAAGATAATATTTACTTTTTCTACTACCAACTACTAATTTAAAAAAAATAGTTCAACAGACAGAATAGCGACGAAAAAAAAAAGTAATTTATAGTGACGAGTATGCTAAACAGACAAAAAGGCAGAACAGGATTATAAAAGCGGCATAAAACCAGAAAAACGTGTAGATTATTTGTTTTTTCGAATGTGATTTTGTGGTCAAGGTAGTCTGGATAGAAAAAGGTTAATTGTTTCAATGAATATTTTATGGAAATAAACAATTTTTATACTATCAATCTATAAATCATTTTTCTAAATTCAGAATCACAAATACTGCTCTAACGTATAAAATAAAACATACCGACATTTTTCAACATCCGATAGAATTCTTATTAAGGGTATTCATTTCACTTCGTATCGCCTGCGTATACGCGTAGTTCGTAAAAATTCTATGCTATAAAATTTATAATTTTTACGACATAAGCATATAGGCAGTAGATACGAAGTGAAATGAATACCCTCATTAAAATTCGTATTTGTTTTAAAATATGCCTGAATTCAAATCTTCCACAAAAAAGTCACGTTTTTCAATCGAATTCAAACCATGTAAGATCTTTAAAATGAATCCAATTCGATTTTTGTTTATAAATATTTTTAATACGATCAAAAGTGAATTTCAAAACCTTAATACAAAAGTTGTAAAATCAAATAAAAAAATGTGAGACAATCCGAAGACTATACTTTTCAAATGTCTGCACATAATTGAATTTTTGAAATAAATCGCACAATATCTGTCATTTAATATAGAAACTAAGTGAATGTTTAAAAAAAAAACTTTATTACACCATTTGTCTCTACAGGACCTTAGACTTTCAGCAGCGCACAGCAGGAAATAAAAATGAGATGGATATCGCTTTGTAAAGGAAATCATTTTTGTCTTCAATGCATTTGCAGACAAGACAGATAAGATAGCTAAAAAAAAAAATTGAAACAAAAAAAAATGTTTTTTTAATATATTTGAAACAAACTTATGGCAAAAAGTGACACATGTGGCATTTACAGCACCCTTAAACGTTTCATAATTATGTTTTTGATTTTATTGTAATCAAATGTAATAGTTGTTGCTGGTGTTGCATAAATTATGATATGTATCGCACTTAAATGCATTTTATTTTTTGCGTAATTATTTCGCAAATGATGTGGAAAATTTTACAATTGATATTTGTTTGCCACAGGCAAATGGGTGTGGGTATGTTTGCCTGGCCGAAGGAGACTCAGTTTAGTGGGTAGAAAATTGCAGCAACGTCCGTCCACCGACTGGCATATTAAATGAAGCGAAAAACTATGAGCGTAATTGAAATGCAATTAAAAATGTAGCTGAGTAATAGAAGGCATGGTAGCAAGTAGACGTAAATTAAATGTAATAAATGTAAGAAAAAATAAAATAAGAAAGGCGTACTCTGAGTAGAAATACTTTTCGAGTACGTCTTGAACTAAGTATGAATGAATTTTGTTGGAAATTATATAAATTTTCTTTGATATGTTACTATTGTTGTCAGTAATTTTAATAGAACATGTACTTCTTTTGGCAGGACTTGTACTTCTTTTGGCAGGAAATGTACTTCTTTTGGCAGGACATGTACTGCTTTTGGTAGGACATATTGCTTTTGGCAGGACATGTACTGATTTTGGCAGGACATGTACTGCTTTTGGCAGGACATGTACTTCTTTTGGCAGGATGTGCACTGCTTTTGGTAGGACATGTACTGCTTTTGGCAGGACATGTACTGCTTTTGGCAGGACGTGTGCAGCTCTTGGCTGGACGTGTACTGCTTTTGGCAGTATGTGCACTGCTTTTGGCAGGACATGTACTGCTTTTGGCAGGATATGTACTGCTTTTGGCAGGACATGCACTGCTTTTGGTAGGACACGCACTGCTTTCGGCAGGACAAACTGCTTTAAAATTTTTGAAAATGTGTTTTCCAATAATTTTGAATTTGAAAAAAAAAAAGAATAGAGCACACAATACCATTTCAGCACGTGTTTGCAACGATGTACCGCAGGACGCGAAAACTGCCTCAAATAAAACATAACAGCTGTCATACAATTAAGTGCAAAAAGTACAATTGCCACGAATAATGCATAATTAATAATTTTAAACAAACAATTAAACGGACGTATTACAGTTTTGCGAGGTCAATATAATAAATGTTCTCAAATGGAAATAATTGAATACGCAGAAAATTAAAATATACCAATATAACGAAAGTAATTGTTTGGTCGGAGGGGGACAGAGTGCATGCATTTATAATTAACTGGTAGTAAATAAACAAATTATTAATCGAAAATTGAAAAGTTCACAAAATGTAATTGAGTTGGTGCTTTTTACAGAGAAAAATTGGGCCACATCAACACTTAATTAAGGACAATTTAAATTCATAACACAGAGCAAACAAATAATTAAAAAGTGCTCTGGGGGACATGTTTTAATGGGACGGGAGGACGAATCGGCGGGTGACCGGGTTCGAACAAACGTTATATGTCGTGTGAAATAAACAATTAAAATTCAGCTTACGTTTTATTTACACGTTACGTTAATGTCATATGACGCAGCAGCAGCACAGCACAACAAACTGCGGCCATATTGTGGCAGGCAGGCTGGCAGTCAGAAAAATAGGCAGCCAGCCAGCCAGACAAACATTTAAACAGACAGATAGCAACAAGGATACGCATGTGCGTCCCATTGACAGGCCTCAAATTAAAAATACATATGCAGTATCTGCAATAATTAATCAGTTAATTAGTTGCTTACGAAGGTGTACAGGGAAATGGCAGGTCCTAGTAGTAATGGGGCTGAATTTTAAGGCGTCAACAAATATTGAATAAAATGTCTTAAATATTTACTTTTTACTTGTTTTTTTGTACTTTTGCCAAATAAAACTTTTAATGGTTTTCGGAATTTGTAGAAGTTACAAAAAGGGGTACCTCTTAAAAAATTTAAATGTATGTTGTAAACACTATTGAAAAATTGTAAGAAAGCACGTTGTTTTGATTTTATTTATACGAAAATTCAAATAAGTTGCTGCGAAAATAAGTAAGACTCTGAAATACTTGTATAATTCACAGACAAATTTTGAATTAATGTCATATTTAAAATTTCAGAGATCTCTATGTGTTATAGATTTCGAAATGTATGTTTCAAATAAAAGTATACTTTAGGATTCAAAAAGGTACGTTTCGGAAAAAGTTTTTTTTAAATTGGTAAAAAATATGGATTTGTATTACGAAAAATATGTTGTAAATTTTACGAAAACTGCGTTTTTTGATTATACCAAAATTCCTCTATTTTCTATTACGAAAAGAGTGTTTGTAGTTTTGTGAAAATTACGTTAGCAGTATAGGGAAAATGTTTTTAGATTTTGGAAAATATACGCCATTAATATTTCGTTATTGTGTTTGTAGATTTAGGTAAAAAAATGTTTATAATTTACGAAAATTACGTTAACTTATTAGAAAAAATACGTTTGTATAATAATGAATACTTCCTTTTTCTAGTTTTACAAATCCCTACTTAATAGATTTGGTAAATATTCTTTGTATTGTTTAAAATGGAAAAAGTATTTTGCTGATTACAAAACGAATATTGTTAATTTACGAAAAATACATTTGTAGTTTTACGAAAAGTATTTTTGTAAATAAATGAAAAATTCGTTTGTGTATTTCAAAAAAGGCTGTAAAGTTTGGACAAAGTACTATAACCAGTTGTTATTAATTTACGTAAAATATTTTTGTAGTTTTACGAAAAATATGTTTGTAAATTTAAAAAAAAATCGTTTGTGTATTTTAAAATAGGTTGTAAAATTTGGACAAAGTACTATAACCAGTTGGATTTATGAAAAATACATTTGTAGTTATACCAAAAATATGTTTGTATATTAAAGAATTTGGACAAAGTACTATAACAAGTTGTTGTTTATTTACGAAAAATACATTTGCAGTTTTATGAAAAGTATGTTTTTAAATAAATGAATAATTCATTTGTGTATTTCGAAATTACTTCTAGATTTTGGACAAAGTACTATAACCAGTTGGATTTATGAAAAATACATCTGTAGTTTGTAAATTAAGAAAATATTCATTTGTGTATTTACGAAAAGTATCTTTGTAGAATTATTCAAACGTACGCAAAAAAAAAATGTTTACAGGTTAACTCAAAAATCGTTTATTGATTACGAAAGGTACGTTAATTAATTACGAAGAATATGTTATTGGTTACGAATCGTACGTATATTTCTTTCAAAAGTAGGTGTGTAGTTTTACGAATATACGTTTGATGTTTACGAACAGTAGGATGCTTGTATATTTTTGAGAGTAATATGTATTATGATTAGGTGAAGTAATTTTATTGTTTACGAAAAGCAGGTACGCTAATTGTTAATGAAGAGCGCATTTGTTGATTGATCAAAATTACATTTGTAGATTTACGAATGATACGAAATATTTATAAAAAAAAACTAAATGTTCATTTACGAAATATATGAAATATTTGTAAAAACTCGAAATGCTCGTTTGTGTATTTAGTGTGTTTATTGCTTACGAAGTGTACGTTTATTGATTACGAAACGTACGTCTATTTCTTACAAAAGTACGTGTGTAATTTTACGAATTTTCGTTTGATGTTTACGAACAGTAGGAAGTAATATGTAAATTTATTGTTTACGAAGGGCGCATTTGTTGATTGATGAAAATTACATTTGTAGATTTACGAAATATAGGAAACATTAAAAAAAAACTAAACGTTCGTTTACGAAATATGTGAAATATTTATTAAAAAATCGAAATGATCGTTTGCGTATTTCAGATATATACATCAGTAAATTTTTTAAAATATACGAAAAAAAAAATCATATTCTCAAATGTCATCAACGCATATTTTAATTTAAAAATGTTAATACTCAAGTTCGGCAAATAAAAATCCTTTTAGAAACACAAACGTTTCAATTAAATTAAGCATTTAAATGAATTCAATAAAAATGTGCAAAAATCAAATTTCCTACTAAAACACACAAATGATATAAATAAAAATATATTTTTCAAAAAATACTTGAAAAATAAATTGAAGTGCAATGCAAACAAATGACATGCCACGGCACCCTTTCGCAAAAAAAAGGATTATTTGTTAAGTGCAACAGTTTAAAATTCAATTTCACTGCAGTTGTTGTTGTAATCCTTGTGCTGTTTGTTGTTGTTGTTGTTGTGGCTGCTTTTGTTGACAATTTATTTAAAATGCTGACCAACTTTATTTGTCGATAATAATTGAACAATTTAAGCGGCAGCATTTGTCTCTTTCTGGCCACTTAACATTTACATGGTGTTGCTGGCCGGCCGCAGGGACGACGGATGGATGGATGGCATTGAGAAAGGATGTGTGTGTGCATATAGCAAACATGTTGTTGTTGTTGTTATTGTTGGTGTGGTTGTCGTTTTGTTTGTTGTGATGGGGGGGGCAAAAAAAAAGACAAACGCATCAAAATATTTATGTCAACGATATTATTTTACGCAAAGCATTTACGCGGGTCATGAAAAATAAGTGTTGCCACTTTATTGGACAACGATGAGTGTGGCAGTTCGAGTGGCCGGTGAGTGTGTGATGATTGGGTGGTGGGGTGTAGTGTTTTATGTAATGGTTGGTGTTTGTGTGTGACAAAGACCAACAGGCGACCGACCGACCGGGTGTTGAGATTGTCAGTAAGTTGGACAGTTGAATGGTAGATTGTATGGCGACAACAAATATAAATAGAGCAGTGGTTACGAAAGCGATTAAAAAAGAACGGACAAAGAAAACGATGAGAGAAATAGGAATTAAAAAGAATAGCAAAGAACGGGGGGAAATTGAACGATCGAAGAAGACATAAAAAACAAAGAGGAGAAAGATGGGCATTATGGGAAGGGAAGTTGAAGAGACGATTAGGATGATGAAGAATTAGGCAAATCGAGGGCGAGTAACAAAATAATGATTGGAGTTAAGAGGAAGTAGATAAAGATATTAAAAAGAGGAGAAGAACAAAAATACGGACGAAAATGCAGACGATGACGAGAAAGATGAATAGGTGGATTAGCAGAAGGATATGGAAAATGGGAATAGATGATGGGGACAGAATGAAGAGGATTACAATGAAAAAAAGAAGAGAAAAAGGTGGATAGAAAGATAATTTAGTAAAAGAAAGGGAGAGTAAAAAGTGGGAAATGGCGATGTTTGGAATGAGAAGGAAATGAAAAAAGGATGTGTATATGCATATTATTGAAAAGAGAAGGAAGCAAAGAAGAAGGGTAGGAAGTGGAATAATATAAGGAAGAGGTGAAGGTGCGGAAAGAAAAGAAAGAGTCCTGGAAGACGATAAAGTAGAGGAAGACTCTGAGGAAAATGAAAAGAAATTCCAAGACGAAGAGGAAGACAACGAGGAAGACAAAGAGGAAGACAAAGAGGAAAGAGGACGACGACGAGGTAGACGAAGAGGAAGGCGAGAAAAACATAGAAAAAAAAGAAAGCAGAGGTGAAGATGGATCAAGGGAAGAAAGAGGGGGAAAATGTAGGAAGACGAAGAAAAACAAAGAGGAAGACGAAGACCAATAGAAGACGATTAACAGATGAATACAAAGGGTAAAACGACGAAAAGAGGATGACGACGAATAATACTAACAGAATGATGAAGAAGATTAGGAAAAGGAAGCAAATAGGAGGAAGACAAGGAAGAAGGAGAAGGACGACAAAAAAGATGAGAACAATTAGGATGATATGCCATATGCAAAAGAAGATCGTTAGCGAAGTAGAGGAATATGAAAAGGAAGAAGTAAAGATAGAGGCAGACGAAATAGAAGACTAAGAGGAGGACCAGGAAGCAGAGGACGATGGAAAATAGTAGGAATGAGGATATGAAAAAATAAGGAATATAGAAAAGAAGAGGATTAGTGAAAGAGAAGAAGAGGAATATGAAGAGAAAGACGTAAAGAAATAATAATAATAATAGTTTGGCGTTCTCTCTTAAAGTCATGGGACCTACAGTTTAAATGCCGACTCCGAACGACGGGTGAGAGCTTTACATAGGCAATGTTTGACTCTCGTAGGTTTGCCATCGACTGCCGAGAGGTAGCGCGGTATAAAAATATGTTTTCTATGAAAAGATGTTGTTCAGACTTGAACTTGAGACTTTCGGCTCGCAGCTCAACGCACTTACCTTTGAGCTACATATGTAAAGAAATAGAAAGATGAAAACTAAGAGAAAGACATAGAGGATAACAAGGAGGATGTTAAGAAACAGTAAAGTTCAATCTACCTTATTGTTTCTTATCACTTTCTTTGCATTCCTCTACGTCTTCGTCTTAATATTTCTGAAAAACAAGACAATGAGCGAAAGCGAAGCAACATTCATATGATGGGGAAAAAAAAGAAGAAAAGGAATATAAAAAGGAGGATGAAGTACAAGATGAGTGGTGATGAAAATACTGGTGAAATAGAACGTTATTTTTAAGAAAGCCATAACAACTGCCGTGACTTGATGTACTTAAAATAAGTAAAAATAGACATAGGCAGACACTAATACAAGCAAATACGACAACAATAATAGCAGGAAAAAACTCGAATACACCAACTAAATTTACCAATAAAGCAAAGCAGTTGCTTAGGCAATGCAATGACCACCCGATCAGGATAATAAAACCAACTACAACAAATAATATAAAAATAATCAAACTATAGCAACAATATTTGACACTTGTGCTGTTATTGCTTGTTGCTCTGAACAGAGTTGTTGTTTTTGTACAGCGTGTCACACAATAAAGTTTGCATATACTATATATAGAGAAACTCACACGAATATCCTGCCACTAGAGCTAACAAATAGCAATAACAACAACAAACCTTGGTAAGGAGGAGTAGGAAAAAAATAACAGAAAAGCTTGTCTAACACTTGACACGAGTGCAGTCGTCAATGGGCAAGAGCAACAACAACAATAACAACAAGAGAAATAACATGACCATTAACCAGCAATCGGCCAATAAACAAACAAGCAACCATCGACAACAACATAAGCTCCGCCAACAACCAAATATGCTGCACTTTTTATTACAATTCTACTCCTTCATCTATGGCCGAACTACATTATACATCGTTTACAACGCCGACTGCTGTTGCTTCTCCTTTACCGACTGCTGCTCTATTCATGGGGTTCCTTCATAACCTGCTCTATGCTCCACTCCTCTTTCACCAACTCAACTCTACTATTCCTTCTACTGTTCCCTCTGCACTTCCCTCTAGTATGCCTGCTCTTTGACTCTCTTCCAAGCAGCTGTCGTGCCGCACGTTTCTCCACGAACTTCGTTTTTATTTCATGTACGTGAAATTTGTTGCATGTCCGAATTTCGCACAGGCCACAGCAACACAATGCGCAGCATATGTGTCCAGTGGTCGGAGCAGTCGGTCAGGCGACGACGACCATAGTCAGCGAAACTATGGCAAAGAGTGGCTGAACTTCGACCATGTGCCGACGATGCCACCCACTCCCAAAAAAACACTCAACATTTTCTCACATTGAATACGGTTTTTTTTATATGAATTTTATTTCGTTTTCCCCATTTTTTTCGTGTTTTTCGACACACTCCCCGGGGTTTTTTTTCCGCTGCTCCCAATAAGTTTTATTTTTGTGCTATTTTTATACAGTACATTTTTTGGCTTTTGTATTTGCGCTTCATATAAATGTCCTTCCACATTTATTTAACAATTCCTTTTGTTGCCATTGTATTTATTTTTCATTCATTGCCGGACGGACGTCGGTATTTTTGTGTGTGTGTTGCGTCAACAAAAGTCTGACACAAGTGGCTACAACATCCAGTCTCCCATACATAATCGAATGTAGCTCCACATGGGTGACTGAATCCGCCAACTCATATGAGAGTGATAAAAGTTCTTTAGCGGTATTATTGAAATTGTAACCATCCTGGAGTGATGTCATGAAGTGCGGTAAATTACAAATATAATAAATGTAGACAACATTTTTTGGCAAAGTCGAGGTAGATTTGAAACATTTTTGCGACATATTTCAAACTGAAAAAGGCAGAGTTTGTATCAAAAGCTATCTGTTTTCTGCCAGTTCCCAAAATATAGCGTCAATCTGCCATAAATATTCCACAAAAATTAACAACCTGCTAGACACTTCCCAAAATATTCTATTTATCTGTGCGTTTGCCGGATGTATGCCCGAAATATTCCAGAAAAATGTCAAACATTTTGTTAACAAAAATTTAGTAGTTCTGAAACATTTTTGTGACAATTTCAAACAGAAAAAAGTAGAGTTTGTTTCACAAGCTGTCTGCTTTTTGTCATTTCCCCAAATATGGCCCGAATCTGCCATAAATTTTCCACAAAAATTTACAACCTGCTATACACTTCCCAAAATATTCTATTTATCTGTGCGTTTGCCGGATGTATGTCCGAAATATTCCAGAAAAATGTCAAACATTTTGTTAACAAAAATTTAGTAGTTCTGAAACATTTTTGTGACATATTTCAAACTGAAAAAGGCAGAGTTTGTATAAAAAGCTATCTGTTTTCTGCCAGTTCCCCAAATATAGCGTGAATCTGCCATAAATCTTCCACAAAAATTTGCAACCTGCTAGACACTTCCCAAAATATTCTATTTATCTGTGCGTTTGCCGGATGTATGCCCGAAATATTCCTGAAAAATGCCAAAAATAGAATAATGGGAATCTTCTCTTTGTTTGAAGGTTCTTGGAAACAAAAGAAGATGTCTCGAATTATAATTTGCAGGTCCATTGAAAAGACTGATTATGCTATAAAGCTTTACTTTAGTACGCAGCAAGTCTTTGAAAATTACAAGTGGTAATCTTATCACACACTCAGTCGTGCTCTTGCCCAAGTGTACATAATCTTGCAAATATTATTCTTATTCTTTTTTCCTTTAATATTTATAAAATAATATAGTAGTTAATAAAAAAAAGTAAAACAAAAAATTGTGAACATAAATATAGCCACTGAGATTAATCGATATAAACTAATTAATTCTTTTAATGTTATTAATTAGATATAGGAATTATTTAATAGTATAAATTAAATCCTTAGAGGGTTGATGTTTATGCTATATTATGTGCTTATATAATATACACCAACCGACAGTTTTAGAGGCTCTACACAGTTTTACAGCCACACACAGTTTTACATTTACTACACAGCATTACAGGTACTGTTGTACCGATCTTATTTTACATTGGTTCAACGCAATCATTGTTTGTGGCTCATTGCAGTTATTGGCAGAGATTGAGAGTGAGAATGAGAACGCTTGCATTTTTCAGTAATATTCAAATATTTCTTCTCTCTACCACTTTGAATGTTATTTAAAATGTCAAAAAGTTATTCTAAAACAAAAATACAACTCAACCAAAGTAATCAATTGAAACTTATCAAATGTGATATTGATTTGAGTTTAAATACCATACACTTTAATACAGTTGTACTGTTCTGCCGTTATCCGGTCGTCTCAATATTCAATTAAATAATGCACCGTAACAAATGTTGATGGTATTAATATTACAGTAAAATAGTCATAATAACGCTGGAACAACATCAACTCAAATATGCACTGACTGTTGGAGTAAGTCGGAGTTCGAAGTCGATGGGGGCGGGGGCGGGGGGTTTCATGTAGTACCTCTATAAAACAATGCAAAACAAGAAATCCACCCGTAGAATCCAAATTGAATTGTAAAACATTTGCAAATTCCATTGAATTTCAGAGTTTGTGCAAAAACAAAACACAAAAAAAAAAACTGAAAATATCCTGCGGCTCTTATAGCATTACAATGGTTTTTGTAGATGGATGGGTCTGAGCGCCATCCAGCCAACCAGCTCGACAACGAAGTGTGCAACAATTTTGCTTCCTTTTTGTGCAGTTTTTGATACGTTTTTATTATTTTTTGTGTGTGGAGCACCGTAAAAACTAGCAACCGAAGGAAGTTTGTTGCTTTTTAATTAAAAGAAAAGTCCTTTGTGGCGTAATGAATGTAATCAAGGTGCTGTTGCTGCTGGTGCTCCTCTGGTGATGGCGCAGGATACACAAACGAAACAAAACGAACGAAACGAAAGGACGACGACTACAAATCGAAACGGAGAGTTTGCAAAATGGCGAAACAATTGCACGCGTTTCCGCTTGGCATTTTGCATGATCCGTGGACAAATAATTAATAAAACATTTACTTATTCATTTACTTTGGTCGATGGCCAGCAAGCTACTGGGAGTATTGAGTGAGTCAAATAGGTGGCTTGGGGAAAATTCGGTCGGCCCCATGACCGGAAGTACAAATATTGGCGCTGCGTTGTGCAAATATGCGCCGGACACAAATGTTACCTCCTCGGTCATATTGTTGGCCAATAAAAGCACTGGTTGGTTGGTTGTTTGGTTGACTGGTTGATTTGCTGTGGCATCAGGTTGAACAAAGCAGCAACAGCGTATTTTTTGTTTTATTATTTTTCTATAACCTACAAATTGTTATTGCAATAATTACGTTTATTATTGTCGGATATTAATTGCTAATTAAGCCCAGGAGCCCACGAACCGCAGTAATTTATTATATTTTGCATATTTCAAGTTGTCCTTTTTACCATTTACCCAATTCACCCGTTTTTGTGCTCTGTTATCCGCTGGCTTATTTGCGGCCTACGGTCTACTCTGCTGGCTCATCATTCCGACACACATTCCATGCCCTACACCATCGAATTGGCTGTAATTAACAACAATTTGGCATTTTCGACATGCTCAGCATTGTTTGCAGTTGTCGAATATAAATCGAGGGGTTGGTAGGTAGGTGGGTAGGAAGGAAGGTTATGGATTTTGTTTAGCACCAGGCGCATTATTGACATATTTAATGCTGTTTATTGGCCGCCCTTTTAGTGGCTAATTGATTGGCACACGAACCTATTATTGGGTTAGGCAAAGGTTTCAACATTGACTGATACCAAATGTGCATATCACGCATAATCTCAAAAATACTTCAAAGTATTTGATATCTATTTCAAAATGGTACATTTTTTTCTTTCGTTACCGAGAATTAAAAAAAACAAAAATCATAAAACAGAATTTTCGAATTAAAACTCTATAAGGGATTTCTTCAGAGGTTATGTCAAAAAATTTCAATTCCTATATAATTTGGAATAATTTATAGAATTCATACTTTTTCTAATAACTGTTACTAAGAAAAAAATCGATATTAAACAGTCTGATCTTTTAAGATGCTATTTGGAAGAGATCAGAAATAACTATTAACCCTTATTTCCATTTGGTTTTTCACATTATATTATTCAAAAATATAAAGGTTTTTGGTTGCGAGATTAATTTCTATTTAATAAAAATAAAGGTTTTGGTTGAGAGATACTTTTTATTTAAAAAAAATAAAAATGACGTCTTTGGTTGAGAGTTATATCAAAACCTTTCTTTTAAAGGTCTTTGGTTAATAGTTGTTAGTAGACAGAAAATAAAATTGGTCTCTTTTATAGGGAATTTTTCTTGTTGTTAAAATTGGTTGGAAGTATTTTGATTTCGAAAATAGCGTTGTTTTGTCGTCCTAACAAATTTGGACGTCCTAATAAAAAGATTTTTTTAAAAATATTTTTCTGGATTTTTTTTTAATAAAATTCTATTTTTTGAACATTTTCGAAAATTGTTCTTTTTGTCGATTTTTTTTAATAAAATTTAAATAAAATTTTCCAACATGTCGAATAATTTTTTTTTTTTTTTTGGAAAATGGTGATATCGACAATTGCGTTATTTTTTTGTGCATAATTTTTTTTCAACAAACATTTTTTTTTTGAAAATTTCGAACATTCCCCTTTTTTTTTGTCAAATTTTTTTTTTTTGGAAATGATCCAACATTTTTTAACAATATTTTTTTTTTTTTGATTTTTTTCAGTTAAACTATTTTTCAAACATTTTCGAAAATTGTTATTTTTGTCGAATACATTTTTTTGTTTTTGAAAATGGCGATTTCGACAATTGCGTTGTTTTTTTTTTGAACAATTTTTTTATAACAAACATTTGTTTTTTTGAAAATTTTCGAACATTGTTTTTTTTTGTCGAATTTTTTTTTTTGGAAATGATCCCTTTTTTAACAATATTTTTTTTTTGATTTTTTTCAATAAAACTATTTTGCAAACATTTTCGAAAATTGTTGTTTTTGTCGAATACATTTTTTTGTTTTGGAAAATTCTGATTTCGAGCAATGCGTGTTTTTTGTCGTCAAATATTTTTCAACATAAATAATAATTTTCGAAAATTTTCGAACATTGTTTTTTTTGTCGAATTTTTTTTTTTTTTGAAAATGATCCAACATTTTTTAACAATATTTTTTTTTTGATTTTTTTCAGTAAAACTATTTTTCAAACATTTTCGAAAATTGTTATTTTTGTTGAATACATTTTTTGTTTTGGAAAATGGTAATTTCGACAATTGCGTTGTTTTTTTTGAACAATTTTTTTTAACGAACATTTGTTTTTTTGAAAATGTTCGAATATTGTTTTTTTTTTTTTGGAAATGATCCAACATTTTTTAACAATAATTTCTTTTTGATTTTTCCAATAAAACTATTTTTCAAACATTTTGGAAAATTGTTGTTTTTGTCGAATAAATTTTTTTGTTTTGAAAAATTGTGATTGCGTGTTTTTTGTCGTCAAATATTTTTTATCATAAATAATTATTTTCGAACATTGTTTTTTTTTCGTATACATTTTTTTTTTTGAAAATTGTTATTTCAAACAATGCGTTGTTTTCATCAGCCAAAAATTTGTTTTCGAAAATTTTCGAACATTGTTGTTTTTATCGACCAAACCTTTTTGCGATAAAAAATTATTTCATTTTGGCTTTTAGAATTTTATTTACATATATAGCCAAATGTTTAAACAAAAATTAGCATCAGTCTGTGGTCCAGAAATATTAGGAGTCATCTGAAAAGAGAATTTGTGCATCAACACTTCACAGCTTCTAAAAATTTACTAATGAGAGATATATTTTGTTAACCTTTATATCTCTCGCTGTTCAACAACAACCGAATATTTTCAAAAATAAAGGTTTCTCACAGACCGAAACCGAAAATTTACAAAAATAAAGGTTTCTCTCAGGTTTTTTTGTTTTCTTTAATTTTTCGTTTTTCACTGATTTATCTAATAAATGTTATTTAGTCAGAAACAATTTCAGTACAAAATGTCCATGACCAGAACTACATTTTGGTGAAATTATATATTACCGATAGGTCTGTCTTATGGATGCCGATGGGTCTTATGTTTTAATGAACAAATTCATATTTTCAAAGTTTTTGTGATTACTTAACAACGAGCGCCGAGATTCGAACCCGAGACCTTTAGCATGCAAGTTCAGTGCGCATTGCTTAGGCCTTATATGTTCTTTTTTGGATAATGTAAATTTTTGCACAAACATAAAAAGTTAAATAGGAATGTTTAACATTTTCTAAACCTTCATTAGTTTAGAAAACTACAATTTGTACTTTTTAACTCAATATAAATAACAATATAAAAAAAATCATAAATAATAATATTAAAAAAATCAAAAAAATGCTATAAATAAAAAGCAGAAAAAATAGTAACCATTGCACACAACTTACCAACTCCGCCGAGAACGGTGCCCGAATCCAATTTGGCTTTCTTTGTAGCTAAGTCCTGATTATTATTGTCGGATGCTGGAGCCATAATTGCTGCTTGACTTAATAGCTCGTCGCTTCCTCGCTGCAAATAGTAAAAGAAAAAGGGAAAATTTGTTAAATAAATAACAAACAAGTAAATTATGCGCTGTGCTTGCTGCTAGTATTCGGTAAATCTGGCAACAGCAACAGCAGAAGTAGTCGCAGCAGTAGCAGCAGCAGTAGCAACAGGAGCAGGCTGCGACGAATGCTGTCTGCCTGCCTGCCTGCCGGAGCGCATTTTTTTTTTGTTGAACAAATACAAACAAGAAAATAGAAAATAATAATAATAAAAATCATAAAAATACGAAAAAAATATAACATGAAATAAAAGCAAATATTTTATGTTTTTATAACGAGCAAATACCACAAAATAACACTAAAGTATGTAAAAAAACGCGATGCTTCTTCGGCGCAGCTAAAAAGGATTAAAAGTGGCAGGATATGGCGGCGGTGGCAGGAGGCGCAATGAAAATGAGTGCAATGCGCGTAAAAACGAACGGACGGGGGCAACAAAAGAAAGGATGTGCGGCGCAAAATTTAATAAAAGTTTAACAGAGCGTATTAAAGAGTGTGAATTATGCAGAAAAGGATTATCTGCTAGAGTATACAAATACACAGACAGACACACATCAAATGCATGCAAGAATCTGCATTTTGTGAAAAAAAAAAATAATAAAGAAACTAAAAATATATATTTAAAAATAATATGCTTGAAAAATCGACGGAAAAGAATAACATTTTTAAAAATATCTGAGTTTTAAATTATAAACGATATTCTGCATTACTTTTAGCGTATACATTATTCTCAAAATTTCTCAAACACAATCTGTATTTTTAAAAATATAAATTATAAATAAATAATTATAAATATATTTTTATAAATTATGAAAAAGAAATGTTGGACAATTGTTTGAATAAGATAAAAGTATATGAATCGTCATCCGAAATAAATTCTGTCAGATGAGAATTATTAAAATTGTTTGCAGCAGAAATGTTTGAAGAGAGAATTGTATGAAACAAATTTGTTTGAGGAAGAATTCTATAGAGAACAAGTGTTTCCACAGAATTCTTGGAAGAAGATCAAAAGAGTTCAGATGAAAATTATATGAAAAAAAACTGTAAAAATTTTGAAGTAAAAATGTTTGAAGCTAAATTGTTTGATGTACAAATGTTTGAAGTAAAATTGTTTGAAGTATAAATTACAATTCTTTGGAGAGAATCAGAAATGTTTAGACAATAATTGTTTCAAGTAGATTTGAATGAAGTACAATTGTTTGAAGCAGAATGGCATTGTTTTGGAAAACAAATTCTGTCAGATGTGAATTATACGGAGAAGATTTGTTTGCAACAGAAATGTTTGAAGAAAGAACAGTATAAATAAATTCTTGGAAGAATATTAGAATAGTTAAGAGAAAAATGTTTGAAGCTTAATTGTTTGATGTACAACTGTTTGAAGTATAAATGTTTGAGGTATAAATTACAATTGTTTGGAGAGAAACAGAAATGTTTAAGAAATGTCCAAGTACAGAATACAGAAAATTTCAGAGAAAAATTGTATGAAAAAGAACGGTATGAGGTAAAAATGTTTGAAGCTAAATTGTTTGATATACAACTGTTCAAAGTATAAATGTTTGAGGTATAAATTACAATTGTTTGGAGAGAATCAGAATTGTTTAAGAAATGTCCAAGTACAGAATACAGAAGATTTCAGAGACAAATTGTATGAAAAAGAACTGTATGAAGTAAAAATGTTTGAAGCTAAATTGTTTGATGTACAACTGTTTAAAGTATAAATGTTTGAGGTATAAATTACAATTGTTTGTAGAGGATGAGAAATGTTTAGAGAATAATTGTTTCAAGTAGATTTGAATGAAGTAAAATTGTTTGATGTACAACTGTATGAAATATAAATGTTTGAAGTATAAATAGTTCAGAGAAAAATTGCATGAAATAGAACTCCATGAAGTAAAAAAGTTTGATACTGAATGGTTTGATGTACAACTGTTTAAGGTATATTTGTTTGAAGTATAAATTGCAATTGTTTGAAAGGCTCAGAAGTGTTTAGAGAATAATTGTAATGATATTTGAATGGAGTAAAATTGTTTAATGTATGAAATATAAATGTTTGAAGTATAAATTAAAATTGTTATGAGAGGAAAAGAAATGTTTAGAGAAGAATTGTCTCAAGGAGATTTGAATGAAGTACAATTGTTTGAAGAAGAATTGTTTGAATTACAATTGTTTGGATATATTAGAAATGTATAGAGAAGAATTGATGGAAAGAGAATGATTAGAGAATGATTAGAGAATGTTTAGAGAATAATTATATTTTTGAATGAAGTACAATTGTATGAAGATGAATTGTATGAAAATGAATAAAAAATCCAATTTAATCTAAAATCATTAAGAATGTATATAACATTAAATATTATAAATCCAAAATTTTTAATTATGTCAAGTGGTCTCTTTTCATCAAAATCAAAGTAAAAGTTTTTTTTTTAATTATAGTGCATGATATTTAAACATTTATTTATTTGTAAGAGTGATATACAATTTTTTTGGTGTTATAACGACGCCAATTACGAATCAAATTTTGAATTAAAGAAAAACCTTTTTATAAAATTAAAAAAAAAATATTATACAACATTTACAACATTTTAATAATAATAATAACAAAAATAATAAGAAACGCAATCGGCCGGCCAATGCCTTCTTGGCTGCTGATGCTACAGCAAAAAAAAGGCTTTTGTTTGCCTGCTGCTCATCATGCCAAGTGACCCAGTTACTGGGCACAAATGGCAGCTTCTGCGTGCAGTATTAATACAGATTCACACAAACACATGGATCATATGTTAAAATTAAAACTAGGCAAAACGAAAAAGCAGATGGAAATCATTAAAAAAGCACCAGGCAGGCGGTAGACAGGAGGGCGGCAGGCAGGCAGGCAGACTGGCAGCCCACAGCAGCTGTGAGCTGTTGAGTTGCTGACTGACACACAAAGGACGAACTCAACGAACGAACGCAACGGCAAAAGCAAGGATTATGCAATCACACACAAAAATAAAGGACACTTCAGACTACGAACGACAGACGTACGAAGAGATGTACAGACAGACTGACAGCCAAACAGAAGTATAAATAAAAGCAAGACAGACGAACGCACATGCGGCAGGACACGGACACTTGGGGCAGGACATACATACTATGCAAGACATGCTGCTGTAGCAGCCAATGAGGTATTAAGGACACGGCTGCCACAGTGCAAGAAAACAATGGCGCTGCAGCTTCAAATGCGTGATTAGCACGGCAAAACTAAGGCAAAAGTTACCAGAAAAAAAACGCATTTTTCAAAAACATATTTCACAAATGAGTGCGAGTGCTTTTAAAGTTACATCAAAGCCTACCTCCTCAGAGGGCAGGGGTTAAAGAAAATGTTCTTGAGTTCAAAAATTAAGTTCTAAAATAATTTCTTAACATGAGAAATAACTTGAAATGCTATATTTCAACATTGTAAAGATTTACTGTAACAGATTACGTACAGTATACTGAAGGCAACCAACTGTACCGATTTTGGAAAAACTGTCCTACTTTTCTATGGAAAATTACCCAAAATCAAATTTTTTCTTCTTTTTTGAATTATTTTCGTTTTACTATTAAGAAATAAAATTAATAAAAGGTGTATATTGTACTTTTCGACTATTAAATATGTATTTCCTTTTTTGTGCTTACAATGTCTTATTTCCCAAACTTATTTCCCAAATGAGTGCGAGTTCTTTTAAAGTAACATAAAGGGTTGTAGTTTATAAAAAAAGATTATATATTTCGAAAGCTGAAATTACATACAATAGCTTCAAATATTCGTATAATATAATATAATTCATTAACTCATAGCTACTTAAAGCAATTATTGAAAGTTTTAAAACATCTCTGTTCAGTTTTACTGCTACCATAATGATTTATTTACAGACCATTA
Organism: Dryomyza anilis; assembly: GCA_951804985.1. NCBI lineage: Eukaryota > Metazoa > Arthropoda > Insecta > Diptera > Dryomyzidae > Dryomyza > Dryomyza anilis. The sequence continues at coordinate 88,493,405 of OX638132.1, read as the reverse complement.
ACATTTCGGAAACTGCTGAATTTTGCTTTAAATTCCAAAATAGAAAACCAAAAAGAATGAGAAAAAATTAAATTCAGTTGAGAAGTCTACAACTTGTGAATGCGTTGTAAATGTTGGTACTTATTAGGTGCATGGCCCAAGGACTGCAGGGCATCTAAATTCAGAAACAACAAGGACTACACAGCGAATGCTAGGAAAATGTTTACTAACGAAATGAGATGCCAGCAAATGTGCGAGTAGAAAAATCTTTCATATTGTAAAGAAAAAATATAACCACAAATTCTACAACTTTTCTTAATAACTATCACAAGTGTACCAACTCCGTCCGACACATAAACCTTTGTAATTCAAACATTTCAGTTATTTTTAAAGTAGTGAATGATTGATTACGACTAAAACCATATGTTTTATATTGATAAATCCGTTTAAGATCGAAATATAAACACCATACATTGTAATTTCAATGCTATTTCTTAAACAAGATCGATTATTTCTTTGTAGGGATGTGTGCGAGTTTGTCTAAATTAGAACTAAACTAAATTTTGTCGTTAATGCAGTGTATACTTTTTCATTTAGTAAAGTATTGATAAATATAAATTAAACTAAATTGGGTGATAAGAAACAAACAGCTGATAATCCATTGATTACCGATTTAAACGAATTTCAGTTATCGTGAACGAATGAAAACCCAATAATACCCATGAAATTTATACAAATTAGTTGTTGGCACTGCTATATTAAGCTGACACTGCAATGTTATCATATACACATACTAAATTTTTTATAAATTGATCGATATTGGTTGTAGTCCAAACTAAAGCATTTTACATTTGGTTATAAGAAACGATTTAACATTTAAGAGAACCGAATAATAATATTTCGAATGCATTTTAGATATTTTTAATTATATTCAATACATTTTACATTTTAAAAAGTAAAACATATTGGGAAATTTAGTTTTTTTTTAGCTGACCTCTTGTTCTACTGGGTTATTTGATTTTTTTTTGGTTCGAGTTTGTTGGCAGAAATAGTGTGAGTGGTGAGGACTAAGATTAGAAAACTCGTTGGTAAGTGTTGCTCAAGTGCTGTGCACGCTACACGACGCTTTGTTTTTGGTGCAAATGTTTACAACAACAACACGAAAAAAACAAGAAGCTGAAGAAGAAAAAGGATAATGCACAAGGAGTCACTGAGTGAACGAGTGAGTGACTGACTGACTGAGTTTTGTGGAGCCTCGACAGAAATGTGAACATTTGCTTAATGAGGATATATTTTACGTTTTTTTTTTTGGTTTTTTTTTTTTAATTTAGACGAAGATGAGATTGGTGCAAATTATTTTCTTGATGTTGCACTCGGCAGTTATTTGCTTAAAGCTACGACTGTGAAAAAAATGAACTAAAATTAGTGTTAGATATAATTAAAGCATTTAAAAAAATAATAAAATTTTTTATTTTTTCTGTTTCAAGTAGAAAATTTAATTTTTTATTTTTGGAATTTTAAATTAAAATATTAAATTAAAATTAATTATTTTATTTTTGGAATTTACCACACTTTAAATGGAAAATCCTCAATGGCTAAATTTCATTTCTTTTTTTTTACATTTCATTTCTTTTTTTTTACATTTTTGACTGTAATTTATCCTCAAGTATGCAGTGCCAAAATTGCATGTCATTTTGTTGAATATTTCTAGCCATAAATGACAAAACCAAGAGGGCAGATTTGAAAAATTGAAAATCTGGTCAAAAGGGCGAATCTTTTCGTTGTTTCGCCATAACTTTTTATTGGCATAAGATTAAATAGTGGTGTAAAGGCATTTATTATGTGTTTTCAAAGCACCTGTCGATCTGCATCAATAATTAAAAATATTTTGCCAAACATTAATTTGCCATTTGTTATTAGCAGGACAAAATGTTTCGCAAAATATTTTTAAATAATGATGCAGTTCGATAGGTGTTTTAAAAACAAACAATTAATACCGCTACACCACTATTTTATCTTGTACCATTAAAGAGTAATAGCTTAAAAATGAAAAGATTCGCCCTTTTGGCATACAAGATTTAAAATTTTTCCAATTTCTTCGTTTTTTTGCATTAATTTTTTATTGGTGCAAGATAAAATAGTGGTGTAAAGGTATGAATTGTTTGTTTTTAAAGCACCTATCGAACTGCAAAAAGACTTCTTCCATCGAAAAAGCACCAACTCTTGATGTCTAAAACTTTTCTATAGCAAAATTGCCGTGTGTACCAAAAAGCAATTAAAGCTGGCAACATGCGAAAAATTAAAATTTTCTTCTTCTGCATTTTTTAAATTATTCAATGATTTTTTTAATACTAGCGCGCAGCACAGCACACAGGTGTAAATTAATTACATTTTGAGTCTGAGCAGTGAAGCAACTAAAGCAGGGTGTAGCAACTTTATAGGGTTTTGTACCATTAATGCGATTAAAATGAGCCAACGCAAGCCGAAAAGTAGGCAGATTTTAATATTTGGGGTGAAAAAAAAATAAAACAAAGAATTGAAATTTTTTTTTGCAGATATCGTGTTGAATATGTGGAACTCAAAAAAAAAAAATAATAATTATTTTTACAGCTTTTAAGCACAAACAAAGCTCACGCAACTGTGTCATAAATGTGTCTGTCTGCTTGCACGTCCGTCCATCGGTGGATGTGTGTGAGTGCGCGCCTTGCAAAGACTTTAATCGCCTGCAACATATTCGATTTAAATATTCATTCGCCGTCATAAATTCATAAAATTCAATACGTCGTTGCCATCCGAAAGACTATCTTTGCTCTTTGGTTGCTGTTGCGAACACGCAATAAATTCATAAATATACAACACACACACACACACGAAAGCACAGACAGACACACACTAGCTGCATATGTAGGACACTTATACCAACACACACACAAACACACATGCACTCACTCACCGAATGCACTCACTTGAGCACTGCGACGAGTGAGTGAGCGCACAGAAAATTTTACAAAAAAAAAAAAAAAATAAACGAAAATGTTAAAAAATAAAAACAGATTGAAATACTTTAACAACCAGCGAAGCGTCGCTCTTGAGGCACCAACCCCCCCTGTTCCCACTTGCTAGGCATAGCATAGCATCACTCGCTATCATTTACTACCCCGCACTATCTCTCTCTCTCTCGCTCTATCTCACTCTGATGATTCACTCGTCTGTTGGTCGGTTTATATTTCAATGTTTTTTTTATTGCAGTTTCTAGTGGTTCGGCACTAAAAACTATGGGGTTTTTGAAATCCCAAAATGCTCTAATACCACCCTGAGAAAAAAATCTGATAAAATCACATTTAAATTTGTCAATAGGAAAAGTATTGATTTAATAGTATACAATAAAAAATAAATATTATCATACAAACTCAAAAATAATATTATAGTATTGTGATGTATTTAATAGGATTTACCGATTGAATTAATAGTTTATCCCATAATTTCAATAGTAAAAACTATTAATTGTATGGTATCTGTTTTCTGAGTGCACATGTCGAAATGTAGTAAAAATAAGAATTTCTCAGAAATGTCAAAATAAGTAGATGTTATAAAAAAATAGTTAACTTTAATTTAAATATTTCATAAGTATTCAGTTTATTCACGGCGCAACACTTTGTGTTATTTCGAAATCTGTATTTTTTGAGTGGTGTCGAATTTTGATACCTAAAAATTTTACTAAAATAGTTGGAATTTCAAATTATCTAATACCATACTTTAGAAAAACCAAAACAGATTGTAAAATTAAAAAAAAAGAAAACAGCAAACCGAAATATATTTGAACAATATAAAAATGAAATATGCCCAAATTAATTTATAATACGAAATTATAGGATTTTCCATAAACAAAAACGATTTCCCATTGAAATTCAGAGCTTTCCATTTGATTTTGTAAAATGTTCATATAAAATTGAGATTTTTTCATATGAAATTGAGAAAAATTCTAAATGAAATAGACATTTTCCACTTGTAATTCAGGAATTGCCAAATATACAATTTTAAATTGAGTAAATGAGGATTTTAGATAAAAACGATTAACAATTGAAATTGGAAAAAAAACAGAATAAAAATGAGATTTTTCCATTTGAAATTGTAAACATTTCAACAGAAATTGGCACTTTCCATTTTCCAAATTGATAAATGTTCAGGGGAAATTGAGATCTTACATTTTTATTATAGTTTAAAATATATCCAACACAAAATATGCTAAGGAAGTATATTATTTGCATATTAGGGTAGTATGGATCTTAACTGAAATAAAAATAAGAAAATAATAAAAAATAATACAACTCTAAATTGCAATAATTAAAAATGTTTGTAAAAATTAAATCACGATATTATAAAATAAACATGGTTTACGGGATGAAAACCCTTAGGTTGTTACCGATAGCTACGACAAGAACACTTTACATGTTTATTTTGAGGAGATGTTGCGCGGAATGTAGTTGCTTCTGCAGAAAGATGAAGAAACAGATGCAGGAGTAGGAGTAGGCAGGCGGCAGTTTAAGGACCCGTGTGTAGAGCAAAGTATTAAATACTGTGTTTGCAATCAATTTAATTCATCTTAACCTAGTATTTTGTAGTTCGTGCAAACTTTTTATTAATTAAAGTTTTATTTTTGAATACTAAATGCATTGTTGCATTTATAAAATGCAAATTGAATTGAATGCAATATGGAAATATGTTTAGAAGAAATATATAAATACAAAAAGGGAAATATATGCTTTGCAGCAAACATATGTAACGTAATATGTTTCATGAATTTTCTGATTTTTAAAACTACATTTTTATTAATTAAAGTTTTTTTTGAATACTAAATGCATTGCTTTGTGCTGAAAATACTTGTAATATTTTTGTTTTAATTTGTTAAGTATTCTGATTTTAGAAATTTTGTTTTGTCAAAATTTATTAAATTATTTTTTCATTCGCTTTATTTTATTCATTCAGTTTCATTTTATTCATGATACAATAACAAGGTAGTAGTATCCCAGAGCGCCTCTCACAAAAATTTCATGTCCCATACAACATTTTGACATAAGCACTGGACGTTTGACAGTATCTTCAGGCGTTTGACAGAAGCACGGGACGCCAAAGAAGAACAAGAACTCTAATACTTCTACCTTGAATAATTGTATCATGATTTTATTTATTCAGTTTAATTTTTTATAAAAATTGTGATTGATTTAAATTCGATAAAGCGATAGCTTCATTTAAAAATGCAAATTGAATTGAATGCAATATGGAAATATGTTTAGGGGAAACATATTAATGCAAACAGGGAAAATATATGCTTTGCAGCAAACATATTACGTTACGTTCATGAATTTTCAGTTTTTTAAAACAAACTTTTTATTAATTAAAGTTTTTTTTTTTAATTTTATATGCATTGTTCGTTTAAAAAAAAAGGCAAATAAAACTGTATGAAATATGAAAATATGTTTAGGAGAAACATTTAAATACACACAGGGAAAATATATGCTTTGCAGCAAACATATTACGTTACGTTCATGAATTTTCAGTTTTTTAAAACAAACCCTTCATTAATTAAAGTTTTTTTTTAATTTTATATGCATTGTTCGTTTTAAAAAAAGGCAAATACAACTGTATGAAATATGAAAATATGTTTAGGAGAAACATTTAAATACACACAGGGAAAATATATGCTTAGCAGCAAACATATCGAACTAAAAGTCACCAACTACATTTTCAAAATGCCAATTGTTCACTTACAAAAATCTTAATATATCTTTCAATTTTTTATCGATGAGCTAAATATTTGTACTAAATGATAAAAAAAATGTGAATCTATCAATTGGTATTTCAGTTTTGTCTCAATTACTTTTTGTAATAATTACAAACAAAGTTGAAATTTAAGATTTTCATAAAAATGTATATGGTGACTTTTAGTTCTACAACGACGATATTATGTTACATGTAACTTTTATGAATTTCCACATATTTTAATACAAACAAATCGTGAAATGAACAATAAAATACTTTGACAAATTTGAAAATAAATGTTTGAGCGAATTAAAGTTATTAACGAAAATACATTATGTTGGCTGCAAACCAAATTAGATATGATATTGTTTAAATTTATAATATTTCAATAAAAAAAAACTATTAAAAAATATATAAAAAATATGTAACGAATATGTTTTTCAATAAACATATTATGTTTGCAAGCAACAAACATTATATTCTTGCTTTTCTAATTTGCCTCGTTATCAAAAGACAATAACTGAAAATGACTACCGAAACCATTCGTTAAACTGAAGTAATAATTATTGTGATAACCACAAATTAATGATAACGTAATATAATTGCAATTATAATATGTTTGCTGCAAGCTAGTTTCTACACTGAAAGTTTTATTTTTGAATACTAAATGCATTGCTTCATTAAAAAATGCAAATAGAAATGTATAAAATATGGAAATATGTTTAGGTGAAACAATCGAATGCATATATGGAAAATATATGTTTGCAGACAAACATATAACGTTACTTTCATGAATTTTCATAATTTTAAAACTTATAATTTCAATAGCAATATATGTATAGCCATAAATCATGAAATTACCAAAATAATATTTTTAACCATTTGAATATTATAGTTATTAAATTTATGATTGAAAATATATTATGTTTGCTGCAAACTATTTTGTTCTCTACGTGTATTATATTGTTTAAATTTTAAATATTTCAAAGAAAAACTGTATAATTTTTTTTTTAAATATTTAAAAAAATATAAAGAATATATTTATCAATAAACATATTATGTTTGCAAGCAACTAACATTATCATATTATTTTTCTAATTTGTTTCGTAATCAATAGCTAAAACTGCTTACCAAAATTATGCGATAAAATATAAGAATGATTATTGTGATAACGACCAATTTATGTTTACGTATTATAAGTGTAAATATAATATGTTTGCTACAACCTAGTTACTAGACTGAAAGTTTATGACAACTATTTAATTATTTTGGAATAGTTTCAAATATGTTAGAATCGTTTCAAATATGTTAGATTGTTTTGAAAAAAATGTTCGAGTTATTTACAGAAAATAATTAAAATTTTAGTACACCAATGGAATACTAAAAAAAAAAATATGTGAAGAAAATAGTAATTTCAGAAGCAGTGATTTTTATAAATCAAGCATAGCAAACAATAATATTGATTTAAACACAAATGTTGCTATATATATAAAAACAGTCATAAATTTTAGCAGATGCGCATCATTTGAATTTAAAATTCGCGCCAAATGAAATAAAATAAAAATCAAAAAGCCACAAGTCGAGAGCATTAGAAAAACAGCACTCGAATCACTTTTAGATATAGTAAGAGGAGTGTAGGAAAAAATAAGCTTTTCAAATGCAGCAAATACGAAATATATAATACTCACATAGATAGACTGAATAAATAAACAAAAGTCAGTTGGGACAGACAGGCAGACACTCTGACAAACAAAGAGGCAGACTGAACATAAAATTTGAACTTGATATTTTAATGTAAAATACGAAAAATACGAAGAAAAGTAAATAATATATGGAAAAAATGCCAAATAAGATACAAAATTACAAAATAGAAAAAATTAAAAAAAAAATGAAAATAAGTAAAAAAAAATATACGATTGGAAAAAAAAGACTACAGCATAAGGAACAATATCGAAATAGATGAAAAAAAACAGAAAAAAACCACACGAAAGCAGTAGCAAAACAAACATTTGCACGGTCGTAACCGGAAAACGTACAGCAGCAGGCAGCATACACTTCGGGCCAAACCAAGCGAATTTAAGAAACAAACAGCAAAATTAGACATTTGAGACTTGAGACCTGAGAGAACGAACGACCGAACGAGCGAGCGAGCGGGCGGCACAATTGAAAAACACGACCCTGCCTGCCACACAGTCGGACGGCCGCCTCATGTTAAATTCATGCAAATAACTTGCATTCGTTATGCGAAGGTGCTACGATGGGACAACAACAAAAAAACGAAGTAGAACGGTACGAAGCAGCGCTTTTATAGAGTTTTCGAGTGGTGGGGAGTTGAGAATTTGGATTTAAAGCGGTCCAGACAGTTTTAATGCTTTTGGGCCAAATGTTTATAAATAGCACTAAGAAGAGCCAAACGAAGGTTGCACCGGGGTTGAACATAAAAACAAAATTTAGGCTGTTGAATTTTAGATGATGTGTGAAATGAAATGAAAACTAAGCACTGGGTAAGATAGAAATACATATAAAAGGTAGAAAAGACATAAACAACAACAAACTGACTAAAACCGCAAAATGTTGCCGAAAATTTATAACAACTTTTTGTAACTTTTGTGCTGGTCTAAAACAAAACGCGTGCACTACAGAGTGTGGCTTAAAGCCGCAACTAAACCACCCAAACTACACCACATATATTTAGACACGTATCCTGCCAACAGCTGCCATTCGTAATGCCACTAAAAAGGACATCAACATTAGCACCGCATTTGCTATTCATAATTGCTAATGGAATATGGCAGCAGCAGCCGCAGTAGCAGCAACAAGCACCGCCATTACCAACTTATTTTTGTTGTTGTTGTTGTGCGGTTCGTCACACTTTGTTGGCGCGAGCAGCAGTCATTTGCAGCCAGGTATTTTTGGCCAGCTCATACATTAGCTAAAGCCTCATCAGCGCTCTATGCAACCCACAACATACCACCGCAAAACCTTCCACTCTACTCTTCTCTTCTACGACCCAACCATCAACGGCAACTTTAATCGTTCACCCGCCTGTCTGTCGTCTGTCTTTCTGTTGCTGACAATTCTGACTAACTACCGGTCCCACGTAACGCCACCACCACGCCCTATAACACCTCACTCCTTGGAGAAATTAATTTGCAACTTGTGAGACATTTTCACTTGATGTGTTTTCTTACTTTAGGACAGTGTCACTCAATTCCAACGTTCAGGATACCTGCAGCTCATCGAATACTAACTACACTAAAAAAAAGCAATTCTACAAAAAAAAAACAAACTTAATAAATATTCTAGATTTACAAAAATATTTTTCGATTTAGAGTTCATTAAAAATGAAAAAAGAATGATTCAAAAATTGTGAATTATTCATCTGCATTTCATGTTGATGCCCTATGTCCCGGGATTCAAGAATCTGAAGATACTGTTTTTCATTTTCAGTTTTGGTTTCACAAAAAAATGACGGTTTAAGAACAGGAATGTTTATAGAATTTCTCAAGTTCCTCACGAAAATATTTGAGAATACTGCAATTATTGTCTCTAATACTCCAATTTTAGCAATACTTTAAAATGGAGTTTATCTAATTTTTACAGGGAGTTAACGCGTTCTATCACGAGTATTAAACCCAGTTTCCAAATCGTTTGTTTTATGATCGAATTAATCTCAGATATCATTTATAGGCTCAAATAATCGGATCAAGGCCCAATAGCCCTATTATGAAATGTCTCATCCCTTTTGTCTCTATTCTTGAATCGATATTTTTAATTTCCTGTGTTTAATACTTTTAGAATTCTTACTTCAATCTCATACCAGTTCATTTTGTTTCTTCAGTATTTTTCGTACATACCACACAAAGTTATGATTCATATTTCGAACTTCTTCTACATCTTTAGAACTATATCTACTTCTTCTGAATTTTTTCTATTTCATGATCCTTCTTTTGTTCTTCCGAACTTGTTCTTCATCTTTTAAACTTATCTGCATTTTCTCCATATTTCTGTGAATACAAAATTTCTTCTGCTTCTTCCTTATTTTTTCAGCTTTTTGTCACACTTCTTTTGTTTTTTCCGAATATCGTCAGCATCTTCCTGATCCATTTTTTCTACGATTACAAAATTTCTGTTGCTTCTTCATAATTTCTTCAGCTTTTTGTCACACTTTTTCTGTCTTTTCCGAACATCGTCAGCTCCTACCTGACACATTTTTTTACTTCCGCGCTTATACTGCCCTTTTCGAACTTGTTCTGCTTCATTCGATATATTTCAACTTGTTCCAAACTTATTTTAGTGTTATCGTGCTTTCGGCTCTTCCGAATTTACTCGGCCTATTTTGGAATACATCTTTTTCTTTTAAACTTCTTCTGCCCTGTTCCGACCATCTAATTTTTACCGACTCTTCGAATTTCTTTAGTTTTTCCACACATCTTATTGTCCTTCTTCTGTACTTCTTCTGCCTTTTCCGAACTAATTCTGATTCTTTTGATTTTTTTATTCGGTCTCTTTTGAAATATCTCTATTTCTTCTAAATTTTTTCTGTCCTCTTCCGACTTTTTCGAGCTCCACAAAATTTTTTCCGAATCTTCGATTTTTTTTTTAGTTTTTCCACACAACTTATTCTCCTTCTTCTGCCTTTTTCGAACTAATTCAGATTTTTTTGAATTTTACCTGCTCCTTCCGAACTTCTTCTCTTAGTTTTATCGAGCGTCTCTTTTGCCTCTTCCGAATTTATTCGGCCTCTTTGGAAATACCTCCATTTCTTCTAAACTTCTTCTGCCTTATTTCCCATTCTATTCTGAAAGAAAAGTTGAATTTTCTTAAGTGTAGTTTTAGCTTTTTTATGTCCCCGACTACGTCGATGTTTTTATGTCATTTGCGGTTGCTTTCTGTTGATTTTGTGGCAGCAGCTGTTGTCCTTTTACACAACCCACGAAAGACGTGACCACCTTTTACCAATCTACCTTCCATCAACCTACCTCCCGCCACCCAACCGACATGGACACCCAACGCTTTGCCTAATTTTCTGTGACACAACATTTTTTTTCACGTCATACTTGTTGTTCTTGTTATAGACGTCGTCTCTTCCTGTTAATTGGCTACGTCACCTGTCTCGTGGTCGTTGTCTTTCTGTTGCTGGCAGTCGGATGGTCGGTCGTGTGCTTTTAGCCATCAGGCAGGCAGGCAGTCAGGCGTTGGCCGGATGTGAATTTTACCGTTTCAGGTTACAAAATTCAGGTTACGAAATACGTTAAATGAAAGACTAGCGCGCGAATGACTACTGCTGTCGGACTTTTGTTTTGAGGGTGTTGACTGGGCGCACAAAAGACAGTAGGTCTATAAATGAATGGTTAATGTGTCGGATCGAGCCCACCTCCTCCCGACAACACTAACTGAGGGCGTGTGTGCGTAAAAACCTGACACTTTTTTTGACGTTTTTATTTGGTTTTTTGGGTTTTTTTTTTTCTTTTTGTTCTGTTGCACTTTTTAATGTTTTCCATAACATTTTTTAGACATTTTAAGCAATTTTTTTCTGTTAGCTGTGCTATGCTCTATGATTAATAGGCTTTCTAATGGTTGCCATGCCTAGGTGATTTTCTTTTACCTATTATAGTCATTGGTGGTTTTTAAATGGTGTCGCATTTTGCAATTTGATGCCCTTGGGACCGGCTGTAAACTTTGTTATTTTGTTCTATATTTTCTAAGAAACTTTAAAAAGTTTTCTTCAAATTGTTACTGTAAAAAAGCCTTGGAAGTTTACAAATTTTTTAAATCGCATTTTGCTCATTACATTTGTGACTGTTCTGCTATTTTACGGTTAATAAGTAATTTTCTTATCACAGAACAATTGTTTGCTTAACTTTGCTTCGATCTGATCTGCTTCTCATTTCGCTTTCTATTCCTATTTAAAGGTATCGTTTTCTCATTTTTCCCATTGAGCATCCTAGACGTATCGTCAACCCCCCCCCCCCATTGTGTTGCCTAGCAAAATGTAATAAATTATCAGTAAAGCCGCATTCATTCGGTATCAGAGTAACAACAACTACAGCTGCGGTATTTCAAGTGCGCTACGCCACAACCAACAAGAATTTTTAATGGAGCTTCCAGCCTGCCATAGGCTTGGCAAATATTTTCTCAAGTATTCAATACCGTTGCGCAAGAGACGTCATCATGGTATGTCTTAGCGCTTGATTTTTGGTCATTCGTTATTTGCCTTTCCTGTGTTTTGTACTGCTTTAAATTACGATATATCGTTCGAACGCATTTTAGCGAGTTTTACATTGCCGTATTTTATGCCCCTTTTTAGAACTGTTGTAATGCTTATGCTTCTCCGAACTTCTGGCTTTTTCAAACTTAATCCTCCTATTCTGAACATCTTCTACCTCTTTAGAACTTTATTTGCGTCTTCTGAACTTCTTCTATTTAATTGCGCTCTTTCGTACTTCCGAACTTTTCTTTATCTCTTAAACTTTCGCTGCTTTCCCAATTTCTTCTGTAAAATATTTCAGCTTCTATTTCTTCTTTCTTATTTCTTTAGCTTTTTCTCACAATTCTTATGTCCTTTGCGAACATCTTCTGTTTCTTCCTCACTTATTTTTCACTTTCGAACTTCTGTTGACTCTGCTGTAATTGTTCTGACACATTCAATCAATATCTGATACTTCCGAGCTTCTTCTTTACTTCAATCAAGCATTTTTCGCTTCTTCTGAATTTCATCTCCTTCTTCCAAACGTCGTCTGTTTTTTTTTCTAAACATACTCTGCCTTGTGTCTACTTTTTCGACTTATACTAAAGTTCTTCTCACTCTTCCGAATTTGTTTAGTTTTCACACGCAGCTTATTTTCCTTCTTCCAAACTGTGTCTGCTTTTTACAAACAAATTTCGATTCTTTTGAATTTTATCTGATTATTTCTAATTTATTTTACATCTTATGTACTTTTTTTTTTGCGCATATTCCTTTTTTGGACTTCTTTTTCTCTGTATCGAACTTCTTCCTACAGTCTTTGGCCTCTTTTTAAACCACTTTCTCTTCGGACAACTTCTTTATTCGAACTTCCTTTGTCTGCTCTTTCTTCTAAACATCTTCGGTTTTTTCACACTTTTTCTGCTAAAATGTGTCTGCCTCTTAAGAATGGATTGAGTATGTTCCCATACTTCTTCTGCTTCTTCCGAACATGTTTTTCATGTTATATAACTTATTTTCCTTTTAGGAACTTATACTGATTCTTTCGAACTATATCTGATTCTTTCCAACGTATTTGACTACTCTCAAATTTATTCTTCCTCATATAAACTGTGCTATCTTTCGAACTTCTTTTGACTCTTCCAAATTTCTTTGGCGACATTTAAAAATCTGCCTATTCTCATTATCTTATTCCTTTCCATTTTCGAAATTCTCTTCTTTCTTTCGAATTTAATTTACATCTATTGAACTTATTTTGCATAAATTTCAACTGTCTCATCTGCATCTATTTCGATGCATATCTTGTAATCTGCCAACATATTTGGCCTCTTCCGCGCTTCATCTGCCACTTTTAATTTTTTTAGAACCTGATTCTGATTCTTAAGAACTATAAATAAAAATAACTCCTGAATCTTTCAACTTATTTTACTACACTCAATTTTATTCCTTCTCATATAAACTTCTGCTGTCTTTCAAATTTCATTTGACTCTTCCAAATTTCTTTGGCGTCTTTAAAACCTTTTTCTATTCCGATTTCCTTCTTCTTTTTCATAACGCTTCTGTTGCTTTCTTTTGAATCTATTCCGATCTGTTTCTTTCGAACTCCTTTTGTAGTCTTTCATCTTCTTTTGCCTCTTCCGCGCTTCATGTGCCTATTTTCATTTTGTTTTATCTCTTCTAAACTACAACTGGAACTACAAAACTTCTTCTACATCTTCCTCCAAACCTGTTCTGTCTCTTCAAATCATTTCTACGAAACTTCTTCTGTTTCTTTCGAACTTCTCCCGTCTCATACCAAATTCTTATGCCTCAGTAAAACCTATTCTACCTTAATCTAGCCTCTACCGCTTTTACCCATTCCCCAAAACTGTTATGACCCGTCTCAAACAGTTCCGCCACATTCCGTAACTGACACATTACCCTGCCTTTTGCATCTTCCACATCTACAGTTTATTTATTTTTTATTTAAAGTATTTATTTGATAAATACTGCCAAGTTACCGCCGCGCGCACACCCGTGCCACTCATTAATTTTTACCCTTTCTGCAGACAGCAACCACACTATACGTTTTTATGCCAGTTTATTTTATTTCGTTTATATATTTTTTTTAGAAGAATTTACGCTCGTTTATATTTCAATTTCTTTGCATAAATATTTAAAGGCCTTCCGTATATTTTTTCGTTTTGTGCAGCGCATAAAAAAGTTGTTAAAGTCCAACGATTTGTAGCAATTTCTCTATTAGTGCCGGGTATTTTGCTATGTCCTGCATAGAGCAGAAGGAGCAGAAGGAACAGCCAGAGCAGTAGAGTTTAAGGCTCAAGCAAAGTTTGGCAGCATTTATCACGTGTTGCGTTTTTTTTTTCTTTCAGTCATTCTACAATTTATACTACGTATGCATAGCATAATGTTTTACGTAACTTTTACAAAAAAAAAAGAAAAATAATAAAAAAAATCAAGTAGTAGTAGTAAAAAGTAACAAAGTTGACTGTAACCTGAATTGAGAACCTTTATGTGCGCCGCTTTCCTGCGTGCTTCTTCCTTAGAGCTCTTCCTTCGAACTGCTTGTTACCCTCATCTTCTTCCTACAATCCCTACTACATGCTTCTGAATATACTTCTGCATATATTTCATAAATTATTCAAAACATGTGTTCGTCGACTGTTTACTACCTCGAGTGCGATTGAAAAGAAAAGTTATTATCCTTGACTGCTTGCTCCATGCGCCTTCTAATAGCTTCTCCTCGTGTCGGAAGATGACGTCGACGACTCATTTTCGACTCAAATTCTTTGCTTACATTTTTATTTCACGACTACCTATTATAAAGAACTCTATTTCGTCGCGTCTTTGTAAGTGACACCTTTTAGGTCGTGACTTGTGACTTGCGGTTTTAAGTTATGCCATAGGCATAGAAAACATTATTATGTTTTACGCACGTTTGCCAGAAGTATCTGGTTTCCTGTGAGTCGTTGCCGGCACAGACACTATGCGCAAACTTGGCCAAAACACTTAAATGTTTAGCACAGGCTGCGAGTGCGGTGTGTGAAATGCATAAAGCTAATCACAAAGTTTGAACTGAACTTGAGAAAGACTGTTTTAAAAATATACATTTTTATCCAAAGGTTATAATCTTACTTAATTTGATATTATAAATAAAATTATTAACTTATTATAAATAAAATTTTATATATTTAGGTAAATTAAAATGTTTCTTAAATGTTTGATACTGTGTTTTACTGGGTACTTAAGTTACAGAAATGTCCGCAGGAATATCCATTTGTGGAAACGTAGAATTCGAAAAAGTATATTTTTTTAGAAAAGGATTTATACGGGAAAGTGCACAGAAAGAAAATCATCATCATATTGATGATCAAACCATAATTCGTTGTATTGATGAACGTTTCATAATATTGATTACTACAAAACATCAATGTTATGAATTCATTATTAATATGATGAGTGACCGAAAAAGTGTTCTTGAAGGTGATTTCTGTACAGAAAAAAAAATTACCATCAAATTGATGAATTACTTTCTTCAAACCATGATTCATTGTATTGATGAACGATTTATAATATTGATAACTACAAAACATCAATGTTATGAATGACCAAAAAAGTGTTCTTCAATATGATGATCTGTATGTGAAGAATAAGTTTCATCATATTGATGAAGATATACATAAAATACAACATATACGTACATTAAATTGAAGAATACTGTTCATCAAACCAAATTTCAATCAAAATATTTATTTTTCTTTAATTTTTTGTCATATTTCTTAGTTCTCAAGTAGTTCTTGTAAGTTATTTCCTATATAATGATGTACTGAATTTACATACAAAGCTTTTTTCTCCCAAATATTTATGGGAGTATTCATTTTTATACCCTACACTAAGAGTGGAAGGGTATATTCAGTTTGGTACGCCGTTTGTAACACCCTGAAGAAAGCATATCCGGTAAGGAAAAGTATATATATTCTTGATTAGCATGACCTCCTTTAGATTTGGATTACTTATATATCTAAGCTGTCTGAACAAGAAAATTGGCATGCATGAACCGACCACTTATGTTCAAATACCTCCTTCATCTTCAAATTTACATCTACAGATCAATTTTACTGTATACGTGCTTAGGTAAACTTTTTTGGTTAAATATATATTGACATCATGCCGAAATACATGAAAATAATGTTTTCCTGCGAAACGAGTTGTGGTTCCCAAAAAAAAAAATCGAAATTCGGTACACCTACCCATTTGTAAATATGGGTATCAAATGAATGGAAATTCTTTAGCGATGAAAAGTTTGTAGTTATTTTCATGATTCGTATACCCTGGAGACCTATATACCAATGGAATTGTAACCACACATATGTGTAGGGTATTTATAGTCGGCTTAGACCAACTATAATTTTGATAATCCTAACTATCATAATAACACCTACTTTAAAATTTCCCATGTGATCTAACCTTCCCAACTGGTTTTTATTATTTACAAAAAATGTATTAAAAAAAATGTTTTTTCGAGAACAAATTTTTTTTATGAAAAAATGTTTGTTGCGGATTTTTTTTTTTGTGAAGTTTTTTTTTTTGAAATTTTTTTTGAGAACAAATTTTTTCTGACATTTTTTTTATGATAAATTATTTTTCTGAAATTTTTGTATGAAAAAAAAAATTTTTTTTCGGACAATTTTTTTTTAAGAAAAATTTTTTTTACGAAAAAACTTTTTGTTTCTGAATTTTTTTTTAGAAATTGTTTTTTGACATTTTTTTATGGACAAAATAACATATTTTTTCGGCCTAATTTTTTTTATGAAAAAAATTTTGTTTTACGAAAAAAATAATGTTTGTTTCGGAAATTTTTTTTTAGATTTTTTTTTTTTTAGGATAATTTTTTTTAGAAGAATTTTGTTTTGAACAAATTTTTAAAAAAAAAATTTTGTTTTAGAAAATTTTATTTATTATTATTTTTTTTTTTTTTGAAAAATTCGTAAAAAATTTCGATTTTTTTTTCTGTGTGTGCATTTGACGAATTCACAATATGAGCAAACTATCGGGAATAATCGGCGAACTAATGGAAGTGTTCCGATAGGTTTTCGTGGACCTACGCATGTTTTTCAATGAGAACTCTATGTCTTTACTCATACTCATGTATGAGTATGAGAGGTTGAAGTATGAGAGGTTGAATTATGAGAGGTTGAAGAATGAGAGGTTGAAGAATGAGAGGTTGAAGTATGAGAGGTTGAAGTTGAAGTATGAGAGGGTGAAGTCCGTTTCAGGGAAATGTACAATTCGGTGAAAATTACATTCAGCAAACTGAAATAACTCTTGGGGATACATATTCTTTCGGATAAGTATTCATTTTGGGGAAGCTTTAATTCATGAGGCAAAGTGTTAATATCTGAAAAATATTTTTCGGTTAAATAATATTCCGGGAAAAATACAATACAGAAAAGTATCCATTTCGGCGATACCGATAATGGGAAAATATCGAGAAAATATTGAAATAAGTTTTTTCTAATATGAGTTCATTTACGTCTTTATTAGACGTACGGGATCTTTATATAAATGGTGGTGAAGGTGAAGGCCATTTCGGGGAAAATGTTACTTCTACAATGACATAAATAACATTGAGAAAATATATTTTTAGACGTTCTAAAACAAACACATTGCATCGAACCACAAATTATTTATATAAATCGGAAAAAGAATGAATCCATTTTTAAAAATTTACAATTCGGGGAAACTTATATACGGCTGGCTAGTAGTGCTTGAGGAAATCTCTATACGTTAATTATTCAATTGAGAAAAATGATTTCGAGAAAATTAATTTTGGGGAAATTGCCTTCGGGAAAGCGTCTTTATAAACTTTATAAACTTTATAAGGGTTATTCAAAGAGATTTTCTCAATAAAGCACTACCATGAATTAATATTAATAAGTATTTCTTCTGCTCCACAAACATTTTATGATGCAAATCAGTTTGATGTTAGTACAAAATTTTGTATACCAAAAAAAAAAAAAACAACAAAAAAATAAATATTTTTTACATTTCAGCTGTATTGAAATTTAGCAGAAGAAAATGAATTTATCAAATGTTCTAGCTTAAATTACTGCGAAATTTGAAAATCCTAATGAAGTGCGCTGCCATCCCCCGACCACAACCAACACACCACAACACAACTCTCCTCACAGCTGTTTTACTCGAGGCATAATTCCAAGAGTCAAATAATGATTTGATAAAATACTTTTAATTATGATTATTAAATTGCGTGCCAAGCAAAGGACAACAGCAGCAGCAGCATCCTTTCAAATTCCAACAAAGAGTTCAAAAGTTTTTGAGTCTCCCAGTGCGATAGCGACGACGACGAATCCTTTTGGCAGGCATTGTGTTAAAATAAGCATAAAAAGGGGCCGCATTAAAGAAGGTAAAGTAGAAAAAGGAGGAGGCATTGGATGAGACTGAAGCAACAATCACGTGCCTTTTGTTTCAATGGCATTTTGGTTAATTTAGCTAATTTGCAGCGACAGCCATAGAAAAGCGCTGAGCGTTGAAAATTGAAAATTTCTAATTTTTGGAAATATTTTTAATTTGTACGAAATTTTGACGAAGCGCCAAAACAAAGGAGCAGCAATAAGTAAAGCCAGACAGCGCTTTGATGCTGACATTAGCAGCAACAAAAGCATTTGCTCAATAATAAACTAACAATAGCAACAATTGCCGCCCACAAATCATTATTATGAAACTGTTGGCCACAAGCAGCAGTTGCCAAATTTCACTAAAAACCCACTTCATACAACAAAAAAAAAACCCAACTGAAGGATTCAACGGATTTTGCTGTTACGCTAGCAGCAACAGCAACAGCTGCCATGCAAAAGAATTGGTTACATAACCGAAAAATGGTTTTGTAAGCATATTAACTGCTACACACACAACAGGACAGACAGACAGTTAGTTACTGTTGTTTGTGTCTCAGTCGCGACCCAGTACAAAATGTTGCCAGAGTGTGTGTTGCCAACATTGACACAGACGGAGCAGCACCAGGACGAACACACACAGGGACAGCAGTCGCAGCAACAGCCACACGTAGTTCGGGTACATGTTTCACTGTTTCACGTTGACAATGACAACGAATGAGCGATATGTAGCCAGCAACAGGAATATCAGGCGCAGGAGGTTGAGCAGCAGTTGCTGTGGTTGTTGTTGGCAAGAAGCCGTACAATGCTGCTGGTTCTAGCAACTCCAAGAGCAACAAAAACAGCGGGGATGGCTGCGGCAAATAGCGAAAGTTTCTGCGCGAAATTATGGTTTTGAATACGGTTTGGACGCGGTTTGTTTCATGCGGTTGTGTCTGTCTGGCTGTGTTTGACGAATGTAGGGTATAACTGGGTAACGACGCACACAAAAATAAAAATAAACTCATGCACAGCCAATTTATACGCTGCTCTCAACTGTTCAATCGTGTCTTATACCAAAAAGTTAGCAGGGCTTGGAAGCAAAGCGCAAACTCTATGTTTTTATTGCTTTGCTTTCGAGCGAAAGCAATACTTTAGACAGCATTTTGTACAGAGCAAAGTTTCGAAAGGAAGCGATATTTGAATTTGCTTCGAAGTAATGCTTTTAAAGAAAACAAAGTTATTTACTTTTTATGAGTAATGCTTTAAGATTTAAAATACTTTCACTCATTGTATTTGAAATGTTGCAAATATTTTGCCTACTGGCTATTGAAATAAGCAAAAGTATTTGTATCGATGCAGCTATCAAAACAACGAGCAAAGAGTATGGCATCATATGGCATTTGAAAATCAAAGAGTGAGAGTTTTGGAAACGAAGTAGTATTTAAAAAGCAAAGAGTGAGGATTTATTTTAATCTAAGCATCATTTAAAAAGCAAAGAGTGAAAGCTTTGGTATAGGAGCAGAATTTAAAAGAAAACAGCGAGAGTTTTCTAATTGAAGCAGCATTTAAAAAAGCAAAGAGTGATAGTTTTGTATCGATGCAACATTTAAAAATCAAATAGGGAGACTTTTGGAATAGAAGCACAATTTAAAAAGCAAAGGCGCGAGTTTTCGAATCGGCGCAGGATTTAAAAAGCAAAGAGTCAGAGTTTTGGAATATAGCACGATTTAAAAAACAAAGCCAGAGAGGTTTGGATCAGGGAGCATTTAAAAAATAAAGAGCAAGAATTAAGGAAACGAAGCATCATTTAAAAAGCAAAAGGGTGGGAGTTTTGGAATACAGACAGCATTTAAAAGCAAAGAACAAGAGTTTTATATCGATGCAGCATTAAAAAAATAAAGCAGCTAGAATTTTTGAACCGAAGCATAATTTAAAAAGAAAAGAGCGAGTGTATTGGAATCGAAGCATCATTTAAAAAGCAAAGAGTGAGAGTTTTGACATCGATGACTGATTTAAAAAGCAAAAAGTGAAAGCTTTGAAATTAAAGCATCATTCAAAAAGCAAAGACTGAGAGTTTTTGAATCGAAGCATCATTTAAAAGGCAAAGAGTGAGAGTTTTGGCATCGATGACTGATTTAAAAAGCAAAGAGTGAAAGCTTTGGAATCAAAGCATCATTCAAAAAGCAGTGACTGAGATCTTTTGAATCGAAGCATCATTTAAAAAGCAAAGATTGAGAGTTTTGACATCGATGACTGATTTAAAACGCAAAGAGTTAAAGCTTTGGAATCAAAGCATCATTTAAAAAGTAAAGACTGAGAGTTTTTGAATCGAAGCATCATTTAAAAAGAAAAGAGTGTGAGTTTTGGAATCTATGCAGCAATAAAAAGCGAAGAACGAGAGCTTTTGTATTGAAACAGCATTTAAAAAGCAAATAGCGAGAATTTTGGATTAGAAGCATTATTTAAAAAGCAAAGAGTGATAGTTTTGAAATCGATGCAGCATTTAAAAAGCAAAGACTGAGTGATTTAAAATCCAAACATCCTTTAGGAATAGATACTGCATTTAAAAAGCAAAGAGCGAGAGTTTCAATTCCAAGCATCATTTAAAAAGCGAAGAGTGAGAGTTTTGGAATCGAAGCATCATTTAAAAAGCAAAGAGTTTTGGAATCGAAACAAAATTTAAAAAGCAAAGAGTGAGAGTTTTGAAATCGAAGCTTGATAAAAATCTTTGAAGTCGAAGCCTCATTTAAAAAGCAAAGAGTAATAGATTTGAAATCAAAACTTCATTTAAAAAGCCAAGAGTGAGAGCTTTGGAATCGAAGCCTCAGTTAAAAAATAAATTGGTATAAGAGCATCATTTATTAAAAAGCAAAGAGCGAGAGTTTTGGAAACGAAACAGCATTTTAAAAGTAAAGAGTGAGAATTTTATATTGATGCAGCATTTAAAAGAGCGAGAGTTTTGAAATTGCTTCAACAAAATAAACCCCTATTACAATCTATTTGTAATTGGACCATAATAGTAAACTAATCATTAAATTTTTTAAACACTAATTTTCTGTCGAAAATCGAATTTTGAAAAATATTTTTTTGTATTCACTAGTTGGAGTCATATACACCGATTTTACCCTATAATATATATGCGATAATGCAGCGCCTGCAAATGTGACAAATAAACAAATGCGCGCATTGAACGTAATCAAGGGACAAATGACAAAATGTGTTTTGATGCGCTGTGCGTGATAAAGACGAAGGGATCGTGATGCTGCCAATGACGATGATGATGATGCTGCTGCTGATGCTGTTGTTGCCTTTGAAGATGATGCAGATGATAATGGTGATGTGATGACGTTGCAGCATATGCCACAGCTGTTGCTACTGCCACTGTTGCTGCGCTCATTAAGCCAGCGAAATTGAATTTGAAAGCAGCCCCAAAGTATGCAGTGATTTTGCAGTTCTATGCCATGCAGCACTGATGCAGCTGCCTACTGCTGGGCGTCGAACAGCAGCAACAGCATAATAAATCACGTAATTAGCGCCAGCGCATACGTGAGGCGGAAACGCAAGCGAGCAGCTGTTTTTTCTGCTTTAATGCATTTCCGTTTGGCCGCCATGATGCTGCCATGATGATGACGACAACGTTTGGTGTTGGTGATGCTGATGACGCCGACAATGTCCGCTGGGAGCCGACAAAGTCTAAAAGGATGCAGCAGTTAATACCAGCAACAACAACAATAACAATAATAAAAGCATCAATAACAACAGTAGCTGTAGCAGCAACAAATAAACATGCGCCAGGATGTGCAGCGGAAGCGACCATGTGTGTGGCGGCACTCGCCAACATATACAGTGTATTTAATGCAGCAACAAAAACAACAACAATTATAATTACAAAAAAAAAATAAAGAAATATACAAATTAACAACAACAAATTAACAACAACAAATTGCAAGCCAAAAATATGCGCATCATAATGGCGGTGCTTCCGTTGCTTGTGGTTCATATGTGGTTGATGTCGCTGATATTGTTGCTGCTGTTATTATTATTGTTGTTGTTGTTGCCACATACAAATGCATGTGATATGAACGATTTAATCTCTGTGCTATTTCGTTTTACTCATGTACACGGTAAACAAAATACTAAAGAGGCAAAAATTAAAAATAAAATTTTAATTTTTTTAATTTTAATTGTTTGCTTTAGAATTTTTCAAAACATCTAAAAATTACTGAAAAATAAAATGTGTTTTTCAAATTTAAAATTCACTGTTCGATTTTTGTCTAGACAGAGTAAAAATTGCTCAAGCAATTGCGAGCAACATTTGCTCTTTGCATTGGATTGAAATGTAGTTGTTTTTCTAAGTTGAAATTCATTTTGGATATTTGTCTAGACTGAGTTAAAAATGATCGAGCAATTGCAATACTCTTGCTCTTTGCATTTGATTTTATATATATATCAAAACTCTCACCCTATACTTTTTAAATAAGGTGGTCTCGATTTGAAACTCTCACTTTTTGTTTGTGAAACTTCATTCCATTTAAAAGCTGCTTAGAATCAAAAATTTCGCTTTTTAAATGATGTCTTCATTTCAAAACAAACGCTCTTTGCTTTTTAAATGATGTCTCGATTCCAAAATAATTTTGCTTAAGAATTTTGTCAAAAAACAAAAACTAATATTACTGAAGAAACAAAATGTGTTTTTCAAAGTTGAAATTTGTTTTTAATACTGTTCTAGACAGAGTTAAAAATGCTCGAGCAATACTCTTGCTCTTTGCATTGGATTTTAAATTTAAAAGCATGCTAGAACCAAATGACGATTGACATCGAAAGAGTAACGCAAAGAGCAAAAAATTTTAATATTGTGAAGCATTTCAAGAACAAGCAGTGAAAATATTTGAAATCTTGAAGGATTGCTCAGCTAAAACCAAGCGCGCATTTCTATATTTTGAGTATTTCCATAAAATAAATACAAATTCAACTTACTGTCGAAGCATCAATCTGTATTGTAATCAAACTCTTGCTTCCGCTCGACAGCAAAGCAATAACAATTGCAAGCTTCCTTTGCTTTCAAACCCTGATTCTAGATAGGTTAGTTTTTCTACCATTATAAATTACGAAAAACATTACTTTGAGACTATAAGCGATATCATAAGGATATCACTTCGTTTGCTATGGATATTCAATACTCATTTTGAATTTTTCGTTAAATTTTGCAACTTTCGCTTTCCTTAATTAGCATAAAGCATGATATAAAGAAAATCAACATTGAGGTTTTATCACTTAATTAAATGAAAATAATATAAATATATTTATAAATAATATAAATAAAATATTTAAGTTTAATTTTTTTCAGTGTATTTGTACGTATGTTTTTCTGTCTGTCTATCTGTGTGGTGGCGCTCTTTGTGTCTGTTTTTGTACTGCTGCTGATGATGCAAATGAGATTTTACACTCTTCCGTTGTATAGTTGTTGCCACAATCGCATTGTAAGTGTAATAATGATGTGCTCACAACAACAAAAACAACACCAAATGAGGTAACACACCGAACAACAGAGGCAGGCGGTAGGGTGGAAGGAAGGCGGCAGGCAGGCAGCAACGTCTGTTGCGGTTTTACGCGCACACAACGTGTCTATTTGAGTCATGTAAAAAGTATGAATTGCATAAATGTGGAGTAAACGAAATACATAGGAGGTTGTATAAAAGCTGCCATGTGGAATTATTATGAGAATCCCCGCGATCGACAGAGATTTAAAATTTTGAGAATTACATTTTTTTCGATTAAATAAACACAAAAAATATAAATAATATGAGATAAAAATGAAAAGGTTAAGTTTAAGACTGAGGTTTTAATTGTTTTAATATAAAAATGAAGATATAAATATTAAAAACTTTATTTTTGCAAATCTTTTTTGAGATTTATAGCCAGATAAAACTTTTTCAAAGAAACATGAATTCAAAATTTCTATGTTTAAAATTTATAAAATAGAAAAAAAGATTTATATAAACAATTCAAAGCAATATGAGATCGTTTACAATTTGTTATTGCTATACGATTTAATATGATCTAGATTTCATATTTTTTATACTTTTTTATATATAGTCGTTCTCTGAAACATACAAAGATTATGATTTATTATGTATATATTATGATTTATTATGTATAGATTATGATTTATTATGTATATATTATGATTTATTCTGTATAGAATATGATTTATTATGTATAGATTATGACTTATTACAATTTTTATTGCTATACGATCTAATGGGTTCTTTATTTTATATTTTTTATACTATTTTATTAGATTTTAATTTATTATGTATATATTATGATTTATTATGTATAAATTATGATTAATTTTGTACGGATTATGATTTATTATGTATGGAATAATATAGAATATTGCAATATGTGATCGTTTACAATTTGATATTGCTATAGCATCTAATGGGATCTTGATTTCATATTTTATATACTATTTTATAAGATTATAATTTATTATGTTTAGATTATAATTTATTATTTATAGATTATGATTAATTATGTATAGATTATTATTTATTATGTATAATCTTATGATTTATTATGTATATAATACGTTTTATTATAGATTATTATTAGTTATGTATGGATTATGATTTATTATGTATGGGGTAATATAGAATATTGCAATATGAGATAGTTTACTATTTGTTATTGCTTAGGTTCTAATGGGATCTTGATTTCATATTGTTTTATAATATTTTATTAGATTATAATATATTATGTATAGATTATAATTTATTATGTATAGATTATGATTAATTCTGTATAGATTATTATTTATTATGTATAATCTTATGATTTATTATGTATATAATACGTTTTATTATAGATAATGATTAGTTATGTATGGATTATGATTTATTATGTATAGGGTAATATGAGATAGTTTACTATTTGTTATTGCTATAGGATCTAATGGGATCTTGATTTCATATTTTTTATACTACTTTATTAGATTACAATTTATTATGTATAGATTATAATTTATTATGTATAGATTATGTTTTATTATGTATAGATTATGATTTATTATGTATGGTGTAATATAGAAAATTGCAAAAATTTGATAAAGAATTTCAAAAATAATGTAATTTTGTATATAAATCTCTAGGGTATGAAAACAGTTCTACTTGGAAAGGTAGTCAAGCGAGATAAACATATGAAAAACACACAATTTTTGAAATCATTTTTTTTTTTTATTTGAATTGCATTTCCGCTGACCAATACACGTAGGACATCAACCCACACATACACAACAATACGACATCATCAAATATTAATTGTCTGGAAAACGCCATTTTGAATTCTGTTTGCAATTTAAAATGTGTGTGTGTGTGTGTTGTGGGAGCACTGACAGGAATAAATTGTCGCACAATTTTGACAACAAATTTTCGGTTTTATTTGTAGATGTGTGCAAAATCACACAAATTATATATAAATAAATTTAAAAAAAAAATAAAAAAAAATGATATTAACAAAACGAAATTGATGTTGAAAATCCGTTTTCAATGAAATTCAAATTGAAATAAAATTAAGTTGAGATAAATTCAAATGAAAGAAATTCCAGTGAAATATATTCAAATTGAAATTATTTTAAATTGCAAAAAATTTTAATATAAATAAATATAAATTGCAAAAAAATCTATTTGGAATAAATTCAAATTGAAATAAATTCAAATTGAAATAAATTCAAATTGAAATAAACTAAAATAAATTAAAATGAAATCATAGAATTTTCAGTTAATTAAATAAAATCACACTTAATTGAAATCAGTTGCCATACCAAAAAAAAAAAAAAAACGGAAATTGCTGCAGCATTCAATCACGGCACAACTTCGCGTCTGCA
Source organism: Dryomyza anilis (assembly GCA_951804985.1). Lineage (NCBI taxonomy): Eukaryota > Metazoa > Arthropoda > Insecta > Diptera > Dryomyzidae > Dryomyza > Dryomyza anilis. Next base: position 88,467,199 of record OX638132.1, on the reverse strand, counting down.
CTTCAAAATTAATGCATTCAGTCAGTCAGTTAGTAGAGTCAACCACTGAGTTCACTCATTTTTACTGTGCATTTTTATTGCACCATTTTTTGATATATTGCACAATATTAACCATAATTTGATGGCGCCCATTTCACCAGCTACTGCTACTGCGATGAATGCTAGGAGGAGGTGACGACTCGCGAGAATCAGAAGTTGAATCAATTTCAATCAGCAACTTGACACAGTAGAAGCAACAGCAATCAGAGCTGAGAAGGAGGCGATGCCAACAACTGAAAATGCCCGCCAAACGGATGCCGGAAGTGTTGCTAACGAACGAGTGGCAACACGATGAAAGTGAGCAGAAGGAAGTGGAATAAAAGACAAAGGATAGCGGGTAGAAAAAGGATATTTGAAAAACAAAAAAAAAACTACAATAAAATATTTAAATAAAAAAATATTTAAATAAAACTACTCAACAGAACGAGAAAAGTGTCCTATGGTCATCCCATACATCAATTCTATTTAACATAAATCCAAATATTTTTCTTGTTAGACAGGTGTAATAAATTTCGACTTTTCGGGCTTTAAAAAATATCATTTTAACGGATTTTGTAGATTTTAATAAAATATGAGGTAGTTTAATGAAAATGGGCAAATCGTAGCTCACAAGCAACCGATGAGCCCCATTTTCAATACCAGTCAGCCTAGGTATACAAGTAATCTAATTCCTGAATTTTACTAGTCGAGCCTACCTGGTTTTCATGTAAACGTAATTTAAACAGACAGACGGACAAACGAATATCGCGAACGCTTTTCCAAAACGTTAACACCGCCGTCTGGCTATTATAAACGGATGAAAAAATTGCATATATTCTATAACAATTAGTGTAGGTTAAAAAACACAAATTAATTTTACCAAAATAGCACTCAAATACAAAATTACAATAAATAAAAAATAAACAAAAAATTAAAATTGTGTAATTAAAAATATTAAAATAAATAAAAAAAAAGCGTAATAATATAATGCAGATGTGTAAAATTGAAAGAAAACATAAAATAGATAAAAAATTATATATAAAATAAAGAAAGAAAAAGATAATAACAAAGAAAATTGTAAAAATCTGCATAAATCTTTGTGCGGCAACAGGCTGCGGGCAAATTATGTGTTTCAATGCTTTATTTCGGGTGATTTATTCTGGGTTTTTGGTGTTTTTTTTTCAACATTTTTTTAGTGGTAGCAACAGCCAAGCAACAACACAAAAAACAAACACAAGGCAACCGCCGGCAAGAGTAACGCATTTTGTATGTGGCGTTGTAATAGTCAGCAACAAATTTTTGCTGCTATTGATTTTGATTTTATTGGAAATAAAATAATATACATTTTTAAATATATGTATAAAATACAATAAAAAATAAAAATTAAAAAAAAATAATATAAAAAATTGAAATGTAAAAATTTTAAATAAAATAAAATATATAAAAATTTAAAAAAAAGCTGTCAATATTGCCTTATATTGCAATAATACGCTTGTACTGCTGCTGTTGCTCTTTAGCGCGGTCTGTTGTTTGCCGCTTCTTTTTGTTTTTATTTGGTTTAGCATTGCTGGTTTTCATTGAGCGCAGCAGCAGCAACAGCAACCACTTCAGCAAGCACCACATCAGCAGCAGTAACAGCACCACCGACCGCCAAAGCCAACAACATCCCAATCAGCAGCCAATCAAGCGCAATCATGTGTATTTTCAATTTTTTAACCCTGCAGCGATTTTTTTTATGTTGCTGTTGCATGTTGCTGGAATTGTGATTTTTCATTGCTGCGAACCGGAAAACCGGTTGAAGTCATTGAATTATTACTAATCGATTAGAAAATCATTTTACAGCAGCAGCAGCAACAACAGAAGAAAAATATAAAAATTTATGTGAAAATAAATTAGGAAATCAAAAAAATTCAAAATACCACAAATGAAAGATTATCATGTTTCTAAAAACCCTTTGATGATAATTTTTAAATTTTCATACATTCGTTATAGTTATTCGAAATTGAATACATGAAAAACTTTAAGTTTCTACTAAGTTCGGGTCTATTCTGATGAAAGTTTTGAAGTTATATGAATATGAAGTATTTTTTTATTTGAAATATTTTATTTCTATTTTAATTTATTCAGTAAACATTTTTTCCATAATCGTATTTGCCTTAATTGGGTAAGTTTAGTTGGGTTTTTGTTCAATTAATTTATTAATTTATATAATTAATTATTTAATCAATACAATTAAATATCGTATGGCGATGAAACAATTTAATATTAATTGTATTGATAACTTTTTTTGCTATATTTTTACATATATTTTTTGTCTGTGTACGACAAAATAAAAAAATATTTTATTGAACTTTGTATTCATATAAATTACTTCCCACATTAGTATTATTCGATTGTATAAAATGAGTCCTATCCGAAATTAAACTACGAGCACAAAAATCTCTTAAATTCCTATTAAATATTGTCAATAAACAGAAAAAATATTAAATGTAAATATACTAACGTAAATATAGTAATACAAAATGTTTAATGCTATTAATACAATTAATTGGATATACCAATTATTTAATAGTATAAATTTAATACTTTCTTAGTTGGTGTATATGCTAAAATATATACATATATAGCAAATACAACAACCGATAGTTTAAAAAGCACTACACAGTTTTACAGTTTCTACACAGTTTTAAATTCACTACCCAGTATTGCAGGTACTCTTATATTGATCGCATTTTAGATTGGTTTATCGCAACGCGTACTGCCTATTCGGTTCGTCGGTTGAGTTTTTACGTACATCGTGCGTATATCATGACTTTGATATTCTCCTCTCTTATTTGTGTTTAACATTTCCCTTTCAATTTATCGTCGTTGTAGAACGAAAAGTCATCAAATACATTTTCAAATTGCCAAATATTCATTTACAAAAATATTTATATATCTTTCATTTTTTTTTTTAGTTGATTTTTCAACATCAAAAATGCATCAATTACTTTTTATAATATTAGTCAACAAACTCGAAAATGAATTATACAAATAAAATAAAAAGCAATCAATAAAAAATGAAAATAATATATATATATATATATATATATATATATATATATATATATATATATATATATATATATATATAAATAAAATAAATAACAAATAAAAAAAAATATATTTTTCATCGGGTGTGTTAATTTCCTTTGATTTTTGGTCTATTAATTTATTAATTAATATAATTAAATATTTAATCAATACAATTAAATGTCTAATGGGCGATAAAACAATGAAAATAAAATTAATTGTATTGATAATTTACTATATTTTATAGTAAAGGGTTTTTCAATAAGAGCGCTACAAAAGTTTTTTTCAAGGATTTTTCAACAGGGACGCTACAAAAGTAGAGCGACAGGCACAGCAATCGACGCCATTTTTCTTGCCGCTCTTTTGACATTTCTCTTCAGTAAGGTTTGCCATTTCATGATGAAAAGATATACGAGCCAACAACTAGTCGAAATTATTAAAATTTACTACGGAATTTCGAATTCGTATATCTTTCCATCATGAAATGGCAAACCTTACTGAAGAGAAATCTCAAAAGAGCGGCAAGAAATATGGCGTCGTTGGGTGTCCCTGTCGCTCTACTTTTGAAGCGTCCTTGTTGAAAAACCATTTATTTAATTGGATTTACCTATTAAATTAATAGTTTATCCTATTGACTAATTTCAATAGTAAAAACTATTTAATTATATGGTATTATTTTTCTGAGTATGTTCAGACATGTCTACTATAGTAGGCAAAACGAATTCAAAAACTATATTTGCAGTCTATGCCGTTTCAAAATCGTTCGGTTTGATGAAATTCTAAAATTTTACTCTACAAGGGTTATAAACATTGATATAAAAACCATTTTAGAATTTAAATTAATGCTTTTCAAACGAAAACAAAAAAACTTTTACTAAATAAACTTGTTCTATGGTTAGACACAAACTCATCTACCACACAACTATATATCTACTAATGCCGATAAACGCACGCAGTTTCATGCAAAAGTTATATCTCAATATATTGACTTTGATTCTATTTGGCATTGAGTGGGGGGGTTATTTTGAAAGGGTTCTGACTATAACGCAATACCAGGATATGTGAAGTGGTAATGTGCTGTGACTACAGCCGCGCCGCGTCTGTTTTCAAAGCATTGAGAATGATTTCTGGAATTTTGTATTGAATTGCGAATAGTTTTTTTTATTAGGATTTTACATTCATTCAAATGCATATGCAAAATTGATTTCAATGAAATGTGAGCTTTTGTCTAATGAAACAAAAAGAAAAAAATAAAATGCAGCTGAAAGCATTTGTGGTTTATAAAAGAAGGAGAGATAATACCAGTGAGAATAGGTGAATTTTCAGTTTTAATCAAAAGCATCTGAGAGCTGTATTGTTTTTGAAAATATAAATGTTGAAAAGTTGTGAGAAACAAAGGAAATTTTTAAATTGTAATAAGCCAATTTTTGTAATTCGTGATTGTAGGTTTTATGGATATTTCTTTATCTTAATTAAAAGATTATAGAATATCTATAAATAATATAAAAACAAATAGAAATATTACTTAAATTACTAAAACAAAGTATATTCAATACAATTGCGTTTTATATCATTTTATAGACAAAGAGGCCTATTATACTAAAACCCAAGTTTTTCTTTAATTAAATTCCATCTCATTTTATGGACAATACAAGTTTTACACAAATTACCTTTTTCAACCATTAAACCTAGCTCAATCTATAGATTTGACTGATCCCCTTCAGCTGATGGTTAATTTAAACAATACTAAATAGTTTTCAGTTGCCAAAAGGATCAACTCTTGGGGTCAGGACTAAAACAACAAACGCGCAGCACACACAGCATTTACCGAATTACTTAACAAAAAAACAAACAAATCTACAAATGAGCCACAATTTTAATTTAAACTTTCAATAATAAAAAAACAACAAACACAAAATTCTGCAGTACACCAAAAATACGCAGCAGTCTAAAAAAAAGCAAAAGTATAAAAAAAAATAATACAAACAAAAAGTGACTGAAAACAGGTAGTAGTTGTTGAAATATTTTAGCAAAAAGAAGTTTTATATAAAACAAAACAAGAACCGTAAAAGCGAATTTAATCTAAAAAGTTTTTAATGCGCTTTTAAATTGATTGCCCCACGCAACGCCAGCCAGCCAGCGCCAGCGATTACAGTGCATTTTTGCCACCAACAGCAGTTGCTGCTGCAACTTGTTGTTGCGAAGGCAACAGTGCTGCAATTTACTTGGCTAAAAGAAGCAGCAACAAAGGGTGCTGCTGCTGCTGCTGTTGCTGTGTGGGGTGTTTAACTCTGTGGAGGTCGCTGCTACAATAAATGCTTTAAATGAAACCTGTTGCATGTTGATCCTTGTTGCAGCCAACCACCAACAACAACAGCAGCAAGTGTTATTTTAATATTTTCTTAAAATTAAAATTTACTTTTTTGTTTTAGTTTTATTGTTGCCAACAATTGTTGCGTTTGTCGTGCTTTTATGCTTCCTCTCTACTACTTTTACTCTTTGGTGCCACTCACAACTCGTTGAACTGTTTGTTCTAATTTGTTGCCACAATTCAAGACACAACAACTATTCAATTTTGCAAAAACTTTGTCTTCGTGCCATTGAGCCATTGAGCCCTTGTGCATTCAACGGATTCGCTTGCCGTCTCCTGCGAGACCCCCTTAGAAATGATTTTTCAACTTGTGCTCACAAATAGGGTAAATTAGGATCATGTGTTGTAAGTCAAAAATAATTTTATTCTAAAATCAAAGATTTTATTTTATTGTAAATCTATTGTTTTACTGATTTCTATATATCTTTGCGTATTAGTTTTTATTTTTTTTTTTTTTTTTACATTTTAGGAGCATTTAAATGATAAAAGCCTATTTTTTCATGTATTTAGCAAAAGGTATGAATCTTTTTTGTAGTTTATTTTTCCGTTATTTAACATTATTTTGTATAAAACAAATTTTGTTTTAATTTAAAATTTGAAGTTTTCATTTTAGGAGCATTTGAACTATGAAACTTAATTTACTGCATTTTTTGTTTTTTTTTTTACAAAATTTCTGAATTAAAATCTGCTATATAGTTAATTTTTCTGATATTTTTTATTATTTATATTATGTATGTATTATTAAAAAGTTTTTGTTTAACTTCAAAATCATTTGTAGTTTTCATTTTAGGAGCATTTCTATTATGAAAGTCAATTATTCCAATTATTGAACTTTTAACAAATATGTTGTATTAAAAACTGTTTTATAGTTTATTTTTTTGCTATTTAAATCATTTGAATTTTCATTTTTAAGAGCATTTTAATGGACTTTCATAATTGAAATGCTCCCAACTACAAGTTTTTGAACATAAAAAATATATATAGTAATTGAAATCTGTTTTAGAGTTTGTTTTGTGATATTTTATGTTATTTGGTATAAAACAGTTTTTGTTTTACTTTAATATCATTTGGACTTTTCATTTTAGGAGCATTTGAATATTTTAAGTCTATTTTCAAGCTTTTCAATATTTAACAAAAATAGTATATTAGCATCTCTTTTGTAGTTTAATATTCTGGTATTTTATGTTCTGATCCATATTATGGTTTTTGTTTTACTTTTAAATTATTTGTAGTTTTCTTTTTAGGAGCATTGCAATAATGAAAGTTCACTTTTTCAAGTTTTTGAATTTTAAACAAAAATTATGAATTAAAATCTTTGCCATTGTTCATTTTTCTGCTATTTTATGTTGTTTGCTAATATACAATTTTTGTTTTACTTTAAAATAATTTGTATTTATCATTTTAGAAGCATTTGAATTGTGAAAGTTCACTTTTTCAAGTTTTTGATTTTTTAACAAAAATTGTAAATTCCAATCTTCTTAAAAATTTATTTTTCTGTTATTTTAAATTGTTTTCTATAAAACTAACGTTGTTTTAATAAAAAATCTTTGCTACTTTTCGTAATATTCCAGTTTAAAGCCAAAATTGTTATATTACCCGGCTTTACCGTTGGCAGCAGCACCACCACTTGTTGTTGCTCTTGTTATCTCTTCATTTAGTTTTGTTTATTTTGTTGTTTTCATTTTATACAATTTTTGACTTTTAGTTGCAAAGTTTGTCTACGCTGCATAGAAATCGAGTTGGGATTTTGCTCTAGATATTTCTATCACTACTCTTTCTATACATATACCACAGAAATAAAAAAAAAAAAAAAAACAAAAGCTTTCATTGAGACTTTCACATGTCAGTGGTATCCTTTTTTTCTACCCGGCACTACAAACTATCGCTACTAACTCGCTCGATTATGGGACTAAAAAGTAGAACCAGCAGCAGCATCGGCAGCAGTAGAAAACTTGCACAGTTTATATAATTACGAAAAGTTTTACCGCTTCTGCTTTTTGCGTCAGAGTTAATGAAATATTTCCATTTAGTGTAAAATTTTCAAATTTCTGCGCAAAGTTTTACTTTTCAGTTCAGAGTAAAATAAAGAAATTATTAGGCTAATTATTTGGTAGTCACTGATGATTCATTTCATTCAGTGCTCTTTCAGTGAGCTGCTACTTTTGTTGCTTTGTCACAAACAAAGTAGTAGAAAAGTGGAGTGTTTGGGGACCTTTGTATTGCATGCACGCACTGCATTCAAATTTTGACAGTCAAATAAACTTACAAAACTCTATTTTTCAAAGGAACAAAGTTACTATATGATAGTACTATATGCAATAAAACATTATCATTTCATGTCATCAATTTGATATGCAGATAAACTCATAAATATCAAGATAACCACACAAAATATTAAATAATAAATTCACTTTGATAACAGACAGTTAGATAATAAAGTGCCTATATTAGAGGCTGCTGTGCTAACTTGACATAAATTATCTAATCAGTGAACACAAAAAAAAAATCGATTTCACAAATAGACATATTATACGTAAATTTACATATTCCACACAATTTAGGGCACACATCTGTTGGAAATTCGACTATTAGTAGTATCACTGATAGCACAACTAATCAAAAAGATAATGATAATGAAAATTACTATAACAGGCAACAAAAGTGTAGATTTTATCAGATAAAGTCAAAATTTTTAATGGAAATATATGAGGATACTCGAAATAATTAGATCTATCGTGATTAAATATTCTCCCGAATACCATAAACAAATTGTAAAAAGTGTTCATTTTTATTTGAGTACAAAATTTTCGCTTGGGGGAAAACTCTTTCTGCCTGATAAGGCTGAATAAGTTTTTGAATCCGAGGAAAGGGATATTTTTGGGATATTTTTATAAAACCATATAATAACTGAAAGTAATAATAAAACCAGTTGGGAAGGTAAGATCACATGGGAAATTTTAAAGTAGGTGTTATTATGATAGTTAGGATTATCAAAATTATAGTCGGTCTAAGCCGACTATAAATACCCTACACATATGTGTGGTTACCACTCAAAGTGATATATAGATCACCAAGGTATACGAATCCTGAAAATAACTACAAACATTCAATCGCTGAAGAATTTCCATTCATTTGATACCCATATTTACAAATGGGTAGGTGTACCGAATTTCGATTTTTTTTTTTGTGAACCACAAGTCTTTTCTCCGGAAAACTTTATTATCATGTATTTGAGCATGATGTCAATATATATTTGACCAAAAAAGTTTACCTAAGCACGTATACATAAAAATTGATCTTTATATGTACATTTTATATGAGGTATTTGAACATAAGTGGTCGGATCATAGGTCACAATGGACCGATCTCGCCAATTTTTTCGCACATACAGCGTAGGTATATTAGTAATCTAAGTTATAAGTTTCATTTTTCTAGCTCTTCAATTTTAAAAGTCTTAGGGATTTCAACAGACAGACAGACAGACGGACAGACAGACGGACAGACAGACAGACGGACAGACGGACATCGCTAAATCGACTCAGGAGGTCATGCTGATCAAGAATATATATACTTTTCCATACCGGAGATGCTTCCTTCTGGGTGTTACAAACGGCGTACCAAACTGAATATACCCTTTCACTCTTAGTGTAGGGTATAAAAATACTGTCTATTACACAGCACAAAAACTATTCGAAATCGTAGTGTGATTTTCTGATGTTCTTCATGATTCTAATCAGAACCTCATAAAGTGTTTTTCAATAAGAGCGCTACAAAAGTTTTTTTCAAGGGTTTTTCAACAGGGACTTTACAAAAGTAGAGCGACAGGGACAGCAAACGACGCCATATTTCTTGCCGGTCTTTTGACATTTCTCTTCAGTAAGGTTTGCCATTTCATGATGGAAAGATATACGAGCCAACAACGAGTCGAAATTATTAAAATTTACTACCGAAATTCGAATTCGTATATCTTTCCATCATGAAATGGCAAACCTTACTGAAGAGAAATGTCAAAAGAGCGGCAAGAAATATGGCGTCGTTTGCTGTCCCTGTCGCTCTACTTTTGTAGCGTCCCTGTTGAAAACCCCTTGAAAAAAAACTTTTGTAGCGCTCTTATTGAAAAACCCTTTACTTTGTTTTTTGATATTGCCTAAAGTTTATGAATTATTACCTAAAATAAATATATGGTAATTGTCGTATTTTGTATTTTGGACTTTTACAGATTCTCTAAGTGTTCTTTAACTGTGTACTTTTGTATTTTATTAAGAATACTTTAGCTAACATTTTAAAATAAACCCAATGAAATATTGATGGATCTAATGAAAAGTATAAGAGGTCAAATAATGGGTACATCTCAAAATTAATATTTTTTGCGTTTGACTGGTCATAACTTTGGTGAAATCTATTAGAATTTCATTGGGTTTAAATAAAAATATTAAATTAATATTCTCAATGGAATAAAAAAGAAATCAGAAAGAAAATTCAAATTGCGAAGAAGTCAGACTTCAAATTATATAAAAAAAATACCATATTTACATTTTTTTTTTGTTTTACGTAATTACTAAAAAATGGTATGTAATATAAAAAAAAAAAACTGAACCTAAGAGCTTGATTATAATCTTGAAGTCCATAAGAACATCACACACAAAAAAAAAAAACATACTATAAAATTAATAGTTTTTTTACTATTAAAATTAAAGGGTAAATACCATTAAATAACACAAAATACTATTAAATACAATTAAATTGTTTTTGTGTTTGTATGCAAATATTTATTTAATATATCGTCGTTGTAGAACGAAAAGTCACCAAAAACATTTTTATGAAAAACGTAAATTTCGAATTTGTTGCTTAATATTATAAAAATTAATTGATGCATTTTTAAAGTTGAAATATCAATTGGTAGATTTACATTTTCTTATCATGTGGTAAAAAAAATGAGATCATCGATTAAAAACTCACAGATTTATAAAGATTTTTGTAAATGAATATTTGGCATTTTGAAAATGTATTTGCTGACTTTTCGTTCTACAACGAATAATTATCCTATTGACAAATTTTAATATGATATTTTTATGAGTGTACTACCATGATAGTCCTTCATTTGTTGTGTAAAGTGTTATTAGGTTTTTCACCATTTGAAGGGAGTTGATAAATTCCAATGTAAACTTTAAGAGTTCTTCAAAATACGAAAGTGTTTCCAAACAGAGGGGTTACTCTGTAATGCGATTCGAAAGTGATATTACATCCGAATAAATGGTACTTTGGTAGTGTGACTTTCGCATTTAAATTTGGAACTTTCGTATTCAAATTCACAAAGTGACAACACGTCTACCTTCGCAATTCCTTTAGATTGTATGCATTTTCCTTCGTACCGCATTGTTCTTCGAATTAAAATGACTTTCGTATCGCATTAGCTTTCGAATCGCGATACATAGTAACCCCACTGTATATAGAAAAACTCCTGAATACGTGCTAAACTTCGGTAATACAAATAAAATATTATAGTATCAACCACAAAAAGGACAATGCACAGCAGCGAATTTTACAAACAAAGCAAAATCGCAAAAACAACAGATATAAGAACACGTGTTCATTGATTTTGGAAAGAAAAAAGAGCAAGAACTTTTTTGAATTTAAGAATTTAATTTCTGCATACTAAGAATAATTCTACTTAGTTAATTTCGGATACCTAAGAATTTAATTTCTGCATATTAAGAATAATTCTACTTAGTTACTTTTTTTTTTACAACTAAGTAGATCTATTTCTTAAAAGTCTGAATTTTCCGTATATCTGTATATCACTCCGTATACTTCTTGAATCCTTCTGTATATAAGAGATTTTTTTTGTTGCCTCAGTGTATGGCATCTTAAATGGTACAAATTCTAAAGACGTTTTAGAAAAACTGCACCCAGTTTCAATGTTGTTAACGCTATAAGAACATCTTAAAGATGTACAACATGTAGTATTAATGCTGGCACTAGTCTAGGTCTCGTTAGTCGTTGGACGCCGTTGAATGCATTAAATATTTTAATTACAGTTTGTTGTGGTTTTTACATTGGTGTTGCATACATTTAGGCATATGAGCGATATTTATTTATTTATAAGACACCAAAAGCAACAATAGAGACAATAACAATGAAAAACCACAACAAACAAAACATAAACTGACAACGTCAGCAGCTATTTTAACAGAGGCAAGCAACAAACACTGAGGACTGAAGACAGACGACGACACAGGAAACGGAAATTCCTTTGGGCAACCTTAGCACAAAATTCTGCAAGGCAGCACTATGCAGAGCATCGTTACCCTTAATGTCACCTTACCCGACCCTATAATCTATACTCCATATAATATATATGGTGCATAGCATATACAGGACAACTTTAGGCTATAAAGCATACCCGTTTGTTGGGAAGGTGACAACGGAAGCTGTTGCAGAGCCGTGTAACGGGTAACGTTAACGGTAACGGAAATGTGTGCATATTTAACAAAAGCCTTTAAAATATGCCGACGCGACACCTAGCGTCAGTTTAAGTGCTTAAATATTTGCACTTGGTGTAAAAGGCATTGAAGCGCTTCATAGCGCAAAAAGGAAACACTTTAAAGGTGCTTAAAATCTACAAAAAAAAGTAGAAGCAGCATCCTTTTCTATGCTACATATATTTTTTTTTATTGACACCGCTCATAACTCTTGTAATACGCAGCAACTTTATAGATCGTAAAATCAATGTTTGTCTTTATTGCCGACACTTGAAGTGATGTGCCGCGTTGTTTGTGCCTTAAAATGCTTTGTCAACCTTTATCAAAAAAAAGGAAACCCCTTTTTTTTTGTTTTATTTATTTTATTTTATATTATAAATGAGTTTTATGCAACTCATGTTGTTTATAAAACAAACCAAAAAAAAAGTACGTCTAATAATTATAATACCGCATGTTAAGCACCCTTCGGCCGCATTTGCTCTAACCAAACGTACCTCCTGCCATGCCAACTAACTAAGCTGCACGTCGTGCGACAGCATTAATGCTAATCAACTGGTTACATTTTTGTCTAGTGCGAGTATATGGCACAGACAGCTAGTTAGAGCTACCTTTTCCAAGCAGCAACAAGGTGTAACTTTTGTCAGAGACCGAGTTGAGTTTGTTATAGGTTTTTTTTTTTTGGGGGCAGTTCATTGTAAAGTTTGAGCCCGCCGCCCGGAGGTTTCCAAACAGACGAACAGTTTCATGTTTTCTTTTTGGGGGTTTTGCGCTGTTTGTACCACGGCTTATGCTGGCTTAATGTGGTGTATTTTTAAAAATTTATGACAGTTGAGCGCGCTTTAACCCTTTTAGTAAGTTTATTTTTTATGCACTTTACAAAAGGGGCTTTGTTTTTTTTTTATTTTTTGGAAGTATTTTATATTGTGACTAATTAAAAATTTATGCAAAATGCGCGCCAGTTTTAATGAAGCCACTGAAATTGGAAAATCCCTACAATATATAGATTTTATGTTGTAAATAAAAAATTAATACTTTTGCAATTTGCAATATAATCAAAGAAACTACACAAAAACACATGTCAGAAACTCTACTCTACGATTTTATGTTTTAAATGTAAATATCATGTGTGTGTGTGTGTTTAATTAAAATACCAAGAAAACAATGTGTATTGCATGCAAATTGCTAAGCATCTTAGTAGAAATTCAGTGGTGTTGTAAGCAAAAGTATTTGGGAAAAACAAAATCAATTCCAATTTCAATTAAGCAGAATGAACACTATAAAGGTACATAAAAAATATTGCAAACATTCAATGCATATTTGTAGTAAATGCAAATAATTGATTAAATTACATTTATTTTTATGTTATTTGAAATTTTTTTTTTTCAGAAATCGTTGTTTTTAGCAAATATATTTTATATTATTTTTATTGCTAATACCACAGCCGTTCTATTAAGCTATATATTGTATTGGGGAAACAAACAGAAGCAGAGTTAGTTCAGTTTAAAGTCGTTTAAATAGAGTTAAACTATTTCTGCTGCTTGCTTTTGGTAATGGTTATTAAAATATTAAGGTATCTATCAATTCGAAATGCAGATATTAAACTTATTTCAAAGCCAATACTACAGCCGATCTTTTTTGCTATATATTGTATTCGAAATGTAAACAGAACTAAAGATAGCTCTGTGCAAAGTGGAACATATAAATTTAAAGTATTTTTGGATGGTTTTTTTAACGTTTAAATGAGTATTATTATTTAAAAAAAAACCGATATCAAATTTTATATCGAAAATCGCTGCTTTTAATACAACTATTTTATAATTTTTCTATTGCTTATACCACAGCTGACATTTTAAGCTATATATTGAATTGGGGAAATAAACAGAAGCAGAGTTAGTTCAGTTTAAAGTCGATTAAATAAAGTTAAACTATTTCTGCTGCTTGCTTTTGGTAAAAGTTATAAACATTTTAAAGAATCTATCAATTGTAAATGCAAATATTAAATAAAACGACACTATTTTAATCTTATTTCGAAGCCAATACTACAGCCGATCTTTTTTTGTTATATATTGTATTCGAAATGTAAACAGAACGAAAGCTAGCTCTGTTCAAAGTGAAACAAATAAATGTTCAGTATTTTTGGAAGCTTTTTTAATAAATATTATTATTGTATAAAAAACGATATATGAAATTTTTTATCGAAAATCGCTGCTTTTAATACAACTATTTTATAATTTTTCTATTGCTTATAACACAGTCGACATTTTAAGCTATATATTGAATTAGAGAAATACACAGAACTAGAATTAGTTCAGTTTAAAGTCGATTAAATAAAGTTAAACTATTTCTGCTGCTTGCTTTTGGTAAAGGTTAATAACATTTTAAAAAATCTATATATTGTATATGTAAATTTTAAAAAAACGCTGCTTTTATCAAAAACTATTTTAATCGTATTTCGAAGCTAATACTACAGCCGAATTTTTATGATATATATTTTATTCAAAATGTAAATAGCTCTGTGCAAAATGAAACACATAAATTTTAAGTATTTTTGGATAGTTTTGTCAACGTTTAAATGAATATAATATTATATATATATATTTATTATTGTAAAAAAACCGTATATCAAATTTTTTATCGAAAATCGCTGCTTTTAATACAACTATTTTCTAATTTTTTTATTGTTTATACTACAGTCGACATTTTGAGCTATATATTGTATTCGGGAAATAAAGACAACCAGAGTTAGTTCAGTGCAAAATGAAATAAACAACATTATGCTATTTTCAAAAGCATAGATAATTTTATCAGAATATTATTAATAAAAAAAAAAAATTAAAATAAAACATATTTCATTATTAAAGATTTTTAACATATTTTAAATAATGTTTGTCGTAAATATAAGAAGAATCAAACAAAAAAGGAAATTATTACCAATTTAGTGCAATATATATTAAATACTAATTTTCAAATTTTCTTTGCGTGTATATTGCTATATACATAATCAATAATAGCACAAAACCCATTTATTTATTGAAACCCCAGTTAGAGCTAAGTAAAAGGGATACTCTGTACATTGAATGCAAACTAAAGACGTCTCAAAGATGGTTTTATTTATGCACTAACATCTGTTCTTTGTGCAGAAATTAAGTTTTTGTTTTAATTATTGTAAAATTGCTTGAAAATATTTAAGTTGTTTTTATGTTAAATACTGTAAAAACTACAGCTTTACCATGTGTATTGATTTCTCTTATAAATCGTTAATAATTCTGCCCAATTAATAAAAGTTGGCCGACAAAACTTTGCCTACGACGAAAACTTTGCAGAATCACAACTCCCCCACACACTGTTTGAAAAGCAAACTCTTTCTTTAATTTTGTTAATATACAGAGGACGACTCGACGACCTCGAGAAATAAAGCAAGTCAAAGTTTTCAGCAACACTGACTGAACGTTAACTTGTATTTGTTACAAATAATAAGTAAAATGAGCGAATGGCAGGGGTGCTACGTAGTGACTTGGTCTATTTTGTAGTCAAGTTTATTTGCTTGTGACCGTATCCGTCGTCGCGGTACAAATTCCCCCGCAATTTAATGCCATTTGTAGCAAAATCTTGTTGTGATTTTTGTGTGGCGTGTTGCAGCGGTGGGGGACACTTTTGCGAAATTACATTTCAATTTGTTGGTATGACCTACCGCCAAGCAGGCCAAGTAGTACCACCATGACCGGGGCATAATTAGCACAACGCCTGTCGATATTGACTGCGACCCAGCAACCAACATCGCTGCCGAAAACAAGTGCTTGACAAACAAAAACAAAACATTTGGAAAATGTACAAAATTTCGGCATAAAACAAAAACAAACTTGGTAACTCGGTGCACAGCGGCAAAAATGTGGCTTCAAGTTCCGCGAGGCAGTACTTGGAAGCTGGACAAGGGGGTGTGGAATGTGCTGTTAGTGATTGGCAACAATTCGCAATTGCTTTTAAGCGCTTTGGCGGCTATCATTTTCATTTTAGCATCTTAACGCATAGCAATAATTCGTGTAGGGGGGCACCCACAGTTCATAGGGCAAAACATAGGGTAGCTTTGTGTAATGAGTAGGCAATGATTTTCACATTTTGTTGATTTCATTGTTTGCTCATTAAGTAACGAGGGGGAAGGATGGATGAAAGCAAGGCGTTGGTTAATTATGGGTGTGGCACAAAAACTTGACAACTTGGCAGTGCTTTTAAAAACAGGTAGGGGGTCCATACCGTACTGACGTTAATTGATATGAACGTCGATTTGTTGCGGTTCATATAAAATAGGTCGCTAGAGCTATAGTTGTAGCAAGCATTGATTTGGTTAAGGGTTGCAGTAGAGCTTTAATAGGGTTAAATTCACGGACAAAAGATTTCTATGCGTAACTCAAGTACTTAACAATTATGTTAATTAGAGAGCTTTTGAATATTTAAAACACAAGATTTTTCATTAAATTAGCAAAATAACCACAACTTACGCTAGTGCCAGAGTTTTCAAAACAGCTCGTAGTACTCACCTGAAAATAGAAATAAAATATATATTTTAATAATATATTTAAATTTTAAAAATCCTTTAAATAGCTGTCAAAGCATTGCAGGTTAATCAGCACACATCAATCAATCAAATATAAAATTAATTAATTGACGAAACCATAAAGCCTATGACGATTTAATAATTATAATATTTATGCTGCACATCAAAAAAAAAATATTTATTTGATCACCGACCGAACGACCACTGATAAAATCCCATTCTAATTAAGCGATAAACAAGCGCAATTAAGTAATTAATAAATTCGCAATAATTACGTACAATACATAAGCAATTAATTATAGTATACACTGAAATACATTTGCACAAAGGCATTAAGACACCCACAGACACATCACGCAGCACGCAGTTGATATGTATTATTTGATGATGTGCCATATAAAGTGACATTAAAATGCAAAAATCCTACGCACGTCCATTGGACCCAACGTACCGAGGACCAAGAACCCAACCACAACACAGCGACCCAAAGACCCTCAAACCCCGAACCACGAGTTGCATGAATAATAAAACAAACCACTCAGTCAGTCAGCAGCACACACGGGCACCAACTACTAAACTATAGCATAATATAGAGTGTGAGTTCAGGATAAATAGGCGGTAATAATACAAGTCGAACAATACCACTTAGGCTTTAAAAAACTAATGACTACTTTGCAAAATTAATCGTGGTTCATTGCCTGCATTTATATTTATGTGTGTGAGTAGTGAGTGATTGAATGTGGTATAAAATATAAAAAAAAAGTATAAACTTTATATTCTCCGCATTGAAAAATGTTTGTGTTTTATGCGCGCGCCTTTGAATGTGTTAAGTCTTTGGGGATTTTTAATGTTGAAATAGATTTTCCCCTAGGTAATGTGTCAGAAACAATTCAACAAATACCAATTAGTTATGCGCAAATCTAGAAATTTTGGGATAGTGAGATAGAGAAGCAAAGAAATTTATTAAAATCCATATATATATTTGAAAACATATACAGCGAAAAAAAAATCGACGTAAATATAACAACCGATATTAATTGCATTCATTAATTAATCCAGCAATGAAATTCACTAATTTAATAAAAACATTTGCTATTCTTCACTAATTCAGCAATTTCTTTTGCTAATATGAATATTTGTACGTAAAATATATTTGCTAAAACTCAGCCGACTAAATTATTTGCTGCATTGACGTACAGAAATTCATATTATCGAACGCAATTGCTGAATTAACGAAGAATAGCAAATATTTGCATTAAATTAGTGAAATATTTCTTACTTAGGGAATTATCTAAATATCATTGGATAGTTAGTTAGATAATTCCCTAAGTAAGAAATAATTCAATAATTTAATGAAAACATTTGATATTCTTCGTTATATAAACAATTTCGTTCGCTGATATGAATATTTGTACGTCAATGCAGCAAATAATTTAGTCGGCGAAGTTTTAGCAAATATAATTGCTGAAACGGCGGCGTCGACTATTTAATTTGCTGCATTGACGTACAATTATTCATATTAGCAAACGACATTGCTGATTTAACGAAGAATAGCAAAAGTTTTCATTAAATTAGTGAATTTAATTGCTATATTGATTAATGAATGCAATTAATAGCGGCTGCTATATTTATGTCGATTATTTTTTACGATTATAATTATGGGGCAGAATATTAATGAATATTAATGAAATCAGTTCTTCAAAGATTTTTTAAAATTTATTTTGTAATTAATTTAGAAAACATAAAAATTGTGTAGAGATTTTTTGTAAAACTAACATATTTTTACAATGTAATTCTCTTTTAATTGAAATAAAGTTGGATACTTTATGCCACAGGCAGAACTCAATTTTACTATAATATATGTCAAATATATGGCTATTTTCAGGGGTACCGGACATTATATTTGTATGCTTAAAAAAAAAATCTCGAAGGAAAATTAATTAACACAATCTTTATTGATGATTGTGCATATATTGTAACGCCCCTTAGGAGGCGTGTCCGGTATGGAAAAGTATATATATTCTTGATCAGCATCACTACCCGAGTCCGTTTAGCCATGTCCGTCTGTCTGTCTGTCTGTCTGTCTGTCTGTCCGTCTTGCTGTCTTGCTGTCTTGCTGTCCGAATACAGAATAACTTGAGAAATACTGATCAGAATGCGATGAAATTTCGTCTCAATATATTTTAGCCAAAAGTAGGAACTGAGTTTGAAAATGAGCCAAATCGGTCAACGGACACGCCCACCTCCCATACAAGTCACTTTTATATAACTCTTTCGGAACTAATATAT
Organism: Dryomyza anilis; assembly: GCA_951804985.1. NCBI lineage: Eukaryota > Metazoa > Arthropoda > Insecta > Diptera > Dryomyzidae > Dryomyza > Dryomyza anilis. The sequence goes on along the minus strand of OX638132.1, from coordinate 88,448,415 downwards.
CGAAAAGTATTCATGGTATAGTTATAAAATTTTAAACGTATTGTTAGAATTCACCTAAAAATATGTGGTCCAAAAATGGGCGTGATCCGCCCACTTTTTTTTTCATTATTTCCCGGGTTTTCATGAATAATATTCTGAGGGTGGGGAGGTTCAGCATAATTAAAAGGTATGCAATTAAATATCCCACATTAATATCCCCATCAAAGGTGTAGGGTATTCCATAGTCGGGCCCGACCGACTATAAAAATCCGCCCCATGTGACCGAACTTACCCATGTGACCTAACTTTCCCAACTCGTTTTTTTTTATTTTTATTTTATTTTAATTATTTGAAATTCGTGTGGGCAAACGACGAACGAATTGTCTGTTATTGCACACGACGGACGACTGTGAAAGAGGTATAAAAATATACCCAAGCAGTCCCAAGTATTTGACCGAAACGAGTTAATGAGAGAAATACATAGTGATGCCAACTAATTGAGCTTTTGTGCTTTAGTGGGGCTTCCATCTCATCATCAGCAAAATATTTTTGTGACTCTTTTAGTTATTTATTTAAATGCATATTTTTCTTGAAGTTGTGGGCAATTCTCTTTAGTTGTTATAACTAAATAATGTTCATATTTATAATACCTTTTCTAGATCTAGGTTATAAGAAGAGAAAATATATAAAAAAAAGAAATAACTTTTTATTTATAAAAAGTTATATTTCGTCGTTGTAGAACGAAAAGTCACCAACTAATATTGAACTCATCATTCAAAAATTGGAAGATATATAAAGAATTTTGTAAATGAATAATTGTCATTTTGAAAATGTAGTTGGTGACTTTTAGTTCTACAATGACGATTTGTAAAAAAAGTATAAAAGATTTTTTTCCAAATTTTCTTTTTTTATTGATATTTTTTTATTTTTGAAAAAATATATTTATTTGGCGCAATTTTTTTTCGACAACATTTTTATTCCAACTTTTTTTTTGTTAGGAATTTTTTTTCCGAATATTTTTTTTATTTTTATTTTTTGTTTTTTTTTTTTATTTTCGAATAGAATATTTTTATGTTTAAAAAATTTTCATTAGATTAATAAATTCATAAATGTGTTAATGGAGACAATTTTTTGTTTGTAAATTTGATGTTTAAGAGCATCATATTTATTATGAACAACAAAAAAAAAATACGATTTTAAATAATGATGAAAATAGTTTTCTTAATGCAAAAAAATTCATCATATTGATGTTGAAATTCATAACATTGATGAATTATTGTTTTTTCTGTGTTGTCCAACTTCTACGAAATATATTTCTGAGTGCAATCAATACATGATTCTATTATTTCTAAGAAATTATCAAATCTCTTAAATTATAGGCAATAAAATAATATATTTCAGAAATTACAAAGGAATTTTGCTTAGGCATTGAATTACAACATCCGTCGTTCATTGGTTAAGTTCAAATTTCTAAACTAAAATGTATTAAGTATGCCAAATATCATTATAATATTAAATTAAAATTAATATTAAATTGCAGAAAGCATTGTTTTGCAATATACAAAATATACATAATGCCCATTGACTTGATGAAATTTAGGCAAATAATTTGAATAATTTATGCCTCATTTAGGGGGGACGCTACAATTACAGATTGCATGCATTTGCAATGCATATTTGATCAATTATTGATTTGTCAACAGCATTTAGTAGCAACGGTCTCTGAGGGATTTAAATTTTGTTAAACTAATGGAAATAAATCAAGTTTTCATGAACTGACGACCGAATGACTGCCTGTGCATTCAAAACTAATTCCGAAGTAGAGCTGCCATAAAATCGCATTGACAAATTTCAAGAAATAGGCATTAAATTGTATCAATCTATTAAATCGAATAAGGCTACAATTTGAAATTACTTTGTATAGAACTAAACTCTTGAAAGCAGCAGCAACAGCAGTAGCAAGTGAGACAAATACGGAGACGGTACATGGCAGAATTTGGATAGGTAAACTGAAGAAAAAAAAATTCAAAGTGGCTTTAAGAGCATGACAAACATGCAAAATCCACAAAAACGGTAGTGCAATGGCATAAAGCAAATTTGCAAAAAAGCAAAACTTGTGATGATGATGCTGCTAACGGAGGACAGACGCCAAGAACGAGCAACTTAGCAGCTCAGTTATGCAAATGATTTGGCCAAAAGGTCCGGACGGTCGTTCGGCCGTGCTTAAAACGCATTGAAAGCCAAAAGTGCATTTGCGACAACATTGAAAACAAAAACAGTGTAGACAAAAAAAAAAAAAAAAAAGAGAAGTCAAAGGATACAACACAAGAATCAAATTCATGGAAGGGTCCTGTAGCTTATGCTAAATTTTGAAACAACGAAGAATCACAAAAAAATCGGTTGTTGCAGCAGCAATGCTGCGGCTGCTTGTTGCTGCCTCTGTTGCTGAGTGATAAAATGAAGACAAGCAGCAGCTGCTTTTGCTACTGCTGCTGCTGGTGGCACTCGCAGCCACATAATGACGAGCAACATATTTAACGTTGCAGCAACAGTTGCAACAGAGATTTTTGGAGATTTGGTAATGTTTTAAGAGGGCCTGCTGCATGCGCTGGTCGCTGGTTTGTTTGTCTGCGGCACACTTTTGTCTCGAAGAACATGGATCATGTTGTTCGTGGCGTGGCAATGTTGTTTTGTTGCTGCTGCAAATGCATTGCTGCAATGTTTAGACATTTTGCTGCAAGAGCAGCAGCATCAACCAAAATTAGCATTTTACCATGGCAGCCAATTTGAGTCAAATGCTATATGCAACGGCTCGATTGCAGCCATTTGTTACACCACAAAATGACCATCATTCGGGCGAACAAACACACACATCCAACATTGACCAACACTGACCAATAACCTAACCTAACTAACACTAAAGCAACACTACTAACCCAACAACAACCCAAGCCCGGTGACCGAACTTTTGATGGTGGCCAAAAACGTTGTTTGGCTGATGGAATTAAAATGTTATTTGGTTGTTGTCGTTGTTACTCAAGACTCAACAACAACTGTTGGCGTTGCTTCGGTGTTTAATTTGCGGTGTTGTTAGTGCAACCAGCCGGCAAAATATGTCATTTAGATGCTACTGCACCCAGAAAAAAAACACATAAAATTAATAGTTTTTACTATAGAAATTAGTCAATAGTATAAACTATTAATTCAATTGTTAAATCCTTTTAAGAACTACAAAATACTGTAAAATTATTTATGAATTTGTACTATTAAATCAATAACTGTGCAATTGTCAATTTGTAATGGGATTCTGTGATATTTTTTAGAGTGTACAGTTTTTTGACTTTTCCAGGTAGTTTTCTTAAATAAAAGTACACTTCGTCCAGTAAAATTCAGCCGCTGAATTCAGTTTAGTATGAGGTATATGAACAAAAGAGCAAAAGTGATAACACTTTAGACGTAGGGAAAAAAACTTATAAAATCAAGAAGTAAACGGAGTGATATACAACTAAATGGAAAAAATTCTTAATGCCTAGAAACAGATCTACTTATTTGTAAAAATGTGAAATAATTCTTATTATGCAGAAATTTATTTCTTAATACTCGAATACACGATAGAGAAATTGCTAGAGACAGTGAAAAAAATCTACCGTATAGTGAAGCTCTATGTAGTGTTTACACAACTCTATGAGATTTTTCACTCTATTTTGCTCTATCTCTAGCTATTTTCTCTATCGTGTAAACTCGTCCTTAGGTATCAAAAAGTAACTAAGTGTAATTATTCTTGATATGCAGAACTGTTGTGTTTTTCGATCTTGCTTTTTCTGTAATATTCGCTACTGTGCATTGTTTTGCGTAGTTTGTTGTCTGTTTGTTGGTGTGTGATAACTAAGAACAAAATGTCTGAATATCTAGAAAATTGCAGTTAGTTACTTTGAACAGCCAGACAGGCACACTATCAAACAGATGACAACCTCGCAAACGAGCGAATATTATAGACAAAGACGGATCGATGAAAACAACAACAGATACATGAACACGTGTTATTTTTGCGAAGAACTCAACAACAATTTTCCTAAAATCCAGTTGAATAAATCTTGTTTTATTTGCTTTCTGAATATTCAGTTAATAAATTCTATAATGTTAGTTTCTTGATACATATTAGTCAAATTCTACTATTTTTCATTTATGCCGAATTCTTCTAGAGTTTTAGAAGTTTTTTTTTGTCCTCTATGTATTAGTCCACCGATCATGCTCATTTTCAATACGATTCAACATAAGTATACAAGCAATCTAAGTTCTAAATTTCATATATCTAGTTCTATTCGTTTTCCTATAATCGTGATTTCAATAGACATGCAGACAAGAGCGGGCGGACATGAAATGGTGCTGATTGTTACAAATGACGCTGCTTGTTAGATTTTAAGTCTTAATAACCCTTCTAGTTGGTACTAAATCATTTCAGTTCTGAGCTGGGTTAAAGTGGGACATAGGGTAGTGTGGGAAATTGTAATTTTTTGACATAAAAACCATTGTCAAGTGCTTTTTAAGATGGCATCAACTTTTTCATACATGGTTTAAATGTTTAGCCTTTTATTGCATTTCGAGAACAAGTGCAAAAAAATGTTTTTGAAAGATTTTTTTAGAGTGCTTTTATTAGGAGAGTGTTATTAAAATGATCAATTGTTGGTTCTATATCTTTTGAAATACAAAAGGGTTTTGTAAATAATTTAACATTGCTTAAATGGTACTAACTTATGAACCAATTGCGATATTTGGGAAAAGTGGGAAACACTTTCTGGGTTAAAGTGGGAAACACATTCTGGGGTAAAGTGGGAAACATTATCTAAACATTGTTTGTTGTAATTTTAGTGAAAATACTGTGTTATATGAATTATTTAATTGGTTTAACTAAGAAAAATACTTCAATCTTGGACAAAAACCAATGATAAACCGCTATTTTAAAATCTTGCAACCGTAACCGATATTCCAAATGGTTTTAGTACCAGATTATGATAGTGTTTCGTATAAAATAAAAATTAAATTTCAAATTTGTCAGAACCCCTCTTGCAATGGATTAAACTAGATTATGTAGCTATTATGTGTTAATTTTTGATTGTTATTGTTTTTGTCATTTAAAAGCACAAACATTATGCTAACTAAATCCAGCGTCAGAATCAACAATGTGTCGTTGACTTGAGTTAACAACAACAAGAACACATGCAGCAAGCAGCAACAAACTTTCAAAACGGCAACAGATTTTGAGGTGAGTAGAAAGAGGAGGAGAGTAAGTTTGAACGGCATGTTGCACGCTTGGTTTATTATTAATTGATTAAGTTGCAAGCTGCTTGCGTTATCCTTGCGTTATCCTTGCACATGTTTGTTTTCACAACCAATTTTGCATTTGTTTTTGTTTTGTTTATGCATAAAATTGAGGCAAATGTTAATTTTTCGCAGTTGACAAATTTACAACTTTGTTGCTGGCAAATCCAGCAGCAGCAACAGCAACAGCAGCTATCAGCAACTTTGCGTACGTGCGTGCGTGAGTCTGTGTTAGCCACAAAAACAAGTTGTTAAGTAGTTAATATTTCATGTTGTTAGTCAGCAGCAGCAGTTGCTGTTGTTTTCAACTAAATTGCATTATGAATATGCATGCGAGCAGCAATTTTGTTTTAGATTTTTGACAAAAATGCATAAATTATGCAGTTTTTCAGTCATTTTGATTTTGATTTTCATCAGCAACACAACACAACACAATGATGTCAGTCAGAGAGCACAAAGTATCCACATCATATTTTATTCGAACAACTTCCGTTGTTATTCGGATATACCACAGAGTCAAAGGCAAAGCCAACCTTTTGCTACCAAATTGTTTCGCATTTAAATCTGAATGCATTACGGCTGACATTTGTCTGGGTTTTTACAACAAGTTGGTCGCCCAACTTTTTGGCAGTTCATAAAATATGCAAATCCTTTATTTATAGAAATGCATTAAATAAAGCCAAACCAAACCAAAAAGGGTACCTACCAACTACCAACCAACCTTATATATGTCACTGAATTTATATAGTTGTGTTTGTAATTAAAGTAAATATTTAATTTGCACTCGTCGAAATTTATGCTTTACAAATATTTTGCACTCGACGTGAAATTCGTATGAAGTTGTTATAATTTTACAGGAAATAAATTTATATACGCACAACTTTTCAGGCCAACTACAAAACACACATCGACATAATATAGACTTCGTCATCAGTGCTTTCTCTTCATCAGCATCACTACTACTTTTTACCATTTACACTTTAAATAGTGCATTAGTCCTTCGACGAAACTTCTACTTTACCCTCTTCTGCCGCCTCTTTTTCACTAGTACGCATTCTATTCAAAAATCAACCTTCTCTCATTCGTATAGTACGTTCCCATGTTGCCTGCATACGAGTCCCATGCATATTTACTACGTTCATATTTGTTGTCTAAGTACGTTCGAGCTAAGCATTCAATATTTCATATAAAATATTCCTATGTTATTCTAATAAACTTCAATCTTTTTATTACAGTTTTGGATGTCACTGGGACTCTCAAAGGTTGCCAGTCGTCAGCCAACAAACAAGTCGTGCATTGCAAATACATTTTCAAATTAAATCGAGAAGGTACTAGTTGTTCGAGTTTGTTTGAAACTTGCTTCAATGCTTGTATTTCCATGCAATTTGGTTAGTTATTTTTGGAAAATATAAGATTTTTTTTGCATAATTTTAATAATATTCAATATTTGCATTTTTATATATTTATTTTATCAATCATGTTTATTTATTTTCGAAGATTTATTCACAAAAACTAGCATAACATGCAGATTATCTATTATTTTTATAGTTTTTGTAAAATATTTTAATTTAAATGTTTGCATAATTTTATCATTTTATAATATACATGTTTAATATATTCAAAAGTACTCGATTAATATTATAAATTAGAAAGCCTTTAAATCTACCGAATTTGTCATATTTATCTTCGAATTTGTCATATTGAAAAAGGTGTTTGTCAAGCACAAAAAAATTTACATCATATTGATGAATTCCGTTCTTCAACCATTCATAATATTAATGAGTAGCCACGGTAGCTCAGTGGTTAGTGCGTTGGACTGCGAGTCGAAAGGTCCCCGGTTCAAGCCTGGACTGGGGCTAACAACATCTTTTCATATACCGCTTTTCTATACCGCGCTACCTCTCGTCAGTAAATGGCAAACCTACGAGAGTAAAACATTGCCTATGAAAAGCTCTCACCCGCCGTTCGGATTCGGCAATAAACTGTAGGTCCCACCACTTTGAGTACAAATATAACACACACAGCTCAAAATGGTGAGAGAGCTCGGCCGAAGTTCTGTACAGGACTGTAGCGCCAAACTATTATTATTATTATTATGACATCAATGTTATGAATGCGATCATAAATATGATGAACACTTGGTAACTGTCGAAAAAGTGTTTTTCAATATGATGAACTGTATGTGAAGAATATGTTTCAGTGGAAATTGCATTCGGTAAAATGATGTAACTCTTGCACAGAAAAAAAATCATCATCATATTGATGAATTTCATTCTTCAAACCATGATTCATTGTATTGAAGAACGATTCATAATATTGTTTACTACCAAACATCAATGTTATGAATTCAATATCAATTTGATGAATGACCGAAAAAAATTTGTTGAAGAATACGTTTCATCATTTTAATAAACAAATACATTAAGTACAACATGTACGTACATCATATTGAAGAATGCTGTTCATCAAACAAAATTTCAATCAAAATACTTATGTGTCGTTCATATCTCAATTTTGAAGTAGTTCTTGTATGTTATTTCTTATATAATTCTTGCTCGAAATTAGTAAAATGTTTTCTAATATATTTATTTATAGTTACATCTTTTTATATATATAAAGTTATATTTATAAAAAATATATAAAAAAAAATTTACTATTTTTTCAAAATCATTTTTTTTTTTTAAATCAAAAATTTTTATTTTATCGGATTATTTTTTTTTAGAATATTTTTTTTTTCAAAAACATAAAATTTTTTTCGGACGATTTTTTTTATTTTTTTTTTTAACTTCGTAAAAAATGTGTCCATCAATAAATACATTTAAAAAAAAATAGTTCAACAATATTCATCATATTTAATATTATATATTCATAAATATTATGAACAATTTCAAAAAAAAAAAATTTAATTTATTCATAGATATTATGATTATATTCATCAATGTGACGATTCAAATTCATTCATATTGAATATTTCATTCATCACTACGATCTACGATAGTATGAATAATTTCATATTTATATAATGAATGCATTCATTAAAATGTCATTTAATGAAATGTGGTATCAATATGATGAATCTATTAGTTGGTAGAAAAATTCATAATATTTATGAATAAATTCATCATATTGATGAATGTTTTTTTGTGTAGTTTCACAATTTGATAGCTACAAACGCAGTATTATGAATTTAAGAATTTTTATAAAAGATTATGTCATTGAAATAACCATAATGCAACATTATAGAAATGTTTGATCAGGGTCACCTTCTGAGTCGATTTAGTGATGTTCGCCTTTCGTCTGTCTGCCTGTTGTAAACATAATTACAGGAAAAGAAAAAGAGCTAGAATAATGAAACTCAGAGCATAGATTACTTGTACACCTACGCTGCCCGGTACTAAAAATAGGCATGTTCGGTCAATTGTGAACTGCGTCGAACCTATTTTGTAAATACCATCTAGGTCTAGGTTAAATATTTTGTTGAAGAACTCTAGTTACTCTACGGTAAAATGTATATATAAAAAAAATACAGATGTTCTTATAAACCGATTTGTCGTAAACTAAAAAATTCTAAGAATGCTAAAAAATGTAGCAAAATTCTTTCGTCATTACAAATTTGCAATTATTATTAGGATGCATTAAACCTGATGACCTCTCGATCTATTTAAACCGTAATTAATATCTAAATTCATTGCAGCAGTTATCAAAATTTCACTACTTCAAAAATTTCCCAGTGACCAGTGTGGGGGTTTTACTAAAAGAACTATTGAAATAATATTTAAAACTTTCTTTCGCATTTAATATTTATAATTTAATTGTTCTAATTTTCAGTTGTATCCCTGCTTTTAAATTGACTCACATTTGCGTTGTTTCCTGCAAGCCCTTGTAGGTGCTTGGTGTTGTTTTCATTGCGCTTTCAACGTTGATTCTGCTGCACAGCTCATAAACTGCGTAACTAGTGCGGATTTTAAGTTTATGGCGTGCACAAAAGTAGAGGCGGTAAAACAGCATGTTCGACGTATATACAACATGTGTTTTTGTCAGACAGTGTATGGGGTTTGTAGGTGTTGGTAGCAGTGACTGCAATTTATGCGTCTCATTAGGTTTACGTGTGTAGATCATTAGTCATGTTGGCAAAACGTAGATTACTTCGGCATTAGAAAAAAAAAAAAAAACATAATATATATTTGCTGCAGGCTTAATGAATGGCCTCTTGTATGTACGCACTTTAAAAATACATTAAAGAGTATAAGAAAGCAATACTTTACACAATATGTTTAGCAAAATGAAGAATATTCTGAGTTATTTTAAGAAAAATTGTCTACTAAACTAAACAAGTTGCAGCAATAATTTAAACAGATTCGTAATCAGCGCGTTGCAAACTATTAAAAAAGTGGTTAATTTTATTCGGGAACATTTATTTGCATGGCATATTTAAGGTTTAATAGCATTTCTGATATTACTGACAATATCAGATAATTTAATACTTTTTTAAGTTCATAAAACCGTAGTTGGTATTGTATGCGATTATTTAAAAATGAAATAAACAAACTTATTTCAAATTATGTTTTTAATATTTCAACAAAATTTATCTACTAAATGGAAAAACCTGCAAATATAATTCAAACAGATTCGTAAACAGCACCTTGCTAACTTCTAAAAAAGATATTAATTTTGTTCGAGAACATTTTATTACATAGATTTTTAAAGTTTTATTGCTTTTTCTGATATGTTATGCAGAACAAGTCTTGCTTTTTTTAAGGTATTGATTTGAAATAAGATTGAAAAAGCTAAATTTAAAAATGTTAATGCTTTTAATGAATATAGCGCACAATTATGACGAAATACCTTATAAAAATTCAATTATAGAATATATTATGGTAGGTGAATGAAACAATTCTTTTTTGTGTTTCTTAGAGATTTTATAATGTCAGGCAGTATTTGTAAATAGTTATATTTAAAAATATATATATTATTTTTAATGTTAAGAAAAAAATACCTACAGAACCAGACTACTTAGAACAAAAATGCAATCAGATTCGTAATCAGCGTTTAGAAAACTATTAAAAAAGTTGTGAATTTTGATCGAGAACATTTTGTTGGATAGAAAGTTTTAATTTTTAGGTCTTTTCTAATATGCTGCATGTATTTTAACACATTATCTTTTAAAATACAGTTTAAGAGCTATGTTTAAATGAATTCTGTTTTATTTACATTCATATTTTCAAGTTAAACCTAGTTTAAACTTGAACTGATTTCGTCTATAGTTAACATAGTTCTTATATTTAAAATGTCATATTAACTGATTAGTAACTGTCAAACTGTCTGTAAAATACATAGAAATTTGGCAGTTTAAAATAAGAATAATAGATCTTTTAAAAATGTGGAAAAGTTTAAACTAAGTTTAAACTTGCACCGAAAAACTCAACCTAAAATAAATACTTTTAGAATTTAGATTGATAGCTTAGTTTTTATTTCTTATTTGAACCTATTAAACGGTTACATACGTCTACCCTTATTGAAAAATAAATACACCAATATATTAAATTTTTTTTTTTTTTAAATATTTATGAAAAAATATCTCCTGAACCCAACAACATAGAACAAAAATTCAAACAGATTCATAATCACCATCTAGCAAACAATTAAAATAGATGCATATTTTGTTCGAGAAATTTTTTCCATAGAAAATTTTGATTTTAGTAATGCCAAGTATAGGTTTTACTCCAATATTCCAGTGCTGTTTATGCATTTTAAACTAAAACAATAAAAAAAACATCCTTGCAACGATAATATAAACATTTTTAACAATTTGGAAATCCCCCCTTTAAAACCCTTAACGAAAAAAAATCTTTACATATGCAACATATTATTTGGCACATATGAAGTACATACTCCAGCATCTTACAACAAATGTGCGTCGTTAAAGCCATCGATTTTTTATTTTTTACAACAGCAACATCAGACTCCTGCTTGTTTTAACCTGGTTCTCATTCATTTATTATTTTCACAGTATTTGTATTCTTTGCACTCTGTACCCATTGCTGTTATTTATGTTTGTACATTTTTTTTTGTTTTTGTTGTTGCAAACTAACGTCGCCGCCTTGAGTTTCCTTCATTTGTTGGCAGCGCTGTAAAGGCTTAAAGGCCTCTAAGCATTATGTCCTGTGAGGGTGTATGTGAGGCAACGACCCGCACTAAGTCAACCTCATTTTGTATTTCTATTTTTTTTTTTTCTTCTTAAAGGATAATAAATATTTGACGCTGCATAAATCTTGTAGTAAAACCAAAAAACCTAAGAAATTCTAATTTTTAGTATAAAAATTAATTTTACAGTTTTTCTGCTTAATTCACCAGAATTCATAGTGCTGCTTGAGCACACAAACTTTTCTGCAGGCTTGTTTCAGACTTGTGTCCCGTCCCGCAGGAATTGTGCCTGGCAAACCCTTTAATTTAAAAAGTGGCGCAAAATTCAAATCCCTCAACGTAATATTAACATAGTTTAGAGCGAAGCTAACCCCAAGCCTAACCGCAACACTTTTTCTTGAGGTCCACAATTTAAGGTCTACAATTTGTGTTGCAGATTTTCAGGCAAATTTCCCACATGACTTGAGAACGACGGTGCTGCTGCTTCTGCTTAGTTAGACACCGCCTTAATTATCTTTAATATTAGCATATTTTGGCGGCATCTGTAACCACAACTATCATCAGATAGTTGGTTGGTTCAACAAGAACCGCACGACCGACCTGCCGAACACCGCTCTCCCGCATTTTGGCTTTTGTTTGTTTTGGTCCTTATTTGCGGTGGTGGCGATGGTTTTCCTGCCGTGTTTTCTCTAAAAGGTCTAGCACATATTGATATAAATTAACTATTGTTCCATAAACACAACGTTAAATTATGCGTGTTTCGGAACGCAGCCAAGAGAAAAGTGACAAATATGGCGGTTGTACTAGTTGTCCTTTGACTGTATAGCGTGTAGTGTATCAAACCACAATATTCATAAATTTACCTATTTAAATTGCACCGTTGCTTCAACATAGAGTTGCCAGGGTTTTCCGTTTGTCTGTCTTTCAGTCTGCCTGTCTGTCAATCAGTCAGGCACTTCGCGTTGTTTTCGCCATTGTTTTACTTGTTGTCATTTTTAGTTGAATGGCTTCATTATTGCGCACATTTAAAACCACAACGTTGGCAATTTAATGCGACCTGCTTTTAGGCAATTGCCTTGGTTGAGCGCCTCGGTTATTTTTCCGCCACCACCAACTTCCTCAAGCAGTTACAACCACAACACACATACATTAATTAAGGTGAAATAATTGCATTACTGAAGCACACAACCAAACACTGACTTTGCCCGCTCAACCCTGCACACACAGAAAAATTCTCATTGGGCATGAGGTTGGAAGCACGAATAAGTTAGTTGTAACAACCAACCTCATTCTGTTAAAACGAATTTTGTATAAATTTGTTGGCGGTATTTGAATATTAACCGATTTAAATATTAACCGATGCGCACTACAAATTGTTCAAAATTGGTTATAATCCAAACTACAACTCTTTTAGTTTTGACGTCCAAGCGGTTGGGAGAACCGAATAAGTTGCTTGGCGCAATAAATCTCTATGCTATGTGTAGTAGAAATTTACCCTATTAGGTTAGAAATAATCATGGTAGTGACAGGGAAAAATTCAATCATCAGTACCCTATCATAGTTCTGGTATATAATGTCTACTACGGAATAGGGAAATTAAAAGGGTTCTGATTTGGTTTATACACATTTATATGTATAAAACATTTTTCTGAGGGAATTATGAATCCGAAAAAGTATTGTCCCCACGAACAATTGCCCGAGGAAGAATTGACCGAGAAATTGCATTTCAGGCGCGAATTATATGGTCTTTGGTAAATGTCTGGTGGAAGAGTTACCGCAAGGATGTAATGTCGCGGGATAGAATTGTCTGGTGAAGAATTGTTCGAAGAAGAATTACACGAGAAAGATTAATATCAGCCAGGAATTATAAGAAATGAATTGTTTCAGTAAAAAATATGGGGAAAGAATATTTCTGGAAAGAATTATCTAGTGATAAATTTTCCGAGGAAGAATTACCCGAGGAACATTAATATCCGAGGGAGGAATTGTATAAAAATGAATTGTTTTGCGGAAAATTCCGTGGAAGAACTGCCGGGGATGTAATGCCTCTGGGGAGAATTGAAGAATCGTTTAAGGAAGAATTTCCCGGGATAGATTTATTTCGGGGAAAAAAATGTATGGCAATGAATAGTGGCGGATATGAATTGCTACTAAAAGCAATTATCTCAGATCTGAATTGTCTGGACTTTAGAAATGTTCGTCGAAGTATTGTGCGGAAAACATTTATCTCAGGGAAGTATTACCTCGGAGAAGTATTTTCTCCGCGAAAAATTGTGAGAGAAAGAATTGCGCGAAAACTTTATTTCAGGGGGAATTATATGGAAATTCATGATATCTGGTAAATGTCTGGAGAAGAATTACCTCAAGGAAGTAATGTCTCTGGGAAAAATTGTCAGGTGAAGCATTGTCCGAGGAAGAATTGGTCGAGGATAATAATAATAAGCAGGAATTAAAAGAAATGAATTGTTTCGGGAAAAATATAACAATAATAGTTTGGCACTACAGTCCTAAGAACTTAGGCCGAGCTCTCTCACCATTTTGAGCTGTGCGTGTTATATTTGTACTCAAAGTGGTGGGACCTACAGTTTATTGCCGAATCCGAACGGCGTGTGAGAGCTTTTCATAGGCAATGTTTTTACTTTCGTAGGTTTGCCATTTACTGCCGAGAGGTAGCGCGGTATAGAAATTGTTTCTATGAAGAGATGTTGTTAGCCCCAGTCCAGGCTTGAACCGGGGACCTTTCGGCTCGCAGTCCAACGCACTAACCACTGAGCTACCACGGCTACATACCGGGGAAAAATTGCCTCGGAGTAGTTATATACCTGGGATGAATTCTCTAATAATAAGTTTTCCGAGGAAGAATTATGCGCGGAACATTAATATGCGAGGGAGGAATTATATGAAAATGAATTCTTTCGCAGAAATTCCGTGGAAGAACTGCCGGGGATGTAATGACTCTGGGAACAATTGAACAATGGTTTCAGGAAGGCTTTCCCGAAGTAGATTTCTCCCGGGGAGTAATTTTATGGCAGTGAATTGTGGCGGACAAGTATTGCTTCTGAATGCTATTATCTCAGGTTATAATTTTCTGGACATAGAAATGTTCGTGGGACATTGGCTGGTTCGCATTGAACATACAATATCAAGTCGGGCAAATTAAGCGGGGAAAATTGCTTCGGGCAAATTATATCTCAGGGAAATCCTTCGAGGAAGAATTACCCGCGGAACATTAATATTCGAATTATATGGAAATCAATTGTTTCTCGGAAAATACCGTGATATAACCGCCAGGATGTAATGTCTCTGAGGAGCATCGGCAGGTGATGAAAGATTCCGGGAAGGATTTCCCGAGCTAGATTTATCTCGGGTAGTAATGTTGTGGCAATGAATTGTGGCGGGACTTTATGACAATAAATTGTCTGGATTTAGAAAAGTTCGTAGAAGTATTGTGCGGGAAAGTATTGTCCAGTTCGCATTGAATATACAATATCACTACAATATTCATCAAAATATCAGATTATATACGAGTCATTTCAAAGCCATTGCCAAGTGCTTACCAGCAGTTCTCAGTGCATTGCCAAGCACTTACTATATGATTCAAATGTATGATTCTTAACTATAATTAATTTAATTAAAACTACAACTAAAACAGCAACAACTAATGTGTGTTGTCAGACAGAAAAGCAATGCTACGCGTCAAACTGTCAGTCAGTCGCTAGATTAGTCACCGCTTGAACCGAGGAACCGCTGGGCGGTGCACAACTTTTTTCTATTATTTGTTATTTTTTTTAGAGCTACATAAATCGTGTTTTTTAGCGTTTTAGAAATAAAAACCGCAATTAACTGTGAAAATAAATTTCAAAGCACACTTTTGTAAAATAAAATAAAAAAATTACACAACAAAAACATTGTAAAAATGCCGCATTACAGCAAACAACAACATGACCAAAGAAAGCCATGCGAAAAACAAGGACGAAAAACACTTAAGCACATAGAGCAAACCAACGCACGACAATGTGACAATTTTTGCACGCGACACCAACACCATGCCGCGACAGTGTTGCCAGCATTGCGCGTTTTTATTTTTTTTTGTTCTCAAACAAAAAAAAAAGCGTTGTCAATGCAACAACTGGCAGGAATTGAAGCAGACCGACATTAGTTTTATTTTTATCACCGACGCCAACAAATAACTTAGTTGCGATATGCTTTTATGTTTCTGTTCTTTTCCTCAAGTACACCCATAAAAAATAGAGGACAATTAATATTTAAAAAAAAATATATATTCTAATAAAAAATCAAAAATACTTTAAATTGCTACTATTATTTTGTATTGTCAATACTATTTTCAATCCTTGAAATTCTACTACTATTTTCTATTTCCACTACTATTTGGCACTTTCACAATTACATACAAATTTCTCCTAAAATATTTAATTACCACTACTACTTTCTATTTCTAACAATATTTGAATTTTTACTACTACTTTTTAATTTATTTTCTTATACTATTTTATATTTCTGTTACAATTTAATATTTTTTTTATTTTTTTTATTTCTGTTCCTACAATTTTATTCTATCTATTATATTACTTTATTCTATATATCCTATTACTAACCTATTACTATATCTACTACTATTTAAAAAAGTCTATTATAATTTATAATTCTTATTAACACTTCAAAATGCCAGAAGAAAAATATTTTCTACTACTTCTGTCTACTACATTTTTTCTACTACCTTTTTTCTACTACTTTTCTACACTACTTTTTAATTCTACTACTATTTTAAAATGTCGATGTAAACATTTCTGTTGTTTCCCATTCTGACTTAGACTGCATCACATGAAACAAAGAAAATCGCGTAAACTTTCAGTCGGTTTTATTATGAGTTTTTATTTGTCATGCACTGAGTGAAAAATTAAATTGTCACAGACGCACAAACTGACATTTTTACACACACACACACATAGCACGCAACACCTATAAGTAGCAACAGATTGTGGCGGTGTCGTCGTCCTTTTTCTTTGCCAAAAGTTTTTGTTTGGCGGCAAAAAAAAGTATAAAAAATACTTTTATGTAGTTTGGTCATGAATGAGTGCGAGTGCTGTCAAAGTTCTGATTGTTGTTGTTATTATTGTTTTTGTAATGTATTTTGTATTTGAGAGAGTAAGAGTGAACGAGTCTTTTCTTTACAAATTTTTATTCATTTCATTAAAATGTGGCAACTCTGGCGAATGAGTGGCTGACTGGCTTTTGTGTTGACAACAATGTTGTTAGTTTGTTGTTGTTGTAGTAGTTGTTGTTGTTGTTGTTGGCTTTTGTTGCAATTTACAATTGCAGCTTTTTAGGAGCATTTGTTATTTCATTTGCGCTTAAAACATAAAAACAGCACAAATTGAAAATTTGTTTTTATTAATTTTTTTAGTATTCTTATAAAAGCATTCTAACTTAATCTCAAGTCTATCTCAAGTCAATATCAATTCAATTTAAAGCCAATTTCAAATCGAACTTAGCTTAATTTAAAATAGTCTCAAGTCAATCTCAAGTCAATCTCAAAGCAATCTCAATCTTCAAGTCAAACTAAAGTAAATCTCAAATCAAGCATAAGACAATCTCATATATTTCACTGCATTTAAAATGTGACTAAAAAGTAAAAAAAAAACTAAGTAAAATTCAAACCAATCACAGACCAAACAATACATTTAGTAAATTTTAATATCAAATCAAGTCTTATTTTAGTAAATTTATGCCTATCCCGATAACCTAAAGTCGACAATAAATTAATATTAAATCAATCACAAATTAATATCTAATAAATCAAATATTTAATCTTAAGATAATTTGATAAATCTCTAGCGAATTAAAAATCTAAATCACACACTACTTAGAATATTGAAATGTCATTAAACATTGATTTAATAGTATACAAAATATAAATATTTGTACACGGAAAAATTGTTTACTGATGATTTATGAATAAGATGTTCATAAAACATATATTTTTTCTTACTTATGATTAATATTAATGAATTATGTATAATAATAAAAGAAAAATAATGCAAAAACTGTAAATTACTACCTATTTATTATGATTCGAATTCATAAATTTTAAAAATTGTATTATTCATCAGAACAGGTGAAATTATAATTATTCAAAAATAATGTAAAATTTAACAGACAAATAAATTGAATAGATGTATTTTTCCATTGTTTTTTTATGTTTCTTGCCCATTGACTTATTACATTTTCAAATATTTTTCACTTTGTTCGACATAATTTGTATTTATATTTCCCATCTGCACGTAATGTATAACATTTAATCATGAATTATGAATAATAAATCATAAAATGTATTTCAGAACCAATTACTCATATTATGAATAAAAACCAAATCATTATGATTACTTATTCATGGCTGTATATCATGATACATTTTTGCAAAATTAATGCGTATAATACACGATTTATAACATTTCTTTTAGTGCATATAAACTAAAAAAAGTTGTACAGTATTATTTAGTATTTAATGGTATTTAACTATTATCAAAATAATTTATACTATTGACTAATTTTAATAGTAAAAAACACTATTAATTTTATGGGTTTTATATAAAGGTTTTATATAAACTAAATTCGGATGGATGGAGTGACACATTGCTAGGTTGGTTTAATATAAATTATATATTGAATTTTATAAAATATAATGTAAATATTTCATTAAAATATTTATTTAAAATATTCTTTAAATTTAAGTAGAATTTAAACCGAATAAAAATATGCCCCAACTCACGGTAAATAAAGACTGAAGAAGGTGAGTAGTATAAATGGAAAACAATTTGAAATGCAAAAACGTTAATTAATTAGACGTAGGTTGCAAGAATGGAATGAGGCCTGCGATAAGATACGGCTAATAAGTAAGTGATAAAGGTGAATGGGAGGCGGGCGGTGCTCATGACAAGGTCCTTGACGATGATGCGCTGCAGATGACAACAACAGAAAGATAGACACAAGTCTTAATGGCAGATTAAAAGCAAAACCTGCGGCTATTTTGTTATTAGCGGCATGAGCATAAAATAAACAATATATAACAAAACGAAAACGATCCAGAACCAGAGAGGTAGTAGAAACAGTAGAAAAGCAGGCAAATAAGTGGCAGCAAGACGGCAAAAAAAAAACAGAAGAAAGGTAACCAGCATGATTAAAAAGCAGTATAACAAATAAAAAACATGATAAAGATTTCATTAACGTTTGACATATTTTAAATGTCTGGGACTTTAAACTTAAAGTAGTTATTACTACCAGACAAAGTACTTTTTTTTGATGTAAACTAATTTGGCAAAAAAATAAAAAAATACACACAAAAATAAACAAATTATGCTGTGCAAATTAAAATAGACGAGGTATTATTTGCGCACGAAAGAACTAAAAGTCGACACAACTCAAGAAGATGCCTGGTGGCTCGAACGAAGGAAGTGCGCTCAAGTTTGACGTTACGCCATTTTTGTAGCTTTTTAACATAATTGAAGAATGCAACAATAGCACACAAAATATATACAAAAAAAAAAACAGATTGTTAAAAATATATTTAACAAATGGCAAAAAAGCACGCACGCACACGCACGCATTCATGCATCCATGCAAAGGATCAAAAATAAAGCAACACGTGATTGACAGGATATTTTAGGCAGGAGGCGAAAAGCGGCATGTCAAGCGAAAAGTAGATGCTTTATAGAGTGAATAGACAACTTGAAGGGCGCACCATAAAACACATCAAAATGTAGACAAAAACGTATTTCGCGTAATAAAATCATGCTCGAAGCCAGAAAGACACGACGCAGGCAGGATATGAGAAGGCAGTATTACATGCACTTGAATACATTTCACAAGTGGTAGATGGTAGTATGGGTGTTTTAAGTCTATTGAAAATATAAAAAAAAAACAACAACACAAAGACTACAAGATTAATTAACAAAATTGAGTTTTAAAAATGTTTTTCTTCGAAAAGTATACAATTTCGCGTTCGACTCAAAACAACTCTTAATCACAATGTAGTCTTTTGTGTCTCATTAGAGTTGACTTTTGGCGTAGCTAAGAGACAAGCTGTTCATGCTTTGTTCCATTATAAATGGTAGGTAACTTATTTGAAACAAATGACAAGGGCAGGGGCGGAACTGGACAAAAATACGAATAATTGAAATATTTGATTAATCAAATTCCAATTCATTGATTTATTATGAAGATATTCGAATTCGCAAAAATCATTAACAGCATGCGGATTAATTAAAATTATGAATATATTCGAATCATGAAAACATTGATTAATCAATAAAACTGAATTCGGATTAATCAAAATTGTGCAAAAATGATTAATCAGAATTGTTATTAATATACATATTTTTGTGTTGAAATGTTTTAAAATGCGTACTACTTATTTCATGAATATTTACAACTCTTCTTAAATTTTTTATTTTTTATTATTATTTTATAAATCATTTTCCATTCAAATCAATTTTAAATGTGTTTATTTTAAATTAAACATTATTCTGATTAAACTATAAATTACAAAACTGATAAATCTAAAACATGACTAATCAAAACATTGATTAATCAATAAACAGAAATCGAATTAATCAAATTTGTGCATAAATGATTACTCAACATTTTGATTAATCACATTTTTTATTAATAAACATGTTTGCCAAATTCAAACTTATTTTAATCATCTTTGAAAGTGAAATAAAGAATTAAAACGTATATTTCAAATAATCGTTGATAATTCGTAGACCATTTCTGAGCCGATTTTGTTAATGACTTGGTATTACTACACACAGAAAAAATCATCATCATATTGATGAATTTCGTTCTTCAAACCATGATTCATTGTATTGAAGAACGATTCATAATATTGATAACTACAAAACATCAATGTTATGAATTCATTATAAATTTGATGAATGAGCGAAAAAGTGTTTTTTAAAAATGAAAAACTGCATTTATGTCAAGAATATTTTTCATCATATTAATGAATAAATACATAAAATACAACATTTATGTACATCATATTGATGAATGCTGTTCATCAAACCAAACTTCAATCAATATATTTAATTTTTGTTGATTTTTTGCCATACTTCTCAGTTCTCAAGTAGTTCTTGTATGTTATTTTTTATATAATGCTAGCTCGACATGCATTCATCACATTAATGAACAAGTGTACATCATATTGATGAATTTTGTTCATTCAACCATATTGATTAATATGTCATAAATCTTGTTAAAAAAGCTCGCTAAGAATGTGTAACCCAATCCGCACCTGAGTTCAGACAAAGAGCAAGCAAATGTTCCAAACTTTTAAGTGTTCTTCACCTGCTTTGTCTAAAGTTTATTTCTATTTTAACTGAAGCAAAGAGTATCTTTGTATTGAGCTAGCCATTACATTCATTTTGCTCTATTCTATTGGTCTGTCTTTCGTTAAAGATTTTGTCCATTTTTTCTATTTTCCCTGCCCGTTAAAATGATGAATACCTTTTGTCAAATGACCGGAAGAACTGTGACACAAAAGGCGCACATGTTGACCTATAATGGGTCACATATAACAACCTCTCAACTCCCACACACAATTTTGAACGACGACGACTTCAATGAATTTCAAAGAACTGCTGGAGCTACTCACGTAATGTTTTAACTGTCATTCAGACAGTCACTGTTTTTTTTTTTCAATGGTCTTCGTCCTTGACAGGACAGCTTCAAACGCATGAGTAGACAAATTAAGTAGCATTATGTTCGTACGTAGAGCGTATGACTGATGGCACAAAGTCTTCTGGCAACAGTGGCATCTGCTATTGCTATTGCTGCTACTGCTAGCAAGCTATAGGTGTTTTGAAAAGGTAGTCAAAAGTCGACTTTACGTTGTATTGCTTTGGCAAATAAAAGAAAACAGCGAAATTAATTACTTAAAAAGGTTTCACTTGGTTTTAAAAGAGGTAACAAAGTACATTTTTAACTGGAATTTTTATAATTAATTAAATATATTGAAAGGTGTTTAAATTGAGACATAAGACATAAAGGTAAGCGACTTGAACGAGGGGTTTAAATGCTATTGTGTGTTTCGTTCGTCTCAAAAGGTTACCTAAAAATGTAGTTTGATATATTTTTTGCAATTATAGCTTTTAAAATAAATAATGCTAATTGAAATTTAATAATTTAAATGGTAAAAAATAATTTTGAATGCTTTTCTAAAATGGTATAACAATAATACATCATGTACTATAGAACCTGTAATGAAGGTTAGGTCACATGGGAAATATTGAAGTTAGAAAATTTTGATGCACTCAGAAAAAAATGTCATAAAATCCCATTAAAATTTGTCTATAGGACACACTCAGAAAAAATACTATAAAATCAATAGTTTTTTTTTGCTATTAAAATTAGGTTAAATTTTTATTTTAATAGGTAAATCCCATTAAATACTATTAAATTGGTTTAGTGTTTGTATAAAAATATTTATTTTTTGTATACTATTGAATGAATAACTGTCCTATTGATTAATTTTAATAGGATTTTTATGAGTGCAGCTATTTGATTTAATAGTATACAAAAAATAAATATTTTCATACAAACTCAAAAGTAATTGTATAGTATTTTGTAGTATTTAATGGTATTTATTGATTAAGTTAATAGTATATCCTATTGACTAATTTCAAAAACTATTAATTTTATGGTATCTTTTTTCCGAGTGTGCTCAAAACAAATATTCAAGAAAATTATCCATTTTAAATGTTTACCTAATAAAAGTTAAATGTTTTTCTATATTTTACATGTGATATCTATGTAAATTGTTTTCTATGATAAAATCTATACTCAAAAATTAAGTTTTGAAAAACTTTACAGCTTTTTTTTTTTGTTTTTTCTAAATATATCTCAAGTTATGTTAGCCAAGTTATTTCATATGCAAACAAGTGCTTAAAACAACTTTGCCGTTTTCCAACCAATCCTATTAAATACTCAAACGTTCAAGTAGCGTAAAATAAATAAACCTTAAGATTTCTTCAACATCGTTGCTTCAGTAGGTACACTGCAGCATTTCATTAGGAAAAGAAAAAGCCTGGCATATATGAGTTTGAAACGGCACAAACACAAATATAGCTGAGAATGAAAAACATGTAGTATTAATAATATTAATAATAATAAAACAGATGATGAGAACGAGACGAAGAAGAAGAAGAAAATGCTAGCAGCAGCTTGCGGACGGGCATCAGGCTAAAAACTAGGCGAAGAAGGGTTCAAGAAATGCGGTTGCTCTAATATAGTAGTAATAATAATAAAAAGCAGCCACAAGAACTCAAATAAAGTTGCTCAAGTTTAAATAGCATAAGTGAGTGAAACATTAATATTTGTGAAATGAAATTTCTGAACGTACCAACCAACCAACTACCTACCTAACAAACAAACCAACCATCCAAACCCAACCAACATAAAAATATTGCTTTAAAAGACGTCACCGGACTCGTATAATGCAGTAAAAGCCATCAACACAGCGACAGTCAGGAGAAGTCGTACCGACAGACAGGCTGAGGAGAGACAGTCGGACAAATCGGCAGACAGACAGCTGGACAAATATACCGACGACATACGTAGAAATATTACGTAAATCTTATAAAGCATTTGTTGCTTCTTCGGTCTGTTGCAAGAATGACGCAAAAAAAAAGTCCTAGAAGTTCTGTTATTGGATTTTCAAATGGGAAAATCTTTTTGCACACTACTCACAGCATATTGTGGAAATACGTATGACTTGGTATTACTACACACAGAAAAAAATCATCATCATATTGATGAATTTCGTTCTTCAAACCATGATTCATTGTATTATAGAACGATTCATAATATTGATAACTACAAAACATCAATGTTATGAATTCATTATAAATTTGATGAATGAGCGAAAAAGTGTTTTCTTAATATGAAAAACTGTATGTGAAGAATATGTTTCATCATATTAATGAACAAATACAACAAAATACAACATTTATGTACATCATATTGATGAATGCAGTTCATCAAACCAAACTTCAATCAATATATTTAATTTGTGTTGTTCTCAAGTAGTTACTTTTTTATATAATGCTAGCTCGACATGCATTCATAACATTAATGAACAAGTGTACATCATATTGATGAATTTTGTTCATTCAACCATATTCATTAATATGTCATAAATCTTATAAGTAATATTATAAATACATAAATGTGTAAATGGAGCCAAATTTCTGTTTGAAATTTGCTGTTATAAAAAATATTGAAAAAATACAATTGTATTTTAATGAATGAAATCATCAATATGATGAATACTGGATGTTGGTGAAATTTTTGTTTGTGTGTAGTAACAGAAAAATATATCTAGTAGTGGACAATTTCCAAAGCAAAGAAAGAAAAGCGCTGGCATAAAATGCAATGAGGTTTCAAGGAAGCAGCAACTGAAATCTTAAGTTAAATACGCCGCGCACTTTTGAAATAAATACGTTCCTTTTCAAAAGTAGATGCTAGGCAAAGGCACTGCAAGGTAGATACTACTCGTGTGCAGAATTTATTTACAGTTGAGCACTGTATAGTGCAATAAAAATATAAAAAATGAGGAAAAAACAGTTTATTTAAAATTCAATTATGGCCACAACACAGCACAACTAAATTCCAATATTATGGCGCCGACGACCAGAGAGCAGCTAGTCCAGGATACGACTGTGACAAGAGGTAAAGAGGTCAGGTCATTCGGTGGATAGGTAGATAAGGTAAAGACGTGGTAATGCGATATTATGTGGAACTGCATTTGGCTTCAATTTAATAAGAGAGCTTCTCTTGGAAAAATGTGCTCTATATTATATTAAAATTATAAAATATAATAATAAAATTTATTTACTCTTGCAGAGCAGAGCCGTTTTAATAAAAAATAAAATTGCTTACCATATTATATAGTTTATAAAGTAGTTTTTCGTTAATCCTTACCTGAAATGAAACAGAGAAAGAAAAAATCATATAGAAAACATACAAACACATATTTGGTAGTTACAAAAAAAATATCAAGACAACATATCATTGGCAACAATAATTATAGTAGAAATATCATATATAGAACACATATATTTGGAGAAAATAATAAAAAAAAAACATTTGCATGGTTGGGTACAACACACAGTTTTACAATTGCTAGAACTAATAATATAAAACATATACTGAGAGAAAAAAAAACATACCTTAAAATAAAAAACAAATTTTTAAAACTGAAACCAAACACAATGTTTTAAAATTAAACGAAATTGTTGTCAATTTAAATACATTCGTTTTAAAATCGAAATTTCGTAAGATGCTCCTAAAAGTATGCAGCATTTACACAGTGAAATGCAATGTGAATTGCATGCAGCATACATCTAGGGGGCAGTATTTACGCGTTAAACAGAAATTTTGTGTTCGATGTTACCCTGTCACATAATTCATAGCCACTATTTGCGGAAGAAAGTAACGGAAATTGTGTTTAATTGTCATTTTTTATTAATTTTAACACAATTTCATTTAATTTTGACATAATAATTACTCACTCAGTATTTACTAAAATAAGACTAAACATAAAGTAGGCCTAAAAATAAAATAAAATATATAATAAAATAAAATAAGACCTATTATAAAATTAAAATAATATTAAAATTATTTTGCCTTTCGTTTACAGCAATTTGAAAAAGGTTTAAGGCATTGTTTTGCTATGGTTGCTAGAAATCAAAACACAATTAAATTATACAAATTTATACAGTTTCAGTTAGGTACTGCTCTGACTTTAACATTATTCAATATGTAGACATTAAAAAATTATAATACAGATTAAGGCTATTATTGTCGAAATCAATTATGAAGTCTTCAATAAAATAGACAGATTAACAAACAAACAAACAATTATTATAAACCACTTATATTTTAATTTGGACAAAAAACATATTATGGCACTTTCAACTTCAATTTGACGGCACTGTCAACAGCAGACAGAGCGCCAACGGAAACAGACAAGAATTTTAAATTAAAAATTTCGAGACCAAAAAAAAATCACAATTTAAAAATATAGGCGGTGTTAAACATTGTCATAGATTAACATTTATTTTTGGGTTTTTCAATATCAAAAATAAAAAAAAAATACACAACGCAAAAACCAACAAACACCGTACAATGTCAATAAAAAGAATCCCCCCAAGTAAGCGCATAGATTTCAAAACAAAAGCATGTCGAAAATATACAAAAAAAAACCCCTGAAAAATAATAAGCAAAGTTATGATAAAGATGATCCTCTTGAAAATACAATGGGAGTTAGGAGGTTCTAATTTTATTAGAGCTATTGCTAGGCAAAGCGATATCAAATCAGTTATAGGCGCAGTAAAGACAGACAGACAGACAGACGCACCGCATAATAACATCCGCCGACATTAAAAACTCGTATAAAATTCATGAGAATCCATATTATGGATAGAAAAAAAAAGAAAGAAACAACAAGTGTGGGTAGACTGACAGCTGGCCTATTTTTTGTAAGTCTATTTCATTTTTCGTCGACATCTATGAGAAAAGATGCCGCCAAAAAAATGTGCCACAAAATAAACGTACTTTTTTTGCATTACGAGAGCCTAAAAACCTACAATAAAAAATGTAGAACTTGAGTCGGGTGGTAGGATTTGTTGCTGGGAGAGCAGCAAGTACGAGAACAATAAAGCAAAGTTTTTTACTTTTGGCAAAGTGTTTATGTGAGTTGGCAAAGTATTTGAAAAATGTTGGGGCTGTTTTTTTTTTTTTTTTGGAATGGTTTTTGTTCGTACATTTTTTGAAGTAATGTGGGATGGTGTTGCCGTGCCCCGCCAACGGCAAAGGACAACAAAGTCGAGTCGAGTCGTTTATTAAGCTGATAACGATACTGATAATAATGGATATAGGCACGTATATGTCGTCCGATGTATATAAATAAGTGTGCGTTTAAGTATTTGTGCGTCGCAGTAAAAAAATGTTATTGATAATAAAAATGTTAGCGCTGGAATCGATTTTTATCTAATGAAAGCATTTAGTAGATATATGGCTGGCTGTCTGATACAAAAGAAGCAACAGTTACATGTTGGGAAACAATTTATAGCAAGTAGGAAATGAGTACAAAAAAAGGGCATGTATTTGGTTTTTTCTATAAAATATTATATTTCATAAAATACTTTGTAATACAATATAATTGATTCAGATACAATTGAAAGATGATAAATGTATATTGTACTTCTTTTCATACAAATTGAATATATTATTATGGTTGTTTTCTCAATTTCAAAAGGCCCGCCACTGTTTAATTATTTATGCAGCATTTCTTACCAGTGTAAAATCACTGTGATTGGTAAGAAAATACTGGAAATGAATTGGTCTGTCATTATCAATTAGAAAAAATTAGGTGTACCCTAACGAAATTTTGAGAAAATCAATAACAAAGTCAAAATTTAAATTTATATTTTTGTAAATTTTCACTTTACGTACATTTTAAATAAGGAAATAGTCATTGATTTCGAAAATGTAATATACCATTAAAAGGGTAATTCAATTGTCTAAATCATGAGTAAAATATGAATATTCATTTATCAACAGATTCTACCAATTTTCCTGAGTTATGTCAGTAATATGCTTTTCTAAAACACCCTGTATCTTTAACCGGGTGCAAATTAAACTTTATTATTTTACATTTTATTATTTTTTGAGTCACAGAATGAGCTCCAGAATTATTGACATCGATGAACTAATTTTTTTAGACAGTTTTTTAATTAGACAATTATTTCTTTTATACATATCGAAAGACAACTCTTCCTCTAGATGATTCTTCCCTTGCTAATTTTTTCAAAAAAAAAGTATAATTTTTTAACTCTTCGATCAAAATCCTTTCAAACACCGTTTTTCGAAAAATATTATAGTGATATTATAACCAAATACAACCACTTTTCCCATATACCAAAATTTCTCCCAGAGACAACTTTATCCCAAAAAAATGGTCATTGAGTTATTGATTTAATACAAATTCTTCTTAATACGTATTTTCTAGAGCCAATTCTGTATAATTTCCATACAATTTCATTGATGGCCTCGGCAATCTTGCGTTCTAAAGGTCTCCAGTTGGAATCCCGACTTGGGCATGGACCATCATAGTGATATTTACCACAAATTGTGGGGAATAGATTCATAGTACACAGAAAAAAATATATGTGTAAATATAGCAACAAAATGTATCAATATAATTAATTTTTAATGTTTCATCGCCAAAACGATATGTAATTATATTGATTAAATATTTAATTATATTGATTAAATATTTAATTATATTGATTAAATATTTAATTATATTAATTAATAATATAATTGAAAAAGAAAATTCAATTAATTTCTAAATTTTTAACTATTGTATTTTAACTATTATATTTAACTATTATATTTATTAATAATATAATTGAAAAAGAAAATTCAATTAATTTCTAAATTTTTAACTATCAACTATATGATTTTATTTCTGATAATTTCTAATTATAATATTAAAGAATTATTCGAACTTAATATTTTGACAGTCAAGGTTTGTGAACATGATTTGTGTTTGCGCTAAGTGGTTTGAGAACAAACTTATAAAGTATGCACGACCGATTATTTTCAAAAAATTCTTTACAAAAGCAAGTTTTCTTATAAAAGATAAATTAGGAGCAAAGAGTCCGAAGGACAAATTAAGCGCAGGCATTATTACTATAAAGAAAAATTAGATTTTTCTGAAAAATACAACATTATTGAATTAATCCGTCCAAAAGAAATTATCAGAATTTGAATTGTAGGATTATGAAAATAATACTTTTGTATATTGCATTTTAGAAAATAATTTCTTGTTAATTGTTGTGATTAAGAAAAATGTCTAGAATATGAACTGCTAAAATGTTGAAAAATTTTCCAGTCAAATATTTATAACTGATTTAATTTTTTCGATACACATATGTTGTGCATGTGATGTGTTGTTCACATTTTAGGAGAGCTTTTGTGATTTCATTTATTTTTCCAAATGCTTTGTACTGTCGTCAGCGATGGCGGCAGCGCCACCCAACCGCCCAATTGCGGCGGCAGCAGCCTGACAACTAAACGCGCCCTCTGGCGGTTATCTGTTGCATGTTTTGGGATGTACAATGTGTGTGTTTTCAACGTCGCATGCGGCAGGCAGCCAGTTAATAGAATTTTCGCAAAAATAAATTTTCAGACTGGCGGTTGTTGAGTGGTTTTCCGGGAAAAGTGTAGCAGCGGCAACAGCAGCAGCGACAAGCAATTTCTTTTGGTTTTTGTAGCTTTTGCTGTTGCTGCACAGTGAAAAAATAAATATTATAAATACAAAATAAATATTATAAATACAAATTTATGAATAAATTCTAAAGTTAAAGAATTATTTATCGTATTAATGAATTTAAATATTTTTCAAAATGCACAAAACAAACACGTACATAAATTTAATAAAATATTTATTTATAGTGACATTTTGAGTATGGTTTGTGTATGCGGTAATTTGGTTTGAGAACCAAATATATAATTGTGAGCGAAAACCCAACGATTTACATACGAATACTTAAGGAGTAAACATATTGTTCGTTGTTTCTTTTTCGAAAATTCGTATATAATAACACAATGGCTGCATTTTCTCCTAACAAATATTAAAATGGCGCATATGTCGGAGAGAAAAAATTGATTTTACTATGGCAGGTAAAGGTGTTGATACTTGAAAAACAAACAACACTGTTTGAAAGAGTTTTGAAACGATTGCAAGAACAAGAATAACTTGCCGTAGAGAGAGAGCCAGAACGAGCAGGCAAGAACAAGAGTTGCCAGTCCTGTGCTTGCATTTACAGTTCATGTTCTTGCATTTACTCAACACGAAAATAAATATATTTGAAATTAATCGAGCTACCGTCATGAAATTTGGCATAGTGTTATTGATGGCAGTTATTTATCTTCGTAATAGAACCAGAACCAGTAGGAGCAGTTAATAACAAGACCTGCCAGTCGTGTTCTTGCATTTACAGGTCATGTTCTTGCATTTACTCAACACTAAGCGAAATATCTATGTACTTAATAGAGCTACCGTCATGATATTTGACATAGTAATATTGGTGGTCATTATTTATCGCCGTGCCAAATTTAGACGTTATTGGACAAAGAGAAGTGACACCTCCAATATAAAGAAAACTTTAAAATTGAAATAACTTCGCCATAAAATAAATGCAATATTCATAAAATAAATGCAAAAATTTATAATAATAAATTTATAATATTAAAAATCATTTTTTTTTTAGTGTGCATATGAGATTGCTATACATTGTTTTTATTTTTTTTTATTATATATTGCTGCGTAATTCGACACTCAAGGTGATTAAAAATTTGTTGTGTTTTTGGTTTTGCTAAATTCCAGCAGCAACCCATTGAAATGTGAAGCAATTGCGTTGCGTGCGTGCTTTTATTAATTTTTGTTGCATACTTTGAGGCTTATTAGCAGACACAGATACAAAGCAATACCAAAGCATGCAAATAACTGGCAGTTAATAAGATGACAAGCAACAATGTTGCTGCTAATGTTGTTGTTTTCAGCAGCGGCAATAAATCGACAAATAATGAGTTGGCAACTGCACAAACAACTATTTCCAATTAGTGACAAATTAGCAGTCAATGAATGCGGCATAAGAGCAACAACAATATCAACAACAACTAATAATACTAATGCTTCATTAGTTGGCAACTAAAGCGCCATCAGCAGCAGCAGCCACTAATACACATACAATATACAAATTCTAGTTGACCTGCATCCTTTGGTATGTTTGTCGGTATCCTTTGAGCGCATTATCAATACATAAAGTCAATAGCCATTGCATGAGATAAGGCGCATTAAGAGCCCGCGCTTAAAGGATGTCGTCGTCGTCGTCAGCAACAGGAACAGCAACGCCACTTGTTGCTCGGCGCGCCATTTAATCAAATAATCAAATGAAGCAGGCACACTGTGAAATATTGTTGCATACTTTGCGGCGGCAGCAACCACGTCGACCACAGAAATTGCTGCTTTGCTTGTTGGCACAAAAGGTCCAACTATATATGTCCGTCGGTCTACATGTGTTTGTGTGTCTGATGGTACCCAACGGGCACAAACTAAGCGCTTTAAAAATAACCAGTCCAGTTATAAAATAAACATGATATTGTGAGCATGAACCTAATTCATTTCTTCAAATTATAATAAAAATTTATAATTATAAAAAAATATAAAATTTTTTTTTTTTACAATTTTCATTACTGTTTTTTTGATATATTTTATTTTTTTATTTTTCAGACATTTTTTTTTCCATAAACATTTGGTTTTTCGTATAATTTTTTTTGATTAAAATTTTATTTTTTTTTATTTTAAGGACATTTTTTTCGGATTTTATTTTTTAAAAACAATTTTTTTTTTTTTTTGAAAAATTCGTAAAAAAAATGTTCATCAATTGAAAAAAAAAATTTGTTCAACAATTTTCATCATATTGAATATTATATTCATAAATGTTATGAACAATTATAAACAATTTTTAATTTATTCATAGATATAATGATTATATTCATCAATATGACGATTCATATTCATTGTATTGAATATTTCGTTCTTCATTATGATGTTCATATATATATAATGAATGCATTCATCAATATGTTATTTAATGAGCGGTGGTATCATTATGATGAAACTGGTAGTTGGTAGAAAATTCATAATATTTATGAATCAATTCATCATGTTGAGGTTTTTTTTGATTGTGTATCACACCGTAGTGCTCTCTCTTTCTCAACTCAGCGCATTTTTCCCGTTGGGTATATTTGTAACTAAACTTCGAGACAATATCTACTATTCATTCAAACACGAACCATAGACAAAGCACTTTGGTTGCATGGCAGCAAATACCACTAGTTTTTGGCAAAGACAAAAGCGCTTCAATATGTTACACAAAACCACATAAACACATCACAGAATCTACACAATTTATCTACAAACACATGATTAGTTAGTCACACATATACTAATATATAAATATATTCGAAAATATTGCTGCTAGCGGAAATATTCAAACTCAAAACCACTTTCGAATGTGACACCACACCAGATATCGAAACCACCTGGAGTTTGTCTAATTTTCAATTAGCGTCTAAAAATGAAGAGACTTCAGCATAAAACGTAATATGAGATTATTCTAAAATTTCCTTTTATTGCATTTTGAATTTGGTCTGTTTTTCAAAAGAGGTAATAAATATAACACCATATGGTATGTAAAACAACTACATGGATTTACAATATTTCTGAAGAAATACCTTTGATATTTATTTAAACGTACAGAAATTACTAAAAATGAATTTATTTTTACTACATTCTTTGTTTATTCAACTTTATGACATGTAAATAAATTAGTACAAGTGCATTTATTTTTACTACATTCTGTGTTTTTACTACATTCTGTGTTTTTACTACATTCTGTGTTTTTACTACATTATGTGTTTTTACTACATTCTGTGTTTATTAAACTTAATGAAATGTTTTACAAAAATTACTTTTTTCACCACATTCTTCATTTTTCGAATTTTCATAAATATGAACAAAAATACTACATCTGCATTTATTTTTGCTACATTTTGTTTTTATTCAAAACAAACCAACAAAAATGCAGTATTATCACAAAAACAATTGTTAAAAATACATTTTGAGTGTATATGACAAAAATCTTCACATATCAAACACTGATTTTGTCATTGTTGACTCAATAAAATGTCAGCAACAATAGTTGCTGTGAGAAGGACGACAATTTCGCGGCGCTTGTTGGTGGCAAATGCAGTTAGTAAGTAAAGCCTGTCAAAAAAGCGAGACTATCTTTTCTGGCAGCAGTCAACAGAGCAAGAAGAAAGACCGCCTCAAATTCCGACGAAGTAAAACAGCTAGAAAGAAGCATCGAAGAGCAGACAAAAGACCATGAAGCGGATGATGATGATGAAGAATTTGCAGTGACAAAAAATGCAAGTGAAGAATTTTGCGCCAAACAAAAGCACACAAAAAATTATTTCTATGCAAAAGAAGTAATATAAAAAATATGACAAAAAAAAATTTAAAAGACTTCATAGAAAAAAACTTAAACTGTATAAAAATTTGAGCAACTCATCACAAAAAAGTAGCAGATTCTTGCGCATAAACTACCGGAAAAATAGATGTTGACACATAGACAAAATGTGCAAAATCAAAGTATGTTCGGTACACTTAAAATATGAAATGTGTAGATTATGCTTACAGCAAGTATTTTGTGATGGAGATGAATATTAAGACTATTTAAACAGTTGTATATTATAAAGGATATAAAAAATAAATTGACACGAAACACATTTTATGCTCTAAATAATATATATGAGCTGAAGAAACATAATTGAAAGAAAGTATCTTTTCAAATATAGGATATAAATGCACCAGAATGCTATTTTATTAAATAATGGTTTTGCGTCCGTAGGTCAGTGGTTAGTGCGTTGAACTGTGAGCCAAATGATTGCGGGTTCGAAAACCCTAAAATAGAAATTGATTCGACAGACAATGGCAAACGCCAGAGAGTAAAGCATTGCATAGAGAAGTATACGCTGGATTATTACAATGGTTTAGCATATTTTACAAAAACTCAGATTTGAAAACCTAATTACTAAAGCACTTTAAGAAGTCTTTGAAAAATGTCAAATTAAAATAATGAAAAATCTAGAAAAAAAACTGTTCAAGAATATATTTTTTTTTCATAGTGTCTGCAACAAAATTGCTGATGGGTGCTGTTAGCTGGAATGTGCACAGATGGCAGAATAGATGCACAAAACTATGCCAGACAGGCACAACGCAAGACAGATGAAATTTTCAAGTGTCAGCTGGAATGTCAGCTAGTCAGCCGGAGGAATGTAACGTATGAAGTTATTAGAGTGACGATTAGTGTTGGCAAAATGTCTTTGGGTGCCAGAGGAGCACAAGAAACTGCACGAAAGCTATAATAAAAATTGACGCAAATAACAATCAATGGTTTGCGAATAATAACAAAAGCATTAAATAAAAATAAAATTCATAGTTTTAGCAAATATGCAAAACTTTTGTCAACAAAACCATAAATGAAGTGACAGACAGCATTTGATAATAAAAACTAAACCTAAAGACAGTCACCATCTTTAGGCACAGCTGATGTCAAAGAGTTTGCAACGGTTTTTGCAATGGTTAAAACAGAACGATATGGCACAAGGTGATCTGTTTCTGTAGTTGCTGGTATTGAGTAAATTGTAGTAGTTGGAGCTTATGGGGTTTTAGTACTAATGGAATAAAATGCTTAATACATATAAAATTTATGACACAAGCCGTATTGTTTCTAAAACGAACGTCAAAATAAGTGTCAATGCAATGTTGTTATGGCTGTGCTAATCAAACGACGCAAAAAAAGGTAAAAAAAGGGTAATAGAAAAAATAGTAGTAAAGTGTCAAACCATTTGCGGAGATCATAAACATTTTAAGTGTAAAATTGAATTTTTAGTGAAAAATTTAATTTTTGGTGTAAAATTGAATTTTTAGTGAAAATTTGAATTTTTTAATGAAGAATTTGAATTTTTAGTGAAAATTTGAATTTTTAGTGAAAATTTGAATTTTAGTCAAAATTTGAATTTTTAGTGAAAATTTAATTTTTAGTGAAAAATTGAATTTTTAGTGAAAATTTGATTTTTAGTGAAAAATTGAATTTTTAGATAAAAATTGAATTTTTAGTGAAAAATTGAATTTTTAGTGAAAATTTGAATTTTTAGTGAAAAATTGAATTATTAGTGAAAATTTGAATTTTTAGTGAAAATTTGAATTTTTAGTGAAAATTGAATTTTTAGTGAAAATTTGAATTTTTAGTGAAAATTTGAATTTTTAATGAAAAAATTTGAATTTTGTATTAGTAAAACATTGAAATTTTAGTGAAAAATTGAATTTTTAGTGAAAAATTGAATTTTTAGTGAAAAATTGAATTTTTAATGAAAAATTGAATTTTTAGTGAAAAATTGATTTTTTAGTGAAAAATTGAATTTTTTGTGAAAAATTGAATTTTAAGTGAAAAATTGAATTTTTAGTGAAAAAATTAATTTTTAGTGAAAAAATTAATTTTTAGTGAAAAAATTAATTTTTAGTGAAAAATTGAATTTTTAGTGAAAAATTGAATTCTAAGTGAAAAATTCAATTTTTAGTGAAAAATTGAATTCTAAGTGAAAAATTGAATTTTTAGTGAAAATTTGAATTTTTAGTGAAAATTTAATTTTAAGTGAAAATTTAATTTTTAGTGAAAAATTGAATTTTTAGTGAAAAATTGAATTTTTAGTGAAAAATTGAATTTTTAGTGAAAAATTGAATTTTTAGTGAAAAATTGAATTTTTAGTGAAAAATTGAATTTTCATTCAGTTCAATTAAAAATATTTAAAATAAATATCTTTTTTTTTTTTGTCTATATAAAACGCATCACATTGCAAATTTACTTTTAATCTTTGCTGCGCTGCTCTCAGAAACGTGCAACGTTTTAACTAAATCGAATGTGCGCCTAAAAGTATGCCAAAGTTCAGCCGAAAGAATAACGCGTCGCTTAGGCGCATATATGACTTTTAAGCTTAGCGAGGCGGTGACATTTGAAACGAACTTTAAAACCAGCTGTACGTGATTAAAGCACCGAGTTTTAAATGAAACATGTGCCGCGTCACATATGACCCCCACAACACAAGCTGGCTGCTGATGCCAGGCTTTTACAGCAACAACATCCACAATAAGGAAAACATTTAGACATCAAAAATAGGTAAAATGAAAAACGAACTTTCATCCGCCCGAGGGCGCAGTTGCACTGCAGCCAGCCAGCCTGCTCTCCTGTAAACGCAAAACTTTTCCACAACTTGTTTTAACAAAATCATTGCAAAAGCAACGCAAAAAAAAAACAGAAAACAAAATATGACTGCCAGAGATGCAAAGAACGAACACGCACGACGAGACTGCAAGGGCAGCCCGCAACGTCGAACTTTAGTTAATGAAATCAGGTGCGCTCGGATTTCACACGAGTCAATGAGAAGGCCATACGGCGGGGTCCCCACATTTGGTTGGGGAAAATTGCATTTGAAAGTTTTGACTTAAATTCAAGACCCCTTCATACAACTCAAGGCGCATATGGCAGACTCACTTAGAGCAATTTATAGCGTAATGGGGACTCGAGAAGAGGGTGATACTATTTTGTACCCCTTTGTAATCTAAGCCATGTGAATTTTAGTTCATTTGCAACGCAGCCTCATAATTAGTATCGTTTTCACAGACACACAACGATGATGGGTGGCGGCGCGGCGTCAACGTTAAGTCATAGCGCCTGAAAATATGCTACGAATTTTGCATGAGCGTCGAGGCGCAACTACAGCATGTGTTTGTGTGTGTGTGTTTTATATGTATGTAAAGCATCTAGTGTCGACATATTTAGTTCATAATGAAGCAAGTAATATGAGCAAGGGTTATTCTGTAGGTAAAGAAGCCAAAACTAGCAGCATTAATTGCATTTTTGATGATGTCAAAAATTGGATTTGAAACAAAAACAACAACACAGAGCGAATACATAAAATAAATAACGAAGTAAATTTAAAATAAAGCAGCTGATTTCGTTGTTTAGGGTACAACGAACAGATGCAGCAATTAAATGGTAAAGGTTTTTTTAAGGACAGTATTAAAAACAGTATACAAAATGGAATAAATCCTCATTAATCAGAGTGAATTTTGTAGCAGTCGAAGGCACCAACTTACAATATTTCTAGGATCAAAAATGTCTGAAAAGTTTGTGACAATTTTCGGGAATAATTTCCGCAAATACATAGATGAATGGAATATTTTAGAAATATAATTCAATTTTGTAATAGCTTAAGAAACGATTTTCGACATATTTTTAGTATGAGTAGAATATAGGCAGATTTTCAGGCAAACTCTGCCTTTGTCTGTGCCTAATAAAATGTTCTTAAACTTTCTCGATTTTGCCAAAAATTTTGTCAAGGACTCGTGACAAAATGTATGGCATTTTTCTAGAGGATTTAAGCGCACTATCGACAAAACACAGGTAAGGGGAGAAAATGCGATAATAAAATGTCAATTCGAGCTAATTATGGCAACAATTATAACAAAACAAATTTTAAAAAAAGTGTGGAAGCCATAAAATCAATCGTCAAAAATGAAAAAGAAACAAAGCACAGCATGAAAAATACTTTGCGTACCGCAATAATAAAGCTGCACATAGCAACAGCATATCAAAAAGAACGACAATATCGTAAGAGCAACTGAATCAAAATAATTTATAATTTATGAATTATTGATCAAAAAATATATTAAAAATAAATGAAAAAAATGGAAAATTAAAATAATGAATAAATGAATAAATGAATAAATGAATAAATGAATAAATGAATAAATGAATAAATGAATAAATGAATAAATGAATAAATGAATAAATGAATAAATGAATAAATGAATAAATGAATAAATGAATAAATGAATAAATGAATAAATGAATAAATGAATAAATGAATAAATGAATAAATGAATAAATGAATAAATGAATAAATGAATAAATGAATAAATGAATAAATGAATAAATGAATAAATGAATAAATGAATAAATGAATAAATGAATAAATGAATAAATGAATAAATGAATAAATGAATAAATGAATAAATGAATAAATGAATAAATGAATAAATGAATAAATGAATAAATGAATAAATGAATAAATGAATAAATGAATAAATGAATAAATGAATAAATGAATAAATGAATAAATGAATAAATGAATAAATGAATAAATGAATAAATGAATAAATGAATAAATGAATAAATGAATAAATGAATAAATGAATAAATGAATAAATGAATAAATGAATAAATGAATAAATGAATAAATGAATAAATGAATAAATGAATAAATGAATAAATGAATAAATGAATAAATGATTGAAATACGAAAAATTTCATGAATAATTACAGCAAACAAAAATTAAAAATTTTAAAATGAAAGACCAAAAAAATGTATTAAATATATTAAAAAAATTTAACCAAAGAGCGGAAAATTTAAATTTTGAATGAATAAATAGATGCACAAACGGATGAATGAATACAAAAGCGGATAAGTGACGACATGGATGAATGGATGTCAAACATACATCGCAAAATAAAGCAATTTTTATTATTGTTAGCATTGTTTGCATGTTGGTGTCATTGCCTCGATTGATGTTGCTGTGGCTGCTGCGGGCGTTGGCAACAAACGAGTCGAAAATAAATAACAAAATATAATAAAAATGTTAAAATTTATTAAAAATATATGTAGTATGTAGAACAAAAGCAAAGATGTGACATTAAATAATAACAATAAACAATGTGCTGATGTAGAACACATATAAATGACAGCAACAACAAACAGTTGGCAGCAGTAGCAGCAGCAGCAAAGGAAGCGGAAAAGGAAGCAATGCTTGTGCTGTTGTTATGGCTGTGACACAGATCTGTGAACTGTGTTCGTGGTGGTTAAGGCGGAAACCATGGCCGCGAGGTGAAAAGCAGTAGAATCTAAAGAGATTACGGTGATGTTGGTGAACTATGTGCTGTTGATGTGTGGTTGTTGATGCTGCCGGTTGTTTGTTGACGATTGCTGTTTGTAAATTGTTGACAATTATCAAGCCGCAATTGCTTTGAAGTGCGAATTAATTTGAAATATACAAAAAATAAAGAAATAAAATATTTTTCAAATAATAGTCTTTCTTTTATATTATTTAGTGCATGTAAAGCGCTTAGGCAAAGTCGACATGAAAATTCAAACAAAATTTTGTTCCAAATGAAAATTCAAATAATTCACAAACTTTGGCAATTGCTTTGGTCCAACGAGCAGAGCAGCAACACTCATAATTTAGCAAAGTTTGGCGCCGTCGAAGAAACTGCCCAAAAATTTCATTAATCCGTAATAGAAAAAGTTCTCTGCACAAAAATACATTATTGCCAAGTTTCGAGCTGACGTTAAACTTTGCGTAAATCCAATAAAAAAAGTAGAAAATAATTTTTAAAAATGAACAAGTTTTTCCAATTTTCAAATTTATTGGACATGGCGCAAAAATTCAAATTCAAATTAAAAAATAAAAATAAAACGCGCTCAACTAATCCGTCAAAGGACATGAACGAACGTCGTCGCTTAACGAGCAACAATTCGCGCAGGATGGGTAAGGGGAACAAAATATTTCGAGGGTTGCTGCTAACGTTTGTCCAAAAAATATGTCAGGCCGAAAAAATGCGACAGCTGTTGTTGGCGCGTATGACAGTCTGTGAATGAGTGGGTCGTACGCACAACAGGATATAAACGGCCGTTTTGCTATCAATAGAACCAATATACGAGATGTAGTCAATGCTGATATGACGAACAAATGCAAATTTTGTCTTTGATCAGCCGGGCGCCGTATACAGAGTACAGGGCGACGATGATAACAAAACACAGTACGGACAACTGAAAGGATAACGTTTGACATACGCAGCAGCAGCATGGCAGCAAAGCCCTGCAGCAGCAGCGACAACCTTTGAGAATTCAACAACAACATGTACAAAGCCTTAAGCAACATCAACGCCAACAACAAACATGCGAACTGGAATGGATACAAGTAGAGCCGTCGTGAGGGTCTTGAATTGGAAAATTTTGACATTTGTGAAGAAACAAAACTAAAAAAATAACGGCCTAGTGTTGCTGCGTTTAAAAGTAACTTTATTGACTTAAAAGTATTCTGCTGCATATTCTGCGCAGAACAAGTTGAAAAAAAAAATTCAACAATTTTGCATAATTCTAATGAAAAAAGTTAAAACACACAAAAGCCAAGTTAATAACTATTACAATTGTTGTTGTTATTGTCGTCGGTGTTATTGTTGTCGTTCGGCGCTTGTACATTAAAAGTATCCTTGCAAAATGTCCTCGTCGTTGTCCGTAACAACAGCATGGCGGCTGTGTCTGCCGACAGACAAACAAACAGACAGACAGACTGACTGACAGAGCGAAAGTCAAGGCGCTAGATTTAAATTGCTTCTTTTTAGAAAGTTTTTAATTTCTTTTAGAAAATAATTTCTTTATAAAATAAAATTGTTTTGCAGATTGTGCCGGACATGATTTTGCATTGGCATTTGCAGAATGCGGAAGGAAGTAGCAGAGAAATGCATTTGAAAAAAGAGAAAAATAAAAGAAAAAATTTAATAAAAAATAAAAATATTAAAACAAAAATAAAATAATGAATAAAAGATTTAATTTTTACTATAGAAAATAAACCAACAAAAGTGTTATAAATAAAAAAAAGTACAAAAAAAAAAAAGTAAAAAAAAAAAAATAAATAACACAATAAAATAAAAAATGGTAAAAATATAATAAACTAAATTAAAAAAAATCATTAATACAAAAAAATAAATAAAAAAAAGAATAAATACAAAAAATTAAATAAAAATTAAAATAAATAAATAAATAAATAAATAAATAGATAGGTAAAATAAATCAATAAATAAATAAATTGGTAAAATAAATCAATAAATAAATGTATTCGAAAAAATAGAGAGATAAAATAAAAATTTAATAAAAAAATAAAAATATAAAAAAATAATAGATAGTATATTTATTTTTTAATATAGAAAATAAACCAACAAAAGTATCTTAAGTAAAAAGTAAAAAAAAATAAAAAAAAAATAAAAAAGTAAAAAAAAAAAATAAAAAAGTAAAAAAAAAATAAAAAAGTAAAAAAAAAATAAAAAAGTAAAAAAAAAATAAGTAAAAAAACAATATAGAAATACAACAAATAAATAAAATAAATTAAAAATAATAAATACAAAAAAAAATAAAATTAAGTTAATTAAAAAATAAAAAGAAATAAATAGTAAGTAAAAAATGAAAATAAATAAATGAATTATAAAATAAATGAATAAATAAATAAATAAATAAATAAATAAATGAATAAATAAATAAATAAATAAATAAATAAATAAATAAATGAATAAATAAATAAATAAATAAATAAATGAATAAATAAATAGATACATAAGTAAATCAAATAGTTTACCATTTTCATCAGCCACTTTTTATAATTAAATAAATACAGTTCCTTACACAATTTAAAAAAAAAACTGTAAACGCAATTTTTCTTTCAATTGTCCAAAATAATTTCAATATAATAACAAATACTATTTTCTGATATATTTTCAAAATATTTCAGTTTAAACTCAAAAAAGTTTGATTTTTATAAACAATTTTTGGATGATATTTTTATGCTCTATCAACTATGATATCTAGACGGACAATGGATTTTCATGATTGCAAATGATTTTAAAGGGTCAACAGCTAAAAATGCGCTTTTGGATGAGCAAATATAGAGAATTTTCAGCAATGAGAAATTCGAATATGGGAAATAGACTTCAAAATTCGGGTTTTTATATTCCAAATCGACATGTAGGTATAGTTTTAGTTTATGAAGTATAATATCATAGGAATACTTAATTCATGTTTTAGTTTTTGTACTATTTTCAGAAAATATGTACAATATAGATTTGCAAAAAAAAAAAAACAACATTTAAAAATTGTTTCATACAAATTATAAATTCTAAATATTTTACCATATTACATATGCAAATTATGTTGCCAACATGTGGCGAAATATTCAATTTGCGCCTAGCAAAAAAATAAAATATACAAAAATATGTTTATAATTCAATTAATATTCATATTTGCAAATAAAATACCACGTTGTTTTTCAACTGCTTACAACATATCAGACTTTTATGAAATTCCGCAAAACATCAAAATTTACTGCGACATCATGCACATCAAAACATGGAATTTTCATAATTTGTTTAATTTTAACGAATTGCAAAAAATTTAAAATATGTATATAATTTTTTTTTTTTTTGTACACAGTTTATAATCTCTGTTGATGTGTTTGCCGACAAAAGGATACTCAGTATTTTCAATACATTGAAGCAGAGAAAAACAATAAAGTGTTATTTTTTATATTAATTTAAAATTTTAAGAGTTCACTCAGAAAAATCATACCATAAAATTAATAGTTTTTACTATTAAAATTAGTCAATAGGATATTTACACGATAGGTCAATCGGTGAATCCTATTAAATACCACAAAATACTATCAAATTTATTTTAGTTTGTATGAAAATATTTATTATTTGTATACTATTAAATCAATAACTGTCCTATTGACAAATTTTAATGGCATTTTATGAGTTTTTTCCGAGTATTCAATAAACGACTTTTTTTATTTCACTCAGAAACTCATCCGATTCAATAGGACAGTTATTGATTTAACTGTACCCAAAATAAATAAATATTTTCATATAAACTCATAAATATTTTAATAGCATTTTGTAGTATTTAATGGGATTTACAGATTGAATTAATAGTTTATTCTATTTACTAATTTCAATAGTACAAACTATTAATTTTATGATATCATCTCTCTGAGTGTACTATTATGATAATAATTTATCATATTGACTAATTTTAATTTGTATACTATGATATATTTATCATATTGACTAATTTTAATAGTACATAATACTATTAATTGTATAGTATTTATTATCATAGTGTAAAAACAATATTTTTTATTTAAATTCATTTTAATATTGAAAATTAATTTAATTTCTAAATGTTTTAGACTATTTGAATTCAGTTGAAAATTTTGCATTAAAATTTGAAGTTCGAAGTTAGAAATTATAGAGTTTCAATCAATTTCAACTATTCTTTAAGGAAAATATGCCCTTTTTGTGATGGTATTCAGATTATTCAAAACACTTTAATTTCTTACTATTAATTTAAATAAAGGTTGTGTAATAAATTGCTAGTGTAATAATGCAAGTGACTAATAAATTTTGCATTACTATAGAAAATAATAACATTTTTCCAAATCGATAAAATGGCGCCCATAGTGCAATAGTGTGAAGCCAAAGTGTGTTTGCAACATATGTGGGCAAAAAACAAAGTCATGAAAAATTCATTAAAACGCGGTAATGCTGCAAAAAAAAACACAGGATATTAGCCACGAGCCGTCGATTGTTATCTATTTGCATTTGAAATGTGATTTGGAAAAATAATAAAAGAAAAATAATAATAATGCCACACTTTGTAAAATGACAGACGACCGACCGACCAACCGATGAGAGAAGGTATAAAAAATGTTTGAAAAAAACTTTAGAACGAAGAAAATAAATGAAAAAAAAAAGAAAAGTGTTATGGGCGAAAAATTGCATAACAATTAGAGTACGCGCTAAAGGCGTTAAAACGCGTTAAAGTCCACGAACGCTTCTCATCTCGGTAGACTATAAATTATATAAACAAATACATGAACACGATGGTGCTACTACGTATGTACACTCAGAAAAAAATAGTGCTACAAAAATTAGTCAATAGGGCAATTATACATTTAATGGTAAATTTAATAGTATCGTCTAATATTATAGGTTTTCTTTAAATTACGAATGTTTATAAAACAAAACAACGTGATAAATTGTATTTAATGGTATTAAAAAGTATTTAATAGTACTAAAAAGTATTTAATAGTACAAAAAAGTATTTAATAGTATTAAAAAGTATTTAATAGTATTAAAAAGTATTTAATAGTACACCCTAATTCCCTAAAATCTCATTTAAATTGGTCAATTGGTCAATTTTTGATTTAATAGTATATAATACTATAAAAATAGTATATAATAGTATATAATATAAATAGTATATAGTAACCAAAAAATAAATCTACTCATATAAACTCAATGGCAATGTCATGGTATTTTCTAGTATTTATGGTATTTTCCGATTAAAATAATAATTTATCCTATTGACTATTTTTAATAGTAAAAAAACTATTATTTACATAGTATTTTTTTCTGGCTGTATTAACATGTATTTAATAAAACTAAAATAATTAATTAACAAATTCCAATTGCAAATGGTATTCTAAAATAATAGTAAAAATTACTATTAATAGTATGGTATTTTTTTGACTAATTTATTGAATAATTAAAATTGCAAAAGGTATTAAAATAAT
Organism: Dryomyza anilis; assembly: GCA_951804985.1. Taxonomy (NCBI): domain Eukaryota; kingdom Metazoa; phylum Arthropoda; class Insecta; order Diptera; family Dryomyzidae; genus Dryomyza; species Dryomyza anilis. Next base: position 88,404,794 of record OX638132.1, on the reverse strand, counting down.
AGTAAAACATACTATTAAATATATGGTATATATTTTTTCTGAGTGTACTATGTGTGCGAATCAGTGCCACCCAACAAAGAGCTACATGTGTTGTAACCGCCGCGCAGCAGCACGTATACAAAAACATTTTTCATAACGTACTAATCAATAGTAGTAGTTAGTAGTGATGGTTAGTAATGGTAACACCGCCGTGCGGAAACAGTTGACGTGGCGTTGAGCCTGAGCCGGAGGCCTGCTGTGGTCGGTAGTTTGTTCAATACCAACGCCATAATAACGCACAGTCGTCTATTATTAATACAAAAAAAAAATACATTTCACATTTTTATATTTCAGGTATTTATTACATTTTCTTTTCACAGCAAAAAAAAAGAAATGTTGTTGGCATTATTAACTGCAATATTTATGCCATAAAAAGTGGGCCGATACACATAGGTACTAAGTAAGAACATTGTCCAGAAGTTAAGCAATGCTAAATGAACGCAATGTATTTCACAACTATAAAAGGAGGTGTACTACATAATACTAGGCCTATTATAATTTGTTATTAAGCATGTAATCAAAATTAATCGCTATGTAATTATTGCATTTCAAAGCATATTCAGCGTTAGGTTACATTAATGCATATTTTAATGGTTTATATACCCATATATAGCAGAATAATGCAAGAAATGCAGTTTATAACATAGTTTTTGGAATGATATTTCACCTATTAAAATGTATCAAATTTTTTTTTAACAAACAAAAGGGGAGCACCATAAAATTCTTTTGGACAAAATCCAACTTTTCACATAATACTGAATTCCAAATATCCATCCGGACTACATATCGTCACTATCATGCCAAAGGGGCGAATGTGCAATTTTTGACATTTGCGTTTTTTTTTACATTTTTGAATGTAGTTTTTCCTCAAGTATACTGTGCAAAATCGCGTGTCGTTTTGTTGGATATATTTAGCCACAAAAGTCAAAACCAAAAGGGCGAATTTGAAAAATTGAAAATCTTGTCATGCCAAAAGGGCGAATCTTTCCTTTTTCGCCATAACTATTTATTGGTACGAGATAAAATAGTAGTGTGAAGGCATTTATTGTTTGTTTTTAAAGCACCTATCGATCTGCATCATTAATTAAAAATATTTTGTCAAACATTAATTTTCCATTTGTTATTTGCAGGAAAAAATGTGCGGCAAAATATTTTTAAATAATGATGCAGTTCGATAGGTGCTTTAAAAACAAACAATTAATTCCATTACATCACTATTTTATTTTGAGCTAATAAAAAGTTATAGCCTAAAAAAACAAAAATATTTGCGTTTTGGTCAGGATATAGCCTGAGAAAATTCGTATTTATAATTCAGTAGGTTGTCCAAATTTAAAGATATTATATATACGTTATAATAATTGACGAATAAACCAATATAACAAAAAAAAATTGAAAAAAAACTAAATTTTTCTAATTTTTAAAGCACTTCAAACTTTAAAATTTGATTTCCCAACATTTTTAAAAATGCACATTCGCCCCTTTGGCATGACAGTGACGATATTATTTTGTGTTTTTAGCATTTCCCCATATACAATCTTTTTTTGTTTTTGTTTTTAAAATAAAAAAAATAAAATGCATTTTATATAATTTCGTATAAATCATATAATAATTTTTATTGTGACTTTTTATTAGAACCACATTTTAAATATATAATTGAAATATTATGGTCGCTAGTTTGATTTCTTGATGTTGCATTTTTTATTGGTAGATTTTTTAGGAGTGAATTTGGTACTTATGAATTTTGTACCGTGGATTTTAACTGGTCGAATTCTCTCTAATGACGAAATTCCAAACAATGTTTAAAACACAAAAGTCATAAACCTCATTTGTTGACTTCTAAAACTGTTTAAATATTTTCTATATTATGGGTGTGTGCGAATTCTGACTAAACTAAATTTTGTCGGTAATGCAGTCTTCGACTTTTCAATTTAGCAAATTTTCGAGCAAACTAAATTGAACTAAATTGGAAGACAGCAAACAGACTTTAACAATTACCGGTTACCGAATGGCGATCGAATGAAAACCCGTACAATTTAGTTTAGTCAGCAATTTAGTCGAATTCGCACACACCCTAAATATGTTGATGAATTCAGAATGAACCGACTTTTTGATATAATAAAATAAAGAATTTTGTTATATAAATACTCATCTTAATGAATGAATTCAAATAATTGATTTAAAAGATTCATATTAATCAACAAATTCATAATAATGAATACAAACATATTTATATTAAGCAGAAACAACATAATACTGAAAAACAATGCATTGTTATTTTGAATTATTCATTAATATTATAATTTTCAGTTAAATAAAAAAGCGAATACTCGATTTTTAATTTATACTTTCTCCAATATTTTATAATAAAACAACCGGATATGGAAAATGGATATATTAATCATAATTATAATTATATATTATAATTATCACAATTATATATTATATTATTATAATTTTATAATTATTATTATATAATTAGCATGTTATATGTAAATATGTTTTAAAAACACACAAATTGACCCTTTTATATTTAAGAACCTAAAGATCATGTGTGTTCGTTTGGTATATATGTTACAAAATTAACTAAAACTTAAAATATTCAAAAACAATCTAAATACAAAGACAGCTGAACAAAACATTTACAAAACTACAAATCGTACATTAGCTAATTTAACCTAAAAAAAGTGTAATTAAAAAATAACTTTTAATATTTTAGGAGTAACAGAAAAAAAAATAGAATTTCAGTAGAGGGAATTATAATAGCATAACAAACAAACATTAATTGGTACTTCATACAGCATTACTAGATGAGTCACAAACGAGAATTATGTTCAGGGGCACTATTCTCGTTTGATGCGAAATATGAAATGAGCATGAACATGAAATATTTTCATACTTAATAATATATAAAATAGTTTTTGTCTCATTTCCATTCTCATTTTATATTTCTCTTCAAACGAGAATAGGGCCCCAGTTAAAGTTTTATAAAGTAACCATTATGAAAACATAATTTTAAAGAGATCAATGAGAAAACAATTAATGTAAGTTGAAAAAGGTATTGGTTATTCATATATCAATTTTTCTGTGGTCTGCTTTTTTATTAAAAATCATTATATATAATGATTTCTATTTTTATAGACAATTCTATATTAAAAACAATGAAATGTTCAAGCTCTTAATTTAATATCGAATTTCAATTCTATTGACTTGAACCAGTTGAATTCATTTGGAAAACATTTATTTGTGTATATAGACATACAAATCAAAAGTTATTTTACATATTTTCATATAAAATTCAATCGGAATTCTTTCGAAATTTGGAACAGATCCGAATATATATAAATTTTCGATATAACACTTAGAATATTTAAAAATTTAATTTTGTTCTTTAGAACTATTGGTCAAAAACCAAAATAATTCGGAACAAATAAAATTTGATTATAGACAATATCATTATTAGGGCTGTGCCAATAATCAAATAATCAAAAATCTTGATTAATCAGAATTCAAATTGAATCATTTGAAACCTGACCAATCACTTGAACAATTTGATTGGTCAGGATTTTGATTACTTGAAAATGAAACAATTTCATTATCATTAAAAATTTTGTCAACCTAAATCAGGTGAACATTAATTTTACAAATAATTTAAAAATAAAAGGAAGAACATCTGATTAAACAAAATGCTTATTAATCAATTAATCACAATTTTGATTAATCAGAATTCTAATTAATTGATTGATCAATCTTTTGATTACTCGAATATCTTGAATAATCAATTGATCAGATTAATCAAATTGATTAATCAAATAATTTAATTGATCGCACAGCCCTAATCATTATAGATGATCAAAAACATCAACTTTGTTATACAAACGATATCATTTTGATATGCTGCATTAACTTTTTGATTTTGTGAAGGTCCAATAATTAATTTGGAAAATTTGAGAACTACAAAAAAATAGGTTAATGGTCATGGCTTCACATTATAAACAATTTTTAAAAACATTTCGACTTGTCAAGGGGACTCGTTATATACAAAACACAAAAACAGATTACAAACATATACGACATACTATATACAACAAACTAGGGTTAAAACGATAGATAGAAATACAGTTAGATAGTAAGACAGACATAGTTTAATAGTGTGTGCGTGAGAGCGAGAGAGAGAAAGAGCGATTGAGGCAGCGATAGTAGGAAGTGGAGGACTAGGAGGACTAGGTTTCTAAGTAGAGCAGGACACAAACCTTTTTAGGAGAAGAGAGGTGAAGTGAAGATGGCGATGGCATAGAACAATCAGAAGATGCAGAACTATAACTACCGTTGGGCGTGACGCTGCCGCCGCCGACGACAATAAAGTGACCGCCGGCGGTAGCGCCCAGCCGACCGCCATCACCGTTCGCAAAGCTGTTGCTATGCAACTGCTGTGGCAGCGGCTGCAGCTGCGGATGCTGCTGATGTTGTTGCATCATCGCCGCCGCCGCCAGCAGTGCAGCATGCGGCGGTGCAACGGCGATGGCTGGCATGGCGGCTGCCGCTGCTGCTGCAGTTGTTGAAGTAGTAGTAGAAGTGGTGCTAGTTGCAGATAGATTAACGGTATTATTTACATTATTGGGTGTTGTAGCGCCAAACATGGCAGCGGCGGCGGCGGCAGCAGCTGTTGGCGGTGGCGCTGGTATTATGGTCAACGGCGTACCGACGGGCGATGTAAAATATGTTGCAGCTGCCTGCGGCGGTTGGTGCGGCGATGAAATTGCTGTTGTTGCATATTTTGTTGGTGTTGCTGGTGCAGCCATGTTGTTCACTTGCAATTGCATATATGTCTGCAACATTTGTAGCTGTTGCTGCTGTTGATGTTGCTGCTGCTGTTGTTGTTGTTGCTGCTGCTGCTGCTGGAAATGCAATTGCTGTTGCAGTTGCAACTGTTGCTGCTGCTGCTGTTGGTGCGCAGCGTGATGATGTTGCAGCATTGCAAACGGAAATTGCTGCGGCAACATTTGATGTTGCTGCTGCAGCGGCTGCTGTTGTTGCTGCTGATGCGGCGCCGGCAGCGCTTGTAACAACTGCATTTGCTGTTGTGGATGTGTTTGGCGGTTAAACGTTTTTCAGGATTTGATTGAGTTTTAAAAATATTTTGCAAACAAAGAGTAAAAATAACTTGAAAATCAAACAGAAAACGTAGTGAATTCAAACAGAACAAAATAACAGTGAAAAGACTTGATAAAACTCGAACTACAATAAAAACAATAGAAAGTAAGTGTGAGTGAGTGGTACAAAATCGTTTAAAATGCTACGTACTTGAAATTGAGTTGATTCATAGTAAAAAGAAAGCGAAAAAGGAGTGAAATATAAATAGAGGCAGACACAGAGAGAGATAGAGAGAGAGAGACAGTGTTGTATGAAAACGGAAGTGAGTTTAAAGAGATAAAGAGAAAACAACGTGAGAGTAATAGGAGTGGCAGTTAGAGAACAAAATGTTCCCGAAGTATGCAAACGAAAAACTGATAAAGTTATATGAAAAAAAAAAGAATAAAGCAATTTAAGAGTAGAAGGAGCAGAAACTCTACAGCATGTTAATATTAAAAAATGGGTTTTAATTGTAGTAAATGTCCTTAGATAAAATGGCTTTTGGGAGTAATTGGTACGATAGGCATCATCGACTAAGAGGACACTATAAGCATTGTGTGCAACAATTTGATTTTTTGTTGTCAATTTTGTTGAATTTTACAAACCAGCAGTAGTACTTAATGGCAAAACGTATAGAGAGCTAATTTAACAATGCATCAAAATATAGAAAGAAGTACTAAATATTAGCTGAAAATAGTTTCTGGTATAAGTTTAGTATTAGTATTAAATAAAGTTATTATATACAGGGTTTGGTTAGTAGAATTCGAATTTCGGTAGTAAATTTTAATAATTTCGACTCGTTGTTGGCTCGTCGTATATCTTTCCATCATGAAATGGCAAACCTTACTGAAGAGAAATGTCAAAAGAGCGGCAATAAATATGGCGTCGTTTGCTGTCCCTGTCGCTCTACTTTTGTAGCGTCGCATTTGAAAAACCCAATAGGAATGAACTGGTCTATCATTATAAATTAGAAAAAAATGTAGTGATGCGCAACGAAATTTTGAGACAATCAATGCAAAGTCAAAATTTTAATTTCATATTTCTAAATTTCAACATTACGTACATTTGAAGAAAGAAAAAAATCATGGTGTTCGAAGTTATGATATACTATTGGAAAGGTAATTTAATTGTCTAAAACATGAGTGCAAAATTCGTATTCAATTTTCAATGGATTATACTTTATAACACATTTTCTATGAGTAATATGCATCTCTTAAACACACTGCATCTTAAACTGAGTGCAAAATTAGACATTATTATATTTTACAATTTCTTGAGTCATAGAATGACCCACTGAATAATTGACATTGATGAACCAAACCAAACCCTGTATAGAGATGTGATATACTCCAGTACAGTTAGAATTTTCAAAATCAACATTTGTCGAATGCAGTCGAGAGAATTGCTTTCAAGTGGAATCAGAAGAAACTGAATTTTTACTTAGTCTCTTATCTCAAAATATATCTTGATTTTAATAGAGAATTTAAATTCGACTTTAAAACTAATTTCTTTGACGATTTTCACAATAAATAAAATGTGAAAAATTTGAAATTGGTCTTGAATATGTGTCATGATTATTTCATACTCCAATTCTAATTTAAATAAAGGTTTTTAAATATATCATTGTCGATCCAGCTATACTTCAAAATATCGATAGTAAGTTTACAAAGCCTTTTTGGAATACCGTCGACTCGGAAGTAAATTTTCGATTTCAGCAATTTCGAGGTGACAATATGTAAATTTCTGTGATATGTAGTCAATATTGTTTGAACTATTGAATGACATTTTTAATTTTTGTATTTATCAACTAGTTTTTATAAATTTAAATAATGAACATGAAAATTAATCTATTTGCGAGGTTATAAAATTTGTGGTTTTTCTAATATTTCAAAAATATTCAAGAATTTCAAAGACTACAATTATGAAATGCTACAAATCTAACTAATCCTTTTTGAAAACCTTTTATATCATAACTTTAAAATTATTACTCATAAAACTCTATGAAAATTAGACAATATAATAAATACTTTCTTATAAACACAAATAAACAATTAGTATATAAGTATTTTATAGTACAGGATTTTTCAATAAGAGCGCTACAAAAGTTTTTTTTAAGGGTTTTTCAACAGGGACGCTATAAAAGTAGAGCGATAGGGACAGCAAACGACGCCATATTTCTTGCCGCTCTTTTGACATTTTTCTTCAGTGAGGTTTGCCATTTCATGATGGAAAGATATACGAGCCAACAAAGAGTCGAAATTATTAAAATTTCCTACCGAAATTCGAATTCGTATATCTTTCCATCATGAAATGGCAAACCTTACTAAAGAGAAATGTGAAAAGAGCGGCAAGAAATATGGCGTCGTTTGCTGTCCCTGTCGCTCTACTTTTGTAGCGTCCCTTTATTTAATGGTATTTACTTATTAAAATAATGAATTTGACTAATTTTAATAGTTAAAAAACTATTGATTTAATAATACTTTTACTGATTGTCTTAAATTAGATAGAACATTTTTTAAATGAGAATTTAATTAATTTATTAAACTTATATCATCATTTTTCAGACTTCTTATATTTTTGATACATTGTTAAAATGCCGACGGTGCCTATATACTGTCAAAAAGAAAACAGCCCAATTGAAAAATATTTTGGAAAACAAATTTTTTTTTTTTATTAAAACACATGTATTAAATGATGTCACACATGTGGGGTTGTCGGGAAGTGCGATGCCACATATTTAACAGATCAGGGGAGGCGCAACACAATTTCTGTGAATAGGGAGGGTGGTCGGTGGTCTGGAGGACATAATCGTTGAAGAAATTCTTACCATTATTTTAGACTGATTAAGAGTTTCTTGTTGTTGTTGCTGTGGCTCTTGTTGCAGTTGCGGCAAAATATTAATTTCTGGGTTTTGTTTGTCAGACGAGGTGTTGGTGGTAGCGGTGGCGGCTAAAAGCACGACGGCGGAGACGCACTTTTCGTTTGCAATTTTCAGCTTATCAACACCAGCAGCCAAGTGTAGCTCTTGTTGCTGCTGCTGTTGCTGCTGCTGCGGTGCAAAGTCGTGAACTGTTGCTGTTGCCGTTGTTGCTGCCGTTGTAGCGACGCACGCAATAACGGCGGCCTGCGTAGGGTAAATGTTGCTAATGTTGTTGCTGTGCAGCAAATGCTGTTGTTGCAGTAGTGAAGTTGCAGTAGTAGTTGCCGAAATTGTTGCTCTTGTTGTTGGCAATTTTTATGATTTTCTTTTTTTTTTTTGTTTTTTTGTATTAAGCAAGAACTAAAAATCGCTTTTGTAACGATGACGCGCGTCAGGAGTAGGAAACGATTTTATGCGGTTCAAGGATGAAGGCTTTAGGTTTAGGGTCACGATGAGTGTGTGAGTTTGGTGGTATTAGATTGTTTGAAATGTGGTGGTGGTGGTGCCAATGACAGAGTAGTTTTAGTTACAAATTGTTTTTTTTTTTTTTAATTATTCAAAACTATTTTTATATTTTGAATATTTAATGAGTTTTTAGAACTATATTTAATTGAATTTTTAATTAAATTTAATTTGTTGATTTTAGTTTTATATTTTTGATTTAAATACTACGGCTTTATTTTGATTATTAACTATTTGAATAAATTTGTGCTTGAAATATATATTTATATTTTTGTTTGTGTTGAAGATTGTCGCTTAGAATTGATTAGTTTAGATTATAACGAGAAAAAATAGTTTTTAGTTTAATTGTGCTGTTACTATATTGGAAAAAAGAACGAGCTAGTTTTAAGTATGCCTGTAGTAATTGAAACACTAAGTAGTTTGCACTAAATATGCACTAAAATATTTAGTTAATATATATAGATTGTATATTGTAGAATATGAAACACGTATTATTTGATATATACTTTTAAAAAAGTAGAAGATTGTCGAGAGTTTAAGTTAATATTTAAATCTAATAAATATATATGATACACAGATCAGTTTAGTTTAGATTAGAATAGATTGTCGTTTGATTATAAGATTTCTAAATATTGTTTTCTCAGTTTAAAACTGTCACGCGAGAGCACAAAGATTGTCGCTTTTATTGTGGGGAAAAAGATCACAAAAAAGTATTTGTTTAGATTTGCTTTTTGTACACTAAATAGAGTTTGTAGAGTGTAGACAACTGTTTGGGTAAAGTGTAAAGTTTTATTATGAAATTGATCACTAAATAGAGTTTGTTTCTATATAATATATAGATTATCTTTTTGAATATATATATATATAAATATTTCAACGCTAGGTCTGATTGATTGTCAAAACGCGTATTCTTCTGTCTCACACTTGCGGTGTGACACCACAAATCGGATTAAACTATATAATTACGAAAATTACAACTAGTTTGGCTTAAAACTCTATACCACGTATATTGATTGATTGATTGTTTGATTGTTGAATTGATTGAGTGATTGATTGATTGCTTGCTTGCTGGCTTTGATTATGCAGTAATATTCTTCTAAATATTTTAAATATTTCACAAAAGTACCAGACAATTTAAATTGTTAGACTTGACTATAGAGTGTATACAATATATATATATAGAGAGAGATACTGTTTAATGCTAACTTCTAATAATATTATGCTCTATTTAAACTTGCAATTGACTTTATTCTTACTTTTTAAATGCTATATGCCTTTTTAAAACAACAACCTAGTTCACAAATATTGCACCTTAAATAATGCTTTTTGCCTTTTGCGTTACAATTAAGTTACAATTAAGTTACAAATAAGTTACAATTACGTTAGTTTGTAATTTGATAACATTTAATAGACACACAGACACACATAAAATGATTTCAAAATTGTTAATTAATATTATTTGTAATATTGCACAATTGTTTGTACGTTTTTATGCCGTAAATTAATTCTATTTAATGATATGTAAAAATTAATTGTTCTGCGTATGTTTAAAATGTGTTTATTTCAAGCATTTATATGCTAGTGCAATTCACAACATTTTATTTTTAAGTTTGTAACAACCTGATTTTTGTTTTTTTGAATTGCAAAATAAATGTTTTGCCTCAATTATTTTAACATTTCTTTGGTACCTAACAATACCAGCTATGCTTTACTATTTTTTATATTGCTCGAAATATTTGATGCTCTAAAATCAACAAAAATATATATATATTATTCTTCACACTTCACCGTAATAACTCGTCTTATAATTCTTTTCTTGTGCAACAAATACTGCGTTTTTCTATGCAGTTTTTTTCTCTATTCTTTTGAGTTTTGTAAATATCTTAATATTTTCTATGTATATATAAATAAATAACTCTTTTTTTGTCAGTTATAATTTTGTTTTAAAATAATACTGTATTTTAGTCAGGCAAACAAAATTTTGCCGTACACAACAATTTGTAACTGTCAATTTTTGCTATGAATTGGGTTTTATTTTTTTTCTTTTTTTTTACTGATGTAGGTTTTGGAAAATTAGAAAGTAGGATTATTGTTTTTTAGGGATTTCAGTTGGAAAATACCAATGCTCGTTTGTTGCTGTAGTTGCTTAATTTGCTGCAGTTTTGAACTGTGTGGAGAAAAGGACGAAACGACGATATTTGTAGGAGCGAAAATTGTTTTTGTTAGATGCCAAAGTTTCAAGTGGTTCGAAATCAACAAAAAACAGAAAACACAAATCAAAAAATAAAAACAACAGTCTCTGAAATTTTGCATAATTTTAAATGAAGTATAGAACAAAAATATATAAATATAAAAGGTAAATATATTTAATAAGAGGTTTTTATTGCTCAATATAATAAAACTAGGTTTTTTTTTTGTATGTCCAATTTTTAGATAATGCTATAACATATAATATAATAAATTCGTAAAATGTATGCAGGAATTTAAATGACGCATCATTGATATAAAGATTTTGTCAAAATTATAAATATTATATACGGTCCAAGTCTGGACTGGGACTAACAACATCTTTCTATAGCGCGCTACCTCTCGGCAGTAAATGGCATACCTACGAGAGTAAAACATTGCCTATGAAAAGCTCTCACCCGCCGTTGACATGCGGCATTAAACTATAGGACCCACTACTTTGAGTACAACTCAAAATGGTGAGAGAGCATGGCCTAAGTTCTTATAGGACTGTCCCTAGTAGAAATTTTGGTAGGGCTATGGTCATGAAGTGATCATGTCATTATTTGAGATGATCGGGATATGACGAGGCCCATAATGTCCTTGTAACGCAGTGTCCTGATCATGTATTGACCTCAGGCCATGATTATGTACTGATCGGGCAATTCCCCATTTTAATATTTACCCGACAATTTCCTTGTCTGAGCCCGAGCATAATAGGGTTTCTCTCATTAATCTCGATCATTGCCTGATACTAATTTCGTTATGAGGAACAAATAATGTAGCTATGATCGGGAACATTGACTGTTTAGATAATGTAAACCCTGCTATGGTAAGCATGATAAGGACATGCAAAGGCAATGATCATATTTTCTCTAATAGGGCTTACCCAACGTAAACCCGATCATTTCCCGATGGCGCATCGGGTAAATTTCTACTAGGGGTAGCGCCAAAATTAAATATATAAAGATTTCATTCGGTATACTTAATAAAGAAAAATGCCATATCCCAGGTGCCATTCGTTTTGATATCACAACGAGATCAGTGCTAGGCAGAAGAATTTAAACAATATCGGACAATTTTCTGTAGCAACATCGAGACTCAAATTCTATATATCGAAGCCTCTTACGAGAACTAAGACTTATCAAATTTTTGTATGAAAATTTTCATAGAAAAATTTGAAACGTGTTAATTTTTGTAAAAGGAGTCGATATATGGTAGGGAGTTTTCGATGAGTTCTATTAAAGCTTTCCCGCAATGAGACATTTTTCGAAATCGTATTTGTATTTGATGCCATTTCTATGTCATTTATTTTTATATGGTTACGAGATCAATGCGATTTATAGCATAAACGGTATCGGAGAAGTTCTCGTAGGTAGATTTCGATGCTATTATTGTCGGAGTTCTCACAGTACGATTTACAAATCGTAATAAACCTCGAAATGAAAAATTATTCAAATTTAATTAATTCGATATCAATGTTATAAATGTTTCTACTACGTATCATGTCATAAAGTTTGAATATATCAGACATTTTCAAGATTAGATCGAATTATTATATCGAAGTTAGTTGGAGTTTCTTTTCTAGTTTCGAAAAGAAACTTGAAACTATATGCAAAGCATGTTTAAGAAAAGCATTCCCAGTATGCCGTGCGTTTCGATAACGCGATATCCATTAGAGAAGAAGAAGAATTCACAGGGATACGTACGAAATGTCGAAAAAAAGGCGAAACCTTAAAATGTCGAAATTATAAAAGCCTTAGAACACCGAAACAATATTTGGCCGAATCACAAAATGTCGAAAAATATTTTAATGCGAGAAAATGTCGAAAAATCTTTGAAACTATAAATACAAAAACATTTTTTTCAAAAATGTCGAACATTAAAATGCCAAAATATCAAAATGTTGAAATTCAAAGTTCAAATCCTATATGAGCAAGTCCACATTAATTCTCGCAGGATTTGCAACTCTCACTCTCTTCGATTTCAATGATATTTTGGCAACTGATAAAGGGTATCGGGATCTGCATTCACCATTTTTTCCGACCACTATTTCCAAAGATATCACTTTTTCCAGAGATACAGTCCAAAGTTAAAAAATTGTCAATGATAACTATTGAATGGTGGTTCCTATTGAAATATCCTTTGATGCTAGAAACTTCGTTAAGGTTTCGTTTTAAAACTAATAAAACAATCTTTTGGAAAATTTCTTCTTAACATGAACATATGACCAATGGTCGTTATCCTTGAACTTTGAATTGCATGTCCTTAAAAAAAAGTATTTAAAAAAAAAAATCGAAATTTTTATTGATTTATTATAAGTGTTGAAGCTAAATACCAAGATGGTATTTTGAAGGCAGCATATTTGAAAATCACCGCAAGAATTCTAGAGTAGCTAACAAAGCTTCTGATTTTCTCTACAACGGGACTCAGAATGATGGTGTCTACGTTGTTTTTTTCAATATCTTTGTTCTTTTTTAATATATTTATCTTTGTGTTTTATTATATTTACTTGAAATATATATTTTTCCTTACGTTGCATTTTTTTCGACATTTTCTATAATTTTTTCTGCAAAAAATGATTTCGTCATATTAAATTTCGACATTTTGTTTTTCAACATTTTAGTTTTCAACATTTTTGTTTTCAACATTTTTTTTCGACATTTTCAGGTTTCGACATTTTTGTTTTCGACATTTTCAGGTTTCGGCATTTTTATTTTCTACATTTTTGTCTTCGGTATTTTTAGTTTCGATATTTTAAATTTCGACTTATCGTACCAGACCCGAATTCACACGATATAGAACGTACGATATTGAGCGTAGATATCGATGCGCTCTATCGGAGTATTCGCGAATATCGTAATGTTATCGAAAAAAAGTTCGAGATTTCTTTGTAAATATTGCAATATTGATGTGATAAATGTTTAGATATTAACGTATCTTGTCAATGATTCAAATTCAATTTTGAAAATTAGAATCGATTTTTTTTTCAACAAAGTTATTCGAGAAAACATCGAGAAATCAAAGGTCTCCGAAACATGGCAGACTAAGTTGAGCGTCTTTGAAATATGACAGACCATTTGTCTTGGATTAAATGGTATATTTTTCGAATAAAAAGAGATTATCCAAAACGATAGTTTGAATAATTAAATGATATCTTTTGAAATCGATAGATTTTGCTTTTTGTTTTTTCAACATTTCTTTAAAGTACAAATTGCGTACAAAATATGAACAAAATTTGCATTTAAAACAGCGAAATTAAAATTTTATAATTCGAATTTTGATGTTTAATATTGGAATTATAATTTATATTTGAAAAATTGATAGACGCGGCGAAAAAAAACTTGTTCGCAGCAAATAAAATATATTTGCAGTCATAAACATATTTATTCTATATATTTTATAATTACATTTGGTATTTATTTCATGAGTTATGAGTATACATTGTCACTAACATATTTATTTTAAAAATAAATAGAAGAGCATGTAAGGTTATTTTTACAATTTATAACAATTAGAAGATTATTTGCTAATTTTAAAATATACATTTGAAAATGAAACAAGTTTAAAATGTTGACTTAATATGCATTCTAAACAAATTTATTGATTGAATAAGAGTTTATTGTTTCACAAATATAACTTTCTATGTTTTGCAATATTTCGTACTCCGAAATAAATATCCCGGCATAAATATTTTCAAATATATTTTATTTGCCATACAAAATTTTATTTTTTGTGCGCACAACATTTAAGCACTTTAGATCTGATGATAAAGTTTTATCAACTAACTGCGTTTAAAACTCACGACAGTCTATGCACTAAATCTGCACTATTCTACACTAAAATAAAATTTATTTCCACACAGAATTTAGTATTTTTGTGAGATCAAATTAGGTAGACAATTTGTGTACTTTATAAAGTTTTAATAACTTCATTTAAAACTCAGAAAGTCTATGGAAAAGTATTCCCAAACAAATATTATACGCTACAATCAAATTTATTTCTATACAGCACATTTTTAGTTATTATTTTTTTATTTTTGTGAGTTCAAATTGAAGTTAAAATTCTAATTATTTATATAGTTCTATCAACTACATTTAAAACAAGACTCTTAAAACATACAACATTTTTGTGAAAGAGAATTTTTACGAAAATATTTTGAACATATGTTATAATTCTGTTTCAGCATTTCAGATTTTTATTGTATTACAAAAAAATAACAGAGTTTTTATTACTTTGAGCATGGGGCACATATTATATTCATGGGAAAATAATAAAATTTTCAATTTTAAAGAATTTCATACAAAAATTAACAAGAAACATAAAACAAAAAATATTTTCTACGAAATAATATGGTATACAACATAAAAATAATTTAAATTGTATTAATAATAATAAAAGTAGTTGTAAATAATAATAATAATATAAAAGTATAGAATTTTTGTTTTACCAATGGATTAGTCAAAAACGTTTGTTGAAGTGAAAGTAGGCGTTATTTGATTTTTGCCGTTTGTTGGTGATTCTTGCGTTAAATTGCCGCTGATATTGAATTGGATTTCTTTTTTTCGTTTTTTGTATTTTGTAGTTTAGAGTTTCACGTGTTTATTTATTTTGCAAATAGTTTTTGTATAGTTTAAAAAATTGTTTGTAGTTTTGAATAGAGTTTTTCTTTGAAAGAATGTTGCACTTGCTGCGTTGGTTGTTGCAGTAGTTTGTTGAGCCTGTTGCTTACAGTTGAGGTTGACAACGACAACGAAGATGGATGTGGCCAACAGAGGAGCCGCAAAAGAACTTGTAGTAAGTAGTAGGCTGAAGCTGAAGCAGTAGAGAAGCAGGCCAGCAACGAAACGTAGCACAAAGCGTTGTAGCTGATAATTACAACAATATATAATGGGTTATTATTGTTGTTGCTGCTGCTGTCGCTGTTGTTCGACTTGTTGGATGGTCGATGATGATGATGATGACGCGGTTTTTTCTTTTTGGCTTTTTATTTTTGCCTTTTCTTTGTGTTTATCTTTCGCTGGCTGTTGCTTCTCAGAATAAAACGTTTTTATATCTTTTGTGTGTGTTTTTTTTTTTGATATTTTATTTTAACGTTTATTACTTTGCTGTCGCTGTTGCGTGTGTGTGCGAAGAACGTGTTGATGATGCCGGTCGCTCGATTGTTTTATATTTTTTTCTGCTTTAGGTTGTTGTATTTTTGCCTACACTTTGCGGCGTCTTCGTGTAAAAAGAAAACCTGGTCTGAACGGCGTCCGTTCGTTCGTACGTTCGTTTGTACGCTGCCTGGCCTGGCTTGCTGAAGAATCAACGAACTTTTGCACGCGTAAGAATTCTTGGCTAATGAGTGTTTGTTTAGAGCATAGATTTAGCAGGTAATACTTTTGGAATTTTTCTATACTTTTTTAAGTTTTGATTTTTTTCTATTTTATTATAAAGTAGGCTTGAAGAAAACGTGTTTTTTACAACGAAAATAGTACTTTTTTTTGTGTTGTAATAAATATTTGTTGTAATAACCAACAACTTGTTGTCGCTACGAACAAAATGTTGCTATGCTAATAATTATTGCAAATTTGATTGTAAAACGTTTAATTGATTGTTTAAGTTTGCACAAAGTTTGTGATGAGTGAAATGTTTTCTTTTTTTCAAGTTTGAATAAATTTTATAAATCGACAAAATGTTTACGACAGCGACGACGGACGACGGGTATTGAACACTGACGACGCACTGAAGTGAACTGAACTGAATTCGTGTTGAATTTGAAGCGACTTGAACTAAACTGAATGAATTGAATTGAACGAACAATGAATTGAACGAAATGAAGAACGAACTGAGAATTTGATGCTGTTTTTGTTGTTGTTGTTGCTGATTTTGTTGTTGCTGCTGCTATTAAGATTTTGTTGTATTTAAAAGATTTGTTGTATTTTTGTACATTTATTTTTATATTTTTTTTTATATTTAAATGTTGTTTTTATTTATTTTTGTTGTTATATAGAGCGGCGGACAGATTTGGAACGGGTTAAAGCAAAGACTGTACGAAGACTGAAGTAAGAACGACTGGCATTCTAAGGTAATATACCAAAAATTATTCGGAGTCGTTGCTCGGTCGCCGTCGTCGTCGTCATCATCAGCAGCGTCGCAGTCGACGTTGCTGGCTGGCTGTTGCGCGTTTTTGCAGAGAGCAGTACTAGCAGCAGAAGAGCGACGACGAATACTCTGTACATCAACATCATCATCAGCAGCAGCAAAAGCAACAGCATAGCGTGCAGGGCCAAAGGAAATGAGCCTGCTGTTGCTTCCTGTGGCACATTACGAAAGCGGCTCTTTGTCGTGAGTGTTGGAGAGCTGACAGACTCTCTGTTGAAAAATACGGCTTTGCTGCTGCTTCTGCTCTAGTTCTTAGTTAATGCTTCCGTCGTTATTGAGTAGGCTAGGATGTTGTTAGCGACGATGGTGGTAGTTAAACACATGCTGCTCGTCGTTGTTTGCTCACACAGGTTGTTTTATTATGCTTTCATTGTGTGTGCGTCGCTCTTCGATTTGCGCTCTCTTTGTAGCACCTGCGAAAACACTCTTCTCGCACGTACGACCTTAAATTTGAGTTGTTGTTGTTGTTGTTGTTGGTGGTGGTTGATTTTTATAACATGTCATTATTTTGCACTTAGTTTAATTTCTAGCTACACTTGCGGCTACTTGCCACACACAAAAAGCAGACAGCGAAAAGTAAAGAAAAGACCGAGAGAGAGTGAGAGAGAGACCACACGTCTAAAAGAGCAGCTTACACGAAGAGCAGCACCTTTCACAGCTAACAGGTAGCGTATAAGAGTTTTATGAGCCTCTTTTCTAAACAAATCCTGTGATTTAAAGAAGGTTTGAAACAGAGGTTGTGAAAGTTAAACAATGAAGAAGAATTCCAATTTTCGAATTGTATCAATATTTGTAGAGTATCTTGTATTTATATTTTTGAGGTTCCCACATGAATTCTCGGATATTCAAAGTATTTTGAAGTTGTCAGATTTGTATGTTTAGCAAAACAAGTATTTCTTCAGTACAGTAAATAAATAAAGACATTTGTGAGATCGATTCACTTTCGCGAAAACAATTACACTTCACCGAAAGACATTACCCCGAAAGACATTACCTCGAAAGACATTTCACCGAATAGACACTTCCCCAATAGACTAAATGAACATTTCCCTAAATGAACCTTTTCCAGAAAGATAATTCTTCGAAATAGACATTTCCCCGAACGGTCATTTCGACTAAATGGACGTTTACAATATGTGCACTTCCCCAAAATAAACATTTCCTCGTAATGAACATTTCCCAAAATGAACTTTTACCAGAATGAACTTTTAACTGAAATGAACACTTCCCCGAAATGTACACTTTCCCGAAATGGACCCATTCCGGAATGGACACTTTTCTGAAATTGACCCTTCCCGAAATTGACATTTATCCGAAAGGGACACTTCCCCGAAATGGATCATTCCCGAAATTGACATTTCCCCGAAATTTACACTTCCCCGAAATGGACATTTCCCCGAATATACTTTTGTAAATAAAAAAAAGCACAACACAAAAATATTATTAAATTAAATTTGGTATTATGAAATTGTTTTTTTTTTTTTTTTAATAAAATCTGATTTTTTCAGGGAATATCTTTATTGGGAAAATTTCTATTTTGGGAAAATAGGGAAAAAGTTAATGAAGTTTCTGTTTGAAGAAATGTCCATTTCGGGCAAATATCCTTTCGGTGAAGTGTCCGTTCTGCGAATTGAGTTCAGGGAAATGTCTTTCGAGGTAACGTCCATTTGGGAAATGTCCATTCGTGTGCGCTTCGGGGAATTGGTTTCGGGGAAATGTTTTCGAAGGGTTATGGCTTTCAATGGAGTATCCTGCTGTGGGGAGATTATATTGTAAAAAGTTACTATAAAACGACAAAACATGTCAATATGAAAAAATCTGAGTTTTAAAACTTTTATTTCTGTCTTTTGGGATAACCTCCACTTTGGGAAATATTCATTCGGGAAACAGTGCACTTGGAGGGAAATGTCTTTCGGTCAAAGATTTTCGGAGAAGTATCATGCTACGGGAAGATAATATTATAAATATAACTTTCTTGTTCTAATCTGGTTTTTTTATCAAATCCATTTATAGCTTCACTCAACTCAAAGCCTATTTTCTCTACGCTCATTGCGAGCACATTTACGACGTGCATCGCATACATTAAACCAACTTTTGAACTGAGGCCAAAGGTAACAAAACGTCAACACAAAACACCCCTAATAATATACGGGCCTCTCTTTCAAAACACCTATTCTCAAAATCAACCCGCATGCGAATCCATCACTCCCCCACCACGCCTCTCAATTTTCCCTGCCATCCAACTTAAAAGAGCAACAGGAAAACCTGCCTTCCTGTTGATTTTTTAACCGTGCATTGAGACACGTACCTCACGTCTCCCGTCACATGTCCCAAAGTCATCGCATGCGTCATAACGTCAATGTGCACAACGTCGACGTCAACGTCAACGTCAACAGCGGTATCACAGCATCGTCATCGACGTTCCCAACAAATGCGAACGCATTCGGTTTTTGGCTTCGTCAATAATCGCATTTCAACGAAATGCTTAACGCATTGTTGTTGTCCTGAAACGTGTGCAAGTAACGTTACTGCCAAACGATGACGACGAGTGAAAGAGACAGATTATCGGTGTACAACAAAAACCCCCACAACAACAGCAACAATGTGAAAATAATAATTGTTACACCTGCTCGTCGCACACGAAGGGTACGAGCGCCCAACGCGATGTTAACAAAAACGAACGACGACCGACTACGACAACGTCGTGCACGACGAACATGCGAACACGAGCGCACGCAGTCGTGCGCAGAGGGTGGTTAGCGGAGCGCGTCACCGTCACCACCCACCCCAACTGACACAGGTAAACAACCATCTACTACCCATTCTACCACCAACAACCCCCATTAAACGACATAGATAGGTGCAAATGTTCGTGTGTTTCCGAAAAAATATTCGCGTCGACGCACTGCGCAATACGGAGTCACGAGTTGGTTCGTGCTGTATCGGTTTGTGTTCGTGCACGCTTATGCGAGAGCACATTTAGGGGAAGTTTTAACTGTTATAAATGAGGGGTGGGGGTGAGGCTGCTGAAAGCGCTTAAGAAAAGCTCTGAGAGAACTTTAGATTTTGACGTGTCGATGTTTGTCGCTCATGAGCAACAGTTCACAATTGATTAACTTGTTGAAATACCATAAATAACTCGATGTGTTATCAGGGTCAAAGTTGTGGAGCATTAAAGTGGTTGTGGGGACAAGAGGGAGGTATGTATTGCTTGATTGAGGGAAGTTGAAACGACTTCTTTGACTTAAGGTTGGATTTAATTTTTTTGCTTTGACCTGATGTAGTTCAGAAGTCAATAATTTGTGAAATCTAGTTTCAAATATTTTGCAAAATAGTTTATAAATATTATAAAAATTAACATTTTAGCAATATCGTCGTGTAGTTCATAACTCAAGTTTTGTTGAAAAATGTACGTTAAAATTTAGTTCGAAATTTCTGAAAAAAACATAATTTAAAGTAATTATTAAAATTAGTAACGTTGTTCCTTTTTTACTTTTGCAAAAACTAATAAAAGTTAAAAAAAAAATTGTTGGTTAAATAAAAATTAAATAATATAAGAACCCGAAATATCAAAATTACAAAACTACATTTATAATTTTCATCTAACCAATAATATTTTTTTAAACATTTTAAAAAGGAGAATATGTGATCCATATTTCCAAAGTAAAAATTTAGTTTTTTTCAGCGTGCTAGGGTAAGCAAGATTCAAAAGGTATGATTGTATTTTTAATACGCGATTCTCGTAATACCCAAATCGTAATATTTTTTTTTTTGAACAATTTTTTTTTTAACATTTTTTTTCGATTTAAATATAAAAAAAATATATTTTTTTTACAAATTTTTATTTTCCAAAAAAAATTTTAATTTTATTTTCGGATAATTTATGTTTGTATAATCTTTTTTTTAAGAACATTTTTTCGAATTTTATTTTCTAAAACCATTTTTTTTAAATATGTCCATCAATTTATTTTGAAAAAAAAAACATTTTTTCGAATTTTATTTTCTAAAACCATTTTTTTTAAATATGTCCATCAATTTATTTTGAAAAAAAAAAAAAACATTTTTTCGAATTTTATTTTCTAAAACCAGTTTTTTTTAATATGTCCATCAATGTATATTTATTTTGAAAAAAAATATATTAGTTTAACAATCATATCTGTGGCAATATGAAATAACAAAATAACTCGAGATATGCTCAAACTGAGTTAATAATAAAATAATAAAATCCTCATCTTCCATTTCATTTTGTGTCAAATTTTCATGCTGATCATTCCAATAGTTGCTGAGATACAAGCAAAAAACGTAAAAGCAGAATATCTATTTGTTATTAAATATTAATTTTTATAAAAAATACTTTCGAAAAAAATATCTAACAAAAACATTGCACAGACATTTATTTTAATTAAGTTTTTTTTAAATTTGACAAAATCATTTTTAAAATATTTTTAAAGATAATTTTCCAAATCAGTTTTAAAGTTTAAAAATACTCTCCTGAAAAGTTCAAAAAATAGACTTATGCTTTTATTTCATATTGCCACAGATATTAAATATTATATTCATAAATATTATGAACAATTTACAAACCAAATTTTAAATTATTCATAGATATTATCATAGACATACATCACAATGACAATTCAAATTCATTGTATTGAATATTTCGAACTTCACTATGATGTTCGATAGTAAAGGGTTTTTCAATAAGAGCCGCTACAAAAGTTTTTTTAAATAAAACAAAAACGTTTTTGGATATCAATGAAATCCTTTATTCCTGTAAAAGTACTCGATTTCTTTTGCATGGCCACCCCGGGCACGCTTGCAGAAGTCCAGACGCTGAACC
Source organism: Dryomyza anilis (assembly GCA_951804985.1). NCBI lineage: Eukaryota > Metazoa > Arthropoda > Insecta > Diptera > Dryomyzidae > Dryomyza > Dryomyza anilis. The sequence continues at coordinate 88,383,030 of OX638132.1, read as the reverse complement.
CAATCTTCGACGGTTTTCAAGCATAAATCGGCCGATACTGCTGCAATTTCACGTTCGATATTCGTACGAAGTTCATCAATCGTCGCTGGCTTGTTACCATAGACCATAGACTTGACGTAGCCCCACAGGAAATAGTCTAACGGCGTCAAATCGCACGAACGAGGCGGCCAATCGACTGGAGAGATAACACGTTCTCCAAACTTGGTTTCCAATAAATTGATTGTGGCATTCGCTGTGTGGCTTGTGGCGCCGTTCTGTTGGAACCACATGTCCTCTAAGTCCATATCATCCAATTGGAGCCAAAAATATTCGATTATCATTGAACGGTAGCGATTCCCATTCACAGTAACGTGCCGGTCTTCAGTCTTCATGACGGAAGAAGTACGGTCCAATGACGCCGCCGGCCCATAAACCGCACCAAACCGTAATTTTTTCGGGATGCAATGATGACTCATGGAGTACGTGTGGATTGCTGTCTGACCAATAACGCATATTTTGTTTATTGACGAAGCCATTCAGCCAGAAATGAGCCTCATCGCTGAAAATGATTTTTCGAAATTTTACTACCGAATTTCGGTAGTAAATTTTAATAATTTTGACTCGTTGTTGGCTCGTATATCTTTCTATCATGAAATGGCAAACCTTACTGAAGAGAAATGTCAAAAGAGCGGCAAGAAATATAGCGTCGTTTGCTGTCCCTGTCGCTCTATTTTTGTAGCGTCCCTGTTGAAAAACCCTTTACGAATAAGTTCATTTATAAAATGAATGCATTCATCAATATATCATTTAATGAACGGTGGTATCTATATAATTAATGTGGTAGTTGGTAGAAAAATTCATATTATTTATGAATAAATTCATCATATTGATGCATTTTTTTCTGTGTATGCATACAAAATCACCAACCGCAAATTGTTTTATTTTTTTACGTATATCAATTCTATATAATTTCAAGGTGCTGATTTTAACAACGTACTCAGTTTATTTCTATTACGTAACGTTATAAAAAGAGAAAATTGAATTCGAATTTTTCGGCCCTTTTCAGCCACACTTCATATAATAAAAAAATACAATTCTTTTAAAAAACAGTTGTTCAAAAAACTTCTAATGCAATTTTTAATGTCATAGTCCAGACTAATTTTAATATAAAAATGAATGTTAATATTGTAATATGGTTTCAAGATATTTAAATCTAAACTAAAAAAAATACTGTTTTTTTTTTTTTTTATTTGGAATGATTTTTTAACATTTTGTTTGTAATGTTAAATAAAAAAATAATTTATGGTAATGCAGAGCATTGTTTAATAACAAAATTAATAACTTTTTTCTATCGACTCAAATTTTTAAAATATAGTGCATATTCAGATAGCTTAAATCTGAACTTTCGAAATGCATCTAATTCCGTCGTCCGAAGAAGAGTTTAACTTAAAACTCGCAAAATAAGAAAACTCAAATTGTATAATTATTTTTGTCAAATAAAAACGAAACATTGTTTAATTAATTATTGAAATTTAATAATTTATGCGACCGACGGCCGTTTTCGACATCTTCAATTAAGCAGTAACTGTCACTTTAACTTGGAGTTACTCATAGAATATGTGGAATTGAAACACTTAACTGGATATTGTGAAAACGAGCTTTAATGTGTTTATTTTTATCAGGATAAAATATCAATAGCTTCAAAAATGATAAAATGTACTTTTATTGATTTTTGGGGCTTCATTTAAATATTATAATTTTATGCTACTTAGAGCCGTTTTCACCATCTTCGGATAAGCACTAACTGCTTATATGAAATTGAAACGCTTAAGTGGACATTGTGAAAACGGCCCTCAAAGATAATCAAAAGTAACAAAAAAAATTGAAATTACGGAATTTGCTTCATGCGAAGGATGTGGTTCACAATAGTTTTATTTGATGTTGTTTTTAAATGCATTGAAACCCATAATTACATTTCTAATACGTTCGTGCTTGTTTCAGTTCGATTCTAACTTGAATTTTATGTTTCCAGCATTCGGATTAATTAAAGTTCCAAATGCATTTTGTTTTTAACATAAAAAAACACACAGATTATATACAGACCATATATGTATGACACATAAAACACATTTTGTTTTTCTATTGAAATAAAATATTGTAAATAATTGATGACTAAAACTAAACCTCTTATTTTTAATACACCTTTTGGCACATATTTCGGTGTTGTTTAATTTGAACTCACGCGCATCTAAAAATTACAAACCAAATATTCAAATGCAAATCCAGGGTGCTAACACAAAAATACGTGTATGCTACAAATTGAAAATTCAAATATTATATTCAGCTAAAAATACAGTTGATGAAAATACAAAAAAAAACAACAGACAAATATGCAAAAGTCCCGTACAATTTAATCCTTTGGAGGCGATATTTTCAAATACAGCAGCAGCAGCATCATCCAGGGTTTAATATTGAAATTGTGGGGGTCGACGCGGCGACAAAGCCCTGTCTTTAGTAACAGTTGTGTTAAAATCTGTTATTCCTTTTGCAACTTGAAATAAAAATAATACATGCTACAAAAAAAAAAAACTTACAAAACAAATTTAAAAAACAATTGAAACAACAAACGATATTTTGTTTGTGTTTGTGTGTGTGAAAAAACAATGGCTACAAAAATATTGCACAAAAACCCTATGGAAATGGAAATGAAAACATCAGCGGCCAGGTACACTTTGTAATCGCAGTGAGTGTTGTATGTAGTGTGTGTCCTTTTTCCAACAGGATTAGCCGAATTTACATGTGATGGATGCGCGATGCGACGAGGAATCGCATTGCATTGCATCGAATGAAATGGAATGAAATTTTATACGCACAAAAACGAACGAACAATTCTGCGATTTGTTCTTTGTTTTTTTAGTTCCATTTTAGCTTTGGCTGCACATTTTACAAAATATTGTTTTTTTTTTCTTCTTTTTTTTCAATTTCTTTTTTCAAATAAGCGAAATTTAACAATGTACCTTACTTTTAATTTAGTTGACTTAACACAACATGCAAATTGTTGCAACGACAGTTTGTATCGTAATAAATCGTGTTGTTTGTTGTGGGCGGTAATTGCACGAAATACATTTTTATGGACATTTTTCGTTTGTTAATTCAATAAAAACCAAAGAAAGAAGAAGTTGTTAAACTTTTATTGTCACTGAAATTATGAAATTGTAATTGTGTGCTAATGGAGGGAGGTGGGCGCAGCAATTTACGACAGGAACAGGAGGTCTTTTTGGTGGAACAAAAAAAAAACATAAAATTTGTTGCATTTATGGGCGGCACAGCAACAAATCATGAAATGTTATTAATTTAGTGTAATCATAAATAGCATTTTAATAGTTTTTATGAAGCAGGACTTTAAAGCAAAATCGTTCTTGAAGAACTCAATATCACCAGGAACATGATTTAATTTTAGAGAAATGAATTGTAGAGATTTCTCTGTATTCAGATGATAATGTCATATTAACTACATAATGGTACGACTATTGATTTTATGGTTCGTGTATTAATATTTTTTTTTCATATTGATTCAAAAGTTTTCTAATAAATTTAATATCAAATTCAGTAACATTTATTTAATAATTTCAATATTATTGATCAATATAGTATAAATACTATTGTTTTAATGTTTTGTTTTAAACATGACCGCTTTTTGCGTCATTCTGCGAATTTATACAAAATGGTCGCATGCACACGAAAAAATTTACCAAAAATTTCACCAACTACCTGGATTTGAAATCATATTGATGAATTCATCATATTGATGAATTTATTTATTGAATTAAAATCGTATTTTTTAAATGTTTTTCATTTTCAATATTTTTTTTAACATCAAATTAAACACAGAAAAAAAATCATCACCATATTGATGAATTTCGTTCATTAAACCTCGATTCATTGTATTGAAAAACGATTCATAATATTGATAACTACAAAACATCAATGTTATGAATTCATTATCAATTTGATGAATGACCGAACAAATGTTCTTCAATATAATGAAGTGTATGTGAAGAATACGTTTCATCATATTAATGAACAAAAACATAAAATACTACTATATATACATCATATTGATGAATGCTGCCCATCAAACCGAATTTCATACAAAATATTTATTTTTCGTTTATTTTTTGCCATACCAGATCTTTTTGTCATATCAGATCTCAAGTAGTTCTTGTATGTTATATCCTGTTCGACACACAGAAATAAAATGTACAGCATATTAATGAATTCGGTTCTTCAAACCATGATTCGTTGTATTGAAGAAATATTCATAATATTAATGTCTAACGACATCAATGATATGAATGCGATTATAAATATGATAAACGCGTGGTAACTGCCGAAAAAGTGTTCTTCAATATGATGAACTGTATGTGAAGAATACGTTTCATCATATTAATGAACCAAAATATAAAATACAACATATATGTTCTTCATATTGAAGAACGCTGTTCATTAAACTAAATTTCTATCAAAATATTTTTTTTTCGTTCATTTTTTGACGTACTTCCCAGTTTTCAAGTAATTTTTGTGTGTTATTTTTTAAATAATGCTTGCTCGAAAGGCATAAATTAGTAAAATGTTTTATTGTAATATTATTTATAATTAAAACATTTTATTAATAAAAAGTTATATTTATAAAAAATATATTTAAACAAAAAAAAAAAAATGTCGAACAAAATTTTTTTCAAAAAAATTTATATTCGGAATTTTGCAAACTATTTTTTTCGTACAATTTTTTTCGGAAAAAATTTTTTGTCCGAAAATTTTTGTTTTCGAAATTATTATGTATGTAGTTATTGTATGTTTTTCGATAAAAAAATCTTTTCGGACAAAAATTTTTTTTTTTTTTTTTCGAAAAAGTTTCAGACATATTTTTTTACAAAGTTTGCTTATATTCAATAAAACATTGTTCGCACAATTTTGTTTATTTTTGTGTTTTTCGAATTTAATTTTTTAATACATTTTTTTCGAATTTTATTTTCAAAAAATAAAATTGTTTACAACATAATTTTTTCTACGAACATCAATATATCAATTTTATATAATACACGTGTACTAATTTTGACTGCCTTCCCTACAAACTAGAGATGGGCGCGTGCCTGTTTTTGATAGCACGGACACGCACGGGCACGCCGATAGGTGACACGCTCGAGCCCGACGAGTAAATTTACAGGCACGCACAAGAAGCACAAGAAGCACGATAAAACACGGGATTTTAAAAGACACGAAGAAACACGGAAAAACACGACAAAACTCGAAAAAAGAACGGAACAACATGAAAAATCAAGCGAAACGTGAAAAATAATACCGCAAACGTTTAGATTTTTGAAACCAGATTCGTTATTAAAAATGTGTTGAACCGGAACGAACATATTTTTTTTTTCTGGTCGGAATCGGTGCCGCTATTTTAAAAATATCAGAACCAGAACCGGTACAGATATTATAGTCTCAGTCAGGGAACGCAAAGAACCGGAATCAGAACCGTTATTAAAAACGTATGGAACCGGAATCGAAACCCATTTAATTTGTTGGTTGATACCGGAATCGGAACCACAATTTAAAAATTCTTGGAACCCGAACCGGAACCGATATTTCAATAGGTTGTAGTCTCTGTAATAAATAATTCAAACATTTAGTTTGATACTGTTTTATTCTCTTAAATCCACAAGTAAAACTAAAACAACAAAATACCACGAAATTTTTATTTTCTGAAGCTGGAAGTAAGGGTATTTTAAATTGGGGTAGAAACTATAAACAAATCTTTAATGGGCGCGTGCCTGATTTTGGAGGCATGGACACGCACGAGCACGACAGCAACTAGCACGCACGGAGATTTGTACGCACGAACTCAGATTTTCGGGCGTGACACGAAAAAGGCACGGCACGCGCCCACCTCTACTACAAACCATTTGACGATAATTTTTAAATTCGTTATAATAATGATAAATTTTAGATATAAAACTCAAAGTATTTGAAAATTTAATAACGTGTTCTTTATAATTTTTGTCAAAAAATAAAATTTTCTAAACAAATAAAATTTGTTTATCGAAAATAAATCCATTTATGATAACATCTCGATATCTATAACGACAAAAACAACGATATCGTTTTAGACAAGTTCGTTTTTATCGAAAACCCTATCGTTTTCGTATCATTATAGCTTATCAAAAACGAAAATTTGAGCCTATAAATGATATCGTTGCGATATCGTAAATTTATCGTTTGGTTTGCTGGTTACTCAATTTTAAACTCTTTTAAGCTACTTCATCGAATAAATAAAATGCTGTACTGCACAAAACTATTTTTCCAAAAAACGTTAAACGCAATTTTTCTCTTATTTGTCAAGACTAATATTAATATACTAATTATTGCTAATATTCCGATACGTTTTTAAGATATTTGATACTAAATATGTAATTTTTTGAATTTTAGAATATTTTTTTGTATTATTTTTTTAGCATATAGGATCTAATAATACAGAACAAAATGATTTATAGTTATCTAGAACACAGTTTAAATATACTAAATAACTAAGTATTTTCCAAATATACTACTTTTTAAAATATGCACTATATATCAAAGACTATAATATATCATATAGCATTTTTTCCAATAGGAATAAGAGCTTTGTGTATAAGTGATATTTTTAAATATTTATTGGCATATATAATATTTTACAATAGAGTATAGTATTATATAGTAGATTATATTGGATGCAAAAAATTTAATTCACCACGAATTTGTTTTATTCTGTACTACGAAAGTAAAAAAACGCGATAATTCGAAATATAATAATTTTTTTTGTTTTGTTTCATTAAAAAGAATATTAAAACACAATAACCAATTGGCAATAAAAAGTACAGCACCACACAAAATGCGCTGCAAGTTGCAACCAACGAACAGCAAGCAGCAACATGGCCGCCAAGTGTTGCCAATGCAGCGTCAATGAAGTAAAAGTCCAACAGCAACAGAACAGTATCAGCGGCAACATACTAGATAATGATGATGCTCAAGATGATGTTAATAAAACTGATGACGATGGTGATGATGAAGTACCTACAAGTCTGACTGCGACCACAATCCGTGGCAACAGTTATTGCCGCCGCCTAGTTGCCACATTTTAATGCCGTCGAATATTTGTATCGCATAATATTTGCAGCGTCTGCATGAATGTGGCCGAACGAGTGACTGACTGACTGACTGACTTGACGGACTGACTGACTGTTCGGCTGGCCATGACTGCCAAATCGGCTTTAGCTTGTGTTGCATGTCTGTGTGTGTGTATGTGTGTGCGTGTCTAGGCGGCGGCATGTTGCTGTTGCTATTGCTGTTGATATTGCTGCTGGTAACCAACTTCGTGCAACATCGTAGGAATTTTCTAGTTTATTACTTAAAAGTAGGAAAAAATCTGAAAGAACGACACACGGCGGGCGGTGCAAAGCGGCGGTATTGCATACCTGAGCGGTCACAACATCTTCCACAACGATGCAACAAAAGCAGCAACAGCAGCAAAAACAGCAACATTCTCAATGTCTGTGCCAACAATGAGGTTTTTTTTGTTCACTTCGTCGTCTGCCTGGTTCTATTTCTTGGTTATAGTTTTAGAGATTTTTCTTACTTTTCTGCTTTTTCTTGTAATTCTTTTTAATATGCTTTTCAAATTGTATTTAATACTTAATTATTTTCTTAATCGTTTTTTCTACTTTCACAATTTATTTCTTGATATTTTATTTTGTTCATCTAATTTTGCTTATTTCTTTTTGTTCCATTAATTTACCACTATTCTTATTTTATTTTCGTTTACGTTTTTTCCAATTTTTATTTCGTCTATCTTTTTTCATCCTCTTTAATACTCCTCCCTTTATTACTCCTCCTATTTTTATTTCTTCTTCTTTTAATTATTTTATTTTCATCTTATTTTTCTTCTATTTCTTTTAAAGGGTTTTTCAACAGGAACACTACAAAAGTAGAGCGACAGGGACCGCAAACGACGCCATATTTCTTGCCGCTCTTTTGACATTTCTTTTCAGTAAGGTTTGTCATTTCAAGATGGAAAGATATACGAATTCGAATTTCGGTAGTAAATTTTAATAATTTCGACTCATTGTTAGCTCGTATATCTTTCCATCATGAAATGGCAAACCTTACTGAAGAGAAATGTCAAAAGAGCGGCAAAAAATATGACGTCGTTTGCTGTCCCTTGTCGCTCTACTTTTGTAGCGTGCCTGTTGAAAAACCTTTGAAAAAAACTTTTGTAGCGCTCTTATTGAAAAACCCTTTATTTTCTTCTTCTTCTTTTACTTATTTTATTTTCTTTTTCTTCTTTTTTATGTTAATTACATTTCTTTTTCTAATGTTTTCTTCTTATTTATTTCTTATATTTTTATCTTTATTTCATTTTATTATTTTTTTATTTATTTCTTTTTCGTTCTTTTATTTCTTATTTTATTTTTTTTTTACTTTCTTTTTATTATATTTTCTTCTTTTTCTTTTATTTTATTTTTTTCTTCTTCTACTTATATTATTTTCTTCATTTTCTATTTCACTTTTTTTTTTTATTTTTATTTATTCTTCTTCTTTATTTTATATTTTTGTGTTCTTTATTTCATATATTTCTTTTTTTTTCGTTTCTTTTTGAATCTTCTTTTATTTCTTTTTTTCCTATTTTTATTTTACTTTCTTCTTACATATTTTATTTTCTTCTTACATTTATTCTTATTTTATATTCTACTTTGATTTTTGTTCTTTTTTTATTTCTTTATTTTATTTTTTTTTTTTTTTTTTTTTTTATTTTTTTTTTTTTATTTTTATTTTTTTTTATTATTTTTTTTTTTTATTACGAAGCCTTCTTTTATTTCTTTTTTTCCTATTTTTATTTTACTTTCTTCTTACATATTTTATTTTCTCTTACATTTCTTTTTTTTTTTATTTTTTTTTGTATTACGGAAGCCTGGGGTAAGTAAAGTGGGACACGTTTTGATTTTCCTCCAAAAAGTACATTTGAAGGGCCTGATTCATGATCAAACCTTTTGCATTAACAGAAGTCCACCCGATACAAAATTACTGGCATTTTTCAGGAATATTTCGGGCATATTATACACAGCTAAATGGAATATCTTGGAAAGTGTATTGCAGTTTGAAAATTTTATGGCATTTTAATGGCAGATTCGCGCCATATTTTGGGAATGGGCAGAAAATAGACAACTTTTGATACAAACTTCGCCTTTGTCTGTTTGATATATTTCGGGGAAAATATTTCTGAACTGTCTCGACCCTGCCATCTTACGCCTTTATCTCATGTTACAGAATTTTGGCTTTACCTTCATTGCCAATATTTTCTTCACCTTATTTTCAGCTTTGCTTCAACTTTACGAATTATTTTACCATGTATTATATCTTCTTTTTTATAATGCAATACAATACCATTATTTTCTCAATTTTTATATATTTAAAATTATCTTTATTAATCTTTATCTTCATTTCGCTGTTTTTGTGTTTCGTGTATTGCAATACTTACTATCTCTGTTTTTGTATGCATTTTATGCTATTATACTCCTTTCTCCTAGTTTCTTTGTTCCTTTTCACATTACTTTATCTTATTTTCCACACGCAATTCCTTCTATCTCATAATCTATTCATCTTTTTCCACAATTTCTTTACGTTGATTCCACATTTAGCAAGCAACCTCATATTGTTGCTGCGTCTGCTGTTCAATGACTTTTCTACTTCTTCGGTGCTGTTGCTGCAATTGCTTGCTCTAGCTTCCGATGTCTGGCAGTTGTTGTTCTTAATAAAATAATCAAGTCGAGCATACAAAAAAATAAAATTCAACACAAAATAAAAGATTGGCTGCTGCCGTGCAATTGCATGCCAGCAGACACTTTAGCAAAGTTGCAATTAGAAAACACATCGAGAGCCAACGAGCAACATCAACCAAAACAACAAATGCAACAACTATTAAAGCAACAACAAGAACGACAATAGCAGCAGCAGCAATTGTTACGTCTACAACACAATCCAACGAACCATAAACAAGTTCAACTCCGTTGCAATTCCCTTGAATTATATGTTGTCCATGGCATTTTCCTGTTGCTGCAGAGTTTTACTTAATTTTTTTTGTATTTTTCCTCACTAGATTTCTTAACTTTTGCAGAATTTATTTGCCGTCTTTTGACTCCGCGGATACAACACGATTTTGCTGCAGCGCTTGACCATGAACCTGAACCCGTGAACGTGAACCAGGCAACAGTGACCACAAGGACACTGAAGCGAAACGACCGTAGGTGCAACAGTGGGCGAAGGCACGACAGTCGCTATTACATTTGCAACAACATCGTTAAACAATTTAACAACGGAATGCGTAAATTTCCAAGTTAATGTGACGCACCTCCAACCCCTCCATGGTAACTTGATGCACGACGATTCGAAGGCGGCTTCATTAAGAAATCAACGTGCCACGGCGATGGGGTATTTTGCAAATTTTAATTTGAAACAATTAAAAGAAAATTCACATAAATTACTTGAGAAATAATTTCTTATAATTTTTCTCACATAATACACAGCGAAAAACATAACTGTTGGTATCAGAATAACAAATATTATGTTTTTGTAATTGTGGCAAACGATTATAATGTTAAAGCAAGCAAATTTTGCTAGTTTAATTTGAAACTATTAAAATACAATTCACAGTAATTACTTGAGAAATAAGTTGTTATAAAATTTAATTATATTAATTCATTTTTCTAGCATTGTTGGCATCTGAATAACACATATCACGTTTTTATGATTGTGGCAAACGATTAAAATATTAAAGCAATCGAATGTTGCTATTTTAGTTTGAAACAATTGAAAGAATATTCAAAAGAATTACTTGAGAAATTATGTGTTATAAAAATAGATTTTATTATTTAATTTTTCTCACATAATACTCAGCGATAAACATAATTGTTGCATCAGAAAAAAGCATATCATGTTTTTATGATTGTGGCAAACGATTAATATGTTAAAGCTAGTGAATTTTGTTATTTTAATTTGAAATAATTAAAGAAAAAATCACAGGAATTAATTGAAAAATGAGTTGTTATAAAATTAAATTATATTAATTCATTTTTCTCGCATTGTTGGCATCAGTATAACACATATCATGTGTTTATGATTATCGCAAACGATTAATTTGTTAAAGCAAACTAATTTTGCTATTTTAATTTGAAAAGAATATTCACATGAATTACTTGAGAAATGATTTGTTATACAATTAAAATATATTATTTATTTTCTCATATAATACACAGCAAAAAATATAACTGTTGACATCAGAAGAAAACAGATACTGTTTTTATGATTGTGCCAAACGATTAATATGTTAAAGCAAGCGCATTTTGCTATTTTAATTTGAAACCATTAAATTAAAATTCATAGGAATTACTTGAGAAATGTTTTATTATAAAATGAAATTATATTATTTCATTTTTCTCATCAGAATAACAAATTTCATGTTTTTTTGATTGTGACAAACGAATAATGTTTTACATGTAAAAAGCCGAATTCAAGCTCCATCTTTTATTGTGTGGCTTTTCTGATCATTGAAATGATTGACACAAGTTAATCAAGCATAATTGATTTTGTTAAGTATTTCAAATAATTCCTAATAATAAAATTGTGGTACCGATCATTAATCATTGGATTTCCTCTATTGTTTTAAACAATAATTATTCAAAATTTCAAAAAAAATTTAAAATTACAAAAATACTTAAGTTTTAGAAAAGCACAAATATGTATTAAATAATTACGACATATATTGTTGACATAATAGCAACAAAGAAAATGCATAAAAATCGAGAAAAACCAGACCAACAAACGATTACTGCTGGAATTTAGTTGACAAGAATTTGAAAAATGCGGCTCCTTACTGAGGCGGTCGGCCAGAAAGCACAGACACAGGAGCAGAATCAGCAACAGCAACAGGCGAAAAATTCTGCAAGTCAAAGTCTACAGCAAAGAGCAACCAGCCAGCAATCCACCAACCGAGGTAACCAACCAAACAAGTTACCATAATACAACAAAAACGACACAAAAATAAAAGAAAGGCAGATATATGATACAAAAAAGAAAACCAGATTTCAAAGAGCCGTCGTAAATGGACTTGGTATTGATTTTGAACGCATTTTTGCAAAAATCAGTGCTCGAAAATAAAAACTGATAAGATCAATAATATTTGGTTAAAAATCAAGTAGTAAAAAAACTGAAATTAAAGATTAAAATCATATAACAATATTTTTAATTGACTTTCGAAGATGTTCTGATGAACATATTAAACATATCGGTTCGGCGGACAGAACGACAACATGTGCAGAGGATAGAGGACGACAGTTGCTGACAGCGGCAACAGCAACAGTTGAAAATTATAGCAGAATGTGTGGTTATAGTATAAATAAAACAAAGACGAAGAAGAGACCAACAATATATAGGCGCCAAAATTTTATGTTGCTGGGCCAAAAATGAAAGATTTGCCAAATTTGAAACAGTTAAATGGTTTACGTTAATATTAAAGATACAAAATATATGCGGAAATATATATGGAGCACAGAACCAACCTTTAGCGGCTGCTTAAGTGGAACTATTAAATTTTTCAACTTAAATGGGTACAAAGAAATTTCGAATTGATATTTATATTTAAACTAAATCCAATTCTGGCTTAATTCTAATTAATTAAAAATGTATTTAAGTTTTTTTTATATAGTACAAAAAAACAATTTAGTTGTGACAACCGAATGTTGTATTATTGACTGCTTTAGGTTGTAGTATTGACTACACTAGACAAGAGCCATACTGCGCAACATTTAAAGTTCTAAAAATTAGGATTCAATCCGAGCTTTCAAAAAGGTGATCACATATAATTGCAAAAATTTAGCGTTTTGTGTTACCGATATCAGCAAGTGCAATATCAAATGAAAGGTAATTAAACATTCAGCCAACATTTCTCACAATATTTTTAAATTGCTTTACTAGTTTAAGAGAACTCTGTAGACGAACTTGAATAAAGTAAGTTTAATTTGAAAAAATTGAAAACAAAAATACATTTAAAACATTATGAAAATTCAAAAAAGCAAGATGATGCCCAATTTGTATTTTTTCCTATTTTTGTTGTGTAGTCTATTAGTAATAATGAGGAATTTGGTGTATGTCTATGATATATTTTGTTGTGGCAACCAAATATGGCTGTTTGCTTTTTATAATAAATGAAAATTTATATTAAGGATCATAAACCACATTGAGAATTTTTATATTTTGATAAATTTCATAATTTCGAATTCATAATTTAAAATTTGAGAACATAGTACCTAAATACAAATTGTGGATTACGTTCCTCATACTAAATATAGCAAAAAATGATGAATGATAAAAAATTAAATGACTACAATTAATTAATTTTGAATTGTTTCATCGCCTAAAACGACAGTATTGATTAAAAATTTAATTGTATTAATAAATAAATTAATTGAACAAAAATTAAAGGAAATTAACACAACCTATGAAAAAATTGTTTTTTTTTTATATATTTACTTTATATTTATTTATTTTATTTTTATTTATTTATCTTATTATATGTAAAAAAATTTTAACCACGTTCACGTCACCAGTAGAGCTACATACAATGAAAGAGAGAAGAATATCAAAGTCATGATATACGCACGATGTACGAAAAATTACCCGACGAACCGAATGGGCAAGCACGCGTTGCGATGGACCAATGTAAAATAAGATCGGTACAACAGTACCTGCAATACTATGTAGTGAATGTAAAAGTGTGTAGTGGCTGCAAAACTGTGTAGTGAATGTAAAACTGTCGGTTGATGTGTAAGCGTCATATTAGCATATACACCAACCCAGAAGGGATTTGAGGAAATTATTTGTATATCCAATTATTAATCATTTCGTATCCGAGTCGAGGAGACCATTATGCTATATCATACAAAATGACTGTAATGTAATTTCAAATTAAAGCCAGATTCAATTTAACATCTGGTCACCCTGTACGTACTTCAAAATTATGTTAAATTGAAACTGATTAACTTATGAATCTCAAAAACGAAAATACGGCTGCATAAAAATAAAAATTAAATTAAAATATTTTATATATTCTTGTAGTTCTTATAAGTTTCTATAATTCAAAAAGGTTTTTTTTTTAATTTTGTTATATAATATAATTCTCTGGAACGAACTGCAGAACGTACCCTTTTAAGGTGCGCTTATTACCAACAGTTTTTATAGTTCTTTGTCTTTATATCTGCGCATATTGGCTGCAATTTGTGGCAACAGCAAAAAAAAATTAACTTAAATTCAAAATAAATTTAAAACAAGCTAAATACAAGAATCATTGAATTAAAAAAAAGAGAAGAAAAAAAATAAATAAAACAAGACAGACTTGTTTCCATTTAAGGGCCTCAAGGCCAAGGTTTGTGTAGCCAGCATTGGAACGAATACGGGCATCTCAAAGGATGTTGCGCGATATGTGTATCTTTTAGTTTTTAATGCATAATGTGAATATATTGTGTCTGTGTTTGTGTGTCTGGGTCTTGGTCCATTGTTTCCGATGCGGCGACTGATCATAAATCTTGACTAAACTTTAAGCCAAAACAACGAGAACAACAACAGAAAAATAGGGAATATGTTGTATGATTTGTGAATGCGAACGCGATCACGATCAGTCGAACGAACGATGAACTGCGAATTTAGGTGCAGAGAATTTCAGAAAAAAAGGTAATATAGAAGATTATTGAAAAAATAATATATGTCTTGCAATATAGAAGTAAAACGTTATTTTCAAAATATTAGTTCGAGAAGCACAATATTTGTATTAAATGATAAAAAAATGATATTGTACCCTATTACGAAAGACATAGATCATGTTGGTCATGCAACTAGTGGGCCACAATTTCCTAGTACAATTTCTACTAGGGCATGTCAAAATTTCAAAATTATTAATAAAAAAAAAATTATAATTAAGTTTGATTTCTACAACTACAAAAAGTATTCTACAAAAAGTATTTTTTAAAAATATTCAAATAATATAAATTTTTGAAAAATATATAAAAAATAAAATAAGATTTATAATTTATTTTATTATATTAAAGCATTTTCATTATTGCCGCCCAAGTAACAGGTTGGTTGTCCCTTGAGTCGACGAATTCAATTTGAAATAAAGTTAAAAGAGATGAATTCGCTGCTGTTGCCTCGCTGCCAGTCCACAAGACTGTGCTAAACTGTTGAATAATAAATGTGCAACTGGTGTTAAATGAGGCCAACGTCTACTAACTTGGTCAGCAAGCAGCAGGAGACTGTTGCTTGTTTTAAGAGAGCCACTGCAATGGCAACAGGAGAAGGCTAAGAGCACTGTAAACTGTTATATGGTCGAGAGAAGAGTGCGAACAGTGCGTAGGGGAAGTTCGCGAAGAGAGCTAAGAGAAGCTTTTGGCGCTAGAGTGGCTCTTATATGGCTGCATAAAAGCCTTATACTTATTAAGAGAATTATCAAATGCTAAAAATGGGGGGCAGCAAACATGTTGTTGATTAATAAATATATATTTGATAAAAAGTAAAAATATTGAAAAATATTTTTTTTTTAGAACAAAATTATAAAATAAAAAAAGAGGATTAAAATAATAAAAAATTTAAAAATGTAGATAACACAAAATGCAAGAAATAATTAATATATAAAAATAAAATTTATAAAAACTAAATAAAATAATAAAAAATAAATAAAATTAATAAAAAATAAATAAAATTAATAAAAAAATAACTAAAATTAATAAAATAATGAATAAAATTTTACAAAATAAAAAAAAAAAAAAATAATAATAAAAAGTAATAAAAATAACAATACATTAAAAAATATGAAAAATTAAATTTTTAAAAATTAAATAAAATAAAAAAAAATTAAATAAAATAAAAAAAAAATATTAATAAAAAAGGATAATTAAAAAATAAATAAAAAGAACTAAAATTAATACAAAATAATAAAAAAAAACCGTAAAGTAATATTGAATACATTGTAAAGATTTGAAAACACAAACTTACAATAAAAAAAAATAAAAAAAAAAACAAAATAAAAAAAAAAACAAAATAAAAACAAAATAAAAAAAATAACTAAAATTAATACAAAATAATAAAAAAAATCGTAAAGTAATATTGAATACATTATAAAGATTTGAAAACACAAACTTACAATAAAATAAAAAAAAACAATGAAAAAATAAAATAAGGCATAAAAATAAAAAAATATAAAAAAAGTTAATAATATAATTTATAAAACAAATAATCATAAATGTAATAAATAATAAATAAAATAAATAATTATATAATTATATAACAAAAAAAAACAATAAAAATATTTTAAATACATTTTAAAAATTAAAAAAAAACTTGAAAAAAAATTAATGAAAAAATCTATAAAGCATAAAAATAATAAAAATAAAGGTAATAAAATTATAAAATCGAGATTTAAAAAACACTTGGAATATCGGTTGGGGTTCCACGATTTTTAAAATATCGATTCCGGTTTCAACCAAAAAAAAATGTAAATGGGTTCTGATTCCGTTTTCACACATAATTTTAAAAGCGTTTTCAATATTTCAGTTCCTGACAGGGACTGAAATATCGGTTCGAGTACTGATTTCAAATTTTTAAAATAGCGGTTACGTTTCAGGATTCAACCAGAAAAAAAACCGATTCTGGTTCCATAAATTGTGACAGCTCTGTTTCTTTCCGTATGTAATTAAAAACAGTATATTTTAATACAATTTAAAAATAAATAAAAAATTAAAAATTAAAAAATTAAAAATAACATAATAATAATTAATGAAAAATATAATAAATATTTAAAATAACAAAAAAAATAATAAAAAAATAAAAAAAAATAAAAATATATAAAAAAATTACAAAAAAAAAAATGATTACAAAACATTGCAATTGCTGCTTAATTAAAAATTAAAAAATTAAAAATAACATAATAATAATTAATGAAAAATATAATAAATATTTAAAATAACAAAAAAAATAATAAAAAAATTACAAAAAAAATTGATTACAAAACATTGCAATTGCTGCTTAGACAGAAAATAAATGATTTGCCATCTGAATCATCAGCATCTTTCACCATCCTCGACAACGTGTCGTCGTGTCTTTCGCAAATATGAAGCAGCAGCAACAGTTTCCCAGACGACAAACACAGCTGCTGCTACTGTTGCCGCTGAGCCACAGAGCCGCCGATAGCAAAACGTCGCAGCGAATAAATAAATAAACCAGCTTCCAAGGAACCAGTTAGCGAGACACTCACCGAACGAACGATCGACCGCCGACCGACCGACCAGTCAGCATATTTGGCCAAGTTTGATGTGCAGCATAGCTGCAGTTTCAAGCTGCACAGATAATCAGCAAATGATGAGAACGTCAACGAGTTCTTGTTGCTGCTGCCAGACAAAAACGTTTAAATGCTGCCATGCAACGCTAGACTGACGGAGCGGAAACACAGCCAATGGCCTTAATCGGTCGGTCTTTCGGTCTACGTTTTACAGACGATAGATAGTGCAACACAAAAAAAAAAGCAACAACATGTGAAAAATAAAGTAGACGACAAGAAGTTGACGAAGGTGACGAAGACGATAAGACAAACACAAATGACAAATTAAAAAAAAAATATATTGCATAGAAATCTGTAATTCTTACAATTCTGGCATCATTTGATGGCTTCTGGAGAAAAATATTACACAATAACACATGTATAATTTTATTATTAAATTAATTTGGAATAAACATATATAAAAAAAAACAAAAAATAAATAGGGGAACCTGGGTTAATGTGGGACATGGGGTAATGTGGGAAATTTGCAATTTCTGGATATATTTTGGATAAAAAAAAAATAATTGTTAAGTGATTCTTAATATAGCAGCAACTTTTTTATTCATGGTTATAAAGATATTATTACCTTTTTATTACGTTTCGAAAAAAAAGTGAAAAAATTTAGTTTGAAAGTTTTTTTTTTATAGTGCTGTTGTTTATTATCAAAAAGTGAGAATTTTTGCCGTTTTTAATCTAGACGGTTTGTTTATATCTTTTGAAAAACAAACTGTGCTAAGTTATGTTCAAATTGCGATATTGGGGTAAAGTGGGAAACCCTTTCTGGTGTAAAGTGGGAAACGTAATTTAAGCAATGTTTGTTGTAATTTTAGTGAAAATATTGTGTTATATGAATTATTTAATTGGTTTAGCCAACTAAAACTTGAATCGTGACCACAAATCAATGAAAAGCAATATTTTGACTTCTTCTGAGATAAGATCCGAATTGGAGAAGAAAGCCGAGAAGCAAACATTTAACAGGAACGGTAATTATTCATCAACTTCATCAAAAGAGGAAGAATTTTGTACAAATGTCTAAATGAAATTCCAAAGATTTTAGCAATTCAGTGAACTGCAATTTTTGCAAATTACCATTATTTTTATTATATTATGTTTTTTTTTATCCTTAATATATTTGACTTAATTTTGAAAAAAATGTTATAAACCTTACACTATACACTATTTTATAATTATAAACCCTATTAAAAAATTACAATTCCCAACACTGTATTTATAAACTTACGATGTACAACACTATTTTACAATAAATCCGTCGAATACGAATTAGAAAGGAGTAATTTCGTCGATTATTTCAACTAAAATTGCATTTTGGTATGAATTTGAAAATTTCCCATTTTACCCTAACATTTTTCAAAAAGTTCGAAATTGAGCTGTTTTGAAAAATTGCTCAAAAATCATGCCAAAAGTTAGAACTTGAGCCAGTCTATGGAATAGATTCTTCAAAACGAAATTTAAAAAATATTCAAATATACTTTTTTGGAAGAAAATCAAAACGTGTCCCACATTACCACAGGCTCCTCTACTACTAAGCCTAGTTTAGAACTTGTCCGAATTGTTGCATTAGATTCCGAATACTCATGGTATTTGTTGCAAGCACTAATAGTAGATATTATTTAGCACTGCCGTGCCGTGAATAACAAAGAAAACTTGCTTGCAACTCTCGCTGCCGCAGCGTCTATTGACCCTGGTTTCAAGCGAATGCACATTTCTTCTTAGACGCTGCTTCAGTTCTTGTCTTCGTTGGTAAGTCTTATGTGCTCCGCTTTGAATAGGCTGACTTGGCTGGTGGCAAGAGGAACCAGCAAATCATATAGACGATGGATCGTGTGTTGCCAAGCGCCTTAGGCAAGACAGCCAGCCAGCCAGCCAGCGAGCGAACGTGGTTCTGCATGGATCATGGTCATGGCCAATGTTGCCGATGTTGACGTGGCTATTGCAAGTCAGTCGGTTTATGCAATTTGTGTGCAGACAGACTTTCAGAGATACAGACAGACAGACAGCCCGGCAGTCAGTTAGTCAGACAGACTTTCTAGAATTTTCAGGTTTAAGACCAAAACTGGCAGCACACTTAAGTGAAACCAGTTTGGCAAAGGCCACGTCATCCGAAACGTGACTTTAAAATGCATTAGAGTCTGTGAATATTTGCAAAATATTTGAGGTACAATGGTTTAACAAAGACATGCATTTAAAAATATGAGTTTTAACCCTAACCAAAAAAAAAAAAAAAAGAAATCTAAGAAAAAATCTAGGTTGAGCAGACATGGCTCATCTGCAAGTGAAAAATATAATGAATTGGTTTTTATGAAATGTAGAGGAAGAATATGGCTACTCAAAGGCAATTTTAAGGTCAACATACACAATGTATTATTTTTAATTCATTTCAGTGTATGCACTAAAAGAAATGTATTTAACAAAATAAAATTCATAAACTGAAAAACACTATATATAATAAAATGGATTATTGCATATTATTCTTGAGAATATGTAGAGAATTTTTGCATTAAACATTCCCAGTGCTAGTCAAAACAAATAAAATCAAATAAATAGTTTACTATTAATCAAAATAAATATTTTACTATTAATAGTAAACACTTTGCTAAAATTTAACAAGCTTTAAATAGTAAATACAGCATTCTAATATTTGACATAGCAAACCGTTTGCTATAGAACTAGTATGTACAAGAACGGATTGTGTCCATGCTAAGCATATCCCTAGTGTAGCGAAAATGCACTAGATGGCGTCCTAGTCACGAGTCTTATTTGGACGTTGCAGCTAATGTGTCTATAATTCGTACATTATTTTTTGAAAAATATTTGATTTAAAACAAATACTTCTTTCACGTAATAATAATGCACGCATACAAGGGTGCAAACGTGTGTGGATTGTAACAAAATTTCGTTTGCTGTTTCAGCAAAATAATTCAGCAAACATTTTTGTTATTTTAGCAAGCTTTTTTTCTATCTAATATTGCTTTTGAGTGTAATTTTTTATTATAAATATCAAAAATTGTCTAATTTAATCAGTGTTTATTGATAGTGTGTACCAGAAAGTAAAAATAAAACAAATTTACCCCTTCAATCGCATGTAAATATCTCTGGCAAAATGGGAATGTTGAAAAGCGGAAATCTCTAATGGTACCATATGTTATTCTATCTTATTCTATTTACCTGGGTGAGATCCATGATATAATTACAAGGTAGAAGTATTAGAGTTCTTGTACTTATTAGGCAACCCACGCTTCTATCAAACGCCTGAAGATACTGTCAAACGTGCTGTGTTTATGTCAAAATGTTAAATGGAAATGTTGTGAGAGGCGCTCGCGGATACTTCTACCTGATTATTGTATCATGAGTGAGACCAATATCCAGATACGAATTCATGCCTTGGGTATTTGATACCCATATTGCAGTTAAAGTATTTTTTTTTAAATATTTTTATCACTTTCAGTGGATATATTTTGGTTGATTAAATTGAAATGTTTATGCCAAATTTGAAGATGTTATTATGATGGCATCATATTTTAAAAAATAATTTTCTAAATCTACTATGTATGTATGTATGTATGTATGTATGTATGTATGTATGTATGTATGTATGTATGTATGTATGTATGTATGTATGTATGTATGTCTGTATGTGTGTCTGTATGTTCCGAATAGACGTCAAAACGACTAAACCGAATTGAATAAAATGTTGACTTAATATGTATCTTAGGTCCGGGCAGAGTATAGGGTATTTTTCGGTGCGATTGGTGGACTGGGCGTGGCACCTCCTATAGAAGGTACATTTCCAAGATGGTGTATGTCAATAGTTATTATGGTGATATCAAGATATTTCACTCCAGTTTATCAATCATCCCAAATACTTTAAACTCACCACACCGAAACTCACCACACTGAAACTCACCACACCGAAACTCACCACACCGAAACTCACCACACTGAAACTCACCACACTGAAACTCACCACACTGAAACTCACCACACCGAAAATCACCACACCAAAACTCACCACACCGAAAGTCACCACACTGAAAATTCCACTGGGAAAAACTCTACAGGGAAGATTTCTACGGGAAAGCACATTCAAAAAATCTTTGCACGAGTCGTGCACGGGTACAGTTGGTTTAATATATATTTGTATAGAAAAAAAAATGTTTTTTTCCACAGTAAAATTAGCAATAACTTTATTTTAATATATTTGTTACGTTGATTTCGAAAATGGCATCAATTTCAGCAAATTTTCTTTAATTTTTCGAAAAATGTAAAAACTAAAGGGTTTTTCAACAGGGACGCTACAAAAGCAGAGCAACAGGGACAGCAAACGACGCCATATTTCTTGCCACTCTTTTGACATTTCTCTTCAGTAAGGTTTGCCATTTCATGATGGAAAGATATACGAATTAGAATTTCGGTAGTAAATTTTAATAATTTTGACTCGTTTTTGGCTCGTATATCTTTCCATCATGAAATGGCAAACCTTACTGAAGAGAAATGTCAAAAGAGCGGCAAGAAATATGGCGTCGTTTGCTGTTCCTGTCGCTCTACTTTTGTAGCGTCCCTGTTGAAAAACCCTTGAAAAAAACGTTTGTAGCGCTCTTATTGAAAAACCCTTTATATACCAATATCAATATAACAAAAACTAGAAACATTATGTTGAAACTGACGTCATTTTAGAAATAAGAGTTACAAATAAGTATTATATATTAAGTATTATTATTGCAACTTTTCCTGTAGAAAAAAAAATATTTTTGTTCCATTTTTTTTTTGTTCTAAATTGTTCAATGCATATCTCGATACTCTTTTTCAGCTGTATAACTTTTCATTTGAACGATATTTCAATTTTTATTCACAAATAGGTATCCTTAAATGTTTTATTTCATTAAATTAAAACGACCAACTTTAAATTAAACTTTAAATTTGATACAAAAGGTATAAAATTATTATTTTTATTTTAAATATTTGAAAAATATTACTATTTTAATTTTGTATTGTAAAATTTGTTTTTATGTTTTCACTAGTATTGAAAAATTTAACATAAATTGAAATTTTATACTACCTTTATATATTGAATTTCAAATTTAAAACAACAGATAATAAATAGACTGACTCGATAAATCATATCAAACAAAGTCTTTAGTTCAATCATAATAAATAAATTTATTTATTTAACATTTTTCATTTTATTTTTGTACTTTTGTCTGCAAATATTTGTAACATGCACTAATTGTATAGCTCTCTGAGTAAAAATATTGAAAAATATAGCAATTTACCGAAATTTATTAATTGAAAAACTCTTGCATTTTTTTTTTTAAACTAAAACTCCCTTTTTATAGTTCATTAAAATTATTTTGTGCTGATATTGAAAGTCGCAATTTTATGGAATATGTTGCACGGCTTCATTTTTTTTTGGACTACATATTAAATTCCGTTGTTTTCGCTGATATGTAGCTGCTCGAGTGCGGTACACGGACCACCACCAATTACCACCCCAAGAATGTTGCCACTGTTATGGTTTGGCATGTTGCTAATAATAAAGTTTTCGAGTTATGCCAAAGTTTCAGCAATCAATTTCAACACACACATACACATAGAAAACACAGAAAAAATAATAAAAAAAAAAACAGTTAACCTTAAAAAAGGCAAAAGTGCGTTCGTTGTTGCAGCTAACAGCAGGACGACCTGCAAAGTGCTCTAAATCAGCAAAGGATCATAGTACAAAGTTGAGTTATTGATTACATACTTTGCGCCAAGACATGAATGAATTATTTGTGAGTG
The DNA here is from genome assembly GCA_951804985.1 of Dryomyza anilis. NCBI lineage: Eukaryota > Metazoa > Arthropoda > Insecta > Diptera > Dryomyzidae > Dryomyza > Dryomyza anilis. The sequence continues at coordinate 88,359,803 of OX638132.1, read as the reverse complement.
CACTTTGTACTTGAGAAGACACAATTCGAGTAAGATTTCGCTTAAATAAATACATTGTACTCACGGCAGGTTTACATTAATAGGTTAAACAGGTTAAATAGTTGATTGTGTATAACTCACCTGTAATGAGATAAATAGAGAAAAACATTAATTATTATTTATATAAATAAAGAATATTTGTAGTTTATAATTAATAATAATAATATATTGAAAAAATGTGTTTGTTAAAATGCCAGATCATACATTGCAAATCATATTTTTTACTGTCTTAAACGATTAGAGTTTGTTTCGAATATAAACATAGTTCAATACACGGAGAGGAAAGATATGCTTGAATATATATTTGATTATTTAATTATAAAATAATTGCAAATTTGATAAGGAATGAAGTGTAATTATATTATAATCGACATTAACTATATTTTCATTTAGATTATAGTATCATTTTATGATAAACAAACCATAATGTTGTTTTCGAGCAGAATTTGTCAATTTTAGCAGAATTAGTCAATTTTAACATAATTATGTTTCAGCACAAACAACTTTTTATTTTTACTCAACAAAAATTAAGCTTGGCAGGAGTATTCGTTTATTTTATCATAATTATGTTCCAAAACAAACAAAAAGGAAATAAAATGTCTACAACAGACTCCAAAATTGTGATTGAGAGATCTTTTTTTTTTTATTTGACAGCGTGTATTTGCTGGAAACATTTATTGTTTAACGGCCAACATTTTAAATATTTTTAGTACCAATTTTATAAAGGTTTCTCATATTACTATTACTGTTAAACACATTTATAGTTTGTGGTAAACATTAAGATTTTTCCACAACTGACAAAATGAAATTATTTGAAATCATAAACTTTAAATTAAAGTATATTACTCTAATATAAATTTAATACAAATATAAATATATAACGAAATCCATTTTAAAAAATGTATAAAAATGTATTAAAAAAAAAAAATTAAAAAAAAAATTTGAAGAAAAATAAAAATAAAATAAAAAAATTTAAAGAAAAATAAAAATAAAAAAGAAAAAAAATAAAAATAATAAAAAATGAATTTAAAGAAAAATAAAAATAAAAACACAATAAAAAAAATAAGAAAAATCAAAAATATTAGAATATATATTGAAAATTAAATAATTCCAAATTTAAAAGATACAAAAAATAGAAATAAATTATATTACAGAAAAATAAATAAATTAAATTAAAAAAATTATTAATAAATAAAAAAAAAAATAAAATAAAAAAATTAAAATAAAAAAAATAATTTAATTAAAAATTAAAATAAATTAAAATAAATTAAAATAAAAAAAAATAATTTAATTAAAAATTAAAATAAATTAAAATAAATAAAAATAAATTAAAATAAATTAAAATGAATTAAAATAAACTAAAATAAATTAAAATAAAGTAAAATAAATTAAAATAAATTAAAATAAATTAAAATAAATTAAAATAATTATAATAAATTAAAATAAATTAAAATAAATTAAAATAAATTAAAATAAATTAAAATAAATTAAAATAAATTAAAATAAATTAAAATAAATTAAAATAAATTAAAATAAATTAAAATAAATTAAAATAAATTAAAATAAATTAAAATAAATTAAAATAAATTAAAATAAATTAAAATAAATTAAAATAAATTAAAATAAATTAAAATAAATTAAAATAAATTAAAATAAATTAAAATAAATTAAAATAAATTAAAATAAATTAAAATAAATTAAAATAAATTAAAATAAATTAAAATAAATTAAAATAAATTAAAATAAATTAAAATAAATTAAAATAAATTAAAATAAATTAAAATAAATTTAAATAAATTAAAATAAATTAAAATAAATTAAAATAAATTAAAATAAATTAAAATAAATTAAAATAAATTAAAATAAATTAAAATAAATTAAAATAAATTAAAATAAATTAAAATAAATTAAAATAAATTAAAATAAATTAAAATAAATTAAAATAAATTAAAATAAATTAAAATAAATTAAAATAAATTAAAATAAATTAAAATAAATTAAAATAAGGTAAATTAAATAAATAAAAATAAATTAAAATAAATTAAAATAAATTAAAATAAATTAAAATAAATTAAAATAAATTAAAATAAATTAAAATAAATTTAAATAAATTTAAATAAATTTAAATAAATTAAAATAAATTAAAATAAATTAAAATAAATTAAAATAAATTAAAATAAATTAAAATAAATTAAAATAAATTAAAATAAATTAAAATAAATTAAAATAAATTAAAATAAATTAAAATAAATTAAAATCAATTAAAATCAATTAAAATCAATTAAAATAAATTAAAATAAATTAAAATAAATTAAAATAAATTAAAATAAGGTAAATTAAATAAATAAAAATAAATTAAAATAAATTAAAATAAATTAAAATAAATTAAAATAAATTAAAATAAATTAAAATAAATTTAAATAAATTTAAATAAATTTAAATAAATTAAAATAAATTAAAATAAATTAAAATAAATTAAAATAAATTAAAATAAATTAAAATAAATTAAAATAAATTAAAATAAATTAAAATAAATTAAAATAAATTAAAATAAATTAAAATCAATTAAAATCAATTAAAATCAATTAAAATAAATTAAAATAAATTAAAATAAATTAAAATAAATTAAAATAAATTAAAATAAGGTAAATTAAATAAATAAAAATAAATTAAAATAAATTAAAATAAATTAAAATAAATTAAAATAAATTAAAATAAATTAAAATAAATTAAAATAAATTAAAATAAATTTAAATAAATTTAAATAAATTTAAATAAATTAAAATAAATTAAAATAAATTAAAATAAATTAAAATAAATTAAAATAAATTAAAATATAAAAATATTAAAATACATTAAAATAAATTAAATTAAAATAAGGTAAATTAAATAAAAAAAAAAATAAAAATGAAACAAATAAACATTAATAATAAACATTAATAAAAAGAATAACTAAAATAAATTTAAAATTTAAAAAAACTAAAATAAAAATAAAAAAAATTAAAGGTATAAATTAAAATAAATATATAAAAACAAAAAAAAAGTAAAAACTAAAATTTTCATTTTAAGAAATAAAACAAACTAAAAGAAAATAAATTGAATTAAGTAATTAACAATAATATTTATACAAATAACTTAAAAGAAATTAAACTAATATAATTTTAAGATATATTTATTTATCTTTAAATAAATTAGTTATCTTTAAATAAATTAGTATATAATTTAAAATAATAGAAAAAAATATTTAAAAAAAAAAATTTAAAAAATTAAAAAAAAAAATTAAAAAAAAAAAATTTAAATAAACTAAGTAAATATATATTAAAATAAATTAAATAACACAAAACAAATTAAAATAAATTAAATTAATTTTATTTAATAAATAATAATCAAAAGTATTAGATAATAAAAAATTAAAATAAAAACCAATAAAAAGAAAAAAATACAAAGATATTAAAATAAACTTTATTAAATTGATTAAAAATAAATAATTCAAAATAATATAGATTATTGAAATAAACCAAATTAAAGAAAATAAAATGAATTTAATAAATTAAAATATTTTTTTTTAAATATTTTAAGCAAATAAAAAAAATAACTTAAAATAAGTAAAAACATTTCAATAAATTTAACTAATTTAAGCTTAATTAATAAAAGACATTCAAATAAATTAAATTAACAAAAAAACAACATTAAAATATAAAATTAAAAAAAATAAATAAATAAATAAATAAATAAAAATAAAAAAAAAATAAATAAAAAAATAAAAAAATAAAACTATTTAAAATGTTTGATAACAAATTCAACTAAATGAATAGAAATTATTTATATTAAAATAGAATAAAACAACCGAACGTATGAGCAACATTTGAGACAAAACTACATATTGCTCATACGTCATGGTGTCCTGTAGCAATTTGAAAACTGTCGCCTACAAAGAAATAGTTTTATTATTTAAAGAAAAGAAATTAATTAAACATCAACAAACGAACAAAATATATGTGAGCAAATTAAATTTTATTTACAAAGAATAGATTTTACGATTTACTGTACAAATAAAAATAAAATTAATTCTGTACTAATGCTGCGATAAACATTTGCACACATACAACACATACAGGAGATACTAAAAAGACACACTACATAAAATAAAAATAAAAACAGTGTGTGTGTGTGTTTGTATGTCTTTGTTTTGTGTGAATTCTACATTAAAATAAATATTTAATGATGACTTTGCACTACTTGACGTTGATTGTTGTTGCTGCTGCTTACACTTTTTGTTGTTATTGCTGCAAATGTTTTTGTAGCAAAATTGTCTAAAATAATCTGAACACACACACACAGTGATACACAGCCATACAGATATACAGCAACACATATACAAACGAGTAATTGTACGAAGCGCAGCAGATGAGTTGGTGTTTTTATGTCTGCCTGTGTGTGTGTGTCTGTCTGTTTGTGTTTTTCTAAGCATGTGAGCGGAAAATGAGATTAAAAAGCATAAAGCAACACAAACAACAAAAAGTTAGAGACAGACAGGAGCAACACAAAAGGATGCTCAATATCGTTACCATTAGAGCAACAAGGCAATTACAGTTATTTCACCAATACGGGCAAACAAACACAAATAAACGCACACGCACAGCACACATCAAGTGCCTAAATGTATATGTTGTATGCGTCTAAAATATGCCTATGTCATGCAGTTTGAGACGCATTAATCGCCGCACATTTTGAATATTTTTTGCACTTACTAGGGGTGTTTTTTTTTTTATCTTTTTTTTATTTTATTTATTTAAACTGCAGCATTTTGAATAAATTAAATAAAGTTCTTTAAAAGGCCGTTAAAAGATTGTATACCACATTTTCGATAAGAAATCGAAAAGTTTGTTTTATAAAAACTATGGCGCTAATGTCGTTGAGCTTTTAATAATATATATTGTATTCAAATATTTAAAAAATTACATTTAAATTTCTAATTTTTTTCGCTTTTAATTTTATCTAGTTTTCTATGTGTAAATGACAAACTCCATTGGTAAATTTTAAGCCAGAAAAATTAGTATAGTGTTTTGTTTGTTTTTTTTTTTTTTTTTTTCATAAATATGATTTTTAATTTTTTTTTTTTAATTTTGAATTTGAATTGATTTTTTTTTTTTTTAATTTTTAATTTTATTTATTTTTTGTAATTTTAATATTTTCTTTTTTTTCTTTTTTAAATTTTTAAATCTTTTAATCCACATCAAATCGACAGTGTTTTAATTTTTTTTTATTTTCATGAAATTTAGTTTATACCTTTGAATAGATAACAAAATAGATAAATTGATTTTTTTCGAAATTCGGAAATTTCACAACATAAATGAAAATAGCTATTTTTGCCGAAATTAGATATCGAAAATTTTGCAATAACTTAATAATTATAAACCGAATTAGAAAAAATATTTTAAACCAGAATCAAAAACTATATTCAATTCATAATAGACACGAAAAATATCCATTTTACAACGTTATTGACCTAGATGGCGGATTTCGAAGTTACCTCTATACAGTTGTGATTTTTTGCAACATCATAATTTTTTGAAATTTTCGAATATCAAAAATAAAATCAACCGTTTATTCAAAGATATAAACTACAAATTTGAAATCCTGTCGATTAGATGTGGAATCACCCATATACTAAACCAGACAAATTAATTTTAGTGTCCTTTTTTTATTTATTTTTCATTATTTTATGGTTTATAATTTTTCAATTTATTTTTTTTTTTATTTTTATTATTTTATTTATTTTTATTTCTTAATTTTATTTATTTTAAATTTTTTTTCTGTTCGTTTTTCTATGGCTTTTACCTTGCGTTGTATTTATTTTTTTTTTTTTCTTAAATTATAATTTAAATTTTTTGTGTTTATTTTTTTTTTTTTGTAATTTAATATTATTTTATTTTGTCATCTTTTATTCTTTAATGAATTTTTTTATTTTTTTTTTGTTTTTTATTTTTTTTATTTTTTATTTTTAAATTTCAAACCAGAGTTCGGATTTGCACGCACGCCCGCGCCCGCGCCCTTAAGTAAATGAGAAGCAAATTTGTTTACGCATACTCTGCACTCGGGCACCACATTTTTTTTACAACACATCCCGTCGCAACGAATGATGCTTTGCACTATTCTCGGTACCTGTCCTCGTGCGGGCTACGAAACTAAAAACTGCAGCACGCGCAGACGTGGAATGAGAAAATAGAGAAACATATCGCGCAAGTGCTATGGTATTTATTTCGCGGGGCAACTCCGTGCAACAGCGAAAACCGACTGCCCCGAGCAGCACGCGCATTTTTCACAGCCAGTTAATTTTTTCTTGTATGACAATCTTATGTGGCGCAATGTTTTAATAATTTTTAAATAAAACTATCGTTAATACAGAAAAGTTTGGCAATATTCAAATACACTTTTAATCGAAGTTTTAATTTGGTTTATAAAAATTGTATATTTTAGTATTAGTTTTTCAGTGCAAGTTTAAACTTAGTGTACATTTTTACAAATGAGGATATACATTATTTTTCGAAGCCTATAATGTAGCTTTTTTATTAAAATAGATTTTTGCACATAATAATTTTTGTATTTGAATAAAAATGTTGATTAAGATTTAATGTTAAATTTATTTTTCTGTTCAACGAACAATTAAAAGATACAATTTTTATAAACCAAAATAAAACTGCGATTAAAAGTGTATTTGAGTATTGCCAAACTTGTCTGTATTATCAATAGTTTTATATAAAAATTATTAAAACATTGCGCAGTCTAGTAAAACAGTGCCAATAAAATTTACTGGCTGTGAAAAATGCGCGTGCTGCCAGGGGCAGTCTGTTTTCGCTGTTGCACGGAGTTGCCCCGCGAAATAAATACCATAGCACTTGCGCGATATGCTTCTCTATTTTCTCATTCCACGTCTGCGCGGGCTGCAGTTTTTAGTTTCGTAGCCCGCACGAGGGCAGGTACCGAGAATAATGCAAAGCATCACTCGTTGCGACGGGATGTGTTGTAAAAAAAATGTGATGCCCGAGTGCAGTGTCTGCGTAAAACAAATTTGCTCGTCAGTGTATGAAGAAAGGGGCATGTGCGGGCGCACGCACACGGGCATTTCCGATCTCTGTTTCAAACAGCCATCAACGTCATATATATAGAATTTCGATATTTTTTTTTTTTTATCTATTTTTTTTTTTATTTTTTTTTTTTATTTTTTAATTTTTTTTTTTCTATGGTTTTCACTTTGCATTTTTTTAATTCTTTTTTTTTGTTTTGTTTTTTTATTATTTTATATTATTCAATGAGTTCGCGTTGTAATTATTTTTTTTTCTTAAATTAAATTTAAATTTTTTGTGTTTATTTTTTTTTTTTTTTGTAATATAATTTTATTTATTTTATTTTGTCATCTTTTATTCTTTAATGATTTTTTTTTTTTTTTGTTTTTTATTTTTATTTTTTTTTTATTTTTAAATTTCAAACAGCCATCAACGTCATATATATATAATTTCAATAAATATATAGTTATTAAATTATAATTTTAACGAATAAATTGAAAAATATATAACTGAGAGAAAACATTTGAGAGATTACTGTCAGTTTATCGAAAGATTTCTGAAAATGAAGCAGTATACTGGCTGGATTTTAAGCAGGGCAAAACATGTAATATGTTTTTTTATCAAAAAAAAAAAAAAAAACAGCGGATTTAAGATCATTTTGAAACATGTTTACGTGGCACGGCATAATGTTGGAATGTTTTAAAAGTCTATTGAAAAAGGTAGAATTGAAGCAGGTTTTGGCAAAATTATTATTTTTTTTTCTTAATTATTTTTTCCAAATTTTCTTTATGTTTATCTACACATTCTATGTGACAAATACATTTTGTTTTTGTCGATCTTAAGCCCGACAAATTAGTTATTGTTATTATTTATTTTCCTGATATAATTTTTCATTTTTAATAAATTTTTTATTGCAAATAAATAGTCATAGATATATATTTGAGCTAAAAAAAGTTATATTTTATTTTAATTTTTTTTCTATTTTTAATTTAATTTTTCTCTTTTTTAATTTTTTTTTGGGCCATTCCACACCAAATCGACCAAAAAAAGTCAAATTTGAGATTTTACCTTTTCGATCTTAATGAACTTTTGGCAAGTGATAAAGGGTATCGAGACATGCACTAAACACTTTTTTTTTTTATTTTTTCGGACCACTGCTTCCAGAGATACAGTGGCTCAAAGTTGGAAAAAAAGTGTCAAAAATCACTTTTGTACTGTTGTTCATATTTAAATATCTCTGAACTAGAAATGCTAGAAACTCCGTTAATGGCTCGTTTTAAAGCTAATAGAACAAGCTTTTAGAAAAATTATATTGTAATTTCCAAACGGTAACATGTGGTCCGTGGTCATTATCCTTGCACTTCAAAATTGTGTTCCTTAAAAAGGACCTTTTTTAAAATTCTGAAAAAAATCCTAAATTTTCGTCAAATTATTGTTAATGTTCATGCAAAATTTCAAGGTGGTATTTTGATTGCATCATATTTTAAAAAATAATTTTCAAAAAAAAATTGTTTAGTCTCGATACCCTTTATCAGTTGCCAAAATGTCATTGAAATCGAAGAAGGTGAGTTCCAACCACTGGTCGATTTGGTGTGGAATGGCCCTTTTTCTTTTATAATTTTTTTTTCTTATTTAATATTTTTTTTCTTTTTTAATTTTTTTTTCTTTTATTTTTTAGATAATTATTTTCTATTTTTTTTTTGTTCTTTCAAAAAATCATCCACATCATTTAGGTAGAATTTCAATAAATATACATTTTATATTTTCAACGAATACATTAAATAATATAATTATTTGGCAGGTATCTGGTAGTATTTTGGTAGATTTGAAACAAAGAATCAATAAACTGGCAAGATAAAGCATGTAGTTTTTTTCTTTTTATTAAAAATACACGTCTGCCATGCCGTATATCGTAAGGAAGTTGTCGGTAGACAATTCAGAATAACAGTCTCACTGTAGATTATAGAAATAGAATTCAGTTGACGGCAGACGTAATGAGTGATCACAAGCTACTCTACGCACTATACTTTTATTTTAAATATATGTGTTATGTGAGCAATCATTGAAAATTGCACTTTAATACGTTGTAGCAGAAAGTTAAGATATTTAACTGCCTTAACATTTGTCTCTTTATTTCTTCAGCATTCTTCTGGTAGACAACTGATAATTGTGTAAGCAAATTCTGGCGAAAAACTGCCGAATATCTGTTGATTTGCTGATATCAAACTAAAGGTTGTCTGCCAGATGCCCGCCGTATTTTTTTCTTAAGTGCCCTAAAGCTTAAGGCAAAGGTACTTTAAAACAAAATCAAACTAAAGAAAAGGACATATTTTTCAATAATTGTAAATAGTTTGCATCAAATGCTGACTATCTAAATTCCAGAAATTGATAACCTATGCAGTAGCTCGAGACCAAATTTCTGATTATTTTCTGTAATATTTGGATTATTTTGACAGATATTTGGCAGATTTTTGTAAAACGTTATCTAATTTATGAAATTTTAAAGTCAGATTCTCGGCATAATTTTGGATTGAACAGAAATTATGCAGCTTTTTACAAAAAACTCTCGTTCGGTCTGTTTTTGTCTCGAATCTACCAACAAAATATGTTCACTGCCCGCTTTTAACTACCGTTAATTTTGTTTGAGATAATTTCAAATGTTAAATTCTTACAGATTTTTAATCTATTACAAATATTTTTTTCAATTATTATTTTCAATTTACACCAACAACAAATTGTGTTTCATAATTTTTTTTTTATTTTTCACATTTTTCCTACCTTTTTTGTGGATTTCCCTAAGGCATAATTGTTGATTTTGTTATTGTTATTACATTTTTTGTTTTTGCTTTTCGAAAACTGATTGGTTTCATGTTATTGTTTTTGTTGTCTTTATTACCACTACACTACAACCAACCTCTACGACCTACCAAGAAAGGCATCGAAATCACACATGAAAAATGCAAATTATCTGAATAACGTTGCCAATTTGCTGCGATGTCTCTATTATTTGAATGTGTAGCTATTTATTTAAGTGTGTGTGCGTGCATGCGTGTAAAGAACTAAAGGTCCTGCCGGTTGGTAAAGGAGCTCGTGCTCTGAACTGATTACAGTTTAATAGGGTGCAAATAAGGGTAGCTCAAACATATTAACGAAACGCATACAAATTGATTTCTTTTTGAAGGTAAGTGAAAAAAAAAATTAAATTTTCAAAGGTTCTTTTAAACATTATACAATAGCTATTAAAAGAGTTTTTCAAAAAAAATGCCATTAAATTAAAAATCTATTAACTTTTGCATAAAATAAGTGGCGCTTCCGCTTTAACAATGCCGGTGCTTCCGATGCCACGTACATAGGTCACAACGTTCTGTTTTGAGAAATCTAAAAAGTGCAACAAAAACATATACATAATAAAGAGTAAAAAGTAGCAAAAACTCAAGCGAAAAACACAAAAAAGGCGTGGAATTAGCGGCATTAATTAGAATACTGTTGAAAGGTGCACGATAAAATTGCAATACACTCTGAAAAATCGAAAAGTATTTTTGACAGAAGAAAAATGTTCAGAAATTAAAAAATACAAAACGAAAAATAAAATATATATGGTTTTTATTTTAATATCTTAAATAAAAAAAATTAAATACTAAACAAAACTAAGAACAAAATCATATGGACATCCCATACATCATTTACACTATTTTCTTTTAAGAAACTTCTTAACGATTTTTAGACTTTTTAAGCCACAACCACTACTAAAGAAAATGGGCCAATATGTTTGCCATGGACATCCCAAACATCAATTCTATATAATTCGTGGTTGATGATTTTGACTGTATACTCTATTAAGTAACGTTTTTAAGAAAATCGCGCTCGAATTTTCAGACCCCTTTTCAGACACTTTTTAGAATTATATAAATAGAATCCCTTACACAATTAGTTTTCCAAAAAAAACTATAAACGAAATTTTTCTTTAAATGGTCAAGACTAATTACAATATATCAATAAATACTATTATTCCGATAGGTTTTCCAGATATTTGGAAATGAACTCAAAAAATATTGATTTCTTTTATAATATTATTGGACGATATTTTTAAACATTTGGGATCTATGATAAATAAGAAAATGATATCGTCACTATCATGCCAAAGGGGCGAATGTGTAATTTTTGACATTTGCGTTTTTTTACATTTTTGAATGTAGTTTTTCCTCAAGTATACTGTGCTAAAATCGCGTGTCGTTTTGTTGGATATATTTAGCCACAAAAGTCAAAACCAAAAGGGCGAATTTGAAAAATTAAAAATCTTGTCATGCCAAAAGGGCGAATCTTTCCTTTTCCGCCATAACTATTTATTGGTACGAGATAAAATAGTAGTGTGAAGGCATTTATTGTTTGTTTTTAAAGCACCTATCGAACTGCATCATTACTTAAAAATATTTTGCCAAACATTTTTTCCTGCAAATAACAAATGGCAAATTAATGTTTGGCAAAATATTTTTAAATAATGATGCCAATAGATAGGTGCTTTAAAAACAAGCAATTAATTCCTTTACATCACTATTTTATTTTGAGCTAATAAAAAGTTATAGCATAAAAAACAAAAATATTTGCGTTTTGGTCAGGATATAGCCTCACAAAATTCGTATTTATAATTCAGTAAATTGTCCGAATCCAAAGATATTTTATATACGTTATAATAATTCATGAATAAACCAAAATAACAAAAAAAAAAAAAAAAAATCTAAAATTTTCTAATTTTTAAAGCACTTCAAACTTTAAAATTTGATTTCCCAACATTTTTAAAAATGCACATTCGCCCCTTTGGCATGACAGTGACGATATATGGTTATAAGTCCGTGAAGATAAATACGTATTTAATTTAGCAGAGACTCAAACCAAAATTTTTAACAGAGCATTTACAGACCGTTAACAGAGGCGGGTCAATGGGAATAATTCATCAATCGGTGCATCTAAATGGGCACGGTCAAGTCGGGGATGATTGTGTACTAACCGAACCTAATACGTTGGATAGCTAATGGATAGAGCTTTCCAAAAATATATGCCAATAGTTTGGATCGATCTTCCTAACATTTTTAATTATTTTTTGAAAATGGGTCATATTTTGTAGGAAAAGTGGTCATGATGAAGTGGTCCCTGTCCAGGTGGGGATGACTGTGTACTAACCGAACCTAATACGTTGGATAGCTAATGGATTAAGCTTTCCAAAACTATATGCCAGTAGTTTGGGTCGATCTTCCTAACATTTTTAATTATTTTTTGAAAATGGGTCATATTTTGTAGAAAAAGTGGTCATGATGAAGTGGCCACTGTCCAGGTGGGGATGACTGTGTACTAACCGAACCTAATACGTTTGATAGGCAATGGATAAGGCTTTCCAAAACTATATGCCAATAGTTTGGATCGATCTTCCTAACATTTTTAATTATTTTTTGAAAATGGGCCTTATTTGGTAGAAAAAGTGGTCATGATGAAGTGATCACTGTCCAGATGGGAATAACTGTATACTATCCGAACCTAGTACGTTGGATAGGCAATGGATAAAGCTTTCCAAAACAATATGCCAAAAATTTTGATATATCGATTTGGAATTTTTGATAATTTTTCAAATTTAATTGTTTTCAATATGAAATGCATATTCTCAATTAGAGTTAAATACGTTTTTTTGCCTCTGTTAAAGTCAAATACGTTTTTTGCTGTTAAATTTGAACTTTTACATTTTGCGCCTGAAACACATTTTTGAAGTGGGCACTGTCCAGGTGGGGATGACTGTGTACTAACCGAACCTAATACGTTGGATAGCTAATGGATAGAGCTTTCCAAAAATATATGCCAATAGTTTGGATCGATCTTCCTAACATTTTTAATTATTTTTTGAAAATGGGTCATATTTTGTAGGAAAAGTGGTCATGATGAAGTGGTCCCTGTCCAGGTGGGGATGACTGTGTACTAACCGAACCTAATACGTTGGATAGCTAATGGATTAAGCTTTCCAAAACTAGATGCCAGTAGTTTGGGTCGATCTTCCTAACATTTTTAATTATTTTTTGAAAATGGGTCATATTTTGTAGAAAAAGTGGTCATGATGAAGTGGCCACTGTCCAGGTGGGGATGACTGTGTACTAACCGAACCTAATACGTTGGATAGCTAATGGATAGAGCTTTCCAAAAATATATACGAATAGTTTAGGTCGATCTTCCTAACATTTTTTATTATTTTTTGAAAATGGGTCATATTTTGTAGGAAAAGTGCTCATGATGAAGTGGTCCCTGTCCAGGTGGGGATGACTGTGTACTAACCGAACTTAATACGTTGGATAGCTAATGGATTAAGCTTTCCAAAACTATATGCCAGTAGTTTGGGTCGATCTTCCTAACATTTTTAATTATTTTTTGAAAATGGGTAATAATTTGTACAAAAAGTGGTCATGATGAAGTGGCCACTGTCCAGGTGGGAATAACTGTGTACTAACCGAACCTAGTACGTTGGATAGGCAATGGATAAGGCTTTCCAAAACTATATGCCAAAAATTTTGATATATCGATTTGGTATTTTTGATAATTTTTCAAATTTAATTGTTTTCAATATGAAATGCATATTCTCAATTAGAGTTAAATACGTTTTTTTGCCTCTGTTAAAGTCAAATACGTTTTTTGCTGTTAAATTTGAACTTTTACATTTTGCGCCTGAAACACATTTTTGAAGTGGGCACTGTCCAGGTGGGGATGACTGTGTACTAACCGAACCTAATACGTTGGATAGCTAATGGATAGAGCTTTCCAAAAATATATACGGATAGTTTGGGTCGATCTTCCTAACATTTTTAATTATTTTTTGAAAATGGGTCATATTTTGTAAAAAAAGTGGTCATGATGAAGTGGCCACTGTCCAGGTGGGGATGACTGTGTACTAACGGAACCTAATACGTTGGATAGCTAATGGATTGAGCTTTCCAAAAATATATGCCAATAGTTTGGATCGATCTTCCTAACATTTTTAATTATTTTTTGAAAATGGGTCATATTTTGTAAAAAAAGTGGTCATGATAAAGTGGCCACTGTCCAGGTGGGGATGACTGTGTACTAACGGAACCTAATACGTTGGATAGCTAATGGATTGAGCTTTCCAAAAATATATGCCAGTAGTTTGGGTCGATCTTCCTAACATTTTTAATTATTTTTTGAAAATGGGTCATATTTTGTAGAAAAAGTGGTCATGATGAAGTGGCCACTGTCCAGGTGGGGATGACTGTGTACTAACCGAACCTAATACGTTGGATAGCTAATGGATAGAGCTTTCCAAAAATATATGCCAATAGTTTGGATCGATCTTCCTAACATTTTTAATTATTTTTTGAAAATGGGTCATATTTTGTAGGAAAAGTGGTCATGATGAAGTGGTCCCTGTCCAGGTGGGGATGACTGTGTACTAACCGAACCTAATACGTTGGATAGCTAATGGATTAAGCTTTCCAAAACTATATGCCAGTAGTTTGGGTCGATCTTCCTAACATTTTTAATTATTTTTTGAAAATGGGTCATATTTTGTAGAAAAAGTGGTCATGATGAAGTGGCCACTGTCCAGGTGGGGATGACTGTGTACTAACGGAACCTAATACGTTGGATAGCTAATGGATAGAGCTTTCCAAAAATATATGCCAATAGTTTGGATCGATCTTCCTAACATTTTTAATTATTTTTTGAAAATGGGTCATATTTTGTAGGAAAAGTGGTCATGATGAAGTGGTCCCTGTCCAGGTGGGGATGACTGTGTACTAACCGAACCTAATACGTTGGATAGCTAATGGATTAAGCTTTCCAAAACTATATACCAGTAGTTTGGGTCGATCTTCCTAACATTTTTAATTATTTTTTGAAAATGGGTCATATTTTGTAGAAAAAGTGGTCATGATGAAGTGGCCACTGTCCAGGTGGGGATGACTGTGTACTAACCGAACCTAATACGTTGGATAGCTAATGGATAGAGCTTTCCAAAAATATATACGAATAGTTTAGGTCGATCTTCCTAACATTTTTAATTATTTTTTGAAAATGGGTCATATTTTTTAAAAAAAGTGGTCATGATGAAGTGGCCACTGTCCAGGTGGGGATGACTGTGTACTAACCGAACCTAAAACGTTGGATAGCTAATGGATTAAGCTTTCCAAAACTATATGCCAGTAGTTTGGGTCGATCTTCCTAACATTTTTAATTATTTTTTGAAAATGGGTCATATTTTGTAGAAAAAGTGGTCATGATGAAGTGGCCACTGTCCACGTGGGGATGACTGTGTACTAACCGAACCTAATACGTTGTATAGCTAATGCATAGAGTTTTCCAAAAATATATACGAATAGTTTGGGTCGATCTTCCTAACATTTTTAATTATTTTTTGAAAATGGGTCATATTTGGTAGAAAATGTGGTCATGATGAAGTGATCACTGTCCATGTGGGAATAACTGTGTACTAACCGAACATAGTACGTTGGATAGGCAATGGATAAGGCTTTCCAAAACTATATGCCAAAAATTTTGATATATCGATTTGGTATTTTTGATAATTTTTCAAATTTAATTGTTTTGAATATGAAATGCATATTCTCAATTAGAGTTAAATATGTTTTTTTGCCTCTGTTAAAGTCAAATACGTTTTTTGCTGTTAAATTTGAACTTTTACATTTTGCGCCTGAAACACATTTTTGAAGTGGGCACTGTCCAGGTGGGGATGACTGTGTACTAACCGAACCTAATACGTTGGATAGCTAATGGATAGAGCTTTCCAAAAATATATACGAATAGTTTGGGTCGATCTTCCTAACATTTTTAATAATTTTTTGAAAATGGGTCATATTTTGTAGGAAAAGTAGTCATTTTCAAAAAATAATTAAAAATGTTAGGAAGATCGATCCAAACTATTGGCATATAGTTTTGGAAAGCTATAAGCTATCTAACGTATTAGGTTCGGTTAGTACACAGTCATCCCCACCTGGACAGGGACCACTTCATCATGAGCACTTTTCCTACAAAATATGACCCATTTTCAAAAAATAATTAAAAATGTTAGGAAGATCGATCTAAACTATTGGCATATATTTTTGGAAAGCTTAATCCATTAGCTATCCAACGTATTAGGTTCGGTTAGTACACAGTCATCCCCACCTCGACAGGGACCACTTCATCATGAGCACTTTTCCTACAAAATATGACCCATTTTCAAAAAATAATTAAAAATGTTATGAAGATCGATCTAAACTATTGGCATATATTTTTGGAAAGCTTAATCCATTAGCTATCCAACGTATTAGGTTCGGTTAGTACACAGTCATACCCACCTGGACAGGGACCACTTCATCATGAGCACTTTTCCTACAAAATATGACCCATTTTCAAAAAATAATTAAAAATGTTAGGAAGATCGATCCAAACTATTGGCATATATTTTTGGAAAGCTTAATCCATTAGCTATCCAACGTATTAGGTTCGGTTAGTACACAGTCATCCCCACCTGGACAGTGGCCACTTCATCATAACCACTTTTCCTACAAAATATGACCCATTTTCAAAAAATAATTAAAAATGTTAGGAAGATCGACCTAAACTATTCGTATATATTTTTGGAAAGCTCTATCCATTAGCTATCCAACGTATTAGGTTCGGTTAGTACACAGTCATCCCCACCTGGACAGTGGCCACTTCATCATGACCACTTTTTCTACAAAATATGATCCATTTTCAAAAAATAATTAAAAATGTTAGGAAGATCGACCCAAACTACTGGAATATAGTTTTGGAAAGCTTAATCCATTAGCTATCCAACGTATTAGGTTCGGTTAGTACACAGTCATCCCCACCTGGACAGGAACCACTTCATCATGACCACTTTTCCTACAAAATATGACCCATTTTCAAAAAATAATTAAAAATGTTAGGAAGATCGATCCAAACTATTGGCATATATTTTTGGAAAGCTCAATCCATTAGCTATCCAACGTATTAGGTTCCGTTAGTACACAGTCATCCCCACCTGGACAGTGGCCACTTCATCATGACCACTTTTTTTACAAAATATGACCCATTTTCAAAAAATAATTAAAAATGTTAGGAAGATCGACCCAAACTATCCGTATATATTTTTGGAAAGCTCTATCCATTAGCTATCCAACGTATTAGGTTCGGTTAGTACACAGTCATCCCCACCTGGACAGTGCCCACTTCAAAAATGTGTTTCAGGCGCAAAATGTAAAAGTTCAAATTTAACAGCAAAAAACGTATTTGACTTTAACAGAGGCAAAAAAACGTATTTAACTCTAATTGAGAATATGCATTTCATATTGAAAACAATTAAATTTGAAAAATTATCAAAAATACCAAATCGATATATCAAAATTTTTGGCATATAGTTTTGGAAAGCCTTATCCATTGCCTATCCAACGTACTAGGTTCGGTTAGTACACAGTTATTCCCACCTGGACAGTGGCCACTTCATCATGACCACTTTTTGTACAAATTATTACCCATTTTCAAAAAATAATTAAAAATGTTAGGAAGATCGACCCAAACTACTGGCATATAGTTTTGGAAAGCTTAATCCATTAGCTATCCAACGTATTAAGTTCGGTTAGTACACAGTCATCCCCACCTGGACAGGGACCACTTCATCATGAGCACTTTTCCTACAAAATATGACCCATTTTCAAAAAATAATAAAAAATGTTAGGAAGATCGACCTAAACTATTCGTATATATTTTTGGAAAGCTCTATCCATTAGCTATCCAACGTATTAGGTTCGGTTAGTACACAGTCATCCCCACCTGGACAGTGGCCACTTCATCATGACCACTTTTTCTACAAAATATGACCCATTTTCAAAAAATAATTAAAAATGTTAGGAAGATCGACCCAAACTACTGGCATCTAGTTTTGGAAAGCTTAATCCATTAGCTATCCAACGTATTAGGTTCGGTTAGTACACAGTCATCCCCTCCTGGACAGTGCCCACTTCAAAAATGTGTTTCAGGCGCAAAATGTAAAAGTTCAAATTTAACAGCAAAAAACGTATCTGACTTTAACAGAGGCAAAAAAACATATTTAACTCTAATTGAGAATATGCATTTCATATTCAAAACAATTAAATTTGAAAAATTATCAAAAATACCAAATCGATATATCAAAATTTTTGGCATATAGTTTTGGAAAGCCTTATCCATTGCCTATCCAACGTACTATGTTCGGTTAGTACACAGTTATTCCCACATGGACAGTGATTACTTCATCATGACCACATTTTCTACCAAATATGACCCATTTTCAAAAAATAATTAAAAATGTTAGAAGGATCGACCCAAACTATTCGTATATATTTTTGGAAAACTCTATGCATTAGCTATACAACGTATTAGGTTCGGTTAGTACACAGTCATCCCCACGTGGACAGTGGCCACTTCATCATGACCACTTTTTCTACAAAATATGACCCATTTTCAAAAAATAATTAAAAATGTTAGGAAGATCGACCCAAACTACTGGCATATAGTTTTGGAAAGCTTAATCCATTAGCTATCCAACGTATTAGGTTCGGTTAGTACACAGTCATCCCCACCTGGACAGTGGCCACTTCATCATGACCACTTTTTCTACAAAATATGACCCATTTTCAAAAAATAATTAAAAATGTTAGGAAGATCGACCCAAACTACTGGCATATAGTTTTGGAAAGCTTAATCCATTAGCTATCCAACGTATTAGGTTCGGTTAGTACACAGTCATCCCCACCTGGACAGGGACCACTTCATCATGAGCACTTTTCCTACAAAATATGACCCATTTTCAAAAAATAATTAAAAATGTTAGGAAGATCGATCTAAACTATTGGCATATATTTTTGGAAAGCTTAATCCATTAGCTATCCAACGTATTAGGTTCGGTTAGTACACAGTCATCCCCACCTGGACAGGGACCACTTCATCATGAGCACTTTTCCTACAAAATATGACCCATTTTCAAAAAATAATTAAAAATGTTATGAAGATCGATCTAAACTATTGGCATATATTTTTGGAAAGCTTAATCCATTAGCTATCCAACGTATTAGGTTCGGTTAGTACACAGTCATCCCCACCTGGACAGGGACCACTTCATCATGAGCACTTTTCCTACAAAATATGACCCATTTTCAAAAAATAATTAAAAATGTTAGGAAGATCGATCCAAACTATTGGCATATATTTTTGGAAAGCTTAATCCATTAGCTATCTTCTGGCCACTTCATCATGACCACTTTTTCTACAAAATATGATCCATTTTCAAAAAATAATTAAAAATGTTAGGAAGATCGACCCAAACTACTGGCATATAGTTTTGGAAAGCTTAATCCATTGCCTATCCAACGTACTAGGTTCGGATAGTATACAGTTATTCCCATCTGGACAGTGATCACTTCATCATGACCACTTTTTCTACCAAATAAGGCCCATTTTCAAAAAATAATTAAAAATGTTAGGAAGATCGATCCAAACTATTGGCATATAGTTTTGGAAAGCCTTATCCATTGCCTATCAAACGTATTAGGTTCGGTTAGTACACAGTCATCCCCACCTGGACAGTGGCCACTTCATCATGACCACTTTTTCTACCAAATATGACCCATTTTCAAAAAATAATTAAAAATGTTAGGAAGATCGAACCAAACTACTCGTATATATTTTTGGAAAGCTCAATCCATTGGCTATCCAACGTATTAGGTTTCGTTAGTACACATTCATCTCCACCTGGACAGTGGCTACTTCATCATGACCACTTTTTCTACAAAATATGACCCATTTTCAAAAAATAATTAAAAATGTTAGGAAGATCGACCCAAACTACTGGCATATAGTCTTGGAAAGCTTAATCCATTAGCTATCCAACGTATTAGGTTCGGTTAGTACACAGTCATCCCCACCTGGACAGGGACCACTTCATCATGACCACTTTTCCTACAAAATATGACCCATTTTCAAAAAATAATTAAAAATGTTAGGAAGATCGATCCAAACTATTGGCATATATTTTTGGAAAGCTCTTTCCATTAGCTATCCAACGTATTAGGTTCGGTTAGTACACAATCATCCCCGACTTGACCGTGCCCATTTAGATGCACCGATTGATGAATTATTCCCATTGACCCGCCTCTGTTAACGGTCTGTAAATGCTCTGTTAAAAATTTTGGTTTGAGTCTCTGCTAAATTAAATACGTATTTATCTTCACGGACTTTATGGTTATGCAGTTCGAACTAATTACGGAAATTACTAAAATATTTCCAAAGGATTTAATTTTTAAAATATGACCTTTCGTCGAGAAATGTTAAAATTTGCACGAGAAATGTTAAATTTTGTATGTTCCGAATAGGCGCCAAAACGGCTGAACCGAATTGAATAAAATTTTGACACAATATGTATGTTGGGTCTGGGCAGAGTATAGGCTATATCTCTGTGAGATTGGTGGACTGGGCGCGGCACCTCCCATATAACATACAAATTAAAAACACATTATATCCGCAATTAGGATATAGGAAATTTAATGAAATTTTGGTCAGCATTATATTTAACCATTTTAAACGGTCTCGCGGAATGTGGGCGGTATTGAACTGGACGTGGCACAACCCCCCCCCCCCCCCCCTAGAAGGTACATTTTCCAGATGGTGTATGTCAACAGTTATTATACTGGTATCAAGATATTACAAACCAAAGTATCAACCACCACAAATTTTTTAAACTCACCACACCGAAAGTTACCACACCAAAATTCACCATAAAGAAACTCACCATACCGAAACTCACCACACTAAAACCTACCACACTAAAACTCAACACACTAAAACTCACCACACTAAAACCCACCACACTAAAATCCACCACACTAAAACTTCTAATGGTACAACGCCGAACCACACTAAAATTCACCACACTAAAAATAACGACACTAAAACTCACCACACTAAAATTTTTACTGGGAAAAACTCTACGGGGAGGAATTCTACCGGGAAGAATTTTACGGGAAAGCGTTCTACGAGGAAGATATAAATAATAAAAATGTACTTCATATTAATAAAATCAATCCATATCCTCGCATTTACAAAATCTGGACACGAGTCGTGCACGGGTCCAGCTACTAATACATATAAATCTTTAAAAATGTCTTAAACAGTTCTATAAGTTGCTCACATAAAAATCACCTTTAGGCATAAGGTGGAAAGAAAAGGAAATGTTAGTTGTAATAACCAAATGTTAGTTGTAATAACCAAATTATATTTCTATAAATTGGTTGAGGGAACTGCGTAACACCGATTTAATTTGAAAATACTTAAAAGTGATAGACTCCAATATAGGTCTATTAGTTTTGGCTATAAAAAACGACTTAACAGTTGAAAGAACCGAATAAGTTGGCTGGGCAATGTGTTTCTGTTCTGTGTAAAATCTATTTTTGAGTGTACTTTTGATTTCATAGTGCACTCTGCTCGCAATAAATAAACAGTGTAAAGAATGCGCAGACGATAAAGACCAAATTAACAAAAATCCCATGTCAAAAAGCTAATTTAAATTTTTAAAAAAAGCTACAAAATAACAATATATACTTAGGGCAATTTAAATTAAAGCAACAGTTAAATATTTTAATTTAGCGACAGTTTTGTGATTTTCCAGAAGCAATGCAAGCCGAATTCAAGCCAAGAAAACGAAAATAAAGCAGCAACTCTTCTTGCCCTTTGAAAAAAATGCATGAATATTAAATTGAAAAGTGTTTATCACCCCGAAAAAAAATCAATTTTCGATTCTTTAACTCAAAATAAAATTTATTTTACACACTCATTTTGTGTGAATTTAAGTGTGTCGAATACTTGTAATATACTGCATTTCTTCTTACGCCCAATACCACGCCTTCTATGCTTTTTCCCAATACATTTATTTCATACTACAACTCCTTGCTATGTCTGCCATTACATCATCTCTGCCGGATTATGTGCCAATTGGGAAATCTTGCGATTTTTCCTTTCGACATTTTTATTGTTTTTTTTTTTTGTTTTTTTTTTGGGATTTACACGTTGTTAACAGACGTTTGAACAACCGTTAGACATGGCCGAGCAGGAAATCTAAAATGGCCATGTGACTGTAGATGTCAATCAGCCATCAACACGGACCAGGCCAACACCTGTACGCCAATCATCAGACCCGCTCTTCGTTCAACTACTTTCTGCTGTTTCTACCACTTTTTTTTCTTTGTTCGTTCGCATGCATAAATAAAATATTTGAAAAAGCAGCAGCACATTGAAGAAAGGGCAAAGTCTGACAATACAGACAGACAGAGACACAACGTGGTGGAAGGAAGCGCGCCCTGAGACGGATGACCGTGCGGCTCAACATGACAGCCGGAAGTGTGCGAAGAAAATCCCTTTATACAGCACGCTGTTTCAAGGCACATTATGTCCGGCCTACACTTAGCAAAAAATTATTTGAAATTAAATTTTCTCGATTTTTTTTATTTCAGTATTGAAAATTATTTTAGATATCCGATAAATTACACTACTCAACAAAACGAAAAACCAGTTGTAAAGGTTAGATCACATGGGTAATTTTAAAGTAGGTGTTATTATGATAGTAAGGATTATCAAAATTATACTCGGTCTAAGCCGACTATAAATACCCTACACATATGTGTGGTTACCATTTAAAGTGGTATATAGGTCACCAGGGTATATGAATCCTGAAAATAACTACAAACTTTCAATCGCTGAAGAATTTCCATTCATTTGATACCCATATTTACAAATGGGTTGGTGTACCGAATTTCGATTTATTTTTTTGGAACCACAGTCGTTTCGCGGGAAAACATTATTTTCATGTATTTGTGCATGAAGTCAATATATATTTGACCAAAAAAGTTTACCTAAGCACGTATCCAACATAGTCGGTTCTCTCAACCGCTTAGTCGGTTGTATTATCAAAACTTAAAGAGTTGTATTTTGTACTTCAATCAATTTCGAACAATTTAGTACAGAATTAGAACCATTAGGAGTGTGTATAGACTAATATTTAAAGTGTATATTTTGTATATTTGTATAAAATTCGATTGAACCGAATGAAGTTAGTTGGTACAACTAACAATTTCGTTCTTCCAACCTCACGTCAAAAGATATTTTTTTTGTGTGTAGTTATCGTTTCGTTTTGTATGTGTTTTATTGGTAGGAGACATTCTACAGTGCGAAATTACATCGAGACGAATCAAGTTATTTGGTTCTATCAACTGTTAAGTTGTTTATTGTTGCAAAGACTAAAAAGGTTTTAGTCTGGACTACAATCGATTTCGAACAACTCTTGAACACTTTGGTGTGATCTAAATGATATTTTTTGGCAGAATCCAATCAAATCTCTCAACAATTTTGTAGAAATTAGAATTTAACTGAATGGATTTGGTTGTTGCAACCAACTCGTTCATTCTTTCAACCTCAAATGTTACTAAATCTTTTTAATATTGAAATTATTTATGAAATACTTATTTAAATAAACTATATATGACTTATTTCTACTTTTTTCCAAGTGTTTCAGTGTTTTTTTCGTACATTCAAACTTCCGTTACGTAGAATGGACATTGCTGCTACTGGGATTCAATTCTTTTTTTTATTTCTTTTCAATCTGTGCGTTTTTCGGTTATTTTGGGAATTAGACCAGCAACAAACGTTCGCCGCCTGAAAATGCGCTCGACGAAGCAGACAATACGCCGTAGCAGCCGGACAGACAAAAAAACAGTTCGAAAAACGAGTGGGCGGTTGCGTCAACTAACATTGACGACAGCTTGCGATTTGATTTTGACGTAAGATGCGCAAAGAAATTGAAAGGAAATCAAACGATATAAATTGCTTTGATAACAGGCTGTGGTGGTGGTGGTGGGGGTGTTGTGAATGACTAAACGGGGCCAGTGGGACATAATTGTGCAACGCATGTTGCCGCACAGGACATATGACTGACTGGCTGACTGACTGATGTCCTTTGGCCTGCTGGTAAGAGTTTAATTTTTATTTTATTGCGCACTGGAGTGTGAAACGTGCACTAAAACATATACCAAAAAAAAAAAAACAAATTTCAATTTAATAAATTCAAATTGATTTCTTGCAGGAATTACATGCCGTTGGTTGCAACATTTTGCACGAAACTTTTAATTGGCCCTTTGGCAACTGCTGTCTTACGCTGGACAAACTTTCATTTTTGAGTTTTGCGAAAACGCATATTAAATGTTGTAAAAACTTCAGCACTACCTTTCACTGATGCGACATCAGTTTTCAATCAAAGTGGCGCTTTTGACAGCAGTTTTCAAACATAAAAGGCGCTTTTGACCTTAGACACTTTCAACACTTTATAAGCCCTACCATTTTCATTCCATCATTATAATTTAATAGCCTGTCAGAAGATGCGCTTCAAGTGCTATTTCGCACCTTTCGCACCAATCTTCTTCTTCTTCTTCTGTGCATTTTCAATTTATGCAGATGCTTCTTCTGATGGGCTCATTTTCCCAACCCATCTAAGAAGCCACATCAACCTCTTATCGTCGACACCTTACAAATCAGCTCGATTGTTATCTGTTTATTTGCA
This sequence comes from Dryomyza anilis, assembly GCA_951804985.1. Taxonomy (NCBI): domain Eukaryota; kingdom Metazoa; phylum Arthropoda; class Insecta; order Diptera; family Dryomyzidae; genus Dryomyza; species Dryomyza anilis. The sequence goes on along the minus strand of OX638132.1, from coordinate 88,335,065 downwards.
CTATTTGTTGTTTCTTTCCAATGCACAGCACAACCTTCAGTTAAGTCATCGTCGTCGTCGTCATCTGTAGTTAAAGGGTGCCAACAAAGTGTCCTTGGGGAAACTTGCACTTAGCAAGCAGCTACCATGGCGCTGCTTTTTCCAAAATCATATGAAAAATTCAGTAAATTGTAAATTTTGCAACATGATATTTTATGCCGTTTGAGAAATTGGATCTGTGCCGTCTGCCAAAGACGATGCAGCATACGTCCAAACAACAGTTGGCATCAGATGAGTCCGTCCGTCTGTCTGTCTATTTGTCTGTCTTGCTGTCTCTCCCTCTGTTGTATTTATATCCATCTAACTGACTGACTGTCAGTCATACACTTGACTGACTGCTACACCTAACAGCGTAGAAGCCGCAACCTGGCCAGTACTCTGAAGACTCCTTCGGCGCTGACTTTAGCCCGCGCAATGGGATTATGCTGCTTATCTCCTCAACAGCTGATTTTTCATATTTTGCTCGCATTTTATTTTTTATACTCTTTACTCTTGGCAAATGATTTTCTTACTTTGACTGCTGCTGCTGCTTCTTCTTCTTCTGACAGCCGTTTCTTTTCGAAGACTGCGATGTCTTCGGGAACCTCCCCCAAGTGGGAATCGAGTGCAAAGGTAACCAATGGAACGTTAATATTTTTCTTAACATTTTACAAATATTGGAGCAGAGTCGAGTTTGTCCCGCAGGATAAGAATAGCAGTGCAACAGTCCTTTGTGTTGTAAATACTAAATTTAATGGCCAATCGAAAATATATAGCATTTTTAATTACAAATGGGGCTGTTTTCTTTAATTCTTTAATTTCTTTTCTAATAATCTAAAACTCGAACTTATTCGGTTCTCTTAACTGCTAAAATGATTATTATAGGCAAAATTAAAATAATTATAGTGTGTACTACAACCAGTTAAAAAAAAAAAACAATTTGTAGATATTTCTTTAAAAACGAAGAAAGTTTGTTGCTACAACTAATTTTGTTCCGAAAAAAAAATCGAAATTCGGTACAGCTACACTCAGGAAAAAAGACTATAAAATCAATAGTTTTTTTGCTATTAAAATTAGACAATAGGAAAAACTATTATTTCAATCGGTAAATACCATTAAATTATACAACATACTATTAAATCATTTTTAAGTTTAAACACTCAGAAAAAAACTCGTAAATTCCCATTAAAATTTGTCAATAGGACAGTTATTGATTTAATAGTAGAGATGGGCATGTGAACGTGATTCAGCGTGATCACGCGTGATTATGATTGAATCCTAATTTTGCTCACGTGATTGTGAGTGAGTGTGAGTAGACCAAAAAATACCATGAGTGAGTGTGCGTGAGTAAAATTTTATCGTGAGTGAGTGTGAGTGAGTCGAATATTTCATAAAATAAAAAATCTCACTTTTAATTTTTTCGATTTTTCTATATTTTTGTAGAACAAGTAGGGCCACCCCTTGAACTCAGATGGCTTTGGGAAGGCGGCTGCCCACTATTCAGAACTATAATAAATCAAACCGACCGTCATATACCCACCCCTTCTTCAATTCAGAATAAGTTGCAAGATTTCAGTCAACAATTGATCTAACCCCTGCAAACCGGCCGTACTTAGTATGGGCTAGTCAATTTTTGTAGGGTCATGTCAATAGTTTTTGCTTGGTTTCATACGATCGTTCATGGAAATAGACAAAGAACGCATGTTTTTCGATATACCCATTTTTGTAAAAAGTTGTATTTTCAATTTCAACTATACATGATAACTCTGTATTGACTTCCTTTTGTTTATTAAGTTTAGTTTGTTCCAGAGGTCCATGTGGGGTCTAGTTTTTATTCGAGTTATATATGTAGTAACCAAAAAAATCGCTTCAAAAATAGTTGTTCACAAAGTCAATTCATCCCTGGTAAATTCTACCCCGGACTATTCTTTTATTGATAATTCTTTTCCAGAGATAATTTTTCAAGGGACAATTATCAAAGATTTTACACGAATTCTTTACTCAAACTCAAATAATTTTGATAGAATTTTGTAATATTTAATAGGAATCACCGAATGAGTTAATAGTTTATCGGGTAAATATCCTATTGACTAATTTTAACAGTAAAAGCTATTAATTTTATGGTATGTTTTTTCTGAGTGTATAAAAATATTTATTTTTTGTATCAATAACTGTCCTATTGACCAATTTTAATCGGATTTTTTTCTGAGTGTACTCAGATGAATTGAAAGTTTTCAAGTTTACAATTATTTTCAGAATTTGTAAAGACTGCGAACCTCTGGACCACTTTAAAGGTACACTTGGAAAACAAAAAATCAATAGTACGACTATTGATTTTATAGGACATGAAACAATAGTTTTTCCTATTAATTCAATAGTTTTATGGTATTTTGTACAAATGTTATCTAATAATTGACAAAATAGTGATTTAACAATTGTTTTAATAGTTTTTTTTATAGTGCAATACTATTGATTATTAATAGTTTGCGCCACATAAATTAAACTATTATAGTAATGTGATAAAATCATTAAAAACAATAAGAAGTACTTTTTCAATGTTGATTAAAGTATAATTATAAAGAAAAAATTTATTTAAAAAACCGCAACCTTTTTATTTCATTAGTATTAAAAAAAGAATGTTTTTAAAAATAGTATGTTAATAGTCCGTATAAAATTCCTATTGCAACTATATAATCAAAATATGAGAAAAAAAAATTATAGTCGTTATAGTTTTATCATTTTGTTTTAATAGGATATATTATGTCATCAAAAGGTTACAACAATTAATGATATAACTATTGATTTTGTATTTATTTCTTATTGTATCAATGAGATGAATAAGAGTTACGATTTTTATCCATGAACATAAGATTAATAATTACATATTATTATTTTTAAATTCATTCATTTTCCAAATTCACTTCGATAAATTCCTCTTACTACACGCAATGAAATCAACAATCTATCTAAAGCAGTGAAATAAAAAAAAAATAAAATGGATACTGAGAAAAGTTGATTCGTAATATTTTATTGTAATACAACATAATATCAAACAGAATTTATATAATAAAATATAATTTATGTAGGTTTTCAATAATTTTCAGCGGTTTAAATTAATACTAATAATATTTAATATTAATACGATCAATCCCATTTAATGAATATCAAAAACTATTATTTGAATAGTACACTTAGTAAAAAGTTACCATAAATTTAATAGTTTTTACTATTGAAGAAATTATTCAAAAGGATAAACTATTAATTCAATCGGTAAATACCATCAAATGCTACCAAATACTATACAAATAATTTTGAATTTGTATGAAAATATTTATTTTTTGTATACTATTAAATCAATAACTGTCCTATTGACAAATTTTAATGGGATTTTATGAGATTTTTTTTCTGAATGTATATTCTCATAAAAATGTAATGGTTTTATCCTTTTAAAATGTGATTTCTTATTACTTTTAAATGTATTCAACTATTGTATTTATATTGCAATATTTTTAAAACAATAGTCTAAACTATTCAATTAATAATTTTATCACATTACTAATAGTATGTCAGTTTAGCTTGAAGTGATAAGCTATTCTTTTAATGGCACATCCCTGTTTTAATAGGATATCGCATTAATTTTGAAATTTAAATCAATAGTCACTATAAAATTTATAGTACCCACACTATAATATTAATAGGAAAAATCGCATTGATTAATTTTAATAGTAAAAAATTGTTGAATGAATTAGAATTCCTTCGATTTTATAGTTTTTCATTTAAAAAATGTGGTTGGTTGGAAAACAATTTATTTCCACCTAGATACGTTATTAAAAGGATTTTTATTGCGTAATTTGAATACTTGAATATCGAATATACTTGAAACATAAACAATTTGTTCGCTTTTTAGAAACTTTTCAACTGTCAATTACCCACCAAAGCCAATGCGTTCCAGCTCTCAAATTTGCATCTGCGAATGACAATTACATGCTGCGGGTTGCAAAGAAAAATACTAACAATAAACAAAGTTTTAAAAAAAGAAAATACTGTGAAAAAAATCAGCTGATTTGTTGTCTATTGTATGGCAGCATGCAAACTGAAGCCGCTCTCGACCTCAAGCAGCAGTAGCAAGCAACAGCAGCATAATAACAAATACTACGTGGTAACCCTATCGCGCCAACAGAACTGAACTGAATTAAACCAAAGAAAAGGAAGTTTTTCCAAAAGATTCACTCGCTATGTGGTGACAGAAAAGAAAAACTTCAATTCAAAATTCAGCGTCAATGGTGCTGCTGGTTGGTTACTTGGTGGCTTAAGTACCGCAGCGAAATTGAAAACTTTTATTTTTCACACAATTTCTTAGCGATGAATGGCAAATCATTTGGCACCATAAACACTAGAAAAATTGAAAAAAATATATTTAAATTCAACGGGGTTTTCTTTTCTTTTTTTTGTATTTTAAGAGGATTTAGAAAATTGGTCCCCTTTTCGGGTGGCGCAATTTGTCTTAAGTGGTTGCAGTAGTCGCAGGCGCTACAAGAGTCACTAATACAAGAAAAAAATACAAAAAAGCGTTAAATAGCGCCGAAAAGTATGCAAAGTATTTGCATTTAGCATTAACACGACGCGCATAACAACAAATATAATAAATGAAGGCAATACGGGGGGCTCAAAATAAAGTAACCCTTTCGGTAATTGTGCAAAGGCTGCAAGAGGAGTAAGCGACGGAGGTGGTGGTGGTGGTGGTTGCTGTGGGTGCTATAATTGCTGTTGGCATAAATTTGCGGCTCTTTGTTATGACAAATTCAGGCGTGCTATTTTTACGATTTGATTTACACGTTATTTGTTTTTTATTTTATTTATTTTTTTGAATTTGTCAGTCATTTCTGGGATTTTTGGTACAACAGTGGGACAAAAGCCTAAATTCCAAAATAAAGATTAGTTGCAAATTAACTATGAGTGAAACTTTTCCAATTCTAACCTCAAAATGTACTATGTGACATAACCTTTCTTAATAGTTTTTAGTTTAATTTTACAAACAAACCAAAAATGAGACGGCATAGTGAAAAAAACAGTTTGCACTAAGATTTTCACCACATACAAATAACAATTTCACCAACAACCAGTATTCATCATATTTATGATTTCATTCATTGAAGTAAAATCGTATATTTTTAATGACTTTCACTTTCAATATTTTTTTAACATTAAATTTCACACAAAAATGTGTCTCCTTTACAAATATTTATGTATTCATTTCTTATAAGATTTATGAAATTTCAATAAATATGGTTTGATGCACAATATTCATCACTATGATGTACACTTGTTCATTATGATGAAATGGAGTCTTCGCATAATTAGAAATTAATTATAAATTGTATTAGAATTATAAAAATATAAATGTGTTAATGAGACAAATTTTTGTTTAAAAATTTGATGTTAATAAAAAAGAAAATGAAAAACATTTCAAAAAACGATTTTAATTCAATAAATGAATTCATCAATATGATGAATCCTGGTTCTTGGTGATGCCTTTCCAATGAGACGAAGATATTCAATATTTAATTTCTTTGTAATACTTAACAACCTTGTGGCAACATGATAAAGTCCATCAGCATTACATACTTGCAACTTATATAGAAAACAATATTTTTAATTACTTGCCACTATTTTGCCACCTAATAGCAACAAAGTAATCTCTGCGCATTACTTTATATGTTCCAATATCAGAATGTAGAACTATTTTGCCACCTAATAGTAACAAAGTAATCTCTGCGCATTACTTTATATGTTCCAATGTCAGAATGTAGAACCTATATATTACAGCATTGTGACTTATTACTGCGTATGTTGCCACCGCTTTGAAACTAAAGAACACTGGATTGCAACACTGGTTTCAGAGGTAACTTAAAAGGAACTAATATGCCCCCAAAAGTCGGTACCACTTGTAGAGCCGTGGTAACTGAATGCAAAAAGTTGTATTTCAACGAAAATTTTCAACTTATTAATGGGTATATCCAATAAACAAAAAACTATATAATTTAACAAACATTTTTGATACAGCAAATGACTGTAAAATTTCAAACTTAATCAGAATATCATTTTATGTTGAAATATCAGCCATATATCAGTTTTATTTTAAAATCATTCCAACGTACAAATATTGTATCAAATTTATTGTTTGCACAGAAAAAAATTCATCAATATGAGGAATTTATTCATAAATATTATGAATTTGTCTACCAATTACCAGATACATCATATTAATATCACCGTTCATTAAATGAAATATAGATGAATGCATTCATTATATGTATGAATTGATTCTCACTCGAACATCATAGTGAATAACGAAATATTCAAAACAATGAATTTGAATCGTCATATTGATAAATATAAACATAATATCTGTGAATTTGTTCTAATATTTATGAATATAATATTCAATATAATGAATATTGCTGAACTAATAAATATATATATATTTTTTTTTTTAAATAAATTAAAAGATTTAATTTTTTTTTCGAATTTTTCAAATAAAAAAAAAAAATTTAGAAAATAATTCAAAAAAAAAATCTTGTTGGAAAAAATATTATTTAAAAAAACACAAACATTTTTTTCATATTCTTCACATACGGTACATCATATTAAAGAACACTTTTTCGACAGTTACCAATCGTTCATCATATTTATGGTCGCATTCATAACTTTGATGTCATTAATATTATGAATGGTTCTTCAATACAATGAATAATGGTTTGAAGAACGAAATTTATCAATATGAGGTAAATTTTTTCATGATATGTTTTCTTTATAACGACACAGCAAGTTCGCAAAATTTGTTTATAACAAAATTAAACACATAAATCTATATATATAAAAGAACAAGTTCTGATTGACTGACTGATCGATCAACGCCCAGAGCAAACCCTTAGACCTAGAAACATGAAATTTGGACAGAGTGTTCATCTCCCGACGTAGGCGCGCACCAAGGTGGAATTTAAGATAGCCACAGTCATGAAATTTAGCCCAATGATGTATATTGTGGATGTTTATCATTTTTCCAAATGTGGGCGGGATTGGACCATGAGGCGTGGCACCTCCCATATAACCAAAACTTTAAAATTGCTATAACTCCTGACATGCTAAGAGTAGAGTTACAAAAATCGAATCAAATGTTCATATTTAAAACTTCAATGGCGACGTAGAATGTGGGCGGGATTGACCACGGGGCGTGGCACCTCCCATAAAACCAAAACATTAAAATTGCTATAAATCCTGACATATAAAAATCGTTATAAAAATCGAACGAAATGTTCATATTTAAAATTCCAATCGTCACGTAGAATATGGGCGAGATTGGACCATGGGGCGTGGCACCTTCCAAATAACCAAAACATTAAAATTGATATAACTCCTGACCTACTATGAGCAGAGTTGTAAAAATCGATACAAATGATCATATTAAACATTGTAATCTTAACGTAGAAAGTGAACGGGATTGGTCAAAGGGAGTGACACGTGAGCGGGCGACTTAGGCACTAAAAAGGAGCAAAAGGGCCGTAATTTAAAAAGACATAATTTTGCATTTACAAAAACTTATCACGGGCAACGCTGTGAACGGGTCCAGCTAGTAAAATATAAAAATCAAAGGAAACAGTAACAGAATATGACAGAAGATAAAAAAGGTTGATTGTATTTTTTAAAGAGGCTTCAGATTCGAAACCGGAACCAATATTTCAAAGAGTTTTAGTCTCCATCAAGGAGCGCAAAGAACCTGTATCGCAACCGTTTCGATTTTTGGAACCGGAATCGTTATTAAAAAAAAATGTGTGGAACCGGTATCGGAACCCATATACGTTTTTTGTTGGAACCATAATCGGAACTGAAACCGCTGAAATAGTAGAACTGCAGTGATACATGGCGGACGATAATTTTGTTGAAGAAGAACCTCTCCGGTATAAAGAAGTGGCTTAAGTCGAATTTTTGGTTTTAATCATTTTCATATTTAGTTGTTAGGATACGAAAACAAAACCTGTTTTGATATATTTGCTGTAGTTTATCAACCAGGCTATTTTTGAAAACAGCAGCTATTTTAAATTAGCCACTACAATTCTAGCCTCAGCCTTTTTACATTATCAACCAAGCTGTTTTTGCTTTTCATTCCAGACATGAACCATACATTCCTGTAATTTTCAAACTATTTTTTGTATTAAACTTCAAATTTATTCGGTGAAAAACAATAAGAAATCATAAATTTTGAAATTATGTTTAATTTTGACAGCCTGGCTGACATTTTAGACGACAACCGAGTAGTTTGAAATTTTTAGCTCGGGCTAAAATTCAAATTTTAGACTGGTTGATAACGTAGAAAACAAAAAAAAAAATAGCTAGATATTTTGAAAACCAGCCGCTATTTTCAAAATAGCCTGGTTTATAAACTACAGCAAATATAATAATATTTTTCCAACACACCCATTTTAGAATAATAAAATACAATTATAAAATTATCTTAAACAAGAATTAATTTTTGTCCCATAGTACGGGGGCGACACTTGAAAATCAGCCAAGTCAACAAATCCCATTTTATGCTCTTCCAAAAAAAAAATGCAAATAATCTACAAATAAAAAATATTTTTCGTATTTTTAATCAGTTCGCTATAAATTAAACTGTTATCCTTTTCGAAGAATTTTTGATAGACGCAGAATTTTTAGGCGCTGGTTTTTCATTTTCATTTCATTTTCATTTCATTTTTTTTTTCTTTTGTTTTGTTTCTTAAGTCAACAACAAGTGTTTTCTTCGCGCACTTTTCCACTTGAAGCCGCCTTGATTATTCGCGCACTTATTTGCGCTTTATTGCCAACATTGGTAGCAAATTACACTGCACTAAATATGCGCTACGAACGGGAGTTTGATGAGTATGAGGAGATGGAGTAGTATAAGCCCTGGTTTTATTTCAAATTCGCACACTAAAAATAGCAGTGAAATAACAAAACAAAAAAATAATGGAAACAAAAGTAAACGAAGAAGAAAAACGCTTCACATTCAAGCACTTTCAAAATTTCAGCACACAAACAAACAAACAAATACACACACACCTAAACTCAAACAAACACACACACACACTCATGCTGTGATACATTAAAACACGCGCCCGCATAGGGGAGAGTTGCAGTATATGGCACTTAGCGTCTCGTCTAGAAGTCTGTCTGTTGTAATCACGATTACAAGAAAACTAGACGAGCTATATCAATGAAAATTGTAACTTAGATTACTTTTATTCCCAGGTTAGCGGGCATTGAAAAGAGGCGAAATCGGTTTATTGTGACCTGAAATCCGACCGCTTTTATAAATATACCTGATATAAATCGGTATATAAAATATTTCTATATTCGGTGCGAAAATAATAAAATATTTCTATATTCGGTACTCAAATAATACAACGAAAAAATAAATCGTATTAAAATGTATTTTGAAAAATGTAGATCTTTTACATTTAGCGGTTCCGGTTCCGACTATGGTTCCATTAAAAAAAAATTATCTGAGTTCCGATTCCGGTTCCACACATTTTTTAATAACGGTTTGATTCCCGTTCCCAAAATCGAAACGGTCCAATCCGGTTCTTTGCGGTCCTTGACGGGGGACCAACACCTTTTGGAAGAACGGTTGTTGTTCTGATCCCAAGGTTTTTTTAAATAGTCGTTTCGGTTCCAATGCCGGTTCCAACCAAAAAAACATACGGGTTTCGTTTCCGGTTCTACATATTTTAAAAACTGTTCCGATTCCGATTTGCCGAAACGTTACTGATATTCCGGTTCCTTGATTTAAATTTCTTAATTTTACTACATACTGTATTAAATTCCGGTTCTATGCGGTCCCTTCTTTATATTACTTAATTTTACTACATACTGTATATATTCCGGTTCCACATATTTTACAAACTGTTCCGATTCCGATTTGCCGAAACGGTACTGATATTCCGGTTCCTTGATTTAAATTACTTAATTTTACTACATACTGTATTAAGTTCTGGTTCTATGCGGTCCCTTCTTTATATTACTTAATTTTACTACATACTGTATTAAATTCCGTTTCTATGCGGTCCCTTTTTTATATTACTTAAATTTACTACATACTGTACTAGAAATTCGTTTCCTACATATAGCAGAAACTGTAGTGCGTACGATACCCAAGAACTAAAAGAACGAAGTTGAGGGGGGAAGTAAGTCAAAAGATTTTCTGATACGCGCATATTTTTTAAATTTGTCACAAGTGAAAAGCGAGACTTAAATGCTTGTAGTTGCTTTGAGACATCACAAGATAATGATGAAGAGGTTGAATATTTATTATTGCTTTCAACATCATCATATATGTTATACATTTGCTTTTTGAGAAAATAAATAGTATAGCTTGACTCCTAAATAAAATAAAAAGTAGTAGTATTTTTACATTTTAATGAAGTCTAAATAAATACAGAATGTAATAAAAAAATGCAACTCATATTTGTTATACATTTATTATAATTATTTTTCAGAGAGAATAAATAATATGTCTTGACTTTTAAATAAAATAAATACTGATGTAGTATGTTAACTACATTTTAAAGAAATTTAAATAAATATAAAATGTATTTACTAATGAATGTGTAGTATTTTTACATTTTAATGAAGTCCAAATAAATACAGAATGTAATAAAAAAATGCAACTCATATTTGTTATACATTTATTATAATTATTTTTCAGAGAGAATAAATAATATGTCTTGACTTTTAAATAAAATTAATACTGATGTAGTATTTTAACTACATCTTTAAGAAATTGAATTATATACAAAATTAATTAACAAAAGAATATAAGTCTTTTGTTTGCATTTTTTATGAAATTGCGTAAATTACAGGATGTAGTAAAAAATGAATATGACATTTTTATGAAATATATATTGATTTTTAAATAAAATAAATACAGATTTAGTAATTTATCTACATTTTAAAGAAATTGAAATAAATATAAAATGTATTAACTATTGAATGTGTAGTATTTTTACATTTTAATGAAGTCTAAATAAATACAGAATGTAATAAAAAATTCAACTCATATTTGTTATACATTTATTATAATTATTTTTCAGAGAGAATAAATAATATTTCTTGACTTTTAAATAAAATAAATACTGATGTAGTATTTTAACTATATCTTTAAGAAATTTAAATAAATATAAAATGTATTAACTAATGAATGTGTAGTATTTTTACATTTTAATGAAGTCTAAATAAATACAGAATGTAATAAAAAAAAATGCAACTCATATTTATTATAATTATTTTGCAGAGAGAATAAATAATATTTCTTGACTTTTAAATAAAATAAATACTGATGTAGTATTTTAACTACATCTTTAAGAAATTGAATTATATACAAAATTAATTAATTGTTTGCATTTTTTTATGGAATTGAATAAATTACATGATATAGTAAAAAATGAACATAACATTTTTATGAAATATATATTGACTTTTAAATAAAATAAATACAGATTTAGTAATTTATCTACATTTTAAAGAAATTTAAGTAAATATTGAAGGTATAAACAAATGAATAAGTATTTTATTTTTATGCAGTTGAATACAAAATGTATTAAAAATGCAGATGTCATAATTTATCTACATTGAAATACAAAAAGTAGTAAAATTTTGTTTTCAGTAAATGTATGTACAACATATTCCTTAACTAAATGTAGTAAAAATAAATACATTTGCTTTTGAACGTTAATCCAATACATGTGTACTTATTTTAATGACTTTTTTTTTTTCTTTTTCAATACAGTATTTTTTGGTTTATATTTCATAAGATTTTTGGGTAATTGTAAAAAGATGTTTCTAGTTTGATGCCATATAAACCGACTTTACCCTATATACAAACATATGCAAATAAGCGCCAAATAATAAGCCAACTTTAAGTACGTACTTGAGAGTGAGTGTGTCTGTCTATTTGAGTGTGGGAGTGCGTGTGTGACTGTGTGAGTGCACGTGAGTGAGTGAACGCTTTTTAGCTTTTTAAAAGCTAATGTGCGGTTGTAAAATGTTTGTTTGTTTGTTTGTTTGTCGCGACAGTCGGTTGGTTGGTTGGTTGCTTTGTTTGGCTTTGTGACACACGCACCAAGTGCCTGGCATCATCTCCGCCTCAGTTGGTTGGCTGTAGTATGGGTGACTGTCTAATGCATATTTAGTTCCACATGCATATGTATATCTTTATAATTACGGCACTTGCTGGGTGTTGTCGGAACTGCAATAATATTTGCATCAAATGCAAACACACTACGTTCCAACCTCCGCCTCCATAAAAAACCAATAAATGACATACTTTTATAGAAGACATTTATTGTTTTACTATCACTAAATATCAATGATTTATTTACAACGTCATATTAGAGAGATTTATAGAGTTGCAAAATATATAGCCAAATAATAGTATAACCACATCAAATGGATACTAATGGAAAGTATAAAATTATTAATGAGGCATTATAGTTTTACTAGGTAGAAGTAGCTAGTTATATCTTTATACAGCAGCAATTACTAATACATTTCGGTTTATTTCACTCAGAAATATATAAACATTTTATAATAACTAAAATTTTAACTTGGACGAGTATGCTGTGCCAAAATCGCGTGTCATTTGGTTGGCTATTTCTAACCACAAAATACAAAACACAAAAAAAGGGCGAATTTGAAAAATTGAAAATCTTGTCATGCCAAAAGGGCGAATCTTTTCGTTTTTTCGCCATAATTTATTATTGGTATAAGATAAAATAGTGGTGTAAAGGGATTTATTGTTTGTTTTCAAAGCACCTATCGATCTGCATCATTAATTAAAAATATTTTGCCAAACATTAATTTGCTATTAGTTATTTGCAGAAAAACAAATGTTGGCAAAATATTTATAATTAATGATACAGATCGATAGGTGCTTTGAAAACAGAAAATAATTCCCTTTACATCACTAATTTATATTGTAGCGTTAAAGAGTTATAGGAGAAAAACGAAAAGATTCGCCTTTTTGGCATGACAAGATTTTCCATTTTTCCAATTTCTTCGTTTTTTTGCTATAATTTTTAATTGGTACAAGATAAAATAGTGGTGTAAAGGTATTGATTGTTTGTTTTTAAAGTACCTATCGATTGGCATCATTGGCATTTATTTGGCCAAACATTTTTTGCTGCAAATAACAAATGGCAAATTAATGTTTGACAAAATATTTTTAATTAATGATGCAAACAGATAGGTGCTTTAAAAGCCAACAATTAATGCCTGTACATTACAATTTTATCTTGCGCTAATAAAATGTTATAGCATAAAAAACAAAAATATTTTCCTTTTGAACAGGATATAGCCTCACAAAATCCGTATTTATAATTCAGTAGATTGTCCAAATCTAAAGATATTTTATATACGTTATAATAATTAAACCAAAATAACAGAAAAAATTGAAAAAAATGTAGATTTTGCTAATTTTTAAAGCACTTCAAACTTTAAAATTTGATTTCTCAATATTTTTAAAAATTCACATTCGCCCCCCCTTTGGCATGACAGTGACGATATCATATCGATTCGAGATCGTTTGATTTTTCGATTTCTTTACATAAAAATCCCACATATTTCAGAAAACAATATTCCTACGCAATTTTTTCTGTAAAACAAAAACTCTCTATTAAAATCAGACTTACCTTCCGACAGACAGCACTAATTTTATATTTTACGATTGGGCACCATTTCAACCCGATTCTAATAACTGTTTTGCCAGGGTTCTAAAGAGTTTATGAGCTAATTATAGAAATAACAAAAATATTTTGCTGGCACAGCAAATTCGCTAGGATTAATTTAAGAGCTGTGCATAAAATCAAAGCAACTATTAAAATAAACGGAGTATACTTTTTTTTATGAGAAACTAAGTCACAGAAAGAGTGAATAGATGATTTTGCCCGCAACACCCTACACGACCCGTCGAATGTCACGCAAATACAAACGTAATTTATTTAAAATCATAAAAAAGTAACGTAAAGGCGGCAGCTTGAGATAAGGGTAAAAAATCTTGATGGAAATAAATCGCAGACGCTGCTGCCAAAGCCACCACAACAAAAACAATAACAACACAGCACCAATCTGAATCACAATTTCACCTTTACGATGGCCGTATAAATTTATACAAACATAAATATCGATATTTATTTATTATTACGATGACAAAAACAATTTGTGATTTATGCCAGAAAAACACACACACATAGCTCACACAGCTCACAGAGGAGGATGCGATGCGCCGGATCAGAATCAGGATATTACGCTCAAAACGCAATAAGCCGACGGCAGCAGGCACAGCAACAGATAAAAAAGCGGGAGCAGCTTAAGAATAATAGCAAATATGTGCCACGAATGCACTAGAAAGCGCGTTCAAGGGATGTGGAGACGAAAGAGTTGTAGGCGGACGGCAGACGGCAGGACATGCACAAAACCAACAGCAATATTAGAAGCACCAACATCATAATCATCAACAGTACGAACAGCAGAGGCAGCAGCATGAGAAGAAGCAGCGGCAGCAGCAACTAAACCAGAGCGATAACAATTTCTAATATAATCCTTGCGAGTGTCTGCAACAAAAAAAAAACAGGAGAAGCAGCAGCAACAGGCAACCGGCAACATGCTGCATGGAAGGCTGCAACCAGCACGAACGAGGTCGCCACAGCTAAGTGCGAGAAGGCGTATAAAGTTCCATAGGCTTGGAAATAATAAAAAAAAAAACCCGTCTATTATGAAAATAGGCACAAAGTACACAAACACTCATGCTGACGCTCACATGCGCATAAAATCAAATAACAAATGCTTAAAATTCAAACTACGAATAATCCGTGCAATAAATCAGCAATAATATTGAACCGGAGAATTTCTTTTTTTTGTGTTTTTTTTTTGCTGACAACAATATAGGTGTCAATGGAGCAAAAGCTACAATGTAGAGTTGAATGAGATGCTATAGAAAATAACCTATATATTCAGCAATTCATGAATAATATAAAAAGAAATAAATTTCTATTCATACCATATATATATATTTTTTTTGTTTCGACTGAAAAATGCGCTAATCAAATAAATATCATAGCCCTACGGGGAAAAGAACTGGTCCTAGACTAGGCACGTGACTGATTTCTCGGAGATAGTTAACCGGACCTATTTTTGGCACTTTTACAATAGTCAACTTTAACATGGCTTCCCCTTAGGGAGTGAGAAAATTAACACGTTTTACATAGGACTGGTCTTCAAAATCGTGTTATGTGACCGGCACCTTTAGATCTATCACAAAACTAGTCTTCAAAAATCATGTTTTGTAACCGGTAATAAGGTACATTTTGTAAAAAAAAAATTATTTAAATATTTTTTTATTGCTTTATTATATATTTTAAATTTTAGTCATTTTATTTGAACTTTTTCTTCATGCATTTACATTTCACAATTGATTCCATTACTTGGAAGACATAATGAATTTAAATAAATTATTTTTCGAAAAACAGTCTACGAATTATAGACGCATTAGTTGCAGCGTGTAAATAAAGGGTTGTTCAATAAGAGCGCTACAAAAGTTTTTTTCAAGGTTTTTTAAACAGGAATGCTACAAAAGTAGAGCGACAGGGACAGCAAACGACGCCATATTTCTTGCCGCTCTTTTGACATTTCTCTTCAGTAAGGTTTGCCATTTCATGATGGAAAGATATACAAGCCAACAGCGAGTCGAAATTATTAAAATTTACTACCGAAATTCGAATTCGTATATCTTTCCATCATGAAATGGCAAACCTTACTGAAGAGAAACCCTTTACGTCTCGTGACTATGACGCCATCTAGTGCCTTTTCGCTTCACTAGCGACATGTTTAGCATGGACACAATCCGTCTCCTCATGCAGACCATTAGACCTATCAAAGAACTTGTCTTCGTTAGTCGGTACTAACGGAACCGGTCAGCGAACATGTAAAATGACCGAATTGTTTTTTTCCTGGATACCTTTGGACTAGAACAGTGAAAAGTCATCTCTTCACAAGTCACGTGAGAGGTAATTTTAGAGCAATTGACACCTTTTTCCCGCAGCGACGGTGCTGAATTCCCTATTTTGAAAATATTTACTTTGTAACAAATTTGATTATTTTCAATTCTTCTTAGAAATTGTTAAAGTGCTCATCTTGTGCTGTTTAATTTAAGCTATTGAAATCAAACCTTTTGAAACCCCTAAAATACGCGAAATAGCGGATGTAGTAAATTTGACTACATTTATAAATTTGTAGTTCTAACACATTTTTATAGTTTTTTTTCTATTTATTTTACATACATTTGTATTTTAAATACATTTGTATTTATATGCCTCAATTTTACTACACAATGTTATAAAAACTTTTGATACTGTAATTATTTGAAGTTCGTAGGCACATATGATTGACATACGCGAAATAGCGGATGTAGTAAATTTTACTACATTTATAAATTTGTAAAAGGTTTTTCAATAAGGGCGCTACAAACGTTTTTTCAAGGGTTTTTCAACAGGGACGCTACAAAAGTAGAGCGACAGGGACATCAAACGACGCGATATTTCTTGCCGCTCTTTTGACATTTCTCTTCAGTAAAGTTTGCCATTTCATGATGGAAAGATATACGAGCCAACAACGAGTCGAAATTATTAAAATTTACTACCGAAATTCGAATTCGTATATCTTTCCATCATGAAATGACAAACCTTACTGAAGAGAAATGTCAAAAGAGCGGCAGAAAATATGGCGTCGCTCTGCTTTTGTAGCGTCCCAGTTGAAAAACCCTTTAGTTCTAACACATTTTTATAGTTATTTTTTTTCTTTTTATTTTACATACATTTGTATTTATATGCCTCTATTTTACTACACAATGTTATAAAAACTTTTGATAGTGTAATTTTTTGAGTTCGTAGGCACATACGGCAAAAGTAACTAATGGAACCCATGAAAAGCACAATCCGTTGAAGGAAGCATATAAGAAAACTAATTTTCTGAGAGCACGCATATTCATATTTGATGTAATTAAAAGAAATACTTAAATGCTTGTGACGCATAAAGCTTAATAACACGACTGAATAAAAACCCAACAATTGAAGGAATTTTCAAGCAATTTTAAAATCAATCGTGTGATTGCCAACTTCTATACTCAAATTGGTCATTCACACGTTTTATTTCAAAATTATTTGAAAATTGCGTCAACGGTTGGGCGTTTATTCAATCGTCTGTTTCAGGTTTAAGAGTTGCCAGAACTGATTGCATATTTAGTTTTAATTCTATCTGCATCAATTAGAACAATATTAATGAGAGATACAGAATGTAGCAAAAATAAATGCAGTTGTAGTAACATACTTGAATTGTAATAAAGTTGTTGTTTATCATTCAAAAACAACTGCAACATTTTAGTAAACCAAATACATTTGATTTTGAAAATAAATTAAATTTACAAATATTTTTAAAGACATTTTAAAGCATCAATAAGAACAATATAAATAAGAGATACAGAATGTAGCAACATTAAATGCAGATGTAGTTACATACTTGAATTGTAATAAAGTAGCTGTTTATCATTCAAAAACAATTACAGCAATGTAGTAAACCAAATACATATAATTTTAAAAATAAATTAAATTTACAAATATTTTTAAAGACATTTTAAAGTATTTTAAAATTACTTCCTACATGCGATATACCTACTTCAACCTTAAAGACTCTTTAAAAGACAACTCAAGCAAGCACGTCGATCCTAGCAACTCATAAAAAAAGACTATTAACCCCAAAAATTATGCGAACAACAGACACCAATGATGATGATGATAATGCTGATGACTACGATGATGCAAATGGTGACTGTATTAGATCTAAGCTTTTCAAAAGGCGCTGCTCTGTCTCCACCATGCGTGAGGTGGTCACGCATTATGTGCATGTCTCGTTGATGTGTGATGTTCCTCTGTACGTTTTTATGTCCTGTTTCGACACAAATTTCAACATCTACGCGTTGTATATCTTTGCTGCTTTTATTGCATATTTATAGGCTACGAGCATTAATAAATCTTAAGGCTTAGTGTGGCTTTTGTGGCTGTCGCAAGGTGTGGTCATAATTTTTGGCAAAATTCTTAGTGAGTGCGTGTGTCTCAAGTATTGGGTAGAGGAAGGAAAATAAACTTCTGAACGTCTTGAACGCAAAATAGCAGAATTTCACCAATATCAATAAAAACAAATATGGCCATGTCTACTAAAATTGTTTTCTTATCCATTCCCCAAGAAATAAACCTCTGTTTTTTAAGAATAATTACTCTTGTTTCTTTTTTAATAACCAAGCATATATGTTTCTAAAAATCAAGAAGTTTTACGTTTGACTTTATATCATACTGCATACTTCTTGATTTCTTCTGAATTCAGAAGTGTTCTTCAAACAGGAAGCACATTATTAAGTTATACAAAATCAATTCAGATTAAAAGAAGTTAAGTTTAAATTATTTTGAAAAACTTTTCAAATTTTGTGACAATATTTGTTTAGTCACAAATGTCTTCGGCCAAGCGTCTGGCGCACATTGTTTGTATTTGTCTTTTGGCCAACTTGTTACACTTTAAGACGCGCACAAGGGCTGTGTCATTGGTGCTATAAGCTGCTCTAATGCATGTCCCTTTGTTTGCACATACACACAGGGCAGGGCAGACAGACAGGACGAGTCAAGCTGTCTCTTTAACCTTTACCTGTTAGCAGCGGCCGTAATCGAATATCAAAGTCGAATACTGCCACCAAAACCATTGAATGTTTGTTTTTTGTGTTACATTAAAGCTTTTCACTAAATTCTCTTCTTGAAAGAATTTCAGTTTTAATCCTTTTTAAAATTTAAACCTTTTACGAGGCAGCTGGGAATTGCAAAATTTTATGTTGTAATTCGATGTTTATTCGAGACATTGTGTCAACTATAAATTATAGGGAAAATTGTAGAAAATGTTGTAAGAAAGTTAGCAGTAGACAACATATGTAGAAAAATAATTGAAATTAATGTGCATTCTTCTTGTGTATATCTTACAAATTCAAAACAAATTTATTAAGTTATAAAAGCAATGAACGAAAAATAGTTTTCTGAGGAGATTAAAAACACATTATAATAAATAGTACATAAAGTTTAGCACAAAAATATTGCATATTATATTTGCAAATGGAATTTGAAGAAATATTTGTAAATATCTTTTAATCCGATGACTTTGTATTTATTTATTTATTATAATTTTGCTGCACTCAGGCATATTATGAAACATTTCTAATCCTGCATAAAATATGTAGCATGTAACCATTTGAGGCTTATATTTTTCATATATTTTATATGTGGTTTTGTATTAGAGGATTTAAGTATTTACTGTAATAGGGAATATCACACATAAATTTCAAGCCAGTTATACACATAATGTGGTTCCGTACATTTTACACAGATTTTTATAGAGAAATTTAATTTGAAAATAGCAAAAGTTTAATATTATTTTCATTTTTTATTATATTACTTGGAAATCAGTTCGAACTGTGTCATATTCTACAACGTAAAATGGAATTTAGTAAAATGTACTACATTATGTATTAGTTTTGAAAATATGTAGTTTTGCAACATTTCATGCAAAAACAACTATATTCATGTAGTAAAAACAAATAAATATGCTTTTGAACGTAAATCAAATGCATGTATATTATTTTAAAGCCATTTTTTCTATATTTCTTAAATTTTTCCTTAAATAAAAGCACACCAAAAAAAAAAAAGATACCACAAAATTAATAGTTTTTACTATTGAAATTAGTCAAAAGGATATACTATTAATTCAGCTACAAAATAATTTTTCAGTTTGTATGAAAATATTTATTTTTTGTATACTAAAGGGGTTTTCAATAAGAGCGCTACAAAAGTTTTTTTTCACGGGTTTTCAACAGGGACGATACAAAAGTAGAGCGACAGAGACAGCAAACGACGCCATATTTCTTGCCGCTCTTTTGACATTTCTCTTCAGTAAGGTTTGCCATTTCATGATGGAAAGATATACGAGCCAACAACGAGTCAAAATTATTAAAATTTACTACCGAAATTCGAATTCGTATATTATTCCATCATGAAATGGCAA
Organism: Dryomyza anilis; assembly: GCA_951804985.1. Classification (NCBI taxonomy): domain Eukaryota; kingdom Metazoa; phylum Arthropoda; class Insecta; order Diptera; family Dryomyzidae; genus Dryomyza; species Dryomyza anilis. The sequence goes on along the minus strand of OX638132.1, from coordinate 88,314,866 downwards.
ACCTTACTGAAGAGTTTGCTGTCCCTGTCGTTCTACTTTTGTAGCGTCCCATTTGAAAAACCCTTTATTAACTCTATAACTGTCCTATTGACAAATTTGAATGGGATATTTTAATGAAATATTTGTTTATTTACGATAAATTCAAAATTAATTAAAACTCATAGTGAATACATTCAAAAAGTACGATTTTGTTCCGATAGTCGGTAACCGAATCAACAATTATCTCCTCTAAAAGTTTAAATAAAATCCAGGATATTTTAAAAACTATGTAGCCGTTCTGATGTAGTATGCCGCATATAAAGTGCTCAATAGTAAATTAAATTTAAGACTATAAGACATATAATTTCATGAAATTAAATAAATACATAATGTATTAAAAAAATGTATTTGTACAAATGTTGAAATTTTGTTTGGAAAGAAAATGATGATTTGTAAATGAGAAATATTTGCAAAAGAAAGGCAAGTAGTGATAACCTTACGCTTGTTCTTGCACAAATGTACTGGAAAGATATGCAAGATATTCATTTTTTGTCAAGACATTTACTGTCGCCAACTCTATGCTTGAAAATCAAATGAATGTGTTGCTTGCTCACAACATCAAAGCACAAGTAGTGTCAAAACAAAACACAAACAAGACGTAGATGTAGTGAAGAGATTTATAAAGGTGTGCAATAAAAATTCAAATACTAAAATGAACTGCGTATGACACTGAATACTTAGTGCATTTTAGATTTTTTTTATCATTCTTAAGCTCGAATCACACGATTGAATAAACAGTCAACTTGTGAATCAATTTTCAAATAATTTTAATATCAATTTTTGTATGGAAAATAAGGCAATCACACGATTGATATTTAAATTATTTTGAAAATTGATTCAAAAGTTGACTGTTTATTCAATCGTGTGATTCGAGCTTTACTCTATTATTTATATTCAATAATTTCATTATTTTTGAAATATAGAAAAAATTCAAAACGTATGCGAAAATTATATAATATTTTATATTAAGTTTTTTATACATATATCGAAAAACTTTTTTTTATTATTTATGATTTTATAATTTTTATGATTTTATTTTTTTTTTATAAACACATAAATACCGACAACAACATCGTCGAACGCTGAGCGGCAAATTTGATTTTCTTTTCAATTTTAGTATTCTCAGTCGTTACACGTTGGGCTCATTCACTGCACTCCCTGTACTTGTTGCATGTTCAGCGAGAGTAGTGTCATTTGATTTTGCTTTTCAAAAAAATTTTTGTTTTGAAAAAAAAAAAATGTGTTGATATTACTTAACACCAATGAAACAAATATTGCAGTGTAGTATAGATGCTTGCGATATTTTACTATAGTACTGTCGACTGTCATTGCAAAATGCACTCAACACTGTAGAGTGCAGTAGTACATATTTTGCAGAGGGAACTTCAAATACATTTGTACAGATGTCTTTGAAATGTAGATCAACTAGAAAACAAATTAGTAATTTTGATAGATAATTTTGAAGATAACTATAAATTATTTTTTTTTATCATTAAATTCTAAGTGATACAAAAATATTTGAAAAACTCTCTAATAACATAAGAATGTTCTGAGTTTAAATCCAATTATCTTAAAGACGTATTGGAAACTTGGGATTCATTAGAATATTAAAATTGGTCTAGACAATTACAAGAAAAATGGATTTTAAATTTTTTCGTTAAACTATTCTATCACAGTATAATTTTTTTTTATTCTAACTAGTGGACGAGAACGACTCAAAAACACGAGACGAAAACTAAGTATGCAGTTAAAATCGGACCTATAAAATTATATAGAATAGTTGTTTGGAATATCTCTGGTAAAAATCGTGTCGTGTAGTGTAAAAGGTTGAAAACTATTTATGATTATATTTATAATATTAAACACTTTGTTTATAGATGGTCAAAAATAGTTTATTCAGAGAGAACTTTAAGTTACGATGCATTGTAATACTGGCAACATTACCCAACTAATATAATTGATCATTATGAAATAAATTAATGCAATTTTGTACAAAACAGTTGCGGTCGTCGCATCTGTTACTCAAAGGACAATGCGTGTCCTTTGGAATTAGTTTTTGCGAGACGTCGGCTGGCAAATACTTTTTTCTTTGGACTGATTTAAGCACTACAACAATAAAAACATTTACAGCATATAAAAAAAAATAAAGAAAATTACAAAACAAAAAAAAGACACAAAAGATTACAACAAATAAAAATAAAAAACAACAGTGAATGGCAAAGAAAAATCGCAGCAATAAAGGTGCTCGAAAGTAGTGTGGGCCAAAAAAAATATTAAAAAAAAAATGGGAAAAAATGCGAAAATCGTTTAGAATTTGTTGTGCTGTTTGTAGCAAACATAAGAAACAAAATAAATGTGCAGAGAAAACGTAAAAAGTGGGGAATAAATGTAGGCTACAGGTTAAATTATTAATAATAAACCATACAGACTACGGCGACGACGATGACGACGATTGCAGGGCAAATACTTTGGAAATAAAGGCAATGGAGCAACAGCTGAACAATAGGGTGGTATTAAAAACAAAACAAAAAAATTAATACTGTCGACATTGAGAAGGCAGACATGCAGGCGAACCGGAAGGAAGGAAGGACATAACTCCTGCCAATTCTAAATTCTGATGCTGCCAGTTAAATCAACGGCCCTGCTGTGTTCTGTGCTGGGCGCGTCTATTGTTTTATTTTATTATTAAATATTATTTGTTGCTTTTGATGTTGTTAAGAAGGTATTTTGCTGATTTATGCACGCGGTCGAACTTCCTTCCGTTTTGTCAGTCGGTCGGTCGGTCGGTTGGTTTATTGCTTGACGCGCAACGTACAAATAAAACTTTATACTTTCTTTTTTTTTCACATAATTCTACGCTGTATTAAAAATGGTTAGAAATTAAAAATGTGAAAATGGAAAAAAATATATTTTCGGCTTTTTTTTTTCGTTGGTTTTTTTTACCCTATGTATTAAATCTCATATCCTGTCGTGAAGGGAAACTCTTTTAATTGAAAATTGCTGCAGCTTATTATAAGAACAATAGCAGCAGCAGCATCAACAATAACAACGTTTTATGAAAAATTACTTCTCATTCTCGGTGCAATTTCAACGTAATTAGTTGCCATTTTGAAGGCGAGCTACAGCAGCAAGGGTTAATTAAAGCTCATTAAACAGCTAGCAATAAAAACAAACAAAAAAAAACAGACAGTTTATAGTATCCTTTTCAGACAACCTTTCTGCGTGGTTTTTTTCTTTTATTTATTTCTTTGATTTATGCACAAATCCCTTGATCTGTCGTTTTACAAAAATATTATAATTTATTAGTTTTCCATTACATTGTCTCTATTAAATACCTCGTATTATTCGAAATTTGCACAGAATTAGTTTAAAAGTTATAATTGAAATTGCAATTTGGGTTGACAACAAAATTGTTTTATTATCATCCTTTGTTGCACCTTGTTCACAGCACATAATTGAACAGCAATTAAAAATGCATTTATTATTAATCGAGTTTGTGGTATGGCACAGTGTAGCAACATTTGGTTTTAAGCTAAGTAAATTTTAAAGTAGATAAAATATATGTGTAAATATAGCAAACAATTTGATCAATACAATTAATTTTTAATTGATCATCGCCGATACGACCTTTATTGAATTGATTAAATATTTAATCATATTAATTATTAAATTAACAGCAAATAAACAAACAATTACATCAATACAATTAAAATATTTGCTGAAACGACTATGGAATTAATTGTATTCATTAAATATTTAATCATCTTAATTAATAAGTTAACAGAAAACCAGTTGGGAAGGTTAGATCACATGGGAAATTTTAAAGTAGGTGTAATTATGATAGTTAGGATTATCAAAATTATAGTCGGTCTAAGCCGACTATAAATACCCTACACATATGTGTGGTTACCATTCAAAGTGATATATAGGTCACCAGGGTATACGAATCCTGAAAATAACTACAAACATTCAATCGCTGAAGAATTTCCATTCATTTGATACCCATATTTACAAATGGGTAGGTGTACCGAATTTCGATTATTTTTTTGTGAACCACAGGTCTTTTGCCGGAAAACATTATTATATTGTATTTGAGCATGATATCAATATATATTTGACCAAAAAAGTTTACCTAAGCACGTATACATAAAAATTGATCTTTATATGTACATTTTATATGAGGTATTTGAACATAAGTGGTCGGATCATAGGTCACAATGGACCGATCTCGCCAATTTTTCGCACATACAGCGTAGGTATATTAGTAATCTAAGTTATAAGTTTCATTTATTTAGCTTTTCAATTTTAAAAGTAGTAGGGATTTCAACAGACAGACAGACAGACAGACGGATAGACGGACATCGCTAAATCGACTCAGGAGGTCATGCTGATCAAGAATATATATACTTTACCATACCGGAGATGCTTCCTTCTGGGTATTACAAACGGCGTACCAAACTGAATATACCCTTTCACTCTTAGTGAAGGGTATAAAAACAAAATGTTCATCAATACAATTAAATAATTTGTTGAAATGACCAATGAAAAGCCAATTATTTATGGTTGCTGTATTTACGTCGATTTTTTTCTGTGTACGTTATAATTAAAACTTCTTCTTACTACGTAATAATTCTAACTTCTTAAATTCAAGAAGAATTCGTCGCAAAAGAAAACCAACAGAAATCAAAACCATTATTCCAAAATATCAGAATGCAGCTTCTTTCTATTAAGAAAACGAATTTCTTTATAAAGTATATATAGTGTCCGAAAAAACTTTAAACTCATTTTTTTCTTCTAATTGTCAAGTCTAGTTTAATATAGTAAGGTATGGAAATATTCTTACACGTTTTTAAAGTATTTGGATATAAAGTTCGAAAATTTAGATTTTAGCAATTTTTAAATATTTATTTAGCATTTAGGATCTAACGTTAAAGAAGAAAATTATAAATGGTTATCCAAAACATAGTATAAACGGAAATAAATCTTTAGGAATTTGAACATTTTGAGGAGAACACTACAAAAAATGATCCTCAAGAAAACTGATAAGTGTTAGGTAAAACTATTACAGGAATAAATTGTTTATTATGTTATGATGCATTCAAATAATAATAAAAAAAAATTAAAATAAACTGAGAAAAACTCAGTTATGTAAACAAAATAGTAAAAAATATATTTTTTTAATTGGTTAGTCGAACAATTTTTAAAATCCCAAAGAAAATGCAAATATTAAAGATTCTCAAATAACAAAGAGAGATTATCTGTAAACAGAATCTAATATTTATTGCCCTGGAATTTAAATTGTGGCAGTTATAATTAAAGATATGATATGATCAAATTTTCTAAAGACCATTTTGCAAAAACCCCGTATATCATGAGAGACAACGTTTTAGTCTGCTGGGTTCACGACAGATGGACGCGTATTTATTCTAAGAATATTTTTCGTACAAACCATAAACGGTGGCACTCTGATTCTTATACATATTATCTTCCCATCATGCAATGGCTAACCTTACTGAAGAGTAATGTCAAAAGAGCGGCAAGAAATATGGCGTCGTTTGTTGTCCCTGTCGCTCTACTTTTGTAGCGTCCCTGTTGAAAAACCCTTTATAAAATAGTAACACAGTTAAGTTCGCAGGGAATATTTTAAAAAGTTGACCTATTAGAAAAATGTTTGTAATTTTGATAGTTAGTTTGGACTATGCTCTAGATAACCATAAGTCATTTATTTTTGTTTATTATCTTTCCTTCAAAATGATACCTTTTAAATGAGTAGAATAAAATTCTAAAAAAATTTAAATATTCCGAATTTAGATCCAATTATCTTAAAAACTTATTGGAATATTAGCATTCATTAGTATACTAAAATTACTCGAGACAATTAGTAGAAAAAATACCTTTTCATTTTTTGTTAAACTATTTATCCATAAAACTATAATTTTTTATTCTAAGTAGTGAGTGAGAACGGCTTCAAAATACTATTGCAATTTTCTTAAAAACGTTACTTAATAGAAAAATGATGTATAGAATGAATGTCCATGGCAAAAATCTGTGGGTAGTGTATTTATACACAAAGTACTAAAAAAACATGAACGTCATCTTATATTGGCCACCATCCATCCTATTATATTGGCAAATTTCAATAGTCGAAAAACAATTAATTTCATGGTAATTCATCTAAAATCTTATAAATTTAGTAATATGTAAAAAATATTTTTGATTTACACGAAACGATATCATATTTTATTCAGATTTAAAATAATAAAAATAATATGAATGATTCTGAGAAATAAATGCTCAACAAATTATGATACGCTCTACCACAAAATGGTATTCATGCTAAAAATTGTTAAAAGATGACGATAAATATTAAAATTTATCAAGCTCTATAAAAACTTTATACTTCCCGCACCAAAAAAAAAAAATTACCTCAAATCCCATTAAAATTGAGAATTGAAAAAATCCCAAGAATAGGACAATTATTGATTTAATAGTATATAAAAAATAAAGCTTTTCATATAAACTCAACGGCAATATCATGATATTTTCTAGTATTTAATGGTATTTTCCGATTAAAATAATAATTTATCCTATTGACTATTTTTAATAGTAAAAAACTATTATTTATACAGTTTTTTTTTCTGGGTGCGAGTCGTATGTTCGTTCATCTATCTGTCCGTATGCACGTTTACTTGAAAAATATTTTCCAAATGCCTTGAAATTTAGTTTTAATATGTTTTTGACAAAAAGTAATACTCAGTTTGAAAATGAGCCAAATCGGTCAACGGAAACGCCAACTTCTCATACAAGTGATTAATATAAAAGGATTTAAGGAACTCATATTTCGTAATGCATTCAAGCTGTAGTTTTAAAATGTATTATAAAATTCACACATAAATATTTTTTAATATTTAAACTTCGAAACACTGAAAACATATACATTATTATATCAACAGTAAAACAAAAAAGAAAAACAACTTCAAACTGATTTTAAATATAAATTGTTTGAATTTTGAACAATAAAATTCATTATTTTGATCATAGTACATGGTTTGAAAGCAAAAAATATTAAATATACGAAACTAAACAAAGCAATTTATTAAAATTTATAGCAAAACACAAACAGTTTTCATAACATCGACCGGCATTTATGCATAATTGATATTTAATTTTCATTGAAATTTTTCATTTGTCGGTTGATTGCATAATTAATAGAGGCAGCAGACGATGGTTGGCTTTAAAAGGAATTCTATTTATTATTGAAAAATATAATAATTATTAAAAATTCGTTTGTGAAACTAACAAAAAAATTAATAAGAAGAAATACTAAATAAATTGATTTAAATATGTTTACGAAAAACATACGCAGGTGTATATGAAGTGATTAATGCAAAAACTGCAAAAACTCCTAAATAAATTACGTTTCTTGAGTTCTAAAATCTTATATTAGGCATATGTTTTACCGTATTTTGCCCTTCCGTTAGCAAACAAATACTGCCGAACATTACTTCGGACCAAAATTGATTAATGCAATTCCAATTGGTAGAATTGCAACCAAAGGTTGTTGTTGCTGATGGTGTTTGGTGGTGGCAAAAAGTATCATTAGTCAAAAAGGGAGCTCACTTGTTGCTGCTGGAATACAACAATAACAACAATAACAAAAAGTAGAACCTTGTAAACATGTTGCTTTGGCATTTTTTGTATTTATTATAAATGGAACTTTTGTGGCTTGTGGTCAGCTGATAAATTACAACAAGTTTAACACAAAAATTGCAATCATCACTAAAAAAAAAAAAAGTAGAAAATAACACAGAAAAAATATCATCACACAGAAAAAATAATCCTCAAAGGAAAACAATCAGAAATTCGCACACTTTGAAATCGTCGAGTCCTTTAGCAGCTGCGATGTGCTGAGGCGACTGTAATTTTCCTACTTTGACAACGCAAAACAAATCGTTGCAAATCATGCGGCAGAGCAAAAACGACAAAAAAAAAACGAGTATCCATTTCGTAAACCGCATGTTGAAACAAATTAAAAACACATTTATTTTGGTTAAGTATGGCATATTCTCGGAGGTAATATTAGGCAGACACGAACGCCGATCCAAACAATGAATGGGGTGACTGCCTGCAGTTGGTAAGGATAACGACGAATAGCAAAAAATAACGAGTTGACATATAAAAATGAAACACATAATAATGTATATCCTTGTATCTACTATTATTTGCTGTAATAAAGCAAAATAAATAATCGAGCAGAAGCAGCATTTAGTATCTGTGAAGCTGGAGGCTCTGTGAGGCGGCACAGTGGGAATAGTTACTAGAATTTTAAAATTTTAAATAATAATAATAATAATAATAATAATAGTAATATACAATAATTATAGCAATTGATTGTCACTCACTTCAGTGATCAAATAATTCAGAAAGAATGATTCAAGTGGGAAATGTAATTGGGCGCATCATTTTTGTCACCCGAAATCTAAACATGACACACGATTGCCATAAACATAAAAATATTTTCTCTTTAACAGGATATAAAAATCGTATTTTTTTAAAGAATAACTTAACCTAAACATATCGTTTATAGACACACATTTTCGATATTGAAATTCTTAAGGACGTTTTCAAAATATGCAGTTAAGTGTTTCAATTCCCTAAATTCTATGGGTAACTCCAAGTTAAAGTGGCAGTTAGTACTTAACCGAGGTTGGTATAAACGGCCATAAATGATAAAAATTAACCTTCGTTTACCAAATATTTATCTTTCTACAATGATTACACTATTTTTGAACTACGAGCCGAAAAGTTTCGGGTTCGATCCCAGCGCCTGTCAACATCTTTTCATAGAAAACATTTTTTATACAATGCTCCCTCTCTACAGTCAATTGCAAACCTACGAGAGTAAAACATTGCCAATGAAAAGCTCTTACAGCGCCGTTCGGATTCGACATTTAACTGTAGATCCCACCATTTTAAATACAAATATAACACGCACAGTTCCGCATAGGTTCTGCAGAGCTGTAGCATCAAATTACACTACAAAATAAAATGAGAAAAAATGTTTGCCATGGATTTCCCATACATCAATTCTGTATAATTCGCGGTTGCTGATTTTAACTGCATTCTCGGTTTTTTCTATTACCTACCGTTTAAACAAAAATTGCTGTCGATATTTTAGACCCTTTTTAGAATTAAACAAGAAATACAGTCCCTTACACAAGTAGATTTCCATAAAAGCGTAAACGCTATTTTTCTTATAATTGTCAAGTCTAATTACAATATACCGACAAATACTATTATACCAATAGATTTTTAAGATATTTCAATCTAAACTCGAAAAATATAGATTTTTTAGACTATTTTTGAACGATTTTTTGTTTGCATTGTGAATCTTTTGATAAATAAAAAAATTATTTGTAGTTATACAGAGCATCGTTCAAACTAACGATTAAAATTACTAACTTTTCATTATCGATTCTCATTTTTAAAATATGCTTGTGAAATGATGAAAATATGATTGTGGCATTCGCTGTGTGGCTTGTGGCGCCGTCCTGTTGGAACCACATGTCCTCCAAGTCCATATCATCTAATTGGGGCCAAAAATATTCGGTTATCATTGAACGGTAGCGATTCCCATTCACAGTAACGTGCCGGTCTTGATCATCATGGCCCAATGACGCCGCCGGCCCATAAACCGCACCAAACCGTAATTTTTCGATGTAATTATGACTCATGGAATACGTGTGGATTGCTGTCTGACCAAGAACGCATATTTTGTTTATTGACGAAGCCATTCAGCCAGAAATGAGCTTCATCGCTGAAGATGATTTGTCTATGGAAATCCGAATCATTTTCAAGTTGTTGCTCAGCCCAATACACGAACATACGACGCTTCTGGTGGTCAAGCGGCTTCAGTTCTTGCGTCAATTTGATTTTGTAAGGATGTAGGCCAAGATCTTTTCGCAAAATTCGCCACAAGAACGTCACAGAGATGCCCAACGCTTGAGATCGACGTGTGAGAGACACATTTGGGCTTTCTTCAACTGAAGCCTGAGCGGCAACAATATTCTCGACACTACGGGCACTTCTTTGTCTCACTGGCACGGGAACATTTTGTAATGTGCCTCTGGATTCAAATTTTTCCACTAGACGCTCAATTGTTGATCTGCTAGGACGATTATGACGACCATAAATTGGACGTAGCGCTCTTAACGTTGAGGCCACTGACTCCGAATTTCGGTAGTCAATTTTAATAATTTAGACTCGTTGTTCGCTCGTATATCTTTCCATCATAAAATGGCAAACCTTAGTGAAGAGAAATGTCGAAAGAGCGACAAGAAATATGGCGTCGTTTGCTGTCCCTGTCGCTCTACTTTTGTAGCGTCCCATTTGAAAAACACAGTATTTTATTTCGTGTAGTAAATTTAAATTCATTCATCGAACTTGATATAACATACAAATGTTGACCATATCAGAAATTTGTCATCGAAGAAATCGACGTTCGAGTCATTAATTTAAGGCAACATTTAGTGTTTTAAATATAACCGTAGTATATATTATTTTAGAGACCATGAACGGAAACTGGACATTGAATTTTTTTCCAACCTATTACCAGACGAATATCATCAGGTCATACCATAATACGTTAAATTTCTACTGAATAAAATATATCGATTTCAATGGCTTGCAAGTATTCACTGAATTTCGGTGTTTATTATTATAAATTAACCTGTACTTTTCACATAGTAAATAGCAAGATTTTCGTAAGATCCACGCGACCTCATTTTCATCACAAGGCCATCATTCAATTCGATGGATACTCGCAACATTTTTCATTCTTTGCACCAAAGAACAACACCAACGATAACGAACAAAGGAGCAACAACAACAACAACAAACACTATCGCGGCAACAAATCAAAAGCGACAATGTTCTCGTTGATTTCTACAGATTTTGGTCCTTCTCTCGAGTGGCTGGTGGCTGACTGCGAACGAAACGGTTCAACTCAACCCAACAACTACAGTCATAAAACCATTCATATTGTGCTCTTTTATGAGTGTCGGGTAGGGAGATGGGGATTTTGAAAACCCTGCTGTAGGGGACGACGCTAACGAGCGCACATTACGAAGAAGCGCGCTATCTTTGGGGCGCTTTACTGATGTTTGGTTCTTTAAAATAGATTTATGAGTGTCTTAGGAGCAGGGCGCTCGCGCGCGTCCTTATGTCGTCTTTGTGTCCAAGCGACCAAAATGTTGGACGGGGAATAGCAAGCACGATATAAATAAGTTTGTTCCACAGTGATGGCGGCGGCAACAGGGTGAGGCGGTGAGGCTTGAGATGCTGTTTTTCAGCAGTAATATTTAAGTTTCAAAATTGTAAAAATACGCTCGGAAAATATTTATACTCTACATAAGAGTGAAAGGATATATACAGTTCGGTGCGCCGTTTTTAACAATTAAAAAGTCTGTCGGTTGAAATCACATTTACAGTAAAACTCAAAGAGCTACATCAATGAAACTCCAAAAATAGATTACTTATACATCTATGCTGTCTGGGATTGAAAATGGGCGTGATCGATCGATTGCGACCTGTGACCCGACATAATTCATAATTCTTACTAAATTCATCACTCTAAATATCATAATTTCCCCATTTCAAAAATTTCATTGTGATCCAACCTTCATATTTTAATTTTATTCCATTTGAAATCATTTATAATTTTTATAATTCCATAAAAATAGGCTTTTCGTTTCAATAAAGACGTAAAACATACATAATACACTTTTAAATTCGCAAAAACAAAAATGTATTAAAAAGATATGGCAACTCTGTACCAGATATACGATAACAAGAGCACAAAATAAATATCAGAATCATTTATCATTCGACATCAAGCCACAACAAACCGAAATGTGGTGCTTACAACAAAAATATGCAGTAAAATTCAGCGTACTATTATTTCAAACCCTCTCCTCATAACCCATTTTTCAACATTTTTTTGTACAATTGTACGAGTCGAAAATTCCGCCATGTGACATCATTATTTTACACTTTAAACTGACGAATGCACGAACATATGCAAGTATATCCCGCCGGTCTGTCTGTCTCAATATCTGTTCCAATGTGTATGTGTGTGTGGTATACGTCAGCCTGTGCTTTAGTGTCATTAAAAACTGATCTGGCGGAATTTTACGACTTCTTGCACATGATTTAAATGCAAGGTATTCATTCGGTCTTGAAATTTGTACGCAATAAAAATGGCAATTGCACAGCATAATGGGGTGTTTGGTAGGTAGTGGGACTTATAGAAAGATTTCTTTTGAAACATATTGCAAATATCGTGTATAGTAATGACATTGTTACACTTGCCATAATGTCAACACACGAAACGTGCGTAAATTTACGCAGCAAACATAATTTGAATTTTTTGTGGTTGCCTTTAATTTGTGGCGCTGTAATTTTATGCATTTTTTTCTATTTTTATTGAAATGTTTGCTATTTTAAGCTGATTTTTATAGACCTCAAACTGTGCAACACTTGAGCTTTATGTACTGACAAAAATTCTCTCATATTTTTTTTTAGTTTTAAATAGAAAAATAATAAAAAAAAAACACAATTGGAAAAAATATAATTTTAAAAATAGCGTTGAAAAAAAATGTGTAAATTAAACATAAAATGAAGCAAAATAGTTGCCTACCTTAACACCAATATGAACCGGAGCGAAATCGCCGTGCAGTGTCGAAGGAAGTAGTGGCAATGGCAGGGGAAGGGGGCAGGACATCATGGTCGCTACCTGAAAGTATAGAAAAAGATAGAGAAAAAATAAAATTATAAATTAGCCAAAAATTTTGAAAAACCAAAGAGAAGAAATAAATAGCAAAACTTAATAATAGACAGCATAAGACTTAAATAATAATAATAGAAATAGTAGGCTCTACTTAAATTAATCAATAGATCTCTTTAACTATAACAGAAGATTTTTTTATTTTTGTTTTTTAATTTAATTTTCAAATTATTCAAAATTACCATATATACACACGCAGGGGAAATTTATGTTTTGCAACAAACATATTATGTTACACGTTACATAAATGAATTTTCAGGATTTTAAAATAAATATGTTAATAAACTATTATAATCATAAGTCATGAAATGAATACCAAAATAATTTAAAAAATTTCGAATTAAAAGTAAAATCCATTTAAAGATATCAAATTTACAATTGCAGATATATTATGTTTGCTGCAAACAAATTTTTTCTATGCGTGTATATTGGAAATAAATCGTAATTACAATTATTACCAAAATTGAACACATCTTGTCAGATTGTAATAACATATAATGATGTGTAAACATAATTATATTTTCCCAAATTAAATTTAAAAAAAAAATATGCTTGGCAGCCCTTGTCTTTCATTCTGTAAGTAAGTTGTCGATGGACGAAGTTGACACTCGTTGGCCGACATTTTCTGCATATGAAAGACGAAGAATTTGTCTTGGTTTTTTTTAACATAATGTTAATCACAACAAACGTGATGCGACGTTTTGCAGATAAATAAAAACTTAATCAAGTGAAAGAAACGCGTTGAAATCAGAACATAAAATAACTATTTTCTGAGAACGCATATTAAGTCTGCATATTATTCATATGTGGTACAAGTGTAAATAAACACTTTAATGTTTGTGATGCCTCGGAGTAGTCAGATTGATAATGGTAATTGGTATTTTTTTTTTACAAGTATTTAAACAATATATTTTTGGAGAGTATAAGTATACTAAGAAAACAAAAGATGTTTGTAAAGTATTATAGCCCTAAATATAATTTTATTTGCATATTACTCAGGTCAAATATTTCACACATTTTGTGATATTTAGAACATATTAATAGTTGAACAACAATATGTTTCTCTGGAAATATATTTTTATTGGGCTCGTAACAAAAACGACTTTTGAATATATTATTAATCCTGGATTTTATAAGAATTATGTTTCTATAAGTGCGCAGTATTATTTTGTAAAGTTTTTTTTTTTCAAAAAAAAAAATGTTTTCTTTTTATAAAATAAAAAGAATAAATTTTATTCGACATTTTGGTATCTCCGTAAAGATATATTTTTTTATATTATTGTTTTTTTATATATTTTTTTAAATATTTTTATTTTTTTTTTTAATATATTTTTTATTTCAGTTATTTTTTTTTTAATAAACGAACAAAAATTCCAAAATATTCAAAACAAAACAAAAAAGTAAACCAAATAAGCTTGCTGACATATGTTATATATGGGCGGGATTAGACAAAGGGGCGTGACATCTCTCACACAATCTTCAAAACTTTCAAAAGACTATATCTGGGCGCTTACATCAGCTACGAACATGAAACAAAAAACTCAAATACAAAAATGAAAACACAATAGTAAAATCGAAAACACTAAATTAAAAGCAAAAAGACTAAATTAAAAGCAAAAACAAAAACACAAAAACCTAAAACACAAAATCAAATACCAAAAGAAAAAAAAACATGCATAAGAAACAGAAAAAACCCAAACACAAAGTCAAAAACACAAGAGCAAAAGCAGAAGAATATAAACAAAAACAAAAATGCAAAAAAAAAGAAAAGTAAAGACAAAAACTAAAATACAAACACAATCACAAAAATAAAAACAAACCAAAAATGCAAAAAAAGATTAAAAAAAAAGAATCAAAAGAATAATAAAAACAAACCAAAAACGAAAAAAACACAAACGAAGAAACCTAAATAAAAAAAAAACAAAAGGTAAACACAAAAATGAGACCAAAAAAAAATAATCTAATTGAGCAAAACTGAAAATAAAGTGTAAGAAAATTCAACAAAAAAAATCAAAAATCAAAATCAAGCCTCATTTCGATTAAGAACAGCATATATTTTTTATAATTTACAAAATAATTCACATTCAGCTAAAAATGATACCATTAATAGTTTTTACTATTGAAATAGGATTAACGATTAATTCAATGGTAAATCCTATTAAATAACACAAAATACTAGGGCTGTGCGATTAATCGTTTTACCGGAAATTCTGATTAATCGCAATCGCGCTTAACCAATTATTCGATTAACCGTATTTTTCAGTTAACCGAAAATACGATTAATCGATTAATTGTAACTTTCAATTAATCAAAAGTTAAATAATTTTTATTTGAAAACATAGAAATTGCTGTCTACAAAAATATCCAAACAAAAATTTTGTTTTTCTACTAAATAAATATTTAATTTAATATACAAATGCCAAATTTGATGCGTAGCAATTAGAATGTCGTTATTTATACTCATGCACAAAACAATTAATCGTATTTCAATTACTCATATTTCTGATTAATGGATTAATCGTTATTTTGAATAATCAAAAAATCTGATTAACCGATTAATCGTATTTTTGGTTAATCAAAAAATACAATTAATCGAATAATCGAATTGATTAATCGTGATTACGATTAATCAGACTAAACCATAAAATTATTTATGAATTTTTATGAAAATATTTATTTTTATTATAGGTACTATTAAATCAATAACTGTCCTATTGACAAATTTTAATGGGATTTTAAGTGACTTTTTCTTAGTGCAATAAACTAAATCTTCCATATGATGAAAACGGTGTTTGGAGAAAAAATTCATCATATTGATGTTCAAATTCATAAGATTGAAGAATTTTACTTTCCTATGTACTTCCCAATAATAAAAATTAATTTATTAAAGAATGTGCTTTAATAAATTTAATAAGCATCAAAATAAAAATCATTTCTTGTAGGCGCACAAAAAATTATAAAAGATGTATTTAGCGCGTTCATTTCTAAAACGAAAAAAATATGAAAACAACTCAAAATGCACTAATGCTAACGAGCTATATAATAAAAAAAAATTTAAATCCTACAGCACATTAAGAACCACAAATATTTCTATAACTAGTGCACAATTTTTACAATACATAAAATGTGTTTATACTATTTATTGCAATAATAAAAGTCAATCGACTAAATAGAGAAAGAGTCCCACCCCACTCATGGATTTAAATTCTATGAATCACTTGATGAAAAATGGCACAAAATCGGAGGCAAATACATGAACAGAAAAATTGGGCATTAGGAAATGTCACATTGCAACAAAAATAATGTATTCGACAAGTGCACTGTGTAATTCATGGCAATTTTATTGCCTTGACTGTTGTTGAAAGACATAAAAACACGAATTCTCAAGAAAGCGTCGAGCTTAGTGGCCACTTTGTTATTTTTCGTTTAATATGGCAACCGGAATTTTCATGAAATGCAGCCAGCACCCATTTGACCTAGTGCCAAACCGTGGTGACACGCCCACACTATGCAGTATTCAACGTTTTCATTGTCGTTTGTCACACAGCACACACACAACAATAAATGACAAAGTGCCGTTCGTTGTAAAACTTGTAATGATGAAGATCGAGATTTTCCGTTCGCTGCCGCATCATCATCATCATCAAGAGGTTGGTTGTTCCGTTGGCGACGACGACAGTCAGCAGGAATTTGACGGGATGCGCCCAACGGAAACAAAGCAAATGGTTACCACAAACAGAGCAGCTGCAACAAATTGCAGTAAGTGCAACCGCAAGGACTCGCATAAATGTTTAAGGAGAGTCCTTTGCAGCGGCGAAAATTCACATACTAAAATTGTATGTTGCAAGCCGAACTCGAGTGGCAACCAAAATATATCAGCAGCAACATGTGCGACAACATATCGAGTTAAAAACGAACGGATATTAGTTGCGCGTCCTGCAAAATCCGGCACCAAGCAGCTTCTTACACAGAAAAAAAAATATTCGATGTGATGATTTTATTCATAAATATTATGAATTTTTTCCGCAATTAACAGATTCTGCATACAAAAAATATATTTAAGAAATATATATTTTTGAAAAAAAAAATATATTTTTGAAAAAACAAATTTTTTTTTTTTTCAAGGAAAATTTAAAAAAAAAAATTTCAAACAAAAAAATGTTAAATTTGAGAACTTGAAAGTATTGTAAAAAAATGAACGAAAACTAATATTTTGATTGAAATTTGGTTTGATGAACAGCATTCATCAATATGATGTACATGTATTTTGTATTTTATGTATTTGTTCATTAATACGATGAAACATATTCTTCACATACATTTCATTATATTGAGGAACATTTTTTTCGGTCATTCATCAAATTGATAACGCATTCATAACATTGATGTTTGTAGTTATCAATCTCTTCAATACAATTAATCATGGTTTGAAGAATGAAATTCATCAATATGATGATGATTTTTTTTTCTGTGTACTTGACGATGTGCCTTGCGACGCCATGCTCACCATGGTCACGAAATCATTCATCACAATAATGCATCGAAGTTGGCAACAAAATGCGCAACACTTGACACTGTTGCTGTCGTCGTTGTTCCGGTGACAGGCAACAGTGTTGCATTTTATTTGAAATAGTGTTGACATTTTTGATAGTAACATCTTAAATGTGGAAAAAACTACAGTTTAAAACATGTAACATCCTATGGCACAAAATAATTCTATGAAATGTCTGAAAATAAGAAGGCAATAAAACTGTTTACTCAGTTTTTTTTTTTTTGATAAATATCATAGTAAAAAATAGTAAAATAGTAAAAAATAGTATTAATGTCTCAAACCAATTATGTAAAGGGTTTTTCAATAAGAGCGCTACAAAAGTTTTTTTCAATGGTTTTTCAAATGGGACGCTACAAAAGTAGAGCGACAGGGACAGCAAACGATATTTCTTGCCGCTCTTTTGAAATTTCTCTTCAGTAAGGTTTGCCATTTCATGATGGAAAGATATACGAGCCAACAACGAGTCGAAATTATTAAAATTTACTACCAAAATTCGAATTTGTATATCTTTCCATCATGCAATGGCTAACCTTACTGAAGAGAAATGTCAAAAGAGCGGCAAGAAATATGGCGTCGTTTGCTGTCCCTGTCGCTCTACTTTTGTAGCGTCCCATTTGAAAAACCCTTTATTTCGAAATGATTAAAGGAAAATTTCATATAAAAGTTTCAACTTTGTTTAACATTTTTATTCATAACATGAGAACGACACCTAATAATAATAATAATAGTAATAATAATAATAGTAATAATAATAATAGTTTGGCACTACAGTCCTATAAGAACTTAGGCCGAGCTCTCTCAACATTTAGAGCTGTGCGTGTTATATTTGTACTCAAAGTTGTACCTAACGAACCATAATACCACTTTCAAATTCGGCTGAGACCGACTATAACTTTCATAATTGTTACTAACTTCCTCTCACCAGCTATCACAATTTCCTTACTACAAAATTTGACCTAACCGTCCTTACTGATTTTGTTTCAAAATTTTAAAGGTCATAATCATATTATATGGAATATAGTACCAAACACGATTATTGCCATGGACATCCCATACATAAATTCTATATAATTCGCAGGTGCTGAGTTTGACTGCATACTTGGTTTTTTCCTATAATGTAATATTTTTGAGAAAATTACGAAAGAGTTTTAACCCGTTTTCACCCTCTATATAGAATAAAAAAAAAATATAGATCGGTGGAAAATAGTTTACCAAAAAAAAAAACTTCAACGAAAAAAATCTTAATTGTATGTATAATAATTTTAATATACTAATGAATGCTAATATTCCAATACGTTTTTAAGATAATTCGATTTAAACTCGGAAAATCTTGATTTTTTTTCGAGATTTTATCATTTTCGAGATATTATCAAAAAAAAATACTAATGCTCGTAACCTAAAAATATCATAACTTTATATTTAAAGTATGCTTATTCTTATTACATATTCAACAATCGGGTAAAAATGCCTATTTTTCAGTAAATTGTAAAATATACAAGTTTTTTTTTTAAATTTAAACAGTTTTTGACGGAAACTGTGTTGAAAAGGCATATTTTAAAAATGTGAACCGATACAAAAAAGTTAGTAATTTTCATCGTTAGCTTGAACTATGTACTACATAACCATAAATCAGTAGATCCAAAATTCTAAAATATCGTAAAAATAGTTTTAAAAAAAAATAATATTTTTCGAGTTTAAATTCAAATATCTTAAAAAAATATCGGCAAATAGTATTTGTTCATATAATGTAATTAGTCTCGACAATTGAAAGATAAATTGCGTTTACAGTTTTTGGTAAAACTAGTAATGTAAGGTACTGTATTTTTTGATACTAAAAAGTGTCTGAAAAAGGCCTAATATTTCAATTTTCTTAAAAACGTTACATAATACAACTGAGTATGCAGTCAAAATCAGCAACCGATGTATGGGATGTTCATTGCTAAGCTATTTTCTCGTTTTATTGAGGAATATCTTAAAAAACATATTTTCAAAATTATCAAAAAATAAGTGTAATTAATATTAAAATCATATCTTATATGTTTTAACGTTTTTCACTGTTAAAGCCGTCTTATTTCGGGAACCATACTCTCAGAAAAAGACTATAAAATCAATAGTTTTTTTGCTTTAAAATTAGTCAATATTAAAAATTATTATTGTAATGGGTAAATACCATTAAATACTACAAAATACTATTAAATACTATTAAATTGTTTATGTTCTTATATGAAAATATTTATTTTTGTATACTATTGAATTAATAATTGTCCTACACTCAGAAATAAAACTCATAAAATCCCATTTAAATTGGTCAATAGGACAGTTATTGATTTAATAGTATACAAATAATAAATATTTTCATACAAACTCAAAAACATTTTGAAGTCTTTTGTAGTATTTAATAGGATTCACCGATTAAGTTAATAATTTATCGGACAAATATCCTATTGACTAATTTTAATAGTAAAAACTATTTTATATGTTTTTTCTGAGTGTATTGACCAATTTTAATAGGCGTAATAGCTCCTGAGTGTAATAGCTAGAATCCCACACTTTTGATTTTTATACCCTACACTAAGAGTGAAAGGGTATATTCAGTTTGGTACGCCGTTTGTAACACCCAGAAGAAGGCATCTTCGGTATGGAAAAGTATATATATTCTTGATCAGCATGACCTCCTGAGTTGATTTAGCGATGTCCGTCTGTCTGTCCGTCCGTCCGTCTGTCTGTCTGTCTGTCTGTCTGTCTGTCTGTCTTTCTGTCTGTCTGTCTGTCCGTCTGTCCGTCTGTCTGTTTGTTGAAATCACTACTACTTAAACAATTGAAAAGTTAGTTAAATCAAACTCATAATTTAGATTACTTATATACCTACGCTGTATGTGCGAAAAAATGGCGAGATCGGTACATTGTGACCTGTGATCTGACCATTTATATTCAAATACCTCATACCAAATTTACATCTACAGATCAATTTTACTGTATACGTGCTTAGGTAAACTTTTTTGGTCAAATATATATTGAAATCATACATGTTATACATGTTAATAATGTTTTCCGACGATACGACTTGTGGGTCCCAAAAAAAAAAATTCGAAATTCGGTACACCTACCCATTTGTAAATATGGGTATCAAATGAATGGAATTTCTTCAGCGATTGAAAGTTTGTAGTTATTTTCAGGATTCGTATACCCTGGTCACCTATATATCACTTTGAATGGTAGCCACACATATGTGTAGGGTATTTATAGTCGGTGATTTTTATACTTTAAAAATCTACTACTACTTTAAAATTTCCCATGTGATCTAACCTTCCCAACTGGTTTTTAGTTTACATTGAGAGAAAATGCACGCAAAATTTTATCAATTTTAAGATTATGAAGTGGTAAAATGCTTAATATTCATGGTTTAAAATGGAATATCGGGATTTACCGGTAACATTTTATATCGTTAACGATAATCAAAATAAACACAATGCATGACATAAACAGTATTTCTAAATTCTCTGTTTTTTTCTATGTTTTATTTAATTACTTTAATTATGAAAATTACATTTTCAGTAAATTAATATGTATTATTGACACATTTTTTGCATTATTAATATTGAAAGCGAAAAAAAAATAAAAGCTTTTAGTCAGACAACAATTTACCACAAGATATTTTTTTTTTTAATAAAACCAGAATGCTTTTGGCTATAATGGTATCAAAAATTTATATAAATAATGATTATTATTAACTTAGTAATATAGTTTATTTCTAGTAATTTTATATGATTAAAATTTACAAAAATTGAAAAATATATATAAAAAAAAAAATGTACATTAATATTTATATTTGTGATTGGTAAGAGTTGAAAATTGATGGAAATTTATATTATCACAAAACAGACATAATCTATACAAAAAATATGTAAAATCAACCAAATTAAAAGTTTCAATAATTATGAATTAATTATTTTAAAATAATACATTTTATATATCATTTTTTTTTTGTAAAACTTGCAAAAATTATATAAAATAATTGAGAAAAAAAAAAAGTCGAAAAATTGTAAAAAGGTCAAATTACTCACTGCGGATTTAAATGAAAATACATAAATCACAAACTGCATTTCAAATTTCAAAACACAAATGAAGTTTATAAATGAGCAAAGTTTTAATGAGCTGAGTGCATTAACTATGCAAATATTGCAACAAACAGATGGCAACGCCATCACAACAAATACAGCTACAACGCACCCTCCTACAAACTGCCAACATTTAACACGTTTTACCTTTGGCCCCAAACTTGCTGCTCAATGTCAAGCACTTAATAATGTTTAAAGTCAATTATTTATGGATATTAATTGCAGTTGCTGCAACAACAACAACAACAAAGACAATAGCACCAACAATAATATAAACAACATCAGCATGTTGCCACTATTTGCAAAGCGAAGACATGCACCATTTGGCAGATGTCATGACATTCAACCGATGCATTCAACTTCAACGTCAGTGCGCACATCAAACAACACGTAATCAAACAAAAGGCAACAACTACAATAACAACAACAACAAAAATAACAAAAGAAGAACAAGCACAGCGCAGTTGGCAACTCAGAAGAACGAACAATCGCAACATTTGATTACGTTTGCAATGTGCGCGCTTATAACTGCTAAACTAACCAAACGAACAGACGAACGCGCGTACACGGAGTTCAACAGCCGCGTCGTCTCGCGTTGCCATTACGTGGAGTGGAGGCACTCCATGCCATGCCATGCTTTGCCACGCCCAGTTGCAAACAGTGCGCGCTCAATGCACACCTGAGCAAGGGGGTTCGCAGTGTACAACGATCGGAGTAGATCCGCATTAAAATTCATAATTAGTAGCAAAAAAAATACATTTTTACGCAAACTCTGAAAAAATACCATACAATTAATAGTTTTTTTTACTATTGAAATAAATCAATAACATATATTATAATTTTAATTAGTAAATACCATTAAATATTACAAAATACTATTCAATTACACTACTCAACAAAACGTGGCACATTTTGTGCCATAGACTCTCCATACATCAATTCTATATAATAAATATATAATCTATATAAAAAAAAAATACAGCCCCTTCACCCAGAAAAAAATACTATATAAATAATAGTTTTTTTACTATTAAAAATAGTCAATAGTAAAAATTATTATATTAATCGGAAAATACCATTAAATACTAGAAAATACCATGACATTGCTATTAAGTGTATGTGACAAGATGTATTTTTGTGTATACTGTTAAATCAATAATTGTCCTATTGGCCAATTTTAATGGGATTTGGGGGTTACAGAACATGATTTCCAAAAAAACTGAAAACGCAATTTCTCTTTCAATTGTGAAGACTGATTACAATATAACGACAAATACTATAATTCCGATAAGTTTTTGAGATATTCGAATCTAAACTTGAAAAATATTAATTTATTAAGACTATTTTTGGATCTAATGATAAATAAGAAAATAATTTAGGATTATATAGTACATAGTTCCAGCTAACGACGAAAATTACTAACTTTTTTTATCGGTTCTCATTTTTAAAATATGCCTTATCAATATAGTTTCCGTAGAAAACATTTTATACCCTACACTAAGAGTGAAAGGGTATATTCAGTTTGGTACGCCGTTTGTAACACACTGAAAAAAGCATCTCCGGTATGGAAAAGTATATATTCTTGATCAGCATGACCTCCTGAGTCGATTTAGCGATGTCCGTCTGTCCGTCTGTCTGTTGAAATCACGATTACAGAAAAAGTTAAAGAGCTAGAGCAAAGAAACTTTAGATAAAGATTACCTATATATCTAAACTGTCTACACAAGAAAATTGGCCTGATCGATCTATTGTGACCTAAGAACCGACCACTTATGTTCAAATACCTCATATAAAATTTACATCAACAAATCAATTTTACTGCATACGTGCTTAGGTAAACTTTTTTGGTCAAA
The DNA here is from genome assembly GCA_951804985.1 of Dryomyza anilis. Taxonomy (NCBI): domain Eukaryota; kingdom Metazoa; phylum Arthropoda; class Insecta; order Diptera; family Dryomyzidae; genus Dryomyza; species Dryomyza anilis. The sequence continues at coordinate 88,291,460 of OX638132.1, read as the reverse complement.
TATATATTGACATTATGCTCAAATACATGAAAATAATGTTTTCCCACGAAACGACTTATGGTTCCCAAAAAAAAAAAATGAAATTCGGTACACCTACCCATTTGTAAATATGGGTATCAAATGAAAGAAAATTCTTCAGGGATGGAACGTTTGTAGTTATTTTCAAGATTCGTATACCCTGGTGACCTATATACCACTTTGAATGGTAACCACACATATGTGTAGGGTATTTATAGTCGGCTTAGACCGTAAAAACGTCCATTAAATACTAAAAAAATACTTTTAAATGCTATAAAATTGTTTTTGTTTATATATGAAAATATTTATTATTTGTATACTATTGATTCAATAACTGTCCCATTGAACAATTTTAATAGAATTACAAACTACTCAAAAATAACGTTTTTACAAGAATGTCTCTCAAAAACACTACGTAATAGGAATAAGAATAGAATAAGAGCATACTTTAAATAAATAGTGATATTTTCAGATTACCGGCATTAGTATTTTTTTGAAAAATGAGTATATAAATGAGTATCAAAATTAAGTTTTCAGATGATATTTTAAAATGTGAATCAACTAGAGAAAAGTTAGTAATTTTGATAGTTAGTTTGGACTATGCTCTAGATAACCAAAAATTACTTTTTGTTAATTATTAAATCTTAAATGATAAAAACAATCTAACATATCCTAGTTTTGATTCAATTATCTTAAAAACGTATTTATCGATTAGCATTATATTAAAACAAGCCTAAAGAATTAAAAGAAAAAATGTATTTAACTTTTATTTCACAGACCTATATTGTTTATTCAAATTAGTAAGTGAGAACGACATAAAAATACTTTTGCAATTTTCTCAAAAACGTTATCTAATAGAAAAAGAATGCATTCAAACTCAGCACCAGTGACAATATATAGTATGGGATGTCCACAAAAAAAAATTGTTTTGGGTAATGTTTTTGTTGAGTACATTATTTTTGAATTTATACACTCAGAAAAAATACTATAATATCAATAGTTTTTTTTGCTATTAAAATTAGTCAATAGGATAAAGTATTATTTTAATAGGTAAATCCCATTAAATACTACAAAAAACTATTAAAAACTATTAAATTGTTTTTGTGTTTATATGCAAATATTTATTTTTTGTATACTATTGAATCAATAACTATTGTCTGAAAATAATTATTTTTTTAAATACTATTAAATGAATAACTGTCCTATTGACAAATTTTTATGGGGTTTATGGGTTTATCTGAGCGTACTATTAAATCCTATTGACCAACTTTAATGGGAACTTTTACTGAGCGCAGCATAGAAATATGATTATGATATGATTGGGACAAACATAATTATAATTATTGTCATATTCTTGCTTCGTTTCTTACAGAATGCGTATAGTTCTTGCATCAGCAAGTCATTTTTGTGCTGGCATCGAGCATGTTGTAATTCTTGCAACTATTAATTTTAATATTATTTAATGTACATGATTGTAGTAAACATACAATGATTTCTTGAAGAATTTCTCACAAACTAAATGATTTAAATAATCTTTAAATGTTATTTTTTTACATTCTCTCTACAATTACATATGGCATACAAAGATCTCTGTAAAATTGTACCGTATAAAAATATGATAGTCACAAGTATCTGTTGATCGCCCTAATCACTTGCAATGGCAACACTGCTTTTGAGCATTTATAAAATACTGACGCACAAATGGAAAAAAATATTTAACAAAATTAATAAAATAAATAAATAAACTTCTCGAACATTCAACCTGCGCACCACAGAACACACGCACAGGAGGTCTTGGCCACAGTCGAGTAACGCTGACGATGATGCACCGCGTGCAACTCCAATTTATAACCATATCGTTCGAATGTGGTGCACTAATGGGACGGTATAGTTCTAGTTGTTTTGTTGTTTTTCTTGTGCAGAACCATGTTGCGCAGAACCAAGCATTGCAATGCACAATTTTCTCGTATTTATACAATTGGCAAAAACAATAATAAAATTACGAGTCTATAGATGGTACATACCATATGAATCGATGGAGTGATAAACAGGAATTCAATTTTATTATACCGAATAAATGAAGCTATAATGAAACTTTATAATTGCATATAATATAGAGATCACTTACTGGATTTAAAAATACAGATAAAAAATTTAAAACCCAAGTCTTTTAAGGCTATAAATTTAAATTGAAACTCAATTTGGCATTTCATATACAGAGCATTTCGACCTTTATGTCTGGTTTTCACTATATCATATTTGTTTTCTTTACATTATCATTGGACACACAAGCTGTCCAAAATAAAAAATTTTAATTAACCATGTCAAACGAAATCATATTGCAATTTTTTTCATCGAAAAACTTCAAATTTGAGAAATTTTCGAACATGCAACAATAACATACTGATAACCAAGCATTAGAAACTATACACAGAACGGAAATAAACTTCTTAAATCGAAGAGGAATTTATCTCGGACTAAATTCTAGAATTCATATTCCTAATATTAAGAAATCAAATTTCTTATCACAATAATAAATGATAACAATAAAAAATATTCCATGCCTTTTACTTCTGGATTCATAGAACTTTTATGTAAACCGAATATATTCTCCACGATTAGAGAAAGTACACAGAAAAAAAAATGTACATCATATTGATGAATTCCGTTCTTCAAAACATGATTCATTGTATTGAAGATCCATTCATAATATTAATGACTAACGCCATCAATGTTATGAATGCTATCATAAATATGAAGAACGCTTGGTAACTGTCGAAAAAGTGTTCTTCAATATGATGAACTGTATGTGAAGAATACGTTTCATCATATTAATGAACCAAAATAAAAATACAACATATTAGTACTTCATATTGAAGAACTCTGTTCATTAAAACAAATTTCTATCAAAATGTTTTTTTTGATTCGTTCATTGTTTGCCGTACTTCTTAGTTCTCAAGTAGTTCTTGTGTGTTATTTCATATATAATGCTTGCTCGACATGCATAAATTAGTAAAATGTTTTATAATATATTTATTATAAATACAACTTTTTATTAAAAAAAAATTATATTTATAAAATATATATTTTTGAAAAAAATGTTTTTTCAAAAAAACTTTTTTTCAAACAATTTTTTTATTTCGAACAAATTTTTTATTTCGAAGAATTTTTTTATTTCGAAGATTTTTTTTTTCGAAAAAAAAATTTTTTTTTTCATAAATTAGTAAAATGTTTTATAATATATTTATTATAAATACAACTTTTTATTAAAAAAAAATTATATTTATAAAATATATATTTTTGAAAAAAATGTTTTTTCAAAAAAACTTTTTTTCAAACAATTTTTTTATTTCGAACAAATTTTTTATTTCGAAGAATTTTTTTATTTCGAAGATTTTTTTATTTCGAAGATTTTTTTTTTCGAAAAAAAAAATTTTTTTTTTCGAATAAATTTTTTTTTTCGAACAAATTTTTTTTCGAAAAATTTATTTTTGAAACATTTATTTTTTCAAAAACATTATTTTTTCGAAAAAAAAATTTTTCGGAACAATTTTATTGTCCGAATTTTTTTTTCGGATAATTTTTTAATTTTTTTTTTATTTTTTTTAAATAAAATTTTTACAACAATTTTTTTTTGAATTATTTAAAAAAAAATCTAAAATTATTATGAACAAATTCATCAATATGACAATTCAAATTCATTGTATTGAATATTTTGTTGATATATATAATGAATACATTCATTAATATGTCAATTAATGAACGGTGGTATCAATATGATGAATCTGGTAGTTGGTGAAAAAATTCATAATATTTATGAATAAATTCATCATATTGAAGAATTTTTTTTCTGTGTAATTTGACTGAAGAGTTGCTCTCATTTACTCAGTCACTGATACCCATGGCAATAAACTCTCCATTTAAATAATTATTTATCTTAGTTCCTTTTTATGATAATCAAGTAGCACTATTTCTTAAAATCAAGAAGTTTTCCATTTAGCTTTAAATTACTTGGTATACTTTTTGATTTCTTTTAGATTTTACAGTTTTTTTTCCATCTTGTAAAAAGTATAAGAAATTTAAAAGTATTCGACTGAATAAAGAAATGTCCTCGGTAAAACAGAAAATTGAGAATTTATTATAAAATTCAAAAGAATAGCAACATATTTAAAAAAAAAAATAATGCACAGCATAAATTTATATCTGTCACTGCAACTGAAAAACACTCAAGTGCTACAAATCGAATCTGAGATATACATTAAAACTTAAGAGGCGATGATTTAGTTGTGAAAACAAACAAAAAAACGGATTTAAGATGCTCAAGAATATAAAAACTAAAAACAGAAAAATTTAGTTGAAAAGTTGTTGGTTAAAAAAAAGACACAAACCCAAATAAAAACGCAGAAAAAAACGTAGAAACGTCTATGCGCAACATGCTGCTGCTGAAGAAGTAAAACTTATTGTCTTTTGCAATACTTTCGGATTTGAAGCAAAAACGTAAAATTGAAACTTTTCCAAAGTAGGTTTAACACCCAGAGACGCAACACAGAAAGTGAAGAAATAAAAATTAAGCAAAATGCACTTGTTGCAGTAAAAATCTACGATATGCCAGGATAAAGACAGCGGTGAGCCAGCCAAAGTGAAATTGGAAAAAAATGCAGAATTTGCATAAATTGTGAAAACGTATAGGAGATGGTTAAAGTTTGGAACAAAATTGAAAACCGGTTCATCCAACAAAGTATAAATCAGTATTTAGTTTAAGTTTAAACTTCAAAAAATGTATTTAACATAATAAATAAAAACAATACATTTTAATTATAAATATTGTTTTAAATTATTATAAAAGATAAATCTCGAAAAGTGTCGACACCAACTCCATTTACCATTTTTAAGGAATTGTTCGGCCGGATTTTATGGGTAAAATGTTTGCCATGAATATCCCATATATCAATTATATATAATTCGCGGTTGCAGATTTTGTCTGCATACTCAGTTTTTTTCTATTGCGTAACGTTTATGAGAAAATTTTCTATCGATATTTTAGGTCCTGTACTGACACTTTTTAGAGCTAACAATAAATACAGTCCATTATAGAAATAAATTTTCAAAAAACTTTAAACGCAATTTTTCTTTCAATTGTCAAGACTAATTACAATATACCGATAAATATTATTATTCCAATGGGGTTTTAAAATATTTGAATCTAAACACGAAATATATCTATTTTTTTAGACTATTTTTCGAGGATTTTTTTAGCATTCTGAATCTAATGTTTAATAAGAAAATGATTTATGGTTATGCAGAGCATAGTTCAAACTAACGATGAAAATTATCAACAGTTTTGTATCGGTTTTCTTTTTTAAAATATGCTCTATTAACAAAATTTCTGTCAAAAACTGTTAAAAATTAAAATGTTTGTATAATTACTAAAAAAATAGCCGTTTTTACCAGAATTTTTCTCAAAAACGTTACGTAATAGAAACTCAGCACAAGCGAATTATATAGAATTGTTGTATGGGATGTTTATGGCAAAAATCGTGTTGGGAAATTTATCATTGAAATTATACCAAAATATCTACTAGGATTATGACAAATTTAAAAGTTGTAATCAGTTCTCTATTATGGTCTTAGAATTATCAATAGAAATATCAATTTAAAATATTCTGAATTTGAAATGGAAAATTATGAATTACAATTGACATATTTTGAGTTTCAAATGGAATTTCTGAATAACAATTGAAATGTTTTGAAAATCAAATGCAATTTCTGAATTACATTTTATGTATTTTCAATTTAAAAGGTCATTACTGAATTGATGTTGACTGTTTTGAATTTAGAATGGAATTTCTAGCATTGCAGTTGATTTCTTTTGATTTTTCAAATTGAATTTCGGAATTACAATTGATGTGTTTTGAATTTCGAATGAAATATCTAATATTACAATTGATGTCTTTTGAAAATCAAACGTAATTTCTGAATTACAATTAAATATTTTGAATTTAGTATGGAATTTCAGAATTACAATTGAACTCTTTGGAATATCGAATGGAATTTTTATATAACAATTGATCTCTTTTGAATTACAAATGGAATTTCAGAATTACAAATGAAATATTTTAATTTCAAATACAATTTTTTAAGTACACTTGATCACTTTTGAATTTCAAAGGTAATTACTGAATTTCGGTTGACTGTTTTGAATGTATAATGGAATTTCTGAATTAAAATTGATCTCTTTTGAACTTCAAATGGATTTTCTGAATAACATTTTTTTTTTTACAGATTAACCAACACTCAGGGGATGCCCCATATTTATGCAAAGCACAGTGTTGCTCGTAGGAATGGATTAGGGTTAGAGGAAGGGAGGAAAGATGGGTAGTGTCGGTGAATATTTGTTTTGAATTTGCCAATATCAAAAATGTCGGGAAAAACAAAAGCAGGGAGATTGTTCCACAAACGAATCGTGCGACTGAAGAACGAATTCTCTCTATAATGCGTGGTTCTGTTGAGATCCGAGTGGACTACGAAGGGGTGGGCTTGTTCGATGCCCGAGTAGAACGAGAGGACACACGACCTGGTGGAATCAGGCCATGTATTTCCCTCGAACACTTACCATTGTAATACCTATAAAACAGGCTTACACAACCAACGGTCCTTCGGTGCTCAAGAGAGCCAATAGAGGATGAAATATGTTCATCCCCTATTAAATATATTGCACGTTGTTGGATTCGGTCCAGGAACTCCAAAGAAGATTTATAAGCCCCTGCCCATATGTGCGATATTTCTGTATTTCTGAAATTATACTTGTTAAAGGTTTTAAAAAAATTAATACAAAACATGAAAATTGTTATCATTTCAAAACAACACATTTGATTTCATTTGAAAATGCAATTGAAAACGGTTACTTGATTTGTTCACAACCTGTTCTAGTAACTTTTGAGATGTAAAATGTAAAAGACCTGAGAGCCTGAGTCAGCTGCCTGGCTGGCTTACCGGCTACACATAGATATGTACCCGAGCAAAAGGAAAGGATTCCTTGCGAAAAGGTAGCATTTGCAGGGATTTCGTCGCACGACAAGTGTGAGTGAGTGTAGCAAAATTACATTTCGTAAATATTATGGAAAATGCAGAACACTGCGAAATATGATGCAATGCAAAGTAACGAATGAACGAAGGGAGCCGGAAAAATGAGTAAAAGCTGCGTTTTACATACGCAGCACCATGAAGTGATTATGTTTGCTTTACAGGGGACGATTGCAGGATGGATGCAGCGGAGTAAAATGCAGCAAAAGGTTATTGTAGGATTTTATTTGATGGCATTGCTTTACCTCGTTGCTTCGAACGCCTAAGACCACGACGAATTCTAGTCACAGCAGCGTGCAAACATGTGAGGAGAGCTCAACTTTTAGAGTTGTGGGGTATTCCAAGTAACTACTGCAAGCCATGGCCACTGGCACAGCGCATATAGTAGGAATGCAGTTTGCGTTCATTTTTTATTTTGTAATATTTTCCAGACAACCACTGCGCACGGTTGTCAACACGTGAAAACCACAACACAACAGGCACAAAGCCTTGCCAGAAATTTCCAAAACTTAGTTTCGTTCGCGCAGAGCCTTTAGCCATGCTGCGAAGCAGTTAAAATGAAAAATAAACAACGCGTTGGTTGCTTCCAAATAATCCTGCTGTTTGTTGTGTTGTGTTGTGTCACTGTCAACATCGTCATGTACTGACGACGACTACTTGCAACAGCAGCGTCCCTGGAAAAGGTGCAAAATGTTTGTGCCATGATTTGCAACTGAAATGCAGCTCATTGTGGCAAATGGTTGCTGTTTCCAAGATGAGGAGGATGAGGAGAACGAGGAGCAGCAACTACAATTATAGAGTACAACATTTCAAAAATTGTTTGTTTTCCATCAGCGAAGATTAGAAACACTTTTAGTTCTTTTTTTTTGAGGGCAGTCTAAGACTACAATATTTCATCAAGTCGATTTCAATATTGCGTATTCGAGCTCAACAATAAATCTATTCAAATAAAGTACAATCATTTATCTTGAATTTCTATTATTCTTGCAACTAACCCAGCATCAGTAACGAAGGTTAGATGATATGAGACAATTTTAAGAAATTTCAAGATAATTAAAGGCGGTTACTGTTTAAAGTGATCCAGAGATCAACACACAGAAAAAATATTCGACGTAAATATAGCAACCGATATTAATTGCATTTATTATATTAATCAATCCAGCAAAGAACATCACTAATTTATTAAAAACATTTGCTATTCTTCGTTTTATAAGCAATTGTGTTTGCTAATATGAATATTTGCTGCATTGACGTACAAATATTCATACTAGCAAACGTAATTGCTGAATTAACGAAGAATACCAAATGTTTTCTTTAAATTAGCAAATTTCATTGCTAGATTGATTAGTGAATGCAATTAATGTCGGTTGCTATATTTACGTCGATTATTTTTTTTGAGCAGAGTTTATGAATCCTGAAAACAACTGTAAACTTGCAATTTTGAAATTTATTCCTTTCATTTGGGTACCATTGTCTATGACTAGGAAAGTGTACCAAATTTTGATTTTTTATCGGGCACCACAAGTCGTTTCGCATAAACTGAATATTTATTTGAGTTTAAAAAGTTTACTTTGAGCGGTATAAAAGAAAATGCCTCAGTAGATGTCAGTATTATATGAGGTATTAGAACAAAAGTTTCCGGTTTACAGATTACAATCGACCGATCGTCTCCATTTTCCTTATCACGCAGCGTAGGTAAATAAGTAATCTAAATAAAAAGTTTCATTGATTTAGCTCTTCTATTATTTCAGTAATGGTGATTTCAACCGAAAACTAAATCAAAAAGAATATTTGCGAATTGATTTTCTTTGATTTAAAAACATTAGTTTTGTTTACTTTACGAATTACCACTGAAAGAGGACTCAAAACGAATAAAGTTAGTTGTAGCAACAAACTTTATTAGTTTTTAACGAATTTTCTACAAATTGGTTGATCTAACTGGGATTTTCGATTAGGATTTGACAATATACACACCAAATTGTGCTAAAACTATTTTAAACTGGTTGTAGTACACACCATAATTATTTTAGTATTGGTTATAATAATAATAGTTTGGCACTACAGCTCTATAAGAACTTAGGCCGAGCTCTCTCACCATTTTGAGCTGTGCGTGTTATATTTGCACTCAAAGTGGTGGGACCTACAGTTTATTGCCGAATCCGAACGGCGGGTGAGAGCTTTTCATAGGCAATGTTTTACTCTCGTAGGTTTGCCATTTACTGATGAGAGGTAGCGCGGTATAGAAAAATGTTTCTATGAAAAGATGTTGTTAGCCCCAGTCCAGGCTTGAACCGTGGACCATTCGGCTCGCAGTCCAACGCACTAACCACTGAGCTACCGCGACTACATTTACGTGTTGGTTATAACAATAAATTTAGCAGTTAAGAGAACCGAATAACTTTGAGTTTCAGATTATTAGTTTAAGTATTAAGAAAACTAAAGAATTTATTAGAAAATAGCCCTCTTTATTATTAAAAATGCAATATTTTTCGATTAGCCATTCAATTTAGTATTTACAAAACCTTGTATTTGCACAGGTAAAATGCAAAGCAAAATATTATTGTTCCATTAGCTACCTTTGCACTCTATTCCCACTTGGGTGTAAAAAATTATCTAATTATGACAATGCATTTTGGCATTTGTAGCATATGACAGACGCAAACAATTCTTCATAATAAGAACTAAGAATTCGGATGATACTTTTTGATAGATAACAAATGATAGTTTAAGAACAACAAAATTAGTTTGTTCTTCTAACTTTTTTAAGGGTTCGAACAAAATTGTATTAAAAAGTGTGCATGCCAACATCATAGAAAAAAAATTCATCATCACATTGATGAATTTCGCTCTTCAAATCTTCGATTCATTGTATTGAAGAAGTATTCATAATGTTGATAACTACAAAACATCAATTTGATGAATGGTCGAAAAGGTATTCTTCAATATGATAAAATGTATGTGAAGACTATGTTTCATCATAACAATGAATAAAATCATCATATTGATGAATGCTGTACATCAAACTAAATTTCAATCAAAATGTTTATTTTTCGTTTAATTTTCGCGTTATTAATTCTTGTGTTATTTCTTAAATAATTATTGAACAAAAAAATTTTGTTTGAAAAATATATTTTATCGGGGATTTTTTTTGAAAAAAATTTTTTTGTTTGCGCAAAATATATATATATATATTTTGTAAAAAAAAAAAATTTTTTTTGTTTGAAAAATATATTTTTTTGAAAATAATTTTATCCGACAATTTTTTTTTTTTAATTTTTTTTTTTTTTTCACAAAATATATATATTTTTTAAAAATTAATTTTCAAAACCTTTTTTTTCTAAAAAATTAAGCAAGCAGTATTTATTGCTTTTTACTTTTTATTAATGTGTGATTGATAAAGTCGAAATCGAATTAAACACTGAAATTTCTTTACAGCTTTCTCAATAATTTAAACAAATATTCCAGTACTGGGTAGTTCGAAAAATTTACTATTTCTAAATACTGTTCAAATAAATGAAACAAAAAATTCTCAAATTTAGTTACAAACCAAAACACAAACTACACACTCCAGCAGTACCAGGACCAGAAGGACTTGTTGTTTGATGCTTGATCCATATTTGCCAATGCGGTTCTATTTATACTGCAACAATAGCCACAATAACTGGGTGCAAAAAGTACCACCGAAGGACTGTTGAGCGCATCCACCACCGCAGCTCCAATGGGTGCCAATTGGATAAAGTTTTTCTTACTTGGTTTGTAGACAAACATTTTTCACAAATTAAATGAAAACACCTGATGTGCAGAACAGTGCAGTGCATGTTGTTGCTGCTGCCTGTTCCGAGGAGTATTTGTCTAATGGTACGGGTAACTCGATGGTGGGTGGACACACAGAGTGATAGATAAATACGTTCGTGTGAGCCATTGAAATGCATTCGTGAGTGGTTTCTTTTTGTTATTTTTTTTTTTTTTTTGGTTTACTGCATTTTGAAAAATTGGCAGCAGCAGGTGGAAGTCGAGCAAAATAACTTTTAGAATTTTCTGTGTAAATCGCAACACGTAGTGAGCAGATTTTTTTTTGTTGTTTAGTTGTCTTTGAAATATTTTGGTTTATGTGCTAGGATTGTTCGAAGCGCCAAAAAATAGATCTCAATATAATTTGAAATTGTCGAATATTAATGCTTTTAGCACAATTTCGCTATTTGTTATTTTGATTTGCTAAAAGTTTTCAGAAATTTATGCAAAATGTACATAAAAAAAAGCAAAATGAAAAACAGAGTAATTATTTTTTTTTCTTGTACAAGAACCTCTTTACAAGAAAAATTAAATGAATACAAATTTTTAAGAATCCTTTATAGAGTGAAAAGAAAATCGTAGGCGTTTTGTTTTACGGACCAATTATGAAGTTTGTGTGGTTAAAAAAAAAATGGTAAAATATCTCAAAAACAAAATCTATTTTCAATATTCTACAAACTCTGTTTGAAGGTTCAGATAAATAAAAAAAAGATTTCAGTTCCCAAGGTTTTTACTGTTTTCCTCACATAGTAGCATGATTATGTTTGAAGGTCAGTCAGGCCAAAAAAAGTGGAGACTTCATGTTGGCGTAAATATGGAAGCAATCTCTTTTGCAAGCATTCCTTCACATATATTTCGCTATTAATTGTACCCGATGTCACGAATGAGTTGCTCCTTTTTCCACAACTGCAAATTGTCTGCCAAACAAGGAATTTCTTTGGGATTTTGGTCATTTTTTTTTATTTGAATTTTTCAGCGACATTTCCTCGAAAATCGGCTGTATAAAATTCCTGCCCAGGTATCTAAGAAAAGTCCGCTAAAACAGAAGTTTCGTCGTCCACTATGCAGCAATCGAATTTTTTAAAAAAATCTTGGTTCAGCTTTTTCGCTCGTTGTTTTGCGGTTTCATTCTTGACGGCATTTCTATGCGGAACTTTTTGGACCTTGTACGTCTTCAGCCCAGCTTCTTTCTTAGTCCTGCGCACGAAAGATTCTGAGCAATCCGCCTTTCTCGCCAATTTCCTTCCGGATATGCTTGGATCTTTCTTAAAATATTCACAACCTTCTTCGATTTTTAACGATCATGTGGGCCTTTTTTTTACCAGAACCTTTCTTCCGATCAATACTCAGGTCTTCCTTAAAGCGGTTGATAATGCGAGAAATGGCCCCTACCTCCTTGGCAAATTTTTTAAAAGACCAACTAGTTTGTTTTTGAAAAATTTTAATTATATTTTCTCGCACTTCCACTTCGTTTGCCATTTTCGCGTTAAATAAATTTTGTATTGACTATAACTGACACAAATTATTTTCTGCCATTTAATTCAGAGCTACTATGATCAAATTTTTTTAATTTGAATCTTGCAATAGCACATTATGAGAAGATATGTAACGGACAATTTTATTCGACGCAGTTCTTAATATAAATAACCCCTTTTTATCGGAAAGTTATTCTTCGATATGTTACAATTTTTATTTCGACTTCGATTCCGTAACATGCTAACACTGGCAGAAATTCATCCTCACAGAAAAAAAAAATTCTTCAATATGATGAAGTTATTCATAAATATTATTTACCAACTACCAGATTCATCATATTGATACCACCGTTCATAAAATGAGATATTAATGAATGCATTCATTATATATATGATCAAAAAATTCAATACAATGAATTGAATTGTCATATTGATGAATTTGTTCATAATATTAAAAAAATATATATATAATTTTTATAAAATAACTAGCTGGACCCGTGCACGACTCGTGCCAAGATTTTGTGAATGCAAAGATATGGAGCGATTTTATTAATCCCTAAAGCCCTAGATTTCTTCCCAGTAGAAATCTTCCATGTAAAATTCTTCGCCATGGAACGCTTTGCCGTAGAATTCTTCCCGTAGAACTCATCCCGGTAGAAATCTTCCCGTAGAACTCATTCCGGTAGAATTGTTTACGGTAGAATTCTTTCCCGTAGAATTCTTCCCCGTAGAGGTTTTCACAGTAGAAATTTTAGTGTGGTGAGTTTTAAAGTGGTGAGTTTCAGTGTAGTGAGTTTAGGTGAAGTGTATTTTGGTGTGGTGAGTTTTAGTGTGGTAAGTTTTAGTGTGGTGAGTTTTAGTGTGGTGAATTTTATTGTAGTGAGTTTCAGTGTGGTGAATTTTATTGTGGTGAGTTTTAGTGTGGTGAGTTTAAGTATGGTGAATTTTAGTGTGGTGAATTTTAGTGTGTGGAGTTTCATTGTGGTGAGTATATTTTTTTTCTATTTGAGTTTTTTGTTTCATCTTTTTAGCTTGTGTATGTGCTGAGTTATGTCGTTTTGAAAGCTTAGGTTGTATGGGAGGTACCACGCCCCTTTGTCCAATCCCGCCCATATATAGCCTATGACACCCTCCGGACTCCTTAGTATCCTGTGGCAAAATTTCAGTTAAATCGGTTCAGCGGTTTAGAAGTGATGCTGGAACAAACAGACAGACCGACAGACTGACAGACGGACCAAGAGTTTTATATATATAGATTGAAAAAAAAAAATTTTTTTTGTTGTAAAATGTTATTTAAAAAATAACAGTAACAAATTTTAAAAAAAAAATTATCCGAAAAAAAAATGTTTCGGACAAAAAAAATTGTTCCGAAAATAATAAATTCTGACAAAAAATAAATTCGGAACAAAAAAAAATTGTCCGAAAATATTAAAAAAAAAAATGTTTCAAAAAAAATTTTTTTTTTTTTTTAAATATATTAATTTTTGTTTTTTTGTTTATATTTATCGAATTTTATTTTTTGAAAAATTTTTCCAGAATTTTTTTTGGTTGAAAGTTTTTTTTGAGCAATTTTATCGAATTTTATTTTATAATGAAATTTTTAATGTCTAAATTGTACTAAATTGGTTGTCAGATGATAATCTATAAGTACATTTATGATTATAACATTGCATAACATCGATAGTTTCACTTAATATGTGGTTTAAACTTTGTTTAAACTCAGAATCAAGGTTTTTAGAGTATTTCAAACGATCAAACAAAAAAATTCGATCAACAACCAGTATTCATCATATTGATGATTTCATTCATTAAACTTAAATCGTATTTTTTAAATGTTTTTCATTTTCAATATCAAATTTCAAACTAAAATTTGTCTCTATTTACACATTTATGTATTTATAATTCAGATAAGATTAATGATATTTAAAAAAATATGGTTTGATGAACAAAATTCATCAATATGATGTACACTTGTTCATTAATAATTACAAATTAAATATTATATAACTTATAAGAATTATAAATACATAAATGTGTAAATAGGTACAAATTTTAATTTAAAATGTGATGTTATAAAAATATTGAAAATGAAAAATATTAAAAAATACGATTTTAATTCACTGGAATTCATCAATATGATGAATACTGGTAGTTGATAGAATTTTGTTTGTGTTCAAAATTTTTATAGGTATTTTAAGTTTTTTTTGTAGCATTCGTTCTTTTTTTTGTGTAGGTTCAGAAACCTTTTACAACTTTTGTCAAAACGTAGCGTCCTTCACACATAAAACACACCATATGTTTTTGTATATTTTTAATTAATACTCAAAACTTTTCCAGACCTATTATTTCGTTTGGCACCCTGATCTTTCAAAACATTGTCTGATATTTACTGCGTAAATGCCATAAAAAACAAACAAGAAAAAATAACTAAAATATTGTTGAATTGTTTGTAAGTATTTTAAAGAACAGCTTAGAAAAAAACAAAGAAATAAAAAATTATAAAATGGAAACAAAAATACACCCGAGAATCAAGCTGCAAAGAAGATTCAAAATTATAAAAATATTTAAAATACATATATGGCGTTGAATGAATTGCAAACAGAGTACTTGAAAAATTAAACTGGTTTTGACCGAAGAATATTATTGTGTACATAAATATAATAAAAACAAAAAAAAAATAAATAAAGTACTTAATTGAAATTTATTGAAATGAAATATTTTCTGTATTCAGGGAGCAATGAACAATATTTTAGTATTATTATTATTTTTGTTGTTCAAGTTGTTTGTTTAAATCACGTTTAAATAAAATTAATTCAAGTTTATTGTGTAAAAATAAAAAAAAATTAAGAAATGTATAGAAAAATAAAAGTTTTAATGGTGCTAATGACATCTTTCAAGTGACAGACGAGACAAATAAATTTAAAAATTGTCAAAAACAAACAATATATAAGCATTTCACAGACTGCAAATAATTTTATAGATGTGTCTGTCGGTCGTGTCTCAATTTACATGCGACGACAAATGGGTTTTCTTGAATTATAATTAAAAATATAAAAACAAATTCAATATCAAAAATATATCATTTGAGTATCCTCATTAGTTATAGTTTTAAGCATTTTCCATTTGTAAATTTAACTTTTTTTGATTTATTAAAGTAAGCAAAAACAGAAAAATAATTTCAAACTTTAAAAAATATTTGTAAAAAAACTCAAAAATATCATAAAACTAAGATCTTCAAACATTTTTGTAATTCGTTTATAATAATAATAGTTTGGCACTACAGTCCTATAAGAACTTCGGCCGAGCTCTCTCACCATTTTGAGCTGTGCGTGTTATATTTGTACTCAAAGTGGTGGGACCTACAGTTTATTGCCGAATCCGAACGGCGGGTGAGTGCTTTTCATAGGCAAGGTTTTACTCTCGTAGGTTTGCCATTTACTGCCGAGAGGTAGCGCGGTATAAAAAAATGTTTCTATGAAAAGATGTTGTTAGTCCCAGGCCAGGCTTGAACCGGGGACCTTTCGGTCGCAGTCCAACGCACTAACCACTGAGCTATCGTCACTATCATGCGAAAGGGGCGAATATGCAATTTTTGACATTTGCGTTTTTTACATTTTTGAATGTAGTTTTTCCTCAAGTATACCGTATACTGACAAAGCCAAAACGGCGAATTAGAAAAATTGAAAATCTTGTCATACCAAAAGGGGCGAATCTTTTCTTTTTCTCCATAACTTTTTATTGATATGAGATAAAATAGTGGTGTAAAGGCATTTATTGTTCTTTTTTAAAGCAAAAAATGTTAAGCAAATTACTTTTAATTAATGATGCTGAGCGATAGCAGCTTTAAAAACGAACAATAAATGCCTTTACACCACTATTTTATCTCGTATCAAAAAAAAAAAAGGTATTACGAAAAAGAAAAGATTCGCCCCTTTTGGCATGACAAGATTTTCAATTTTTCGAATTTTTGTTATTTGCAAAAAATATTTTAAAATAATGATGCAGAGCGATAGGTACTTTAAAAACAAACAATAAATGCCTTTACACCACTATTTTATCTCGTATCAATAAAAAGTTATGGCGAAAAAGAAAAAAATCGCCCTTTTGGCATGACAAGAATTTCAATTTTTCGAATTTTTGGTATTTGCAAAAAAAATATTTTTAAATAACGATGCAGAGCGATAGGTGCTTTAAAAACAAACAATAAATGCCTTTACACCACTATTTTAACTCGTATCAAAAAAAGTTATGGCGAAAAATCGAAAAGATTCGCCCTTTTAGCATGACAAGATTTTTAATGTTTCTAATTTCTTCGTTTTTTTGGTGCAAGATAAAATAGTAGTTAAAAGTATTAATAGTCTGTTTTTAAAGCACCTTTTGATTGGCATAATCATTTAAAAATATTTTGCCAAACTTTTTCCTGCAAATAACAAATTGCAAAATAATTTTTGGCAAAATATTTTTAAATAATGATGCCAATAGATAGGTGCTTTAAAAACAAACAATTAATGTCGTTACATTACTATTTTATCTTGTGCTAATAAAAAGTTATAGCATAAAAAAAAAAATATTTGCCTTTTGGTCCGGATATAGCCTTACAAAATCCATACCCAGCAAACCAAACGATAATTTTTCGATATCGAAACGATATCATTTATAGGCTCAAATTGTCGTTTTCGATAATTTATAATGATACGAAAACGATAGGGTTTTCGATAAAAACGAACCAGTCTAAAACGATATCGTTGTTTTTGTCGTTATATATATCGAGATGATATCATAAATGGATTTATTTTCGATAAACAAATTTTATTTGTTCAGAAAATTTTATGTTTTGACAAAAATTATAAAGAACACGCAATTAATTTAATAAATTTATCATTATTTAAATTTTAGATATTATCGTTTAGAAATTATCGTCAAATGGTTTGTAGGGTATTTATAATTCAGTAAGTTGTCGAACACCAAAGATATTTTATATACGTTATAATAATTCATAAATAAACCAAAATAACAGACAAAATTGAAAAAAAACTAAATTTCCCTAATTTTTAAAACACTTCAAACTTTAAAATTTGATTTCCCAACATTTTTAAAAATGCACATTCGCCCCTTTAGCATGACAGTGACGATATTGTTTCAGAAGTTTTTTCTATTAATATTACAAATATCCTCTTTTGGCTTGAGGTTGGAAGAACGAAAATGTTAGTTGTACTCACTAACTTCATTTGGTTAAATCCAATTATCTACAAATTGGTTCGCGAAACTGCGATATTCGGTTGGCGCTTGAAATATTAGCCTATACACACTCCGAATGGTTTTAAATCTGTACTAAATTGTTCGAAATTGGTTGTAGTTCAAACTACACCTCTTTTTTTTGACAATAATAACCGACTAAGCGGTTGAGCGAACCGAATAAGTTGGTTGGGCAAAGAGTTGGTTGGCGCAACAAATATCTATTCTGTGTGTAATTACTAAGGCCCAGTACTTCGGTGCAAGTTAAACTTTTCGACATTTTTAAAATGTCTATATTTCCTAAACGAAACGGGCGAATGTCTTGAAATTTTACAGACAGATGGAAAATAGGTTATTCGTTAATTAAACCTTTAAAATATTTGTGTCTAGTTTTAAAATACGTTTAATTTCAAAATGTTACTGAAAAACTGGATGTAATTGTCTTTATAGCTGTAAAATTCAACGACATTAAGTCTTTTTGACTTAGAACTATAGATATTTTTAAAATGTAGAAAAGTTTAAACTAAGGCAAATCAATTCATCAAAAATGATTCCACGGAATTTGAGATTTAAGTGTCCGAACATTTTAAAACAATCTGGCAATACTGCAAGAGCACATAAAAATCCACTTACTCATTGCTCTCTCGCTTTTGAACACTCAAGAGAATCAACGAAAAAAAAAAACATACTCGACGAATATCGTAATTTAAGCACGTATAGAGAGTTTTGTAGACTTTTGACGATTTAAACACTCAAAAACCAGTACACAGGATGAGATCATGCAAAAACAAGAAACAGTAAACAAAAATAAAAACAACAACAACAACTTATGAATGGGTGAGGGCGCGGGGCGAGGTGGTCCGTCGGTCGCAGTAGGCAATGCAACACATGGTAGTCATAAAGGGGGCACAAACACAACAAAATCCATCATGTCAGTGGAAAACTGGGCAAACCGCTTTACCGGCCGGCAAATATAGTTTTTGCTATGACGACGAGGGTATAAAAACTAGGCAAGTACTATACGAAAAATAAAATCGAAAAGCAAAAAAAAAAAACTAAAGCCATGCTTAAGACAACGAAGAAGAAGAAGCAAAAGCAGAAACTACATATTATGTAAGCGCTTTGCTTGACGACAGCTGTTTTGGCCGGGTACCTTATGCGTCAAACCAAAAAAAAACTAAAAACAAAAAACAACAAGTGTTGCCTTTTGGTCTCCAGTTACAAGAAACGAGTTATAGCAATAACTTAAAACAACAAAAACTTACTTAACAAATACAACAACAATAATATCATGGGAGTCAAGAAATTTGATTCAGTTCCCGAGTCAAAGGGAGCGCGCGCGATCACTATTGTTCGCCATCAAATTAGTGCGCATTGCGCAGTGTATAAAAAAAAGTAAAAAAAAAAAAAAATCGAGCTCTGTGAATGTTTGGTCGTCGTAGGTCCCACCACGCAAACAGCAATGACATTGAGCTTCCCGAACGAACGACTGAGTAACTGACTGACCGAAAGATAAACTTAATATAAAAAAACACAAAAAAATTAAAAATATTTCGTTGAATCACAAAAAAGTGCATACAGTGGTTCAGAATTATTCTCGGTCGTTCAAAATGAGTTTTACTTTCGTTTACTTTAACTTTCGTATAACCAGGGAAATTCTATATGGGAAATATTGCGATATTATTTTTGTGAAAAAAAAGATTTCCTAGAATTGGTCCCAATAGTAAATTATATTAAAATGCAGTTTATTTCAAGATGGCGTTTAACAGTCGATTTAATTGCACTGATCTAAATTGTCTCCAAAAATTGTTTAAAACGAGTTGGGAAAGTTAGGTCACATGGGTAAGTTCGGTCACATGGGACGGATTTTTATAGTCGGTCGGGCCCGACTATGGAATACCCTACACCTTTGGTGGGGATATTAACCCTCAGAATATTATTCATATATCAGAAATTTACGTCTTATATCCCCATAAATTAAAAAAATTATATAAAATATAAAAAAAATTTGAAAAATGTAATTGGGCGGACCACGCCTTTTTTAAAATTTTGAAAGGCTAATATTTCATAGATTTAATTTTAATAATTTACGGATCAAATTTCCACTATGAAAACCCGGGAAATAATGAAAAAAAAAGTAGGCGGATCACGCACATTTTTGGACCACATATTTTTAGATGAATTCTAACAATACGTATTAAATTTTATAACTATACCTTGAATACTTTTCGAGTTATTAGTTCCGAAAGAGTTATATAAAAGTTACTTGTATGGGAGGTGGGCGTGTCCGTTGACCGATTTGGCTCATTTTCAAACTCAGTTCCTACTTTTGGATAAAATATATTGAGACGAAATTTCATCGCATTCTGATCAGTATTTCTCAAGTTATTCTGTATTCGGACAGCAAGACAGCAAGACAGCAAGACGGACAGACAGACAGACGGACATGGCTAAACGGACTCGGGTAGTGATGCTGATCAAGAATATATATACTTTTCCATACCGGACACGCCTCCTAAGGGGCGTTACAATATATGCACAAAGTTAATATACCCTGTACCTCATAGGTGTAGGGTATAAAAATCAATATTTTTTTAGTTAAGGTTCAAATATCTTAAAAACATACCGGAATAATAGTATTTGTCGGTATATTGTAATTAATCTTGATAATTTAAAGAAAAATAGCGTTTCAACATTTTTGGAAAACTCGTTGTGTTTTTTAATTATAAAAAGTGGCTAAAAAAAGGTCGTGAATATTCGAGAGCTATTTTCTTAAAAACGTTACGAAATAGAAAAGAAAACAGAGTATGTAGTCAAAACCAGAAACAGCAAATTATATATAATTGATGTATGGAATATCTATCCATGGCAAACATTTTTTCTCGCTTTGTTGAGTAGTGTTATATGACGAAGAGTCAGTTTTTCACTGGTAGTTTAAAACTGGTAGTTAACTGGTAGTTGAAACTTAGTTTAAACTAGGTTTATTTAAACGTCTCATGTAGTTAAACTATTGGAGCAGTTTTAGAGTGATAGTTTAGGATTCATTCAGTGCAGTGTTTTTTTTTTATTATGACAATACCGACTAATATCAACGAATTATCGACAATTTTTCTCATTTGGAAAAGCTGATATATAATTTTTGAGAATGACGAAATTTACAATATATTACAAAGCGAACTTAGAAAAATATAATGCACGAAATAATAAATATTAGTGAGAAATAGAGCAACATTTAAACAAAGTTTAATTCACCGACATCGGATGGGTAAACCATGTTTAAACTACGTTTAAGTTCACTGAAAAACCAAGTTTAAATCACAATTGAAGCTGAATTACCACTCAAAACTCGCCACTGATAAACTGGACTAGATAATCAGGTAATGACTACCCTAATAGGGTTAATTTCTACCATGATCAGTTGTCAATCAATTTCATTTCAGTATATGCTGGGCAAACAGAAACTGCTCGACCGAGGCCTAATCATGAAATGTACCCGAAAAACTAACTGCGTAACAGTAACTCAATTTTTTACCTCGTTTAGGCACGTTTATCTGTTTATTGAGATTTTAAGAATTTTTTATTAAATTCTGAAATATTGTAAATTGTGATAACTTTAATTTGATAATGCCAAATAGATAAGTTTAATATTGTAATCAAAATGCTTCTCATACCAAAAAAAAAAAAAGAAAAAGTACTCGCTTCAGAACATTTCTAACCACTGTGCATTCGTGATAAAAAGTTATTCTCTATTATATGCCTAACCATTGTTTTTCTTTCGGTTTCTTGCTATTCATAATTCAGCTTTTTTTGATGTGTAACCATCAAATATGTTTGTGCTAATTAATCATTATTAATTGAGGATACAATTGAGACCTTCATCGATGAGTTTAAACCAAGTTTAAATCACAATTGAAGCTGAATTACCACTGAAAAACTCGCCACTGATAAACTGGACTAGATAATCAGGTAATGACTACCCTAATATGGTTAATTTCTACCATGATCAGTTGTCAGTCAATCAATTTCATTTCAGTATATGCTGGGCAAACAGAAACTGCTCGACCGAGGCCTAATCATAAAATGTACCCGAAAAAGTAACTGCGTAACAGTTACTCAATTTTTTCACCTCGTTTAGGCATCATCAAAGCGCGTTTATCTGTTTATTGAGATTTTAAAATTTTTTTATTGAATTCTGAAATATTGTAAATTGTGATAACTCTAATTTGATAATACCAAATAGGTTGGTTTAATATTGTAATAAAAATGCTTCTCATACCAAAAAAAAAAAAAAAAAGAAAAAGTACTCGCTTCAGAACATTTCTAACCACTGTGCATTCGTGATAAAAAGTTATTCTCTATTTATATGCCTAACAATTGTTTTTCTTTCGGTTTCTCGTTATTCATAATTCAGCTTTTTTTGATGTGTAACCATCAAATATGTTTGTGCTAATTAATCATTATTAATTGAGGATACAATTGAGACCTTCATCGATGAGTTTAAACCAAGTTTAAATCACAATTGAAGCTGAATTACCACTGAAAAACTCGCCACTGATAAACTGGACTAGATAATCAGGTAATGACTACCCTAATAGGGTTAATTTCTACCATGATCAGTTGTCAATCAATTTCATTTCAGTATATGCTGGGCAAACAGAAACGGCTCGATCGAGGCCTAATCATGAAATGTACCCGAAAAACTAACTGCGTAACAGTAACTCAATTTTTGACCTCGTTTAAGCGCGTTTATCTCGTCAAAGCGCGTTTATCTGTTTATTGAGATTTTAAGAATTTTATTAAATTCTGAAATATTCTAAATTGTGATAACTCTAATTTGATAATGCCAAATAGATTAGTTTAATATTGTAATCAAAAAGTTTCTCATACAAAAAAAAAAAAAGAAAAAGTACTCGCTTCAGAACATTTCTAACCACTGTGCATTCGTGATAAAAAGTTATTCTCTATTTATATGCCTAACCATTGTTTTTCTTTCGGTTTCTCGCTATTCCGAATTCAGCTTTTGTTGATGTGTAACCATCAAATATGTTTGTGCTAATTAATCATTATTAATTGATGAAACAATTGAGACCTTCATCGATTATCTATTGAGAGTTTTTTTGTTTTGGGGGGTAACACTTTGGAACGATAATGAATAATCATTATGTTTTACAAAAGAAAACCCGTTGAGAATATTAAATAACTTTGTTATTGCAATTATCATATGTTCATTTAATAGATAAACTTTAACATCCTATTAATATAATAAATCTGTTTGTTCGTTTGTACGTTTGTACGTTTGTACGTTTGTACGTTTGTACGTTTGTACGTTTGTCCGTTTGTACGTTTGTACGTTTGTTCCGCTTCTCCGTCTAAACGGCTGATCCGATTTCCTTGAAATTTTTACCACAGATGCGGTATGGTCTGGAAGGAATGATAGACTATATATGGGCGGAATTGGACAAAGAGGCGTGGCACCTCCCATACAACCTAAACTTTCAATACGATATAACTCGGCACTTTCACCAGCTACGAACATGAAACAAAAAACTCAAATACACAAAAAAATTTAAAAACAAAAAAACAAAAGCACAAAACAAAACAAAATCAAAAATACAAAAGCAAAAGCAATCACGTTTGTTCCGCTTCTCCGTCTAAACGGCTGATCCGATTTTCTTGAAATTTTTACCACAGATGCGGTATGGTCTGGAAGGAATGATAGGCTATATATGGGCGGGATTGGACAAAGAGGCGTGGCACCTCCCATACAACCTAAACTTTCAATACGATATAACTCGGCACTTTCACCAGCTACGAACATGAAACAAAAAACTCAAATACACAAAAAAAATTAAAAACAAAAAACCAAAAGCACAAAACAAAACAAAAGCAAAAATACAAAAACAAAAGCAATCACGTTTGTTCCGCATCTCCGTCTAAACGGCTGATCCGATTGTCTTGAAATTTTTACCACAGATGTGGTATGGTCTGGAAGGAATGATAGGCTATATATGGGCGGGATTGGGCAAAGAGGCGTGGCACCTCCCATGCAACCTAAACACGATATAACTCGGCACTTTCACCAGCAACGAACATGAAACAAAAAACTCAAATACAAAAAAAAAATAAAAACAAAAAAGCAAAAGCACAACACAAAACAAAAGTAAAAATACAAAAACAAAACCAATCACATAAAACCACAATCCAAACTAAATGAAAAACAAAAAAAGGAAAGAAAAAGAAAAACAAACTCACCACACTAAAACTAACCAAACTAAAACTCATTACACTAAAATTCACCCTTAAATTAACCACACTTAAACCCACCACACTATAATTCACCACACTAAAACTCACCACACTAAAATTCACCACACTAAAACTCACCACACTAAAACTCACCACTTAAAAACTCACCACACTAAAACTCACCACACTAAAACTCACCACACAAAAACTCACCACACTAAAACTCACCACACTAAAACTCACCACACTAAAACTCACCACACTTGAACTCACCACACTAAAACCCACCACACTAAAACCCACCACACTAAAATTTCACCACACTAAAACTCACCACACAAAAATTCACCAAACTAAAACTCACCACACTAAAATTTCTCCACATTAAAACTCATCACACTAAAACTCACCACACTAAAACTCACTATACCCAAAAGTCGCCACACTTAAACTCACCGCACTAAAATTCACAACACTAAAACTCACCACATTTAAACTCACCATACCAAAACTCACCACACTAAAACTTACCACACTAAAACTCACCACACTTAAACTCACCACACTAAAACTCACCACACAAAAATTCAACACACTAAAATTGAACACACTAAAACTCACCACACTAAAATTTCACCACACTAAAACTCACCACACTAAAACTCACTACACTAAAATTTCACCACATTAAAATTCACCACTTTTAAACTCACCACATTAAAACTCACTACACTAAAATTTCGATACACTAAAACTTACCACACTAAAACTCACCGCACTAAAATTCACCACACTAAAACCCACCGCACTATAATTAACCACACTAAAACTCACCACCCTAAAATTCACTACACTAAAACTCACCACAATAAAATTCACCAAACTAAAACTCACCACACTAAAATTTCTCCACATTAAAACTCATCACACTAAAACTCACCACACTAAAACTCACTATACCCAAAAGTCGCCACACTTAAACTCACCGCACTAAAATTCACAACACTAAAACTCACCACATTTAAACTCACCATACCAAAACTCACCACACTAAAACTTACCACACTAAAACTCACCACACTTAAACTCACCACACTAAAACTCACCACACAAAAATTCAACACACTAAAATTGAACACACTAAAACTCACCACACTAAAATTTCACCACACTAAAACTCACCACACTAAAACTCACTACACTAAAATTTCACCACATTAAAATTCACCACTTTTAAACTCACCACATTAAAACTCACTACACTAAAATTTCGATACACTAAAACTTACCACACTAAAACTCACCGCACTAAAATTCACCACACTAAAACCCACCGCACTATAATTAACCACACTAAAACTCACCACCCTAAAATTCACTACACTAAAACTCACCACAATAAAATTCATCACATTAAAATTCATCACACTAAAACTCACCACAATAAAATTCACCACACTAAAACCCACCACACTATAATTGACCACACTAAAACTCACCACACTTAAAAACACCACACTTCAACTCACCACACTCAAATTCACCACACTAAAACTTACCACACTAAAACTCACCACACCAAAACTAACCACAATTAAACTCACCACTCCAAAATTCACCACATCTAAACTCACTACACCGAAACTTACTACATTAAAACCCACCACTCTAAAACTTCTACTGGGAAAAACTCTACGGGGAAGAATTCTACGGGAAAGAATTCTACCGGGAACAATTCTATCGGGATGAATTCTACGTTGAGAATTCTACGGGAAAGCGTTCTATGTGGATTTTACGGGAAGATTTCTACTGAGAATAATTCTGCGGAGAAGCGCAGTCTGAGAAAAAATTGTCTTTGAGAAAAGTTGTTTTGGCGGAGAATTATTTGGTTACCACATTTATAAAACGAATAAAAAAATTTCAACAGCTAAGCACGGGCCCCTCATATCAATAATAAAAAAATGTTTTTTATATTAATAAAATTGCTCCATATCTTTGAATTCAGAAAATCTTGGCACGAGTCGTGCACGGGTCCAGCTAGTAAACAATATATCAGAGTTGGAGACAATTCATAATTTATATGACTTATTGTATTACAGCAAAAAAGTTGAATAGTTTATTTTAACAATAGAGCTATAAAGTTTTGTAATAGTTCTTAGTATTGCACGTATTTAATAGAATGAGTGAGTTGTTATAATGATAAAATATACGAAACTTTCAAAATTTAAATTACTTTAAATACCTGTAGCTATGTGCTACACGAACTTAACGTAGTTTTTCACTTATTACATTTACTACATTACGTCCAAATTATGTAAGTGGTAAATTAGTTTAAATTAATGGTCGTAATTAAATTTCGGAAGCCGTCTTTCGTATGTCATGAGGCAGCAGCAGCAGCAAGCACGTAATTCGGAACCATCTTCCCAAACAGTAGGACTGAATGCCTAACTGGGCGCTGTAGAGGCGACACGTTTAAATCTCTGCGGAGTTAAAAATGTTCTCTAATTATGAATTAAAATCTGTCAAACGTGCTGCTGACAGAACTTAATACGAAAATTTGCATTGCCGACGTACGTGCATTGAAAATATTAGTATTAAAAGAGAAATTAATAATAAAAAAATAGGAAATTCTATAAAGTATGCAAAACTTTAAAGTTTAATAAAACTGCATTCGCATAAATTGTGGTTCTCACAATCATACCACAGTAAATATAATTATAATAAAATTATCTTTTTTTTATTTTTTTTATTTTAAAAAAACAATATTTAAATTCCTTGTAATTTCTCTTAAAACACATGCACCAAAACCTGTACAAATCAACAGAATGGGCGTACGTTCAAAAATGTGCATTGGAGACACCTCTAAGCGACGTTGCGCCCTGTCCGAATGCTGATGCCATTGCAACCAACTACTGCTGATCCTGCAATTCTGAATCCTTTAGGCACCGACTAAGGCAAAAATCTAAACGTAACGCAAAAGACAATGAATACCAAACAAACACAAAACAACGCAAACAGTTACAGTGGACGACTGTTGTACTTGTTCTAACGATATCCTTGGAAAGGACCTGAGGGCTGTGTTGCAAGCAAGCAACAGGAGGTTGGTTGGCGCATACTCAGGATGGATGACGGGATTGTTAACTGTTGCATTTTTCATGAGCTCGCATTGGACAGGTGATTTATTGGTGTGTAAGTCAACTTGATTGCTGGGCTTACGAATGAATCAGACTGAGAAGTGAAATAAAAAGGTAAAGGAAGAATACGAAAATAACGAAATCGAGTATTCCGAAGTGTTGAAGCTAAAGCTGCTTAGTAAATTTAGTATTTGTAGTATTTGTGTTAGATTAAAAATTGAGGGTTTAGCATATAAGCAATAGGCCTCTCAAGATGGATTCGCAAAATTTTAACAGAATTTCAAATTTTTTATGCAGAAAAACAATTGTTTGAATTAATGATCACATAAAACAGTTTTAATAATTTAAAAACAAAATGCAAATGGTAAAAAAATTAGAGTTTACCACAGACAAAATAAAAGGCACGTAAGAGAAGGATAACAGACAGGCAGCGCAGCAGCTATTAAGCAGGAAATCAGCGGATTTTCGATAGGTTTCCGGCAGACATAGATGGATTTTGTAGCAAAACCGGACTGTTGTCTGCCGTAGAAAAAAACAGCAGACGACAGCGTTTCGGCAGTTAAAAGGAAGGTGAAGCAACGACAGACATATGGAATGTACAAACATTTTGTCGGCAGCTTAAAATGTCGTCTATTGACTGATATTGCCATTAATTTTTCAGCCAGGAATGCTTTCTTAAAAGTTGAATTTAAAACAAATTTTTTCTTTTATTTCATATTAATCCCCGACATAATTTTTGACAGGGTCGAGGTTTTGAAACAATTTTTCGACATATTTCAAACAGACAAAGGAGGAGTTTGTTCAAAAACTTTCTATTTTCAGCCCGATCTCCAAATATAGCGTAAATATGCTATTAAAATGCCATTAAATTTAACAATCTGCTATACACTTCTCAAGATATTCCATTTAGCTTTGCGTTTGCCGGAAATATGCCCGAAATATTCCAGAAATTAACCCCAGGCAAAATTTTTGGCTGGGTCGAGCCAGTTTAGAAACATTTTTCGACATATCCCAAACAGACAAAAGCGGAGTTTGTATTACAATCTGTCTGTTTTGTGCCCGTGAATCTGCCAATAAAATTCATCAAAATTTAACAACCTTCTATACATTTCCCAAGATATTCCATGGATCTGTGTGCCGGAAATATGCCCGAAATATTCCTGAAAAATGCCTGAAATTTTGTCTCGGGAGTCCCAGATAGAATTTTGGACAGGGTCGAGGCTGTTTAGAAACATTTTTCCTACTTATTTCAAACAGACAAAGGCGGAGTTTGAATCACAAGCTGTCTGTTTTCTGCCAGTTCCCTAAATATGCCGTAAATCTGCCATTAAAATTCCACACAATTTTACAACCTTACCAAAATATTCTATTTTTCTGTGTGTTTTCCGGAAATATGCCCAAAATATTCCTGAAAAATGCCAGAAATTTTGTCTCGGGACAATTTTTGTTAGTGTGTTGAATCAGTTTAGAAACATTTTTTCGACATATTTCAAGCAGACAAAAGCGTAGTTTGTACATAAGCTGTCTGTTTTCTGCCGGTTCTCAAAATATGCCGTGAAGCTGCCAATAAAATTCCACAAAATTTGACAACCTCCCGAGACAAAATGTATGATATTTATAAATTTTGTCGAATTTTAATGGCACATTCACGGTATATTAGAGGAACGGACAGAAAATAGGCAGCTGTTTCTACAAACTACTCCTTTGTCTGTTTAAAATATGTCGAAAATATGATTCTAAACTGCCACGACCCTGCCAAAATTTTTGTCTGGGGCTCCCGAGACAAAATTTATGGCATTTTTCAGGAATTTTTCCGACAAACACACAGATAAATGGAATATTTTGGGAAGTGTATAGTAGGACGTCAAATTTTGTGGAATTTTATTGGCAGAAACACGGCATATTTTGGGAACGGGCAGAACATGTCGGTCAACATTTTTAAAACGTATATAGTTCCTACTCAAAAAGGTGGAATGTCTTTAAATTTTACAGACATAAAGACAATCACTAATTAAAATTAGTGATATATAGACGAACTTAAAATAAATTTAAATTGAAAATATAACTGACAAACTGGCTTTTAAAGTACTTTTCTCAAAACCATTTTACATTTAAATAGAATGAGCATTTTCTTCATTTTCAAATTGCCAAAATCGTATGTGATTCGAATCACACGCACACACAACACGTTCCATCCAAGAATTCGAGGTTGAAAAATACTTTAAAATCAACCAACCTTAAGCTAACCTTTTACACACCTTTTAACCTCATGCAGGCGGCAGATGTTGCTGCTATTGCTGCCAGGACGAGGACGAGGATGAGACACAAATGCATAGCACTAGAATGGATGCCGACGAAGAAGTTTACTGCGGTTGCTGCCACACTGTTGTACGCACGAGAAGACACCTAATCCAGTTTATTAAAAGCTGTGTGCAGGAAGGATCAAAAGCATATCAACAACAGGTTGCACGTAATTTTTTCACCAACAAATGCAGAATGTTTTTCTGTTTTTGTTTTTATTATTTTTCGTTTTAATTTTATAAACATTTCATTCGATTTTTATGCAAGAAGTAAAAAAGAAATAGATAGATGCTTGTGCTGCTGCCACAGGCATAAGAAATAATAAACTAGGAAGTTAGAGAAGTGAAAGCAAACAGAGTCGACTTCTAGGATACCAAAGAAATCCTTGAGCGCGCACGTGAATGCCTGGCTATGACATTGAAAGGTTTGCGTTGTTCCGCTGGGTGGTGGAAACGAATATTGCATATAGACTAAAGATAAAAATTAAAATTTATCGAAACGATAGACGTTGTACTTTAAGAAGTCTAGTTGAGTTGACAGGTAAGAGAGCAATATTTACTAAATTAGATTTATTCCATTTTAAATTAGGTTCTTTTTCATTTAAAATTCATAAATTTCCAGAAGAAATTAAGATAATTCAATTTAAATTGAAAAAATTATAATAAATATTCGTTATTTAAAAATGTTCATATAAAAATTTGATTTTCTATTTGTGATTGTGAAGACCGAAAAATTAATGGAAATCATGGAAAAAATGTAAAAAATTTATCAATAAAAAACATATGTAAAAAAAGTTATGGATTGATATGATTAACATTTTTTTTATTATTAATTTTTTTTTTTTTTTTGAAAATGGGTTTTATTTTGGAAAAAAATGATAATGATGAAGTGGCCACTGTCCAGTCATGGATGACATTGTATAAACTGAACCTAGTAGGTCGGATAGGTAATGGCTTTCTAAAGATATACCAAAGGTATGGATCAATATTATTAACAATTTTATTAGGGGAGCCTGGAGTAAAGTGGGAATGAGGTAATGTGGGAAATTGCAATTTTTGCACATGTTTTACACTTAGAAAAAAAAAAACCGAAATGTCATGTGACATCAACTTTTTCATTGATTTGAGTGAAAAAAAAAATGTTTTTGAGTGTTTTTTTTAGAGTGCTGTTGTTTGCTATCAAAAAATGTGAATTGTTCTCGTTTTTAATAAGAAAAGTGTATTTAAAATGATCGAATGTAGTATATCTTTTGATACACAAACGGGTTTTGCAAATAATTTAACATTTCTTAAATTGTACTAATTTTTGATCAAATCGCGATATTGGGGTAAAGTGGGAAAGACATTATCGGGTAAAGTGGGAAAGACATTATGGGGTAAAGTGGGAAACATAATTTATGCAATGTTTGTTGTACTTTTAGTAAAATATTGTGTTTTATGAATTATTTAATTGATTAAACCAAGAACAAACTTTCATCTTGGACAGAAATCAATGAAGGGACAAATTTTAAGATCTGAATAGCAAAAAAGCCAAGAAGCGAACCTTTAACAAGAACAAAAAGTATACAGCAGTAATGAATCTTACTTTTTCAGAAGAAAAATAAAGAAGAAACTAAAATTTCGAAGAATTTAAGTTTTAACAATTCAATTCACTAACATATCTGGAAATGGTTTCCCACTCACAATATTCTCAGTGGGAATGGAGATAACAACTGAGATGTTTATGAATTTAAATTGTTTGTCTTCTTTTGTTTTGTTCTTACAATATCATTCTTTTTCATGTTTTTATACCTAATATATTATACATTATAATGAAAATATCAAAACTTGAAAAAAAGAATAAAATACCATTTTAAAGGTTCCCACTTTACCCCAGTATTTTTGAACAAGTCCCAAATTGAGCTATATTTAAATTCATTCAAAAATATAGTAAAAGACATATAAAGGGTTACGTTAATAAAAATAGTTAGATCATGACCCAGTCTATTGAATAGACCCTTCAAATGTCCTTTTTTGCAGGAAAAATCGAAACTGTGTCCCACTTTACACCAAGCATCCCTATTTATATACATTTTGTTTTTTTTGGTAAATGGAGTCATATTTGGAATGGTCCATTTGAATTGTAATTTACAACATTTAAAATTTTATTTGGGATTTCCCCAACTAAATACAAAGAAAACGAGTTGGGAAAGTTAGGTCACATGGGTAAGTTCGGTCACATGGGGCGGATTTTTATAGTCGGTCGGGCCCGACTATGGAATACCCTACACCTTTGGTGGTGATATTAATGAGGAATATTTAATTGTATACCTTAATTTTAAATTTTTAATTATGCTGAACCTCCCCACCCTCAGGATATTATTCATATATCAGAAATTTACGTCTTATATCCCCATAAATTAAAAAATTTATATAAAGTATAAAAAACTAAAAAAAAAAATTGAAAAATATAATTGGGCGGACCACGCCTATATTTAAAATTTTGAAAGGCTAATATTTCATAGATTTGATTTTAATAATTTACGGATCAAATTTCCACTATGAAAACCCGGGAAATAGTGAAAAAAAAAGTGGGCGGATCACGCCCATTTTTGGACCACATATTTTTAGGTAAATTCTAACAATACCTTTTAAATTTTATAACTATACCTTGAATACTTTTCGAAATATTAGTTTCGAAAGAATTATATAAAAGTGACTTGTATGGGAGGTGGGCGTGTCCGTTGACCGATTTTGCTCATTTTCAAACTTAGTTCCTACTTTTGGCTAAAATATATTGATTCGAAATTTCATCGCATTCTGATCAGTATTTCTCAAGTTATTCTGTATTCGGACAGCAAGACAGCAAGACAGCAAGACGGACAGACAGACAGACAGACAGACAGACAGACAGACAGACAGACAGACAGACAGACAGACAGACGGACGGACATGGCTAAACGGACTCGGGTAGTGATGCTGATCAAGAATATAAATACTTTTCCATACCGGACACGCATCCTAAGGGGCGTTACAATATATGCACAAAGTTAATATACCCTGTACCTAATAGGTGTAGGGTATAATTAAAATCGAAAATCGCAATACGGATGAGAATGTTCTCGAAATGTTCTCAATTTCAAATGAAAAATCTCAATTTTCTCCACAACTTATAAATCATATAATATTATTCGATATTCTCAGCGTTATACGTTCCAGAATCAATTAATTAAAAAAAAAACATAAACTCATATGTGTATACAGGGTGTTTGGGTTCATCGATGTCAACAACTCGGGAGGTGACTCTATGATTCAAATAAATAAGAAAATGTAAAATAAAAATATGTCATATTTTGCACAGGGGTGATCGATAACGAAATTTTGAGAAAATTTATATTTTTCTTTTTGTAAATTTCAACTTTACGTACATTTTAAAAAAGGAAGAAATCATGCGATTCGAGAATGTGACATACCATTGGAAAGATAATTCAATTGTCTAAAATTCGTGTGAAAAATTGATATTCATTTATGAGCAGATTTAATTTTCTTTACTTGAATAGACTATGTAAGTAATATGCATTTACTAAACAACCTGTATCTTAAACTGGGTGCAAAATAGGACATATTTCTATTTTACATTTTCTTATTTTTTTTAATCATAGAATCACCTCACGAGTTATTGACATCGATGAACCAAACACCCTGTATAACGCGCATATGGAAATCATCAGCCAATAAAAATAAAAACCTTTCGTTATGGCATGCATTTTTAAACGAATTCCATTAGATGTTCTTTAATACATATTACGTAGTGTTCCATTTTGGAGACAATTCCCCCCTACAGAAAACCGAAATTCAAACCCCCCCCCATGTATTTCTCTGCGACAACGGCAATTATTTAGTTCAAAAATTTCAGATACACATTCCTGATGAAACATAAATTTTAAAATATTCTTGTAAAATGGAATTCCATCGTATCTACCATTCAATTTAAAGACTATTTAAAAAACAAATCTATAAATAATATTCTAATAATATTAATAAATACTTTTAGTTCAAAGAACATATAATCGTTCGAGTCGAATATTAGAATATCAGAAATTTTAAATATTTGAATAATTAAAATTCATTATACAAGATCAAGATCACATATAAGAAATTTTTACACGTTCGCAAACGAGCCAATTCACGTCAAATCCGCTCGTGCGTAACATTTAAATTTAGTGAAAAACACTTTCTAAGGGTTTTTCCATACAACCATATCAAACTATTAAATTTATATTAATTATGAACAGAGACAAGCAGACAGACACCAGATGAGCGTCATATATATCGTGTAGCCATTAATTTAAACGTGTCTATTTTACGCTAGCTCCATCACCATGAAGCCAGCCTCCGTCACATATTTAATGCATAGATGAGATGGTGCTGTGTGATGATCGACAGCAAGCAGCAGCAGCAACATCAACAACAAGACACGACTATCCGATCCTCATCACATGTTGCGATCATAGCGCCGCCAAGCAGCAAACCACCAACACACAACATGTGGGGCAACATTTTTACTCAATTTGTGAAATGTTCCAAAAGGCGCAACAAGTAGTGTGAATAGTACTCATTAAATGCGTTTCCATTTCATGCCACACACCATAACGTTCCACGACGTTGCCCATTTGGGCGCTGATCTTCACGTTCTGTATCACGGCGGCAGCGGCAGCGGCGACGGCGGTAATTAGCCGTCAGTCAACTGTTGCCGGTCTTTAATTTGTGCGCTCTCTTCTTAACGCACAACAGCACACGGAAGAACTAAATTAATTCATAAATTCACAATCAAAGCATTTACTAAACTCAACTAAACTAACGATCACTGCCAGATCGGTGTTGTGATTTTTCAATTGTTTATTAAAAGCCAACTTCACACCTTAGATCAAAGCGAAAAATTCCCATTTAAATGGCTGTACAAAGTGGTTATTTATGCCGAGACAAAACAATTTACTAGGTATAAAATAGCTGAATTATTTTACTATGGACTAAAACAAATCGTTGGTATTTCGACTAAATCGATTTTGAAATTGGGTCCATAAAAAACTTCAAACGTCTAGTCAGAGTAACAGACGTACACCAAGAGAAAAAGTAATAAAATTAAATAAAAACGTAATAAATGTTTGTATTTAACTTAAATACTTTATATTTTAATTTAATTTAAATAACTTTTATTTAATTCTATTACGTAAGTAATAAATTTTGAAGTAAATACTTTCTTTTACCTACATTGAAAACTTTTTATTACGTATGTAATAAAATTTTAAATTAATAAAGAATATTTTAATTCATCAATTTAATTAATCAATAATTTAATTTATCAATTTAAATAAGTGCTACATACATATGTAATAGTATTTAATAAAAATATTTTTTGTGTAATTTTAATACTTACGTAAAAAAAGTAATAAAAAGTATTTATTACAAATTTTATTACTAAAGAATATAAATTAAGTTTAAATAAAAAGTATGCAATTTAAATAAAAAAAGTCTATGAGTGAAAAAGTAATACTCTGTTTTCTCTGGGTACGATTTGCGGTTGATATAATAACGACCGCACATACCAAAGTCGTGATTCGAATCCGAGTACCCCTTAGGATACAAGACCAGCGCGCATACCTCTTGACTGCTGATGCCAACTAATGGTACTAATCGGTAACAAGCTAATGGTTATTTGTGGTACATTTTTGCATTAAAATACAAACATTAAAATACAAATTTTTACTTTGTCATTGATTTTCTAAAAATTTCGTTACGGATCACCCCATTTTTTCTAATTTATAATGATAGAACAGTTCATTCCCAGTATTTTCTTACCAATCACATTGATTTTAACTCGGTAAGAAATGCTGCAGAAATGATTAAACAGTGGCGGGTCTTGAGATTCGGTGATTGAAATTTTAAAAAAATCGAAGTAATCGAGAAATAATTTAAAACATTTATTAAAATTATAATCATTATCATATTACTTCACAGAACATATTTTATGTTCATATTTCCAAAAATAGTTCCAAAGAATTAATTTTAAAAAAGGAAGAGATCAAGGGATTCGAAAATATGATATACCATTGAAAAGGTAATTTAATTGTCCAAAGCACGAGTTTAAAATTCATTTCTTAACAGATTATACTTTATAACCAATTTTGTTGACTAGGTTATGTCAGTATTATGCATTTCTTAAACCCTAGTAGAAATTTTGGCAGGGCAATACTCATGAACTGATCATGTCATTATTGTAGATAATCGGGATATGAAGAGAAATTTGCCCGATGCGCCATCGGGAAATGATCGGGTTTTCGTTGGGTAAGCCCTATTAGAGAAAATATGATCATTGCCTTTGCATGCCCTTATCATGCTTACCATAGCAGGGTTTACATCATCTAAACAGTCAATGTTCCCGATCATAGCTACATTTTTTGTTCCTCATAACGAAATTAGTATCAGGCAATGATCGAGATTAATGAGAGAAACCCTATTATGATCGGGCTCAGACAAGGCAATAGTCGGGTAAATATTAAAATGGGGAATTGCCCGATCAGTACATGATCTTGGCCTGAGGTCAATACATTATCAGGACACTGCGTTACAACGACATTATGGGCCTCAAATAATGACATGATCACTTCATGACCATGGCCCTACCAAAATTTCTACTAGGGTACATAATGTGCTTGTAACGCAGTGTCCTGATCATGTACTGACCTCAGATCATGATCATGTACTGATCGAGTAATTCCCCATTTCATTATTTACCCGGCCATTGTCATATATAGGGTTTTCGACATTAAATCCCGATCGTTGCCCGATTGAAATTTCCTTATGAGGTACAACTAATGTATTTCTGATCGGGACCATTGACACTTTAGGTAATATAAACCCAGCTATGGTGAGCGTGGTAAGTGCATGACAAGGCAATGATCATGCTGGCTCTAATAGGGTTTACGCGACGAAAATCATTTCCTGTATCTTAAACTGGGTGCAAAATTATACATTTTTTTATTTTATATTTTCTTTTTTTTTTTTTTGTCATAGAATGCCCGCTGAACTATTGACATCGACGAACCAAACATCCTGATCATGTAATTCCCATTATATGAACTATTTCATTGCATTTCACATTTTATTTTTTTTTTAATAATAAATTTTTATTTCATTTCTAACAAATGTTTTAAATTTATCATTAAAAATATAGATATAATTGTGACAAACAATTTCATATTACAAACATATGTTTTCTAGTATTATAACTTAAATTTAATGTGCTTCGATGATAATGTTTGTGAAATTGATTAGAATAATGAAATAAAAATGAAACAAAAATTAAAAATTTAAATACAATCTATGTGCGCTGAAAATATTTATAATTAAATATATATAACTAATTTCAATTATTTGTAATTAAAAATTTAGTTAAAAATATTTAATTTTTTTAGTGTATAATTTAAGTTTTCTTATTTTTTGTTTGTTTCTTTTTTTATTTCACAAGAAAAAAACTTTTATATTCTAGTCCAACAAAAATAAACTATAAAAAACAAGATATTAAGTTAAACTTTAATAAAAATTTGTTTATAAACAGAAATATTTCGTTTAATCACCTAATTTTTTTATATACTGAAATTTATGTTTCCCAGAATTAACAAATTATATAGAGGCTCAGTGCAGATCAATAGAGCTTCTTAGAATTTTATTATTCAATTCAATTCACAATAAAATGTGAAAAATCGTTGTATCTTTACATTGCAATAGTAAATTTATTTTAGTAATGCTCAGTGAAATTTAAAAATATATATAATATATATATGATTTTCTGAAGTATTTTTCAACTTTCATAGCAAATATCAAAATACTGAGTACAGAGTTTCATTGCCCTATTGTTTTCAAACATACCATTTATTGATATCTGATGTATGATAAGTTTTCAGTAGTATTTTAAAAATCGTTTATTTTAAGGACATTTTTAAATTTGTTCAAGACTATTCAAGCAAAATTTTATTTCGAGTTTGACACTCTGTATTATTTAAATTACAACTCTGTATACAAACTCAAAACATGTATTTTATAAACAACCTTAGTAAAAATTGAAATACGGCCATGATAGGGAACTATCGACTATCGATAGGGAACTATATATCGTCACTAACCCTAGTAGAAATTTTGGTAGAGCCATGGTCATGAAGTGATCATGTCATTATTTGAGATGATCGGGATATGTCGAGGCCCATAATGTCCTTGTAACACAGTGTCCTGATCATGTACTGACCTCAGGCCATGATCATGTACTGATCGGGCAATTCCCCATTTTATTATTTACCCGACAATTGCCTTGTCAGAGCTCGAGCATAATAGGGTTTCTCTCATTAATTCTCGATCATTGTCTGATGTCATTTCGTTATGAGGAACAAATAATGTGTAACATTGACTATTTAGATAATGCAAACCCTGGTATGGTAAGCATGATAAGGGCATGTTAAGGTAATGATCATATTTTCTCTAATAGGACTTACCCAACGAAAACCCGATCATTTCCCGATGGCGCATCGGGCAAATTTCTACTAGGGAAGATGCCAAAGGGACGAATATGTAATTTTTGATATTTGCGTTTTTTTTTTACATTTTCCTCAAGTATACTGTGCCAAAATGGTGTGTGATTTTCTTGGATATTTTCAGCCACAAAAGACAAAACCAACATTGAAAATCTTGGCATGCCAAAAG
The DNA here is from genome assembly GCA_951804985.1 of Dryomyza anilis. NCBI lineage: Eukaryota > Metazoa > Arthropoda > Insecta > Diptera > Dryomyzidae > Dryomyza > Dryomyza anilis. The sequence goes on along the minus strand of OX638132.1, from coordinate 88,253,444 downwards.
GGGCGAATCTTTTCGTTTTTTTGCCATAACTTTTTATTGGTACCATATAAAATAGTAGTGTAAAGGCATTAATTGTTTGTTTTTAAAGCACCTATCGATCCTCATAATTATTTTTGTATTTTTTTTACTAGCAAGAAAAATTTTTAGCAAATTATTTTTAAATAAGTATGCCAATCGATAGGTGCTTTGAAAACAAACATTTAATGCATTTTCACCTTTGTTTTATCTTGCACCAATATAGAGTTATAGCAATAAAACGAAAATATTCGCCCTTTGGCATGACAAGATTTTCAATTTTTCAAATTTTTTCGTTTTTTTGCTATAACTCTTTATTGGTACAAGATAAAATAGTAGTGTAAAGGCAAATGTTTAAAGCACTTCGAACTTTAAAATTTTATTTCCCAAACATTTTAAAAATGCTCGTTCGTCCCTTTGGCATGAAAGTGACGATATCATTAAATTAGTTCTTTGTCATAAACTGATCACATGACGAACATGATCGTTTCTAACATAATAGAGTAAAGTTCTACTACACCCAGAAAAAAATACTATATAAATAATAGTTTTTTTATTACTATTAAAAATAGTCAATAGGATAAATTTTTATTTTAATCGGAAAATACCATTAAATACTAGAAAATACCATGACATTGCCATTGAGTTTATAAGAAAATATTTATTTTTTGTATACTATTAAATCAATAATTGTCCTATTGACCAATTTGAATGGGATTTGAGGGAATTTTTTCTGGGTGTACGGTTCTCTTTTCATTCTTAAATCAGTATTGATATCAGTACTGTGGTTCAGTAAAATTGTGATTTGGTAATTTAATGATGATTTCTTCAGTACAAAATCAAGGTAATTCGAAGTTTCTAAACGAATTTTCTAAATTAATCAAGATTAAAGTCGAAATCCAGTTTGCAAAAAAAAAAATTCAAAAAAAAATTCAAAAACTTTTATTTCAAAAATATTTTTTTATTACATCGCGTTTTCAACACATAGAGAAATAGTCATTTTATTGATGTACTGTCCGAATCTTGGACCTACAATAATTCAGCACATTGTGCCTGCTCTTGCTTGAAATGATATATGCGGCATTTAGTGTAAAATTTACGACGACGTCTTTGCCGCCATGCATTGCGTCGAGCTACATTTTGTCAAGTTGCAATCTCAAGAACGTGTGGCAGACGACGACGACGACGACGTACTATGGACGGCATGGTACGTTTCTCATTTTCAAAACAACAACGCATCATTAAAACAATTATTTGTATACCAAAAATAATGTTAGAAGTACCAGTGTACCTACCAAGAAGATCTGGCAGCATCACCGAGAGGCGCACATATTTCTGAAGCAAAGGCAGCCGCCAGAAAGTGAATTAATTTTAAAATCACACACACACAAAATTTCCACATAATTTATTGTTTTTGCGGTAAATTAAAAATTTTAGCTACGACTCGTATTTAGAAAAAAATCCACAAAAAAAATATGATTGATGATAAAAGTTACAAAATAAAATATGAACAACTAGAAAGTATGGGGAAGTATTTAAAAAAGTATTATACAATTTTTATGGTAAGCAAGATAAATGTGAATTTCAAGAATTGCACCAAAATCAAATTAATAATAAATTGATGTTTTGCAAGAAAATCAAAGGTGTTTGTGAAAAGTAAAACTATGAAATAGCCCTCATATAATATATCATTGAAAATTTATTAAAAACAACCTTTAAAATTTAACAGGCCATATTAATTATTTATTTGTATACAATGTATCGGAATTGTTTTATTTCTTTTTTTGTTTTATATCATTTTTAAATATGCGTAGTTTTTCATAATAAAATAAGACACAATAAAATATTTATATTTAATCACTTGAATGTTATTTTATTTTTTATAATTTAAAATTCATTTAATTTTTGTAATATATTTAAAATAAACTTAATTATTTAAAATTTATATACTATAATACTTATTTCATTATAAAATATAAACCAAATTTCGGGAATTATTGCATTTTTGCTTTATGTGTTATTTTTATTTTGAGGTATGTTTCGATTTTTGGGTTTCGAGTGTTCTTTCATTGGGCTATGCGAATGGAGTATATTTCTTGTTTCAAACAAATTTATTTCATTGAAAAGTGTTATTTTAGTTTTTTTTATATTTATCTAAATTAGAAGAAAAAATACTAAATACTGACGGATTTTCACAATGTAATGCAATGTCCTTTATGAAATTGATGTAGACATATTTTCCAATGTCCTCGATTCATAATTGATGACCTTGTCGTCAATGATGTCATTTCCTGCTATATTTTCTGATGTCATATTTTCCAATGTGCTCGATTCATCATTGATGACCTTGTCGTCAATGATGTCATTTCCTGCTAGGCTCTGACTTTTAAAAAAAGTAGTTACAAAAATCGATACAAAGAAAGAATCGATACAAAGAAGAATCAAAAAGAAAGAATTTGACATTTTAATCGCCACGCATGATAGTACAAAAGGGCGTGTTATTTCTATACAACCCCAAGCATTATTTCATTATATTATCGTCTCTAAAAAGAAAACTTGATCAATTAATTATATTTATTTTTACATAATTTCAATATCAAATATTTTTGTAAAGTTAGCTAAGATTTGTCAGTTCGATATTTTTTGGATAGAACTTTTTTGAACAGAACTTTTCATATAATATTAGTGTGAAAACTGAACGTTTTTAGCATAATATGGTCATTTTCTGGGATTTCATACGGGACATTCGTACGTTAAAATCCTGAGTTTACTTGATTTTTTTCTGCTAGAAGTATTTAAATAGGATAAAACATCTGCAAAAGTAGATCAAAAGACAGACATTAAATAGTGATCGATCCGGACGAGACAAAAATGGAAGTGCCTGTCGAGTTTCATATGGAAAGTCCAAAAAAAAGTCAACGAATTTTGCATATAAATATTTTTTTTTAATTATTTTAAAAAATAGCTGAGATAAGGTGCTTTCTTTGTAAATTTACGCTTTATTTCCAAAATGTATACTTTTTTTTATAATAAATCACATAAAAATTCCGGTCGGGACATTGCGGATAGGTCAAATTGTTTTTTTCTTTTTCTAAAAATACTTTTTGTACAAAAATTATTTTTTTGAATTCTTCAGAAAAATAGCTTATATAATTTTTTTATTTTTGTATATGTACACTTTGTTCCTCAAATTTATAGTTATTTCGTATTAAATCACAAACTAATTCCGGACGTTCCGTATGAAAGTGTGCACTACGATTTTTTGATAAATTAATAATCATTATTGCGTCATAAAGATTTTTTAAAGTTTTAATTTAATATTTTTTTACACATTTGGTACTTAAAGTTCCGCACGTGACAGACTTCAATTAGATGTTGAAAATGTTCCTGAATTTTAAAATTCCTAGGAAATTCTGTTTTAATAGAACGACAGGGACAGCAAACGACGCCATATTTCTTGACGCTGTTTTGACATTTTTCTTCAGTAAGGTTTACCATTTCATGATGGTAAGATATACGAATTCGAATTTCGATAGAAAATTTTAATAATTTCGACTCGTTGTTGGCTCGTATGTCTTTCCATCATGAAATGGCAAACCTTACTGAAGAGAAATGTCAAAAGAGCAGCAAGAAATATGGCGTCGTTTGTTGTCCCTGTCGCTCTACTTTTGTAGCGTCCCTGTTGAAAAACCCTTGAAAAAATCTTTGGTAGCGCTCTTATTGAAAAACCACTGAAAAAAACAGTGGATTCAACTCGGTAAAAAATGTTATAAGTTTAATAAGATAAATGTATCTTTTTGGTTCCGTACACACAAAAAAATATCTTGTTTGACGCAAACAATTATGCAAACAAATACTTGAAGCGTTTGAGATATTATTTGCAACAACCAATTTAAATGATTTGTAGCAAACTTATTAATTGCAAACATCTGTAATATTTGTACCAAACTACATACATTTTCTTCTATTTTGCTGGAAACACTCTTGATTACAGAAAAGTGTTTCCCATACATATTTCTATTGCTTGCAAACAGAACCCACATTTCACATGCATACATTGAACATATTTTGTTATTACTCACTTAGCCATGGAGTGAAATTTATAATTAAAAAAAACCTTAAAAAATCGAATACAAATACTAAACGAATTTTCTAATTAACTGCTTCGAACTCTATGTTCTCCAATGAGTATTACACAAAATCTGTTAATTTGTCTGAGTCGAATGTGAGTTCTGGCGATAAATGTTGCACATGGCGTGAGGTTCGGCACAGCACTAAAAACGACATGATTGCTTTCGGAAATACTCGGGCAAATACTTTCTCTCGAACAAGTCTTTCGAGCAAACACTTTAAATAATTATTATTTAGGACAATTGACAAGTGTTTGTACTAAACACCAATTAAAATTTACCATTTAAGCCAAATAGATGCAGTAGTTAACATAAGTAATGAATGTGTTTAGGAGGAATAATTATTTGAATACTTACAAAGTGTTTAATGGAAACAATTAAAGTGTTTACGATAAATAAATTACTGTATGTTACAAATACTAATAATTTGAAGTGTTTGCAAGAAACAGTCATTATTTATGTCAAATTATATAAAAGTATAAGTATTTAGTGGAAAAAAATAAGTTCTCACTACAAACATTTGATTGTTTACGGCAAACAGTGTTTGCAATACATTTTTGTGTGTACGTGACAATAGAAAAGCCCTATACAAACATCAAAATTTGTACCTTATTTTAATGCTTATTTTAAGCTTTAGAAACAAGGTTGTCTGAAAAAACTATTTTGTATCTGTATGTGTTTCAAATTATTTAATTTGAGAATTTTGAATTTTACGGACGTGATTGACGTTTTTCTGGAAATGCTCATGCTCATATGTAATCAGTTTTAAAATTATATTTTCATATTTATAAATAATAATAATAGTTTGGCATTACAGTCCTATAAGAACTTAGGCCGAGCTCTCTCACCATTTTGAGCTGTGCGTGTTATATTTGTACTCAAAGTGGTGGGACCTACAGTTTATTGCCGAATCCGAACGGCGGGTGAGAGCTTTTCATAGGCAATGGTTTTACTCTCGTAGGTTTGCCATTTACTGACGAGAGGTAGCGCGGTATAGAAAAATGTTTCTATGGTGTTGTTAGCCCCAGTCCAGGCTTGAACCGTGGACCTTTCGGCTCGCAGTCCAACGCACTAACCACTGAGCTACCGCGGCTAGCTCAGTTTTATACTTTGTATAAATTATGTTGTACATAGATATACAACAAATATCTCATTTTTTAGTATACCACTAATATTTTCGCAAACAAAAAAAATACAAAATGAATGCATCTTGCAACATCATAAAATTAAAAAATCACAAAAAAAAAGTCAAATAAATAAAACACTGCATTTAATCATTCGTAATAGAACAGACAATTTAAATTTAATAGAAAATGAATTTATTTACCATAATCCTAAAATATTGCCAACTGGCAATGCCGTCTGTGCCGCCTCGCCTGATGCCTTCCTTTTACAACGACGACGACGACAATGTACGTAAATACAAGAATTTGGAAGGTGGCCAATATGGCTAATGAACCATGCGACCAGTAGGCGGCATAAGCAGGAAGAGAGCTACCTGTTGAGATGGATGTGCAATAAACACAATAAATAAAAGACAAAACGCCTTCCTCATCACGAGCATCATCATCCCCATCATTATCAGAAACATCATGCATCCCGCATTATGAAAAATCTTTTTAAATTATGAAATTTACGCATTTTACAATGGGCATCTTTTTTGCGTGAGCGCCGCACCGCCTCTCATTGTGCTATTGCCTGACAGTCGAGCGACAGTCGAAAGTTGGCTGGCCGACCATATTTTGTCATCTACTTACGCGGAAATTTAGCGAGGCGCGGCGCACTTAATAATTCTTGGTAATAATTTAAATTAGAAGAAGCGCGCACCCATTGCGCTCATAAACGAGCTGCTTATATTTAGCTGCTCATACGCGATACGATCGAAGCAAGCGAATCGAATCGGACAAGAGATCAGATGAGATGATGACGGAGGTAGAGAGAGGTTCTATGTGCGCTAATGAGAGATTAAATGTGCGCCACTTAACACTTTCTCAGTTTATTTCACAATGAGTGCACGTAACTAGTTGCTGCAACCATATAACGGCTCATTTCGATTCTGACAATGATAACACAATGCAGCCAATGTCTTTAAGTAATCTTCTTAATGGTTACTTAATTGTTTGCCATTAATGTCATCGCAACAATAGATTAATCAGTCGCTCAAGGATGCTGTATCTTAGCGGCCCATGTAGGTCGTCATAGACAGGATTATATTACGTACTATTATTGCATGCATGTTGGCCATTTTCTGTTATCCTTGCATGCTCATGCGAATGTGTTCAACATCTTTTTAACGTGTTTAATGATAGTTTAAGGACACGCAATGCTTTTAATAGTGCCTAGTAGTATCGTATCTGCGCAGCAAAGTCAAACAATAGTGTTGAAAAATTTTGGTAAAAAAAAAAGACGAGTACCCATTAGTTGGTTGTTTAAATATAAATTGGAAAAATCATTGTTCTTTTAAAAACATATGGACATTTCCAGAAAAACATCCAATACGAGCGAAAAATTCAAAATGATCAAATCTTTGAAATAACGTTGAATTTGGAATCTTAAATAAAGGGTTTTTCAACAGGGACGCTACAAAAGTTGAGCGACAGGGACAGCAAACGACGCCATATTTCTTGCCGCTCTTTTGACATTTCTCTTCAGTAAGGTTTGCCATTTCATGATGGAAAGATATACGAATTCGAATTTCGGTAGTAAATTTTGATAATTTGGACTCGTTGTTGGATCGTATATCTTTCCATCACGAAATGGCAAACCTTTCTGTGGAGAAATGTCAAAAGAGCGGCAAGAAATATGGCGTCGTTTACTGTCCCTGTCGCTCTACTTTTGTAGCGTCCCTGTTGAAAAACCATTGAAAAAAACTTTTGTAGCGCTCTTATTGAAAAACTCTTTATTTGAATCTAAATATCTGAAAATAAAATTCTATTCCATTAACGGTAACGTATAAAAAAATACACATAAATTTACGTTACTATACAACTTGTAAATATACCAATTGTTTATGTACTTTGAGTAACCAAATTAAATAATTTGAAACACATGCAGATACGAAATATTATTTTGCGTTTTTTCAGATAACCTTAATTAATATTTATAAGGCTTAAAAATAAGAATTGCAATTAAAAAAGAGATACATTTATTATGATATTAAACTAATAACATTTACTAAAGAGTTGCATTCTCTATTTCTAAATATGAATTTTTCAGCATTTTCAAAAATGTAAACAATGATTTCATAATAATTCAAGAACATTTTTAACAGCTAATTGAAATCTATCACATTCGGAACTTTGAGTACCAAAAGTGTACAAAATATAAAAAAAAAATTACAAAAAGTAAAAAAAAAAATTAAAAATTATTTCGTAATAATGATTATTAATCCTGCCAGATATAAAATTATTTTTTTCGCAAAAAATCGTATTGCAAATTTTCATATTCAGTGATTTATTACGAAATAACTATAAACTGTAGAAACAAAGTGTACATAAACGAAAATAAAGTAAATTATCTCAGCTAAATTTCTAAATAATTAAAAAAAAAAATTGTACCGTTGAATGTCCCATCCGGAATTTGTCTGTGATTTATTATGGAAAAAGTATACATTTTATCTGAGCAATTTTTTCTAATAATTAATAATTTTCACGCAAACTTTTTGAAATTTTCATTTGAACTTCAACATGCACTTTCGTTTCTGTCCCTTTTGGATCGACCACTATTTAATTTATAACTTTAAATCTAACGTATGGAGTTTCGTAATATTTTAGAGATGTTTAGCTCTGTTTAAATACTACGCGCATTAAGTAATTTAATTAATTTTCCTTTGATTTATTAAAGTTTTAGGCGTACGAATGTCCCGTTCGGAATCCCTGGACATGCACACATATTTATATAAAAAAAGGAGTTGATTTAAATAAAACCAGTTGGGAAGGTTAGATCACATGGGAAATTTTAAAGTAGGTGTTATTATGATAGTTAGGATTTTCAAAATTATAGTCGGTCTAAGCCGACTATAAATACCCTACACATATGTGTGGTAACCATTCAAAGTGGTCACCAGGGTATACGAATCCTGAAAATAACTACAAACTTTCCATTCCTGAAGAATTTTCTTTCATTTGATACCCATATTTACAAATGGGTAAGTGTACCGAATTTCGATTTTTTTTTTTGGGAACCACAAGTCGTTTCGTGGGAAAACATTATTGTCATGTATTTGAGCATAATCTCAGTATATATTTGACCAATAAAGTTTACCTAAGCACGTATACAGTAAAATTGATTTGCAGATGTTAATTTTATATGAGGTATTTGAACATAAGTGGTCAGTTCTCAGATCACAATAGACTGATCTTGTTCAGACAGCTTAGATATATAAGTAATCTAAATCTAAAGTTTCATTGCTCTAGCTCTTCAACTTTTTCTGTAATCGTGATTTCAACAGACAGAAGGACAGACGGACAGACGGACAGACATACAGACGGAAATCGCTAAATCGACTCAGGAGGTCATGCTGATCAAGAATATATATACTTTTCCATACCGGAGATGCTTTTTTCAGGGTGTTACAAACGGCGTACCAAACTGAATATACCCTTTCACTCTTAGTGTAGGGTATAAAAACTTGACTGCTGTTTGAAATATTAACAAATTCTTCTTTAAATTTATTTTCATTTTCTGTTTGTTTTTAAACATATTTATAATCAAATAAACTGTTAAGCAATATTTTATTTCAATAAAATTAAAAAGATAAAACGACATTTTTATACAATTCTCGATATTAAACTAAATACTCTGGAGAACACGAGAATGAAACATATATATTTTATTTCATGCCAGAAATCGTCAAATATTATTATGGTTTTTCGCATGAAAATATCTAGTCGAGAATGCGCTGCTGGTACGATATTCATTAACCTAATGAACAATTTTAAAATTTCTGAAAATTATGAAATTGATTCAGTTTTCATAGGTCATACCCTACAAACCATTTGACGATAATTTTTAAATTCGATATAATAATGATGAATTTTAGATATAAAACTCAAAGTATTTGAACATTTAATTGCGTGTTCTTCATACTTTTTGCACCCAGAAAAAAATACTATATAAATAATAGTTTTTTACTATTAAAAATATTTAATAGGATAAATTATTATTTTAATCGGAAAATACCATTAAATACTAGAAGATACCATGACATTGTCATTGAATTTATACACGCAGAAAAAAATACTATATAAATAATAGTTTTTTACTATTAAAAATATTAAATAGGATAAATTATTATTTTAATAGGAAAATACAATTAAATACTAGAAAATACCATGACATTGCCATTGAGTTTATATGAAAATTTTTATTTTTTGTATACTATTAAATCAATAATTGTCCTATTGACCAATTTTAATGGGATTTGAGGGAACTTTTTTCTGGGTATGTCAAAAAATAAAATTTTCTGAACAAATAAAATTTGTTTATCGAAAATATATCCATTTATGATATCATCTCGATATCTATAACGACAAAAACAACGATATCATTTTAGATACACACAGAAAAAATTCCCCCAAATCCCATTAAAATTGGTCAATAGGACAATTATTGATTTAATAGTGTACAAAAAATAAATCTTTTCATATAAACTCAATGGCAATGTCATGGTATTTTCTAGTATTTAATGGTATTTTCCGACTAAAATAATAATTTATCCTATTTAATATTTTTAATAGTAAAAAACTATTATTTATATAGTATTTTTTTCTGGGTTTAGGTTCGTTTTTATCGAAAAACCCTATCGTTTTCGCATCATTATGGATGATCGAAAACGACAATTTGAGGCTTTAAACGATATCGTTTCAATATCGTAAAATTAACGTTTCGTTTGCTGGGTAGAAACATTTTCTTTTTTTTATTTTTTATTTAATATCAAAACTACTTTCTTTGAAGCAACAATCGAATAACGAATATGTCTCGAATTCACTAATGTTCTTTAATTGCCTTGCGATAGAATTTCAATTAATCAGTCATTGTGTTTTTTTTTTTCCTACTAAATTGTTGTGTATTTGACTTTGGCATGAAATGCAAAATGTTGTTGTTTTTGTAGGGCTTAACAAATATTTGTTTATTATGGACATTAAAGATAACAATTAAGTAACATGTAGAAAATTAAAATTGATGAACTATTAGTAATAATTAAAACGAGTTGGGAAAGTTAGGTCACATGGGTAAGTTCGGTCACATGGGGCGGATTTTTATAGTCGGTCGGGCCCGACTATGGAATACCCTACACCTTTGGTGGAGATATTAATGAGGAATATTTAATTGTATATCTTAATTTTAAATTTTTAATTATGCTGAACCTCCCCACCCTCAGAATATTATTCATATATCCGAAATTTACGTCTTATATGACCATAAATTAAAAAATTTATAAAAAGTATAAAAAACTAAAAAAAAATTGAAAAATGTAATTGGGCGGACCACGCCTATATTTAAAAATATGAAAGGCTAATATTTCATAGATTTGATTTTAGTAATTTACGGATCAAATTTCCACTATGAAAACCCGGGAAATAATGAAAAAAAAAAGTGGGCGGATCACGCCCATTTTTGGACCACATATTTTTAGGTGAATTCCAACAATACGTTTTAAATTTTATAACTATACCTTGAATACTTTTCGAGTTATTAGTTTCGAAAGAGTTATATAAAAGTGACTTGTATGGGAGGTGGGCGTGTCCGTTGACCGATTTGGCTCATTTTCAAACTCAGTTCCTACTTTTGGCTAAAATATATTGAGACGAAATTTCATCGTATTCTGATCATTATTTCTCAAGTTATTCTGTATTCGGACAGCAAGACAGCAAGACAGCAAGACGGACAGACAGACAGACAGACAGACAGACAGACAGACGGACATGGCTAAACGGACTCGGGTAGTGATGCTGATCAAGAATATATATACTTTTCCATACCGGACACGCCTCCTAAGGGGCGTTACAATATATGCACAAAGTTAATATACCCTGTACCTCATAGGTGTAGGGTATAATGAGTTTATGCGAAATACTAAATCAAGAGGTGACAACAAGTGAAAAAATGCATTATTAAAATTGGTATTGTTTCAAAGAATAACCATGTTTATATAAATTTAGTTTAATTCAAAATATAAATTTAGAAAAATTTGATTATTATTTAAAAATTAAAATACCCTAAAATTAATACATCATTAAAATACAAAAAAAAATTTGACATACAAAACATGATAAACTATCAATTAAATACTACATTTATCAAAATATATGCTTGCTTTTGCTGCAACTTATATCACGGCAACCATAATTAAATTAAACATTTGTTTACATGGCACAAAATGTGTTCAGCATTATTCAAAAATGTCATCAGTAGCAGAAGTTGCAACAGTTGTTGTCTCTGCACTCAGCTAGCTTAGTTCAGACCAGACCAACCCAGCCCACATTTCCCGCGCATTTCCCAACCGAATGGCATAATTCAAATATTTGCATTTGTAAATAAAAACTTTTAGCAGAGTGTTTAATGAATAACATTACATTACGTTGTTCTGTAGGGCTCAACATGTTATTTACGGCATGATTTAAAAATAATATTTCTGTTAAATGAGAAATATTTATGCACACAACTAATAAAGTTGTTACTTATACAAATAAATTGTATACGTTTGAGATTATTATTAAAATCATCAAACAAATAGAAATATAAATACCTATAATAAATGGCAACAATAATCATGTTTACTGTAAAGGCAATAGTTATTTGTTTTAGTTAATAGTTGGTTGATACAAAATTGAATAGGATTTCAAAAATTATATATAGAGATTAGTGTATTTTTAAATCATTTATTTTCTTTTTGACAAACGAGTTGACACATTTGATTTATGTAGCAATTGACGAACTAAAAATTATAATTGCAACAAGCATATACAGAACTATTGTATTATTGATTATACAATTTGTTTGAAATACGTTTTTCATCAATATGAACAAAATTTTTATAAGTATTCAATTTTACCATTAAGTGAAGCAGTTTATATTAGAAAAAGGTAATTTTGGCCGGGTCTTAGTGTCTCGATTTCACTACACAGTAAAAAACGAGTTGGGAAAGTTAGGTCACATGGGTAAGTTCGGTCACATGAGGCGGATTTTTATAGTCGGTCGAGCCCGACTATGGAATACCCTACACCTTTGGTGCGGATATTAATGTGGGATCTTTAATTGCATACCTTAATTTTAAAGTTTTTAATAATGCTGAACCTCTCCACCCTCAGAATATTATTCATATATCAGAAATTTACGTCTTATATCCCCATAAATTAAAAAATGTATATAAAAGTATAAACAACAAAAAAAAATATTGATAAATATAATTGGGCGGACCACGCCTATATTTAAAATTTTGAAAGGCTAATATTTCATAGATTTGATTTTAATAATTTACGGATCAAATTTCCACTATGAAAACCCGGGAAATAATGAAAAAAGTGGGCGGATCACGCCCATTTTTGGACCACATATTTATAGGTGAATTCTAACAATACCTTTTAAATTTTATAACTATACCTTGAATCCTTTTCGAGTTATTCGTTCCGAAAGAGTTATATAAAAGTGACTTGTATGGGAGGTGGGCGTGTCCGTTGACTGATTTGGCTCATTTTCAAACTCAGTTCCTACTTTTCGCTAAAATATATTGAGACGAAATTTCATCGCATTCTGATCAGTATTTCTCAAGTTATTCTGTATTCGGACAGCAAGAGGGACAGACAGACAGACAGACGGACATGGCTAAACGGACTCGGGTAGTGATGCTGATCAAGAATATATATACATTTCCATACCGGACACGCCTCCTAAGGGGCGTTACAATATATGCACAAAGTTAATATACCCTGTACCTCATAGGTGTAGGGTATAATAAGCTACGTAAATATAGCAACAGATATTAATTGCATTCACAGATATTAATTCCAGCAATGAAATTCACTAATTTAATGAAAACATTTGCTATTCTCCGTTACATAAGCAATTTCATTCGTTAATATGAATATTTGTACGTCAATGCAACAAATAATTTAGTCGGCGTAATTTTAGCAAATATAATTGCTGAAATTACGCCGAATAATTAATTTGCTGCATTGACGTACAAATATTCATATTAGCAAAAGGTTTTTTTGATTTAACGAAGAATATCGAAATTTTCAGTAATTAGTGAATTTCATTGCTGGATTTGTTAATGAACGCAATTAATAACAGTTGCTATATTTCGTAGATTATTTTTACTGTATAGGTACCGCCGATCACGCTCATTTTCAATACCAGAAAACATAGGCGTTCAAGTAATCTAAATTCTGAGATTCATTGATTTAGCATTTCTTGATTTTCTGCAAGCCTGTTTTAAAGACTAACTGAAAGACGGACATTGCTATATAGATATTTCGCTAATCAATATTAATTATATATTTCTATAACGACTTTTCGGAAACTAATTAGAATTTGAAAACTTTAAAAATAAATGAATAGGTAGTATGTCAATAAAATGAGCCAGAATTTTTTTTAATCCTCAAATTCATTGGCATATTGTAAAATAATCGTGATTAAATTAAATAAGTTAATCTGTTATCGTATTTAATGAATATTATTTTTATTAAACTTATTTATATCTCTTTCATTAGCTTTTGAAATTTTTAACATATTTTCATTTAAATTTAAACACGAAAGAGTTCATTTCACATTTACTAATTGTAATTGGAAATTTTATTATTTTTTTCATTAAATACAAAAAAAGTTAGTAGTTAAAGAAACTTACGTTTTCTTTTTCCTCGAACTCAACACTTACCTGCAAATAAATGGAAATTTAAAAACAATTAAAGAAATGTGTTATATAATATAATAAATTGAAATTATATTTATAAAATGTGTCCTTTTAGAAATTCGATATATATTCAGAGTTTATATAAAAATTTATAATAAATTGTTAAAATCAAATAAAGGGTTTCGCCATATTTCTTGCCGCTCTTTTGACATTTCTCTTCAGTAAGGTTTGCCATTTCATGATGGAAAGATATACTAATTCGAATTTCGGTAGTCAATTTTAATAATTTCGATTCGTTGTTGGCTCGTATATCTTTCCATCATGAAATGGCAAACCTTACTGAAGAGAAATGTCAAAAGAGCGGCAAGAAATATGGCGTCGTTTGCTGTCCCTGTCGTTCTACTTTTGTAGCGTCCCTGTTGAAAAACCCTTGAAAAAAACTTTTGTAGCGCTCTTATTGAAAAACACTTTAATAGTAATACGTAAGAATAAAACTACAACAGGTATTCAATAGAATTACAAGACACATCTGTTTAATCATTTAGAACGCAAAGAAATTATAACAATCCTCGGTATTTGAGATGGTAAGTAAAGCCGTAAAGAATTTCATTTTAATACTCTTTGCTGCATTTGAGTCCCATAAGTCATTTTCTTAAGACAAATAATTCATAAGCCGTATCAGCAGGATTTGCACATGTCCTATTGTAAATGGAAACCAATAATAGAAATGCAAACATAGCGCCGCGATAAAAAAATTATAATCTTTTGCTGTTGTAATCCGGTGGGATATACATTGGCGAAATTGGAAAAGTATAAAACAAGGTATGTCGCAGAGACAAGAGACAAGACGTACATATTAATACATGAATTAAATGATATATATTATATAATAAATAATATTATTATTTTTTTTTGGTCCAATGATAAGTTGGTAATTGTTTCCATAAATTTCTTTTGTTTCAATGAAAGTTCAAAAAGAAAAAATATCCCGATACAAAATGTCTTTCATATTTCTGAACCACAGATAATTGGATTTAATTTGTTTTTAAATCTTTATATTTCTACAAATACTAATTTATTCTAATTACGAAAATCAAAATACTCATTGAATTGATTTCATGAAACAATTGCTACAATTCTCACGTCTTTTCCACGAAGAACTGACCAACCTATAATAAACGAACATATAATAAACTTTCAAAATTATTATGTTATATTATGCAAGGTACAGACACAAATACCACAAGAATGTTTCCCAGCAACGCTCATTAATATATCCTTAATGGAAGTCTGAATAAATGATAATCGTAGGAGAAGAAAAAATTGCAATTTTGTGCTTAGGATTTGCAACGAAAACTCGCACGTGACTCGTGATTCGTTTTTTTTTTTTTGTACTATATCAAGGACTAAATCGCCCCGTTGTTCGGACATCGCGGTTGGTGCACTCACCGAAACCGGATATAAGTGGGATACAGGCAGACAAACGCTTAATGTGTAAGAAACCGCACATCAATTATTAATTTAAGTATTTTGTTGCAAAGCGCACATAAAAATGAACCAAAACGAAAATTGAATTTGTCGATTTGGTAAGTTGTGCACGCTGGAATATATATACTAAGTGTATATATGGTCAGAAACTCTTTATTCTACACGCGTAAAAGTAAAAACCAACTTTAAACTGGGTCAACGCTAAAATATATTTATTAACTTACAAAACATTTTGATAATAATTTTTTAATTCTATAACAAAATGAAAAATTTTCGATTTGAAACTCATAATATTTTGAAATTGAAATTCATATTAAAAAATAAAAGTGTTTTTATTTCACTTTTTCCCTCAACAGAATGGATAAGAATATTTGGGAAATATTTAATTTTGTGGGGTTTACTTCATTGGCGGCTATTTCGTAGTGCCAAAAACCTTCTTAGAACCCCAAATAAATATTCAAATTAATTATAATTTAATAAATATTTAATTATAATTTAATAAATATTTAATTATAATTTAATAAATATTTAATTATAATTTAATAAATATTTAATTATAATTTAATAAATATTTAATTATAATTTAATAAATATTTAATTATAATTTAATAATAATGTACTTATAATTTAATTTAATTAAAATTTTAATGATTCCTTTTTAATTTAGGTTTTTTTATTTTAGGACATTGAAAATATAAACAAAAATTAGACTTAATTCAAAAACCAAAATCGAAACTGAAACCGTAACCTGAAAACCATTCAATATATAAAAGGTTAAAACCGTTACCGAAGCGATAATATCGAAACCGTTACTAAGATAGATTTTAAACCTTGATTAAAAATACTGTTTGTAATGTCTGTAACTTGATTCAAACTATTTCATTTTTGAACAGTTTTCAAGCAATCAAAAAAAGTAAAAGCAGAAAATAAAAATGTCAATCCTCACAGTGAGAAATGCCAGAAGCACCCATACGGTTGAGAAGCAGTCACAATGTGCGGTGCATTGCAATGAGTATGGCAAACATTTACATATTATGTCCCAGTGGGAAATGTAGTCAATGATTTCTATCGATGACCGTTAGCATTTTCGCCGTGCACAGTATTGATGACACATTTATACAAATGTCCAGCATTTCATGCATGTCGTGCCATTAACGATGTCATGCATGACATTCATAGATATAACATCGAAGACATTAGGTGATTGTCATGTCTATGAACAAAATACTTTGACAATTTGATTAGTTATTTTTAATTTGTCTTAGAAAGTTACATTAATGATATATTTATTGACAAGATGTTCGTTAGAACAGAAAAAAGTTTTCTCTACGAAATATTTACTACTGCATTCTACAGTATTTAGTACAATGACACTCTTCAGTATTATAATGAAGTCACTCCAGCGACTTCACTGCAGTATTTGTTATATTGGTATCAAGTAGTGTCAAGACATTTTTTTTTTTGAGACATTCAATGTTTTGAAAAATAAAACAAAATGACACTACTGTCACTGAAAAGTATTATAATGAAGTCACTCCAGCGACTTCACTGCAGTAATTGTTATATTAGCATCAAGCGTATATTAGCGTCAAGACATTTTTTTTCGAGACATTCAATGTTTTGAAAAATAAAACAGAATGACACTACTGTCGCTGAAATTGAAACAACTACAGTGAGTGCAGTGAGTGAGTGCACCGAGTAAGAAGACGAACATTGAAAATAACAAATCTGACGCTCCGCATTCGACGACAGTTATGTTGTTGTCGGTATTTTTAAAAATTACAAAAAACATTGTTTTTTCAAAAAAAAAAATGTTAAATAAAATTTTTTAGAGACATTCAATGTTTTGAAAAATAAAACAAAATGACACTACTGTCACTGAAAAGTATTATAATGAAGTCACTCCAGCGACTTCACTGCAGTAATTGTTATATTAGCAACAAGCAGTGTCAAGACATTTTTTTTCGAGACATTCAATGTTTTGAAAAATAAAACAGAATGACACTACTGCGCTGAAATTGAAACAACTACAGTGAGTGAGTACACCGAGTAAGAAGACGAACATTGAAAACAACAAATCTGACGCTCCGTATTCGACGACAGTTATGTTGTTGTCGGTATTTTTAAAAATTACAAAAAACATTATTTTTTCAAAAAAAAAATGTTAAATAAAATTTTTGTATGATAAAAATATATCCCAATTTTTTTTTTGTAAAAAAATTTAATATTAAAAAATGTTGTTTGAAAAAATAACATAATATAAAATATGATATGAATTTGAATTTTTTTCTATATTTAAATATTAATGAAAATAGCTTGGAGTAAGAATGATAAAAATAAATGTAAAATGCACTGAATATTCAGTGGCATAAGCCAAAGTTTAATTCAGTATTTGAATTTTTATTGCACATCGTTTTTTCACTACAACTACGTCTTGTTTGTATTTTGTTTTGACACTACTTGTGCTTTGTTGTTGTGAGCAACACATTCATTTGATGTTCGAGCATAGAGTCGGCAACAGTAAATGTCTTGTAATAAAATGAATGTCTTGAAGTACTTTTGTGCAGATGTCTAATTTCATAATGTACTTGATATACATATCTATGATGAAATATAGTATATGACAACTTTAATGCAATACTTTATAAAATAGTTTTAGACATATTCATCAATTACATATTTTCCAATGTCCTCGATTCATGATGCTGTTGTCGTCAATGATTTCATTTCCTGCTGGGATACTCCAGCAGAAATCAACACCGAAACAAATTGAAAAATACCATTAAAAATGCCATAATGCTTTGAAAATATTAGAAAAGGCACTATTGAGACAAAAAAATTATAAACAACTGACTGAAATATGATGTATATTATAAAAAGAAAGAAGACATTTTAATTTTTTATAAATTTATATAAAAAAAAAAATTATAAATGTAGTAATAATTTTTACAGTGTTAGTATAGATTTTCCACTCACGTACGCCAAACGTACACGGTTGGACATTCGTTAATACATCGTTACTTTCGGTCACGTCGGAGAAGGACATGTGGCGAAGGACTTTATGAACGACAGAACTAACCCTTTGCACTCGCTGTCACTAGAACGCCCCGTCCCGCAAACATAAATTCACTTCAATTCACTGCTGCCGCCTCGTTGAGATGCAAATGTCCAAGCGAGCAATTGCATTTTTATTTCTTTTGGAACGACACATCGCTCGATTGCAACGACGATAGACGACCGTTATAAAAATTGCAGTGTAAATCGAAAGTCATCGTATCGCAAACAAACACAGACCAACCGACGGACCGAACGGTACCGATCGACCCATTGGTTGAGTTAGGTCATAAAGCACCTCAGTGATTCAGGTGCTCAAGTTGAGACTTCTTAATTTATGACCTCGGTAGCAATTTGTTAATCAGTTTCTTGGATACTTATTATGAGGGAGCCACTTATTTTCATTGATATTTTATTTAAATAATGCTATGCTCAAACAATTGAAATATATTATTTCAAGGTCCGAAATAGTTTAAGAATTTATTGCAAGATTTGTATGTGGCAAATAAAATATTATTGCATTAGAACAAACGGCAACGAACGAACATTTTTAAAGAATTTAATTAAATTTTAAATATTTGACGTGCTGTCAATGAGTTGAGACTATACTTTTCAGTATTTTGCGGTATTGTTGGCAGTATTAAAGTTCTGATTTTGCGAGGTGAAAAATTAGAATATTTTTAATCTAAATCAAAAATATGCACATTTCAATTACAAAGTAAATGTGAGAAAATGTAATAATAAAATAGTTTTTTTGTTATACGATGAATCACTAGATTTAAAAAAAAAACCTTTACAAAACTCTTTATAAAACTCTGCATTACTTTAATTAAAAAAATGGCTAAAGAATGAAAGTATCTAAAACAAAAGAATCACCTGTTGATTTTGAACAATTACAAAATTTTTATACGACGACGACGAAAACGAAAAATGCAAAGGTCAGCTGCTGCATCGCAAAAACATTTATAGGAATTGGAACGAAATCAAGAAAACATCGCAAGATGTTCCTGTAAAACAAATTAATTAAATTGTACATTGTACACCTTGGTAACAAAAAAAAATGAGAAACAAGTCGAAGGGCGCAGCAGCAATAAATGCAAAGTGATTTGCTTATAATTATTAGAACTATAGTTATTATTTTTTCTAAATAATTTCAATTACCATTGAAATATGGCAAAAGTAACAGTTTGATTCTTTTTTAATAATACTCAAAAAATTAAAAAAAAAATTAAAAATTAAAAAAAAAATTAAAAATTAAAAAAAAAGATTTTAAAATAAAAAAAATGTGCATTTTATAAGTTTATAAATTATAATTCTTTTCTCGTAATAATTCACTTAAAATTCATTCAAACTGCGATGTGTCAGTGAATTCAAAAAATAATCTTGCCAATATATTATATTCAATTTATTCTATTCACTCAGCCAGCCAATTAATCTCAATTTGACTACTTAATGTAATTTTGATACAACTTAGCGGAAAAAAAATTATAATATTTTATTAATGAGAAAACTTTTTTCACAGTAGAAAATATTTCACGCAAACTTAATGAAATAATTTATTTTTAACGGATCGCTGCATATTTATTACACGTTAAATGGGCCTTTGAAAGATGTACCAACAGCAATAGTCGTAGCCGTAGCCGTAGCAGCAGCATCGCATCTTCAAATGCTGTGAAGTAGACAGTGTGAAATCGTTGCTGGGTGCTTCCATTATCATGATGTCTAAAAATATCGAAACATTTGTTTTATTTTTGTGGGCAGACAAAACTGTGTGGCGCTTTCGACTAAATACTAAATCTCCTAGTGTTTTATGTTTTCATTAATATACAAAAATAAACCTTTCTAAGATGTGCGCTGATTCAAGTAACCAAGTTATCGTTCTTTTTGAAGTGATAATGTACAGGCAGTTTTGCCTCCTCGAATGTATTTATCGACCACTTGTTGACCACTTAAGTGGCTTCGTTTATTCAGTACTATACATGTTACCTATCCCATAAACTAATTTAGGATATTTTGAAATTCTATTTAATAAAACTCACAATGTTTAAAAACATTTTAATAGTACTATAAATAGGACTATAAATTTAACAGAGAACTTAATTTAACAGTCGATTTTAAATTTAAGCTCCATGTTACGATAACAAAACGGTTTCTGGTTCCAAGTTACGGTTTCTGTTTTGTTATTAATCTTAATTTTTGTCTATATTTTTAATGTTTTGAACAAAACGTGATTTGTTCTAACCACACATAAACTATAAACCAATTAACTAAAAATTCAACTTAAAATTTTATTTAAAAAAAAAGTCAAAATAAATTAAAAACGGATTAAAAATGGATTTTCCTACAGCTGTTAAAATAATGTAACTTCAGAGTTTCATTAAACTATCTCTTCTAGTTTTCCCGTAATCATGATTTCAACATACTCAGAAAAATATTGAACAAAAATATAGCAATTGAGATTAATTGATACAAAACAATTAATTCTATTGATATAAATATTTGGATATACGAATCATTTAATAGTATACATAAATCCCTTTCTGGTTTGGTGTACATGCTAAAATATATACATATTTAGCAAATATACCAACCGACAGTTTTACAGGCACTACACAGTTGTGCAGCCAGTGCACAGTTTTAAATTCACTACACAGTACATGTGCTGTTGTACCGATCTTATGTTACAATCGGTTCGTTGGGTCGTTTTTCCGTATATCTTGCGTATATCATGACTTTGATATACTTCTTCTCATTTGTGTTTAACATTTTTCTTCAACCTTGAACATCAAGTAGTAAAATATATATATATAAATATACACACATATATCTATATATATATAAATCTCATTTTCCGTTTGTTTGTTTATTTGTTTTCGCGCAATGCATACGTACACCTGTGCACGGATTTCTCATAATTTGGAATATATATCCTACAGACCCAGGAGAAGGTCACTACATAGTTTTCGTTGACCACGCCCACTTTTACGCCCATTTTTATTTACGGTGTATAATTTAGATTCATAGCAAAACCACAATTTGCATTACTATACTATAAAATCCATGGAGTATCCTAAACCATATATAAACTAGTTTGGGCAGAGGGGAGTGGCACCTCCGGTAGAATCCAAAAATTCAGTACGCTATATCGCAGCCCTAATGATATCGATTTCAACTAAACTTTAAAATTGGATGTTACTCATCTTACTTAATCACACCACACCCAAACTCACCACACCTAAACTCACCACACCTAAAATCACCACACTAAAACTCACCACACTAAAACTCACCACACTAAAACTCACCACACTAAAACTCACCACACTAAAACTTCTACTGGAAAAACAGTACGGTGAAGAATTTTACCGGGAAGAATTTTACGGGCACGAGTCGTGCACGGGTTCAGCTAGTAATACATAAAAATAACAAATAATATAAAAATCCGGTGTGTAATTCCTTCATATTTGTTCAATTATTTTATTATAATAATAGTTTGGCGCTACAGCCCTGTATAGAACTTCGGCCGAGCGCTGTCACCATTTTGAGCTGTGCGTGTTATATTTGTACTCAAAGTGGTGGGACCTACAGTTTATTGCCGAATCCGAACGGCGGGTGAGAGCTTTTCATAGGCAATGGTTTTACTCTCGTAGGTTTGCCATTTACTGAGGAGAGGTAGCGCGGTATAGAAAAAAATGTTTCTATGAAAAGATGTTGTTAGCCCCCGTTCAAGCTTGAACCGGGGACCTTTCGGCTCGCAGTCCAACGCACTGACCACTGAGCTATTATAATTGTATTTAATCAATACAATTAAATGAAGTGTGAAACAATTAAAAATTAATTGTATTGTTAATTTGTTTTTGTTATATTTACAAATATATTTTTTTCTGTGAAAAGACAGACGGACATCGCTAAATCGACCCAGGGGGTCACGCCGATCAAGTACATATATATTATTCTTTTCCATACCGGAAACATCTCTTTCTTGGTGTTACAAACGGATGACTTTTAAATTAAAAAATAAATTTCTTGAAATGTATTAAATTTCAAAATATAATTAGAAAATCCCCCATAATATCCGATTATAAATTTTCAGTGGTTTATTAATTAATATGTCATAACGGTTTTCATCATAACCATAATTATCATTTATGATTAATTTACCAATTTAATGAACATTTTGAAGGTAGTTATTTTTGAAC
Organism: Dryomyza anilis; assembly: GCA_951804985.1. Taxonomy (NCBI): domain Eukaryota; kingdom Metazoa; phylum Arthropoda; class Insecta; order Diptera; family Dryomyzidae; genus Dryomyza; species Dryomyza anilis. The sequence goes on along the minus strand of OX638132.1, from coordinate 88,230,705 downwards.
ACAAAATAAAAGTTTCATTATCTGAGAAAATTTGTTATTTCAAAAGTAATTTATTCATAACATAATAAATCATTATATTTCGTGATTTGTTCATCAGTTCAATGAGAATATCATCATATGGTAATCGGCATTGCCCTTTCGATTGAAATCGTATTGAAATTTCAATTTAATTGATTTTTCTGTACTATAACTCGATTTTTCTATACAAAATCAAAGTATTACAATCGAATTTAATCGATTTTTGTTATCAAATATTTTAATCCGATCGCAAGTGATATTCATAACATACATTACATGTTATGGTAGCCGGTTCTAATTTATAAACTATGTATACCTGTATAAAACAAGAACCAAAATAAAATCTCAATTTCCCAGAAATGCGGTAAATTTTGAAGAGTATAAAAAATACATCAAAGGTTCTAATTTAAAAAAAGACCTATTCAAAGAACACAGCCAATTATAAGAAAGTGTCTACAAAAAATAGCAAAATTTTATATTAATGAATAAAAATAGTTTAAAAAAATACAACAAAAAACTAAACCCCAACAAAAAATAAACCAAACATTAAACTGCAGCCGTCGCTCGTAAAAATTATTGTGTATTTTATATGAATCCGCGTGGGACGAATTCCTATTTTTGAATGGAACATACATATACCAGAGATAATATCAGCTCAAAATAAAATAAAATTTATAAAATATCTTAGCACGACGACGACGACGACGCTTTCATAGTATTATTATCAACTTTTATTGGGAGCAGGCATGAAAAACAAAACCACGCGTTGAAGATTAACTATGGCGGCATATTATATTTAAGTTTTTATTTGCAAAATATGTTTTTAAAATTTAGCTAAGCATTTCCAAAATGATTTACTTTATGACGCGTAAATTTATACACGAATTAGCGACACGAATTCCGAGGGTACGTCATTAACAAACACCGGCAAAAGTATTCAGCATAGAAATATTTAAAAAAGACGTAATAAATTCAATTAAGTATAATTTATAAATAAGAAAACATGCTACGGTAAACTTACAAGAAAATCGCTCATATTGTTGAAACTTACCTGAAAATAAAAACAAAGAAATCAAATAATGAATTTATGTTATTTGTTAAAGACAACAGGAAAATGTATTTTATGAGTATTTTATGAGTAGTTTGAAAATCATTTAAAACGCGTAATTTCTAAAACAATTTCGAACCGAACTAAACACATATTAAATAAAATGTTTATGTTGTTTGAAAAGATATCAGTTGTACGTATTTATACGACCCACTTCCGCGGCATCATTGGAGAAATACAACAGTCGTTTATACTAATTGGTAAAATACACTGTAAACAAGATGAGTATTTTTTTGAATAAGTGGAAATTGCTACTGCAAAATAAATAAACAAATTAAAACTAAATCACATGTAAACTAAGTTATTCTCTCTATTGTTCTATATGAGTAGTATTTTGGAGGTGTAGGGGTTTTTAATTTTTTTTGAACTTGCAAGAAAAACAAGAATATTTTTGATAAAGTTAATAGATAAAAGAAAGCGGCACAAAACAATGCGTACAACATAAAAGATAGCTAAAATATACGAGATAGTAGCATAAAACTAAAAGTCAATATTTATTTTAGACTTTTGTCTGCTTTTGTATGAACTACAATGTCTAAAAAGATTTAGCTACTTAGTTGCGCAGCAGGGTGGTGAAATACGGCGATTAGAGTGTAGTAGGGGTTCCATGACAAACGAAATTATGTACTATTCATTTCAAGATGTATAGTTTATACTTAGCTACTGATTCGGTAATTTAATTTAGAATAAATATTTATCAAAAGTATAAATGAATTAATTATGTCGTTGTACGGATACAACTCACCAAATATATTTATGTATTTGTAATTAAAAAATATGTATCTCTTTTTCTAACAATTTAATAAACATTAGAGACCAGAAATAACTATTAACCTTTTTTCCATTTGGTGTTTCACCGAGAGATAGTACTTTTCACAAAATATATAAAGGTCTTTGGTTGAGAGATATTTTTATTTCAAAAAATAAAGGTTGAAAGATACTTTTTATTTCAAAAAAAAAACGGGTTTGGTTGAGATTAAAAAAAGTTATTTTAAAAAAAGTTATATGAAAAAACTTTATTTTAAAGATCTTTGGTTAATGGTTGTTAGTAGACCGCAAAATCAATGAGACCAATTGATTCAAAAGGAGTTCATAAAAAATGATGGGAGTACAGAATAATATGTTTTTTTTGCATCCAGGCGAGATTATTGGAAGTATAGAACAGAGATGGGCAGAATAGAATTTATTTTACAACTAAATACTAACAATTAAAATTACTACATTAATTGCAACTAACAATTAATATTATCAATTGTTAATTGCAAAATACAAATTCGTCATTGGAACTTTTATGGGGGAATCTGTTCCAGTGGGATTATACTCAAGCACTAAAGTACGTAATTTAAACTTTTATTGGAGGAATCTTTTTCAATGAGATTGCAGAAGCACCCAAGCGCTTCATTGATTTTTTTTCAAAATTTTTGAACATTTTTTTTTTCAAAATTTTTCGAACATTTTTGTTTTTGTCGAATATATATATTTTTTTTTTGTTGAAAATTGTGATTTCCACCATTGCGTTGTTTTTGACGTCGACATATTTTTTTCGTAAATTTTCGAACATTGTTGCTTTTATCGAATATTTTTTTTACTTTTTAACCATTGCGTTGTTTTTGACGATTTTTTTTTTAAAGAAATCTTTTTTTTCAAACATTTTTGAAAATTTTTGCTATTTTCAATATATTTGTTTTTGTAATTTTTGATTTCGACCATTGCGTTGTTGTCGTCCAAAAAAATGTTCAATACTTTTTTTTCGAATTTTTGTCGAATAAATTTTTTTTTGTTGAAAATTGTGATTGCGTAGTTTTTGACGTTGACATTTATTTTTTCGTAAATTTTCGAACATTGTTGCTTTTGTCGAATATTTTTTTTTACTTTTTGATTTTTACCATTGCGTTGTTTTTGACGATTTTTTTTAGTAATCTTTATTTTCGAAAATTTTCTAACATTGTTGCTTTTGTTGAATATATTTGTATTTGTAATTTTTAATTCGTAGCCGCGGTAGCTCAGTGGTTAGTGCGTTGGACTGCGAGCCGAAAGGTCCCTGGTTCAAGTCTGGACTGGGGCAACAACATCATTTCATAGAAACATTTTTCTATACCGCGCTACCTCTCGGCAGTAAATGGCAAACCTACGAGAGTAAAACCATTGCCTATGAAAAGCTCTTACCCGCCGTTCGGATTCGGCAATAATCTGTAGGTCCCCCACTTTGAGTACAAATATAACACGCACAGCTCAAAATGGTGAGAGAGCTTCGACCATTGTGTTGCATTGTTGTCGTCAAAAAAAAAATTTTGAATAATGTTTTTCGAATTTTTTCGAACATTGTTGTTTTTGTCGAAAACATTTTTTAACCAAATTTTTTTTCGATAAGCAAAATAGGAAATGTTGGTTTTAGGGTTTTATGGTATTATTTCCATGTATTTCCAAATTTTTAATCAGAAATTACCATCAGTATATGCTCCAGAAATATTGGGAGTCATCTAAATGGATGACTCTCAATCAACGCTTTACAGCTTCTCAAAAATGAATGTTAAGATGTTTTTTTGTTAACTTTAATACCTCTCGCTGTTCAACGCTGTTCAAAAAGACCGAAACCGAAAATTTCAAAAATTAAGGTTTATCACAAAGTGAAACCGAAAATGTTGCAAAATAAAGGTTTTTTTCAGCCCAAAACCTTTTTTCTTTTTGATTTTCTTTAATTTTTGCTTACTGATTTATTTAATAAATGTTATTTAGTGAGAGTTATTCAGGAACCTCCGAAAAGGTTAACATTTATCTCTGGCCTCTGATTAAAATAAATTAATCTTCTAAATGCCATTATAATTTTGTTTATACCTAATATATTATTTATAATATTATTCAATGAAATCATTTTTATTAATATAAATTATATTTTTATTTATATTATACGATGTTACCGTAGTCGATGTCAAAATTCGTTGAACATTTTAATTAGCCTTAAATATTTGTAAGGAAACAAATACAGCTTTGATTACCGTTTCATATTGTTTTATAAATACGCATTTGACGATATTCTGTTGAAACTATACCTAACTATTTTCCTACGCACAACAAAAACTATATTTTGTACAACAAACATCAGAGAATTGTGTATGACATATTTCCGCGAAAAACTCGATCCAAAGTTTCGATGCTGTGTTGTTGTATTCGCGTATGTTTGCTGTTGCACTTGCATTAAGAAAAAAGTGAACTCAGCAGATGACGTGTGTTTGTTATGTTCGATTTGCCGCTACACAACCGATCCAAGAAAGCAAAAACAATCCAAAAGTACAGTTCGGGCAAAACAAACGCAAATACACAATTCTCGGAATTTAATGTTTTGAACTGTTGTACAATAAAATGTTATTTATTAATTTTTAAAATTGTAAGACATAATATATTAAAAAAATAATGATAATATGCTGTACTTATTGAACCGAATTTTTAATTAAATTAAAGTTTTGGAACTTTTTCTACAATTTATTTACATGTTGATTAATACCACTTTACGTGACATGAACTTGATTAGATCTCGATTATAAAAATAATAAGACTTGTATTGGTAAATACTAATTCAAATCATTTAATTAGAAAATATCATATAAACCAGTTGGGAAGGTTAGATCACATGGGAAATTTTAAAGTAGGTGTAATTATGATAGTTAGGATTATCAAAATTATAGTCGGTCTAAGCCGACTATAAATACCCTACACATATGTATGGTTACCATTCAAAGTGATATATAGGTCACCAGGGTATACGAATCCTGAAAATAACTACAAACATTCAATCGCTGAAGAATTTCCATTCATTTGATACCCATATTTACAAATGGGTAGGTGTACCGAATTTCGATTTTTTTTTTTGTGAACCACAAGTCTTTTCGCCGGAAAACATTATTATCATGTATTTGAGCATGATGTCAATATATATTTGACCAACAAAGTTTACCTAAGCACGTATACATAAAAATTGATCTTTATATGTACATTTTATATGTGGTATTTGAACATAAGTGGTCGGATCATAGGTCACCATGGACCGATCTCGCCAATTTTTTCGCACATACAGCGTAGGTATATTAGTAATCTAAGTTATAAGTTTCATTTATCTAGCTCTTCAATTTTAAAAGTCTTAGGGATTTCAACAGACAGACAGACAGACAGACGGACAGACAGACGGACAGACAGACAGACAGACGGACAGACGGACATCGCTAAATCGACTCAGGAGGTCATGCTGATCAAGAATATATATACTTTTCCATACCGGAGATGCTTTCTTCTGGGTGTTACAAACGGCGTACCAAACTGAATATACCCTTTCACTCTTAGTGTAGGGTATAAAAATGATAGAAGTCGAACGAAAAACTTATTTTTTAAATGATAAATTATTTTCATAAAATCAATTTACATAGTGTACAAAAATAAAATAACAAAGAGTTGTCAAAAAAAACATGTAGCATTAAAAATTACATTGTCCATCAACTGATCATCGATGCAACGAAACATAAGACATGTTTATTTATTTTCGCCTAGACCGTTAAGTACGTTGACACTTTTTTGACAGCCATGCAGATCTCGATGATGCTCTGCTCCTGCTTCTTTATATTCAAAAGATTTGTCTTACACACTTAAAAAGTTTTTGTTGTAAGTATTTTTTTGGCATCTTGCCCAATCGACAAATGTGGCTACTACACTCAGAAAAAAATGACAAACAATAACAGTTTGTTTATATAATTATAAAAGTGTAAATTATTGTTTTAATTGTATACTGCAAAATTCTGAAATTAGTCAATAGGATAAATTATTATTTTAATCGGTACATAAGTCTCAATACTTTCTCGAATAAATTGTATATAAAAAAATTAGCTCTCGTTACTTTATCGATTCAAATTTTCTAAATATCTCGTATAATGAATTTATTTTGAAGACAAGATACTATATTTAAATATCTACCGCATCGAAATCGGAATATATTTCGAAACAATCTCGGTTTTTTATTATTTTTTATTGGATATCGTTCCGATGAACAAAAATTCTCGTACCGAGAAAACTCCGACAGAACGCATCGATTTCCAGTTCTGATTTTTCTCGCATTGCTCTCGTAACGATATCCAAACGAATGGCATACTGAGATACCATTACTTTCGTACTCCAAAATACTATTAAAAATTTTCTTCAGATTAAATGTAAATATATATTTTTTGAATATGTCTTTTTTTCGGAGTGTACAAATATATCCACCGCACTCGCACGCATATTACATATATTTTGTGACCACAATCACAGCAGAACAAAACCAAAACATGTTTGAAAAATAATGCCGAATAAAAACAAAACTATTTCGAATTTGTTTTATTTAATGATACGCTTCTTTTTTTATATTGTACATGTCGCCTACTACAAAACATAGTACACAACAAAAAAAAAACGAAAAAGTATACTAGAAAAAAAAAGAATAGTCATCAAACGAAAAAAATAAATCATCTGTGTCGTGGTTGGATGAAGTATGTAACGCAAAGTTGCTGTTAGACAACGGTCAGACATTGTTTTGCTGTGTTGCTGGCTGTCAGAGCGACATGTCAACTTTGATCCTTTCGCAAATGCTGTTTCTGTCAACATTAATGACATGTAAAAGGCGCTTTTTAATTTTTTTTATTGGCTTTGTAGTTGTTTTTGAAATATAAAATGAATACAATTTTTTAGTAGATTTTTTTAATTATTAAACGCATAAAATGGTCAGAAGAATAGTATGTATTTTATTGGTGGCCCCATTCACTTTTCATTGAATTGTCACAAACGCATAACTAGAATTTGTATAAATGCAGAAAACCTCAAAAATGTACAAAAACACAAAGAGGTATTTTTCGAAATCCATGCGCATTTTATCGAAAATACAAGACAAAAAAAAATATCCGCATTCCTTAAGTTGCATTCATACGTTGCTTTGAGGGAACTTAATAAAAACAAGAACAACCACAACCACAAAGTCATGCAATTGCATCGCTCAAAAAGAATTGAATACCAATGAAAAAGAAAAGGTGCAAATGTAGTACACAAAAAATAAATTGTGAAGATGTGAGAGAAATTCCACAGCTACAGCAGGAATTTATGAAAAAAATGTGTAAGAAAATTCTTTAAGAATTATTTTTTTTTTCTGTACATCCCTAGAAATTATTTGTTGATCATTTCGAAATTCGATAACAAAACAATGAGATTTCGATATGAAACTCGAAATATTTTTTAAGTAAATTCTGTACTCTTGCGCGGAGGGAAATAAAATTCTAAAACTCGAGAAGAATTCGGTTAGAAAGAAAAAAAGTAGAATTTGACTAATATCAATAAATTACTACTAAAATTCAAGAATTTGTCATCTGGATATCAAGAAAGCAAATTACTTAGTTGTCAAAAAAGTAAACAAACTTTATTCAACTGGATTTTCAGAAGTTAATTTATTGATTATTAAAAACCAAAAAGAACACGCAAAATTGTTGCTGTATTCTTCGCAAAAGGAACACGTGTTCATGTATTGTTGTTGTTTTCATCGATATTGCTCTGTCTGTATGCTTTGTTTTGCGAGGTCGCCGTCTGTTTGTTAGTCTGCCTGTCTGTCTTTCTGAAAGTAACTAAGCCAAATTTTTCTAGATATTCAGACATTAAGTTCTTAGGTATCAAAAAGTAACTAAGTACAATTTGTCTGGATTGCTGACAGACGAACAAAGTAAAACAAAAGATAATAGCGACAAAGCAAGACCGAAAAAACAACAACTATACGAACACGTGTTCATTAAATTTTGTGACGAAAACAACAACAACATTTTTGATACCTAAGAAATTAATAACTGAATCCAAGAATAATTCTACTTAGTTACTTTTTTGATACCCAAGAAATTAATAACTGAATCCAAGAATAATTCTACTTAGTTACTTTTTTGATACCAAAGAAATTAATAACTGAATCCAAGAATAATTCTACTTAGTTACTTTTTTGATACCCAAGAAAATAATAACTGAATCCAAGAATAATTCTACTTAGTTACTTTTTTGATATCTAAGAAAATCCATTTCTTGAAATGAAGAATTTTTCGGTTAACTGTATATCACTCCGTATACTTCTTGATTCCTTCTGGATTTTAGAACTTTTTTCCCTCCGTGTGGTCACTACAAAACATCACAGTAATCAATTCATCATTAATTTGATGAATGAGTTAAAAAATGTTCTTCAATTCGTCATATTGCGTGTGTGAAGAATACGTTAAAAAGAGTTCATCAATATGATGAGATGTATGTGAAGGAATACGTTTCATCACATTAATGAAGAAATACATAAGACACAAAATATATGTACATCATATTGAAGAATTATGTTCATCAAATCAAATTTTAATCAAAATATTAACTTTTTAATTTTTTTTTCAAAAATATTTTTTTTTTATTTTTTAATCACCTAATTTTTTATAAACATTTTTTTCGATCGATTAATATATTTAAATTTATTTTTTGGAACTTTTATGTTCAAAATATTTATGTGTCTTGTACAAAATATTGAAAATATGTACTAATACAATATGATTAATACGTAATCAAAAATCAGAACATTAAAATGTAACCGAAATTCGATACCATCATTTGTTTGAGTTTCAATTATTGGTTCAAATATTTCTTACTTTTACTATTTCTCAAATTCCGCAAAGTTTTGACTAAAAGTAGCGCCACAGCTGCCAGAATATGACAACTATTAAAGGACAATTTTAAGAGACCAAAACGACGCAACGTTCTTGCAATTATATTGCTGCCAGTTTCCGCAACAAGCATTTCCTTCCGCCCACACCAGTTCATCAAAAACGAGAGTCACATTGACATTGTCTTCCTAACACTTGCTTCATTGCAGAAACCTCTTCTCGTATCAAACCCACCAAACATGCGCGCCACCCATTCCACAAAAACCCTACAAATTCTGCAGCTGTTGCTGCTGCATATATGAAGTAGCAGCATATGTTGTTGCCAGTGGCTGATTGTGCATTTGCAGTGCATTCAGTGCCTGACACTTTCAACAACTCACAATCGTGGTTGTTCCTATTCAACATGCCGACGACGACGACGACGGGCTTTGTGTGTGCGTAGTTATTGGTTTTTGGTGGATGCAACAGGTTGCAGCAGTAGTAGCAACAATTGTCATGCAAATATATATGACGCTATTTTACATATTTAAACACGAGTAGGATTTGAATTTGTTTTGTGTGAAATTTGATTTTTTGCTATATTAAAAACAGAATTTTAGTCATATTTTAAAATTAAACTTAGTTTAAATGTAAACATAAGTTTATTTCGTCTATTGTCAACATATAAGTAATGTTTAAAAACTAAAATTTACTGATTGCCTTTCTGTCTGCAAAATTTAACAACATTTGAAAGTTTTAATTAGAAATTCAATTTTTTAAAATACATATATAATAGTTTAAACTAAGTTTAAACTTAGACTGTATAACTGGAACTTAGTTTTTTACATTTGCTTTGTTTTTATACCCTACACTAAGAGTGAAAGGGTATATTCAGTTTGGTACGCCGTTTGTAACACCCAGAAGGAAGCATCTCCGGTATGGAAAAGTATATATATTCTTGATCAGCATGACCTCCTGAGTCGATTTAGCGATGTCCGTCTGTCCGTCTGTCTGTCTGTCCGTCTGTCTGTCCGTCTGTCTGTCTGTCTGTTGAAATCCCTAAGACTTTTAAAATTGAAGAGCTAGATAAATGAAACTTATAACTTAGATTACTAATATACCTACGCTGTATGTGCGAAAAAATTGGCGAGATCGGTCCATTGTGACCTATGATCCGACCACTTATGTTCAAATACCTCATATAAAATTTACATATACAGATCAATTTTACTGTATACGTGCTTAGGTAAACTTTTTTGGTCAAATATATATTGACATCATGCTCAAATACATGATAATAATGTTTTCCGGCGATAAGACTTGTGGTTCACCAAAAAAGAAGTCGAAATTCGGTACACCTTCCCATATGTAAATATGTGTATCAAATGAATGGAAATTCTTCAGCGATTGAATGTTTGTAGTTATTTTCAGGATTCGTATACCCTGGTGACCTATATATCACTTTTAACGGTAACCACACATATGTGTAGGGTATTTATAGTCGGCTTAGACCGACTATAATTTTGATAATCCTAACTATCATAATTACACCTACTTTAAAATTTCCCATGTGATCTAACCTTCCCAACTGGTTAGTTATTCTATTCGAAAAATAGTAAAAAAATCTAAATTACAATAAAATCACAAATAAATCCAACAAAATAAATGGCATCTTTGAATCATTGTCCAATGCATCTAATACACAGCCTCCAATCACTGTCACCAGTGTCACGTTGACATTTGCCAATTGAGTAGAATTATTTATGTCACCAGCAAAATGATTGACTTCGATGTTTATGAACGAATTGTCTGCGAAAGCAGCCACATTGAAACTAAATGTATAACTTGCATTCAATCGAACGTAGTTACAGTGATAGACAAAGTTATAATTGAGAGTATTAATGTTCGAAAACAACTTGAGAACATTCAAGCAAAAAAATAACTATGATTTAGACAATGATTTTAAATAAAATTGTCATTAAAACTCATAGTATTTTCAGTTATTTCGTTTCTGTTAAACCTTCCTGAAACCATCTTAAAAACATGAATTTGTTTTTTTTTTTTGTCTGCTTAAAATCGTTTGAAATTATGTTTTTAACTAGCTTGTCAAAAATGTTTTATTTGCATAGAAAAAATGATTGATGAATTTCGTTCTTCAGAACATGATTCATCAATGTTATGAATGCAATCATAAATATGATGCACGCTTGGAAACTGTCGAAAAAGTGTTCTTTAATATGATGAATAATACTTTGAACTATATGTGAAGAATACGTTTAAAATACAACATATTTGTACATCATATTGAAGAATACGGTTCATCAAACCAAATTTTAATCAAAATATTTATTTTTGGTTCTTTTTTGGCCATTCACAGAAAAATAATGTTCGTCATATTCATGAATTCCGTTCTTCAAACGCCTCTTCATTGTATTGAAGGCCATTCATAATATTAATGACTTACGACATCAATGTTATGAATCCTATCATAAATATGATGAACCCTTCGTAACTGTCGAAAAAGTGCTCTTCAATATGATGAACTGTATGTGAAGAATACGTTACATCATATTAATGAACTAGAACATAAAATACAACAGATTTTATTTCATATTGAAGAACACTGTTCATCAAACCAAATATCAATGAAAATATTTATTGTTCGTTCATTTTTGCCGTACTTCTCAGTTCCCAAGTAGTTCATGTATATTATTTCTTATATAATGCTTGCTCGACATGCATAAATTAGTAAAATGCTTTATAAGATATTTATTTATAATTACAACTTTTTATTAATAAAAAGTTATATTTATAAAAAATATATTTTTGAAAAAAAAGTTTATTCAAAAAAAATTTTTTTCGAACAATTTTTTTTTTCGAAAAAAAAATTTTTTTTTCGAACAAATTTTTTATTTCGAACAAATTTTTTATTTCGAAGTTTAAAATTTTTTTTTGTTGTCCAAACATTTTTTTTTTCGAAAAACATTTTTTCTGACAATTTTTTTTTGTTCGAATTTTTTTTCGGAACAATTTCTTTTTTGTCCGAAATTTTTTTCTGTTAAAAAAAAATTAAATTTTTACTTTTTGCAAAAAAAAAATTGCTTAAATCGGTTAAAACCGAAGATGAATATTTTATATAAACATTTATTATGTTTTTATAAAGCATTTATTGGGTTATTGAAATATTTAAATATTTAGTGAGATCGAAAGATATATTTCCAAACGTCAATTATTCCAAAAAATTAATATATTCAAAAATTCAAACTTTTTCCTTGTCCACCACTGACGAACACAAAATCACAATTATCACATTCAAAATATCTTAAATGCAAACAATAAATAACAAAGCGTAATTCAATCAGATATATAGTTATTGTAGTTTGTGCATCGTTCGGACATCATTATTTTCTAAACAAATGTGCACAAAATTTACATAGCAGTTTTAGCATGAAAATATTTACAAATGACTCAAAAATAAACTTATCAACAACTTTTAGCACACACACACCACACACATATGAAATATAATATTTTTGTATTTACAGAACTTTAGGCATCTTTATTTTATTCACATTCATAAAGACAAACAAATAAAATTTTGACATTATTAAAATATTTGAAATTTAAATACTATATTATGTTCGCTGGCATTGTGCTAACGCTGCGCTGCCACTGCTCGAAAACGACATCGCGCCATCGAAAACAAATTTTCATTCAAAAATAATAAAAACCCCAACGACAATTGTTGGTACAAATTGCGTCGCAGCAGCAGCAGCAGCAGTAGTTGCAATTGTTGAGTGCTCACGACCGAGTAACAGGCCGGCAGGCAGACCGACTGGTTGGCTGTCTGACCATCCGACATGTCGTCCAAACGTAGCAGCGACAACGACGTACGATCTCCCCACATCGTCTCACTCACTGGTGGAGACACTTTGTTTCCATTAAACTTAATTGGTATAAGTTTTCATTTTGCATGAATTGTGGACACCAAGTTTTGTTCTGTGTTAGTGGTTCAGATTTTAAGATCGAAAAAAAACCCACGTATGATACATTGGAAAAATCTGCGCCAGTGCGAAGTTTTTGCGCACCCCATTTATCTAATCTACGTGACGATTACAATTTTTAAAATTATCCCTTCGTTAAGATTTTTACAATTCTGCTTTTCGTAGGTCAGGATATAAATATAGCATATTTTAATTTTTAGTTATATGAGAGGTGCCACGCCCCTTTGTCCAATCACCATATCATACGTGAAGATTATTATTTTTAATATAATCCTTTAATTCGATTTTTACACCTCTGCTCTTAGTCTTAGAAATGAGAAATTTAGTTTTTTCGAATTTGGTTTGGTAATTAATTTTTCACAAATAAGATATAAAAATGACTAGTTTTAGCATAAACTGATACTGAAAGCAAAGTGATGTTAGGTAGTCCTATTTAAGAATTCGAATTCAAAATCATAAATAATAACCAATGATAGAAACCATAACCGAAATCGATATCCGTTTAAAACCGATTCATGTTTAAAACCGTAACCGAAACCGTTATACGAGAATCAAAAATAAACCGATATTAACGGTATCGGTTTTAAAAACGGTTTTTAAAACTATAAAAAAACATACAGAAAACTATAATTTTATATAGAAGCTTTACAGTGCAAGACATGATTAAATATCTTTTAATAAAATCTGAGGTTTTCAAAATAAAAACTTTTTGTTGTACAAAATTTTTCACATGTTGTTTTTTGCGAAAAATTTGTTTGAAATGTATTATTTTTTATTCATTTGTGTAGCGGTAAATCGAACACAGACAACTCCAAGCAGAAAATAGACAAAGCTTTACTACGCTAGTGTCGTTCGTCGACCGACTGTTCATGTGTTTAGTTGTTGTTTTCTTCCTCTTTATAAACGGCTATTGTCTTTTGTTTTCTTTACTACACTAGTGTCGTTCGTCGACCGACTATGCATGTATTTAGTTTTTGTTTTCTTCCGTTACTTTTTTAGCGGTAGATCGCATACAACTACAACCAGTTGGAAAGGTTAGATTACATGGGAAATTTTAAAGTAGATGTTATTATGATAGTTAGGATTATCAAAATTATAGTCGGTCTAAGCCGACTATAAATACCCTACACATATGTGTTGTTACCATTAAAAGTGGTATATAGGTCACCAGGATATACGAATCCCGAAAATAACTACAAACTTTCAATCGCTGAAGTAATTCCATTCATTTGATACCCATATTTACAAATGGGTAGGCGTACCGAATTTCGATTTTTTTTTGTTGAACCACAAGTCGTTTCCCCGGAAACCATTATTTTCATGTATTGGAGCATGAGTCAATATATATTTTACCAAAAAAAGTTTACCTAAGCACGTATACAGTAAAATTGATCTGTAGATATACATTTTATATGAGGTATTTCAACATATGTGGTCGGTTCTCAGGTTACAATAGACCGATCGTGCCAATTTTCTTGTTCAGACAGCTTAGATAACAGCTTAGTAATCTAAATCTAAAGTTTAATTGCTCTAGCTCTTCTACTTTTTCTAAAATTTCAACGGACATACAGAGGGACAGACAGACGGACATCGCCAAATCGACTCTTGATGCTGATCAAGAATATATATACTTTTCCATACCGGAGATGCTTCCTTCTGGGTGTTACAAATGGCGTACCAAACTGAATATACCCTTTCACTCTTAGTGTAGGGTATAAAAAGACACTCAAAAAAACCGTTCTTTCTTTTGCTATGCTAGCATCTTATCTTTTGCTTCTTTTGAAGGCGCAACAACATAAAATGTGAGCACAGCATCCAAGCTTGTGATCGATTTTTTCGCGGGAATTTTTTTGTTCAATTTGTATTGTACAAGAGGTTTTTGTGGCCAGCTGAATGGATGTACTAGAATACACACATGTAGTGTGTTGTGCGTCTATTTGTTGTCATGTGATGCATACAGGGTAGCTGATTGATTCTTGTAAGTGTAAGTAAAATATATATTTATTTTTTGTTCAAGACGTTGAACTATATGGACAAAAAGTAACTTTAATACAAAAACCAAAATCAAAACTGAACCGTAACTTGGAACCGGTATAACGAAACTGTTTCTTTATAAACACTTTAAACCGAAACCGTGACCGAAACGAGGAAAATAAACGAAATCGGAACCGTTATTCGTTTAGGTTTCAATTCTTGATTAAAATTCTACCGAAATTTACAACATTACATATTATATTAATTAAAAGGGTTCCTCCCCAGTAGATAGTTACCCTTTTAGGTGTACATTTCTCTGTAATGTCAAAGAAGAAGATTTTTGGCATTTTTCTGGAATATTTCGGGCATATATCCGGCAAACGCACAGAAAAATAGAATATTTTGGATATAGTATATTCGGACAGAAAACAGACAGCTTTTGATACAAACTCCGCCTTTGTCTGTTTGAAATATTTCGAAAATATGTTTCAAAACTAATTCGACCCTGCCAAAAAATGTCTGTTAAAGAAAATATTCCATGATCAATTCCCGATCATTTATTTTTTCAAGAGATACTAGTATACTCCCTAGTAGAAATTTGCCCGATGCGCCATCGGAAAATGATCGGGTTTTCGTTGGGTAAGTCCAATTAGAGAAAATATGATCATTGCCTTTGCGTACCCTTATCATGCTTACCATACCAGGGTTTGCATTATCTAAATAGTCAATGTTCCCGATCATAGCTACATTATTTGTTCCTCATAACAAAATGACATCAGACAATGATCGAGATTTAATGAGAGAAACCCTATTATGCTCGGGCTCTGACAAGGCAATTGTCGGGTAAATAATAAAATGGGGAATAGCCCGATCAGTACATGGCCTGAGGTCAGTGCATGATCAGGACACTGCGTTACAAGGACATTATGGGCCTCGTCATATCCCTATCATCTCAAATAATGACATCATCACTTCATGACCATGGCCCTACCAAAATTTCTACTAGGGCTATCAGATGAGTAAAGATTTTTTTTTTGTATATTTCAACACCCGAGAAATTCGATGACCAAATACCAACATACCAAAAATTCCGATATTGTCAAATGGATCGGAACCCTTATAATAAATGTGCGCAACGTCGTATCGCCTGCTAAACCGCTTCGTTTCGTACAGCTTCGTTTGTGACCTATCTACGTTATGGTTGTCATACGGTTGGTCATAAAAATGCAACGTATGGTCGACGCCACAGATCACCCCCTCCTCCGCCGCCTCTTTCACTCACGCCTCCCTCATATATATCACACCATGTACAAAATCTGGAAATTGTCGACTTTTCGGCTTTCGTACTCAACTATTAAGCCATTTATTTATTGTTGCTGTGCCGTACGTACGGTGCTGTGCGCGGCGGCGGCGGCGGAGTCCGTCGTATGTATTTCTAGAGCACGACACGAGTTTTGCGTAGATATTTATTTACACAGACACAAATGCAACAAAACCAAATAAACCAAACCAAAAACTAAAAGATATCAAGAAGAAACATATTCTAGAAATCAAAAGTCACTTCATAACGAGCAAATGAAAATAAAGAACATTAAAAAGAAACAGAAAAAAAAACACTTGAATATTTACTGTTGACACAACGAATTCTGTTATTAATGCCATGTGGCGGTGGTGTTGAACATGGGGGTAGAATTCCCCTGCGATCAGTTCCATTTTCCATATAAATATCCAGAAGGTGTTTATTAGCATTTAAAACAACAGCAGCAGCAGTAGCTGGGATATCATAATAAATTGTGTAGACGACAACGAAGAGGGTGCTGCTGTCGTTCGTCGTAGTCGTAGTTGGTGTCGATATTAATTCTAGCGTAGGTAATTTAAATCTATTCGAAAACAGCTGATTCGTCTTTTAGTTGGGACTACTATATTATATGCGCTATGCTCAAGATGTTGACATTTAAATGCGTTGATGAAAAATAAAAAGTCTTCCATTTTAAAAACAAAAATTCGAAGATCTATAAATCTAATTTGTTGAAAATTAAAAAAAAAAAAGTTTTTCATTTTAAAATATTGCATGACAAAAATTCGAAGATCTATAAATCTAATTTGTATTTGTTTCTTTCTTATCTGTCAGAAGCAGCTCTTTTTCAATAACACATTAATCTAGAGTGGCAGCTGAAATCGGGTTTGTTTGGAATTCCAGGAATTTTGTTTATATTGCATAATTATATTGCAAAAGAAAAAAAAATAAAATTACCAAAATTGGAAACAGCAGTTGTTATTTTATCAATTTCAAAGTTATAGTTTAGTCAATCAAGCGGCATTTTATGTAATTAATGATTGTCTGCGCTCAAAATGCCAGTCTTTAAAAAGCTGTAAATAATAGCACGCTTTTTTAATTATTTTTAACAACCCCAAAAATGCAGCTGCCATCGGTTGACCCAAAAAATTGCAAACCATAATTAAACTATAAAATGCAAAAAAAAAAAAAACAAGAAAAACTTCCGACAGCTGTACCATTTAATGTACTTTTGGCTCGTGCCAAAATATAAAATTTTTAAGTTTTAAGTTAATATATTCGAAATTGATAGTAGTAAAAATGATCATCGACATTTTATAAATCAGCTGTATAATGTTGTCTAAGTTTTTTTTATATTTTTATGAGTTTATGAGTTCATATTAAAATAACTACCCGTATTTTATAAACTGATAACTCATTCGCAAGTTCATGATCCATTAATGATCAAAAAACGCATATTTATGATCATTTTAAAAATACTTAAAATGTCACACATAAGTCCAACAATTTTGGTAGTGAACCAGTTCAAGAACATTTTGTGGAAATTCTGTTGTATAATGTAGTGCTCAATACATCCACATGGAGACATTTTCCCATAAATCATGTATTGCAAAAATTTTGCAAAAATTAATCATGATATTCATGATATGTATTCATAATGTTTTAGTTTTTATTCATAATATATAATTACAGTAAAAATCAATTATTATGATTAATTATATAAAATATTGCGTATGTTTACCATATATTCATAAGTCATCAGTAATTGATATAGATTCTGAAATACATTTTATGATTTATTATTCATAATTCAAGATTAAAATGTCTTAGATCCAAATAGTCGTAGCCAAATAGCCGTAGCGTGCAAATGGAAAAACATATGCAAATTATGTGGAACATAATGAAAAATAACTGATTAGAAAATATAATAAGTCTATAGGTAGGTAGGCAAGGAACATTATTAAGGAAATTAACAGAAAAAAAAAAAACAATGGAAAAATACATCACTTTCATTTATTTGTCTTTTTAATTTTATACAACTGGCGTGAATTGCGCATTAATAAAATTAAAAAGCAATATCCCAGGTAGGAATTTCCAGGCTGCAACAAAAGTGCCAGACTTGTTACAAGCTTGTCTACCAAGGCTTGGTATATCGGGCCAGACACAAGGCTAGCACAATCGTTGGTCACAGACTCCACACAGGCCTTGATATACCAAACTAGGCACACGACTGGCACATTTATCACTCACAGATTTCAAACAAGCCTCTTTAGTTTAGATTAGACACAAGCCTAGGACAGTCGGCACTCCCAAGCTTTACACAGGTCTAGTTAGTTTAGGTTAGACACAAGCCTGGCACAATCGTCACTTACAGACTCCACACAGGCCTTGATATACCAAGCTAGGCAGAGGACTGGCACATGTTATTCACAGAGTTCAAACAAACCTCGTTAGTTTAGATTAGACACAAGCCTGGCACAATCGTCACTCACAGATTCCACACAGGCCTTGATAAACCAAGCTAGGCACAGGACTGGCACATTTGTCATTCACAGATTTCAAACAAGCCTCGTTAGTTTAGATTAGACACAAGCCTGGCACAATCGTCACTCACAGACTCCACACAGGCCTTGATATACCAAGCTAGGCACAGGACTGTCACATTTGTCATTTACAGATTTCAAACAGGCCTTGTTAGTTTATGTTCGGCACAAGCCTGGCACAATTTCCATTCTTGGACTCCACACAGGCCTTGGTATACCAATATTGACACAAGGCTGACACAATATTGAGCCCCATATAAAAATTGTCAAATTATCCAAACCTCCATATGCTGAAGAAAATTCAAAATTCAGTTTCGAAAACTTTTCATCCCATGCCTAGTAATGCATGTATATCGACAGACAATAACTGGAGTAAATTAAAGTTTACTATGGTGACATGTTTGTGTTGTTACCATGTTAAAGAACACTTATCTGATAAATGATTTTTAAAACGTCAAAAAATATATTCGATAAACTCTTTGGAGATGTCTGAACAATAAGTATGCAAATTAACTTAAGTTAAGTTGGTTGTTAACCTGTTAAATATTTATTTATCTAGACTCAACTCTCAAGTGTAATGACATGAATAATGAATGCAATTCCCATGACATAAAGGGTTTTTCAATAAGAGCGCTACAAAAGTTTTTTTCAAGGGTTTTTCAACAGGGACGCTACAAAAGTAGAGCGACAGGGACAGCAAACGACGCCATACATCTTGCCGCTCTTTTGACATTTCTCTTTAGTATGGTTTGCCATTTCATGATGGAAAGATATACGAGCCAACAACGAGTCGAAATTATTAAAATTTACTACCGAAATTCGAATTCGTATATCTTTCCATCATGAAATGGCAAACCTTACTGAAGAGAAATGTCAAAAGAGCGACAAGAAATATGGAGTCGTTTGCTGTCCCTGTTGCTCTACTTTTGTAGCGTCCCTGTTGAAAAACCCTTTATTATGCCCAATAGTCTGAATCTTCAGGCGTCTGGGGCATAGGTCTTGTTTCAAGACTGAGGCACAAGCCTTGGTACAAGCCTGGGACACAAGCCTTGGTACAATCCTGAATCATTGCAGTCTTTACACAGTCTTGGAACGAGGCTGGTTAACAATGTTGACACAAGCCTGAGAAACATTAGCACAAGCCTGCCCTAGTAGAAATTGTAATAAGGTCATGATAGGGAACTGATCATGGAATTGATTCCTTGTCAAAACCCGATCAGTTACATGACGAACATGAGCTGGACATGATCATGTCTACCCTAATAGGGTAAATTTCTACTAGGGTGTGTCAGTCTTGTGCCGGTCGTTAATTCCGGCATTAGTACAAGCCTAGCGATCAAGCCTTGGTCCCAGCCTGAGACACAAGCCTTGGTACAATCCTGAATTACAGGCTTGTAACATAGTTAATATTACAATATTACTTGACACAGTCTTGGAACGAGGCTGGATAACAGTGTTGACACAAGCCTGAGAAGCATTGGAAGAAGCCTGTGTCAGCCTTGTGCCGTCGTCAATTCCTACTTGGGATGAAACACACAAGTGATAAATTAATAGTCCTAATTTCGCATATTATGATAAATAATAAAATTTGTAAAATTTATGAATCCTATTTATAATAAATACATAGTGATTTACAGTTTTTTTATGCATGAACTTTTCAATTTTTTGTATTAAGGCTCGAATACACGATAGAAAAATTAGCTAGAGATAGAGAAAAAAATCTAACGTAGAGCTCCGTACCGTGGAACTCTATGTAGTGCTTACACAACTCTATGACATTTTTTGCTCTATCTCTAGCTATTTTCTCTATCGTGTAAACTCGCCCTTATACATAATTCATGAATATAACTCATAAATAAGAAAATCAGAAAAAAATATGTTTTATGAACAGCTTATTCATAAATCATCAGTAAACGATGTTATATGTATTGATAAACATATGAAGAAAGTGGCTGGACAAAATTACTCACCCAGAATTAAAAAGAACAGCACATGTGTTGTCCTCCGATCACAGTAACAAAGCAGATTTTAAACTAATTAACTGAATTATAGTTATATATATTAACTAACTATAGTATAGATATTTTAGACACCAATTTGCGCAAATCACTAAAAACTGATTACCAATATTTTGCAGATTTCAATAATAACCACACAATTTATGATTTGAATTTTTTTATATTTTATAATTTTATTAATATTATTTGGTTTAAGATGAACAATTATATAGTTCAAACCGCATTACTTTAAAAAGCAATACAGTAATTAAAAACTTGAATTGCTTACAAGATAATTACAGTATTTATACTGCACACTAAACACTCATTAAGAATTTCGAAAATATTTTAGATATGACTAGATTTTTTTTTTTTGGATTTACTGCTTTGTAGTTGTTGACGTGGTAGTCGTTGTGACGTGGTCTTGGTTGGTTGGCAAACCCTTTTTGGCCTGGAAGTCGAAATAAGAAAATAATTTCGATATGAATTCAATGGCGTTTTCAAAATATTGTTGATTGCAGGAAAGTGGACAGGACAAATAACATTGTAGAAGAGAACAACAAGATATATATAGAGAGAGAGAGAGTGAAAAAAAATATGGAATAGAGAATAATAAAAAAGTGTTGTAGTGGAAAGTACTTAAAAGATTTAAAAAGAATTGTAAATTAATGCGGCACCAGTACGTTTGAAAAATAAAACTTAAAACTTGTTATACGCAAGAATTCTGTTGAATTGTGTAGTGCTCTTGCATCGAACAAGATTAAAAGCGAGTGTGTTTATGGATGGTAGAGAAAAAGAGATAGAAAAATGGAGGTGGAGGTGGTGGTGTGATGCAAGTGTCGGCTAGATGGCGCTGTGTAGGCGGCGGCTGGTTGTATGCTTGTCGTGGAGCGCACATCATGAACACAAATAAATAAAAATTTTAAAAAATACGATTATAATATTTATTGTTATTTAATTTTTGGTGGATATTTAAAGATGCCATAGAGCAAAATAGAATAAAAATTAAAAATAATTTGTATATTAAACACAACAACAATCGTATAAAATTAAAAAGATGTATAATATATTAGATATTTAAAAGAAATTGATATTTTCCATAATGAAAAATAGTATATTTCATAAAAACCCACTTCTTACCCTAGTAGAAGTTCACTCAATTAGGGTAGACACGATCTTGTGTGTCATGTAACAGATCTGGTTGTGACAAGGACAAAATTTAATGTACACCCTATTAAAATAAATATCTACTTATCTCCAAAGTAAAACTGTACCAAAAATCATATTCCATATTCCCATGATAGAAATTAAAAAACTAGTAAAACTTGTTTTTTTTTAGGTGTATTTATTCATAACGGCAAAGTTACACCTAAAAGTATCCTGTTTCCATGCGAATCAGACATAGAGCCACCACTTAAGGGGTTACTTTTTATGTTTAAGTACCTCTCAATTATATGCTTTTACCTTTGTCGAAACAGCTGTCCTCTGATTATAAAAACATGGTTTTAAAACTCTACAGAAACAATTATTTCAAATTCTACAAGTTATCTCGATTTCAACATTCATTTGAAATTGATTTTGTAAAGAAAATTTACGACGACACAATACAATGGTATTAAAAAGTCACAATAAGTAGAAAAGAAAAAATAGTGAAGAAAAATGTATTGTAGCCTTAATAAAATATAGCAGAAGACCTATATGACAAAATATATATTAAAATATTGCAAGTCATAGATAGTATAAAATATGGTTGACGCCGCTTTGGTTGATCCTGTTGCAAAGGATATGAGAAAGAAGTTGACACACGGGGCTTGACAAATGCGCAAAGAAAATGCGGATAATTTCCTTTTTTCACACAACCATAGAAGAAATATATAAGAAAAATGTAGAATAAAAGGCAAAAAATAACACACAATAAGTAGAGGCTGTCCTACATCATTTATATGAATTGATTTAATATATTTTATGCATTTAATATATTTTAAAAAGCATGAATAATGAAAAAGAGCGCATAATATATAGGGCAGTAAGCAGTCAGAATGATATTTGATTTATTGAATAAAACAGTCAAACAGGGTGAAATTTATGGGTATCAAAGTCAACATTTTATACTTTAAAAAATCGAATTGAAATTGTGTCAATTTAATTGAAAAAGTTGGAAATTTATTTTCAATTTATAAAAATTACGATTAGGAAATTAAAAGGACTTGTTTTATAGTTTTTAATGGAAAATTGTGTGTTTTTAACAATATATCTTTACTTATTTAAAGATGTATTAGTTTTCGATCGAATTTGTATGGATTTGATTTGAAATTTGATAATTTAATGATTTTAAATGGTTTTAAAACGAATTAAATTCGTTTAGATTAATTAAAGCACTTTCTGTATTTCGACGCGGATGACGAAACGAAAGGTGACGTCAAAATTTCGTCACACAAATTTTTATTTTACGCTAATTGACTTTAAAAACTTTGAAATTTATTTAGAATTACGTCGCTTTCATCTAATAGCTCGTCGTTTCGAAATACAGAAAGAGGAAGTTAATAAAATATTTTTTAAGAAAGCAAATTATAATAGTTATCATCGAAACTATCCCACAAGTGGAAATGTAATTGGCTTGAAGGGAAATACCGAAAATTATGCCGAGCTTTGTCACTATTTGAGCTGTGCGTGTTATATTTGTACTCAAATTGGTAGGACCTACAGTTTAATGTTGAATCCGAACGGCAAAGTTTACATTATCTTATTTATAAAAAATCAAAATAAAAAAAGAAAATAAAATAAAATAAACACAAAACTATTTGAAATTTTTAATTTAAAAAAAATTGTATCGTAGCTTTTTCATACTGCCTATCAACAATTTTGACGAAAATGAGTTTTTAATGCAGAAATCTTCACTGATCACCCCTGCATCTATGATATTAATTTAGAACCAACAAAATATTTCTATTACTGTTATATTATAATTTTAATAATTTGTCAATCTACATGAATGATTTTTATGAATGCAATAGTGTTTATAATAGGTTTATAATTACTATAAATAAGCGTTCCAAGTATGGAGTTGTATATATATTCTTCTTAACCGTAATTTTATGAGTCAATTTCGTCTTGTCCATCCGTGGGTATAGTCCATCCTAACTCACAAATAATCGACTCAATTTGTATGAAAAAGGATATAAAATCTATGTAAAAACTATGAAATCGGTTAAAGAAGAATGACGTCACATTTTCTCAATGGATATACAATACCATAGAAGTCATAGGAGCTACTAAATACTGAAAACTAACTTATCAAAGATTTTTTTCTATCCTTATATGAAGCCTTAAAGTACCAAATTTGAATTTAGTCTGTACTGAGGAAATATAGCTTGTACCATAACCTTTATGGTATTTTCAGACAAGATGTTTAACGTTATTTTTAAAGAAAATTTTCAGATATGTTAAGGATTCGTATGATATTAACGAGGTCAATACACCCATATCCTCCGAAATAGGATATTAGTTTAATATTTAGTTTAATATGAATGTTAGATTTTAAAATAGCGATACAGAGTTAACTAATTTTGTTATTTTAATCTTTAAAAAATGTCGGGTTAGATTACGGAATATCAACCCCTTTAACCCCGTGAACCGAAAATGGTAGAAAAGTCGGTGAATTTTGTTTAGGTTACATAAGGATATAAAGAAATTAACACATCGCTGATTCCAAGAACATTTTCTGACAATATTGTGCAATATGCTCTATCTGCTCGTTTTTTCAAAGACATTGATCACATTTGAATAGCAATTGTCTCCATCTATCATAGCACGACGAATAGCGCGAAATTGCTGATTTTTATTAATTGTATCAATTAAAGACCATTTTTTTTAATATGGTTTGAGATTTAATCAGTTTTTTTCGCTCTCCTGAAAAACTGTGTTTTTGTAGATAGACTGTATTGAATATAAGCCCAACAAAACAATACCATAGAATCAATTCTTTTTATGTTATTAAAATTAGTCAGGAGAATAAAATGTAATTTTAATAGTTAAATACCATTAAATACAAGAAAATACTATTAAATTATTTTTGAATTAATATGAAAATATTTGTTTTTTATACTATATACTATTGAAACAATAACTGTCCTATTAACTAATGTTATCTATTTTTTTCTGAGTGCATGAAATGGTTTGATATTTTTAATTAATACACTAGAAGTGAAAGGGTATATTCAATTTTGTTATTCAATTTTGTGACACACAGAAGGAGATGTGAACGGTATAAAAAATTTATATACTTCATGAGTCACCATCTGAATCAATGTATCTACGCCTATGACTGTCTTATATTCAAAATTTGTGTGATCGGGTGACCAATAAAATTCGATATAAGAAAATAAATCGTTTTTAGTGAGTGCTTCCTTTACAATGGCGCTATGCTCGAAAACATAGAAGTAACCAACTGAGATCTAGTTTTTCAATCACATTTTTAAATTAAACTTGAATGAGGAAAAGTTTAAACTAAGTTTAAACTTGCACTGCAAAATTTAATTTAAATCAAGACATTTTTTCTTATAATGGTATGTCCTGCATAAATGATTGAATATATATTGCACCGAAATATTATTGAATTTGCATAAACAAAGAGTTAAAATAGCATAGCTAAAATCTACTTAAAACTCAATAAAATTTGTACGACCATTTTTTATAGGTAGTTAGTTTAATTGTATATAAATTGCATTTTTTGGGGGTCGACAAGGCTAACATTATATGTATTTTGGTATTCGTGTGTGGTGTGGTGTGGTGTGGACAAATATAAAAGCAAAACTATTTATTAACACTCAGCACATAAAGTAGATTGACAAATAAACTGTAAACAAATAATAATCACGACCACTGTCAGCGGTAGGCCACCACATATTGACAGAGTGTAGCGCGCCATGTGTCAGTCAGTCAGTCAGTTCGAAATTCGAATGACTGACTAACTGTATGTCATCAATTTGTTTGTTTGTTTGTTGGTTTGTCAATATCTAAAATAAATGACATGCTTTACATGATGATGTCTTTGCTTTGTATAATAGGCCCAATATACAGTGAGAGAAATGTTTTAATTAAATAAAGAAACAAGAGCGGTGGTTCTTTGATGGCAAGCCACAAAACAAATAATGATTTTAAATGTAAAATCGTCAATGTAAATCGCATACAAAGCAATCAATGATATAGTGAGCAGATTAAAGTATTTATTTAATTTACAATGTAGTAATAGAAAGCATTTGACATTTGGAAAACTAACAAACGGTGGTTGATTGTATTAACGTATTGTTTAATAACGCCTAGTCAACACGATTTTCGTTATGGTTAGTCTTCGTAAATAATTCGGGTGATTTTTTTACTGTATACAGTCAACTCAGTTCTTTTTTCTTCTATCACGTAATATTAGAGACGTTTATTGGAATTAAATAGTAGAACAGAGCACAGAAATGTACGGATTTTGTCGTTATTTTGGACTATGGTCTTCGGTATAGTGAAATTTTTAGCATTAAATCAAAAATACTAAAAAGTAATCCAAATAGTATTAAAAACAAAATTTACAAAAAAAGTTATTTTCTGCCTATTTTTTTTTTCGCGCTACTGTTCTGATGAACCTAGGCCGAGCGCTCTCACCGAAACTGCGGGCTGAGAACTTTTCTTGGGTAATGATTTACTCTTGGAGTTTGCGTTATATAACGGGTTTCTCAACAGGGACGCTACAAAAGTAGAGCGACAGGGACAGCAAACGACGCCATATTTCATTCCGCTCTTTTGACATTTCTCTTCAGTAAGGTTTGCCATTTCATGATGGAAAGATATACGAGCCAACAACGAGTCGAAATTATTAATATTTACTAGCGAAATTCGCAGTCACGAAAGGGTCCAGTCGATTGGCCGCCTCGGTCGTGCGATTTGACGCCGTTAGACTATTTCCTGTGGGGCTACGTCAAGTCTATGGTCTATGCTAACAAGCCAGCGACGATTGATGAACTTCGTACGAATATCGAACGTGAAATTGCAGCAGTATCGGCCGATTTATGCTTGAAAATCGTCGAAAATTGGGTTCAGCGTCTGGACTTCTGCAAGCGTGCCCGTGGTGGCCATGCATAAGAAATCGAGTTCCATACATAATGGCATCGAACGTACTTTTACAGGAATAAAGAATTTCATTGATATCCAAAACCGTTTTTGTTTTATTTAAAAAAAACTTTTGTATTGTAGCGCTCTTATTGAAGAACCCTTTAGAAAATTGTGTCCATAAAAAGATGCTAACAGGATCGAACCCGGCACCTTTTGCACTAAACGCACTATCCAGTCGAGCTACCGACGAAATATTACCAAGCAACATAGGTATATAAATAAACTAACTTCGTTTACTAGCTTTTCTAGTTTTCCTGTGATTGTGATTTCTACAGACAGACACCCAATTCACCCGTGTTTTATAAGGTATTTAAACATAAGTGGTCGGTATACAGATCACAATGGGACGATCATTTTGACAGTCGCTGGGATCGAACCCGGGACCTTTCAGCTCGTAGTCCAACGCACTAACAACTCGACCCACTGACGTTATATAAGGTATTTGAATATAATTGGTCGAGACACAGGTCACAATGGATCGATCATGATAATTATCAATACCAGACAGCGCATTTATATAAGTTATCTAACTTTGGAGTTTTATTTATCCAGCTCCTCTAGGTTTCCTGTGATTGTGATTAGTCAGACAGGAGTTGACTAATGCCGAAATGATGTATAGTATTTCAATTAGAATTTTTCTCGTATATGGGCAAAAAGAACCCGACATGACATATTATAAATATTGAACTCAGAACAGAATGATCGACTGTCAGACTGACTGACACTTTGATGTGCCTGAGATGAAATGTTTACTGAAAGAAGTATTTTATTTTTCAATACTTGTGCTAAATTTGTTATATAGTAGAAAATGTAATAAACGATATAATTATGTTGAACCATTAGATGTTACGCATGATAATGGTTTTCGTACTGAACGAAAATAAATAGCTGAAATAATGTGGTACCGTTTTAACAAAAGGTGCCTTATTTATTTACAAAAACAACACAAAAACTACAACAAATAGTGCGTAATTACAGTTACAAAATAAATGCTTTGGTCTGGCCTAAGGCATTGTGCATTGAGCAATGGCCCTTACAGTTAATGCCATGGCTTTGGTAGTATTGGGCAACAAGTCTCACAAGGTCTACGACATGAAATTCAAAAGTCATATGTTGCGCATGCGTAGATACATTTTAAATGTTCGTTCAAAATTATACAGAAAATTAACTTTATCCGAGTGCGTTAACAAAACAAAATTAATATCGAAATCAGACGGCGTACCATAGTTAAACACTACGAATACAGCACAAAATAAAAATCGAAAAAGACAACAATAAAAGTAAGAGTCATATTTTTTTTACCACCAAGAAAAATCATTAATTAGCATAGAAAAAAATAAACCTATTAATTTATTGATGTAACTAAAAATATATTAATGTTTTACTTTTGTATCACTGAGAGAGATTTTAAAAAAAATCCGAGTCCATTGGTCTTTATTTGATTAATTTTTTTTTTTTTTGTGAAATGTATTTTTGGTTTAAAAACTTTTTTTTTAAACATACCTACGAAAATTTCGCATAACACCTTACGATATACCCTCCGATTCACACCCGACACTGATCAGAAAACGATAAGACCCACTATCATACCAAATAATCAGAAAGCAACTTCAAATAGCGTCACGTTTTGAATCAGGCACTGATGTGACATCCTGATCTTTACCATATTTGAAGTCAGGTAATCCTGATCAAATAATGCTGTCATCCTAAAAAAAATTCCCGCGATTTTAGATAACCGATATCGCTGATCGCTAAACTGGAGCTTTTCTTTACCGACCCCGAACTACCCAAAACTGTAACCAAATCAGCAGTTCCATAATAATGTTGAATATTGGTTGCACTGTTTAGTCAGTAAACCGTGTATATCGTAAACAAAATATTTCGGTCGTAAAAAATGTACATACTAAATAATTCCAAACAGAGAAATTCCGACAGAAATTTTTTAGTTCACGATTGAGCTGATTATAAGAAATAGCTTTACTTCAACCATTGACGATTTATTAGAATGAACAACATAATTGTGTTATGCTTCGAAATGTACAAATTTTCGAAATATTTCCCATATCAGAGATTCTAAGAAATTTCACAACATCAAATAAATTCAAAAATAAAAATAGAAAACGATAATATTTCATATTTAATATAGAGTGCGGCATTGTTCGAATAAAACTAATTCCAAAAATTAAATATATTTTTTGAGTTTATAGATCGAAATTTTTTAAGTTAAAATTTTAAAATGTTATTTTCTTATGTAGCGTGGTTAATGGTTGTTAATAGACAGAAAATTGGTCTCATTTATTTATTTTTTTATTGTTGCAGTAATTGATAGGAGACCCGCGGTAGCTCAGTGATTAGTGCGTTGGACTGCGAATCGAAAGGTTTCAGATTCAAGCCTGTATTGGGACTAACAACATCTTTTCATAGAAACAATTTTCTATACCGCGCTACGTCTCGGCAGTAAATGTCAAACCTACGAGAGTAAAACATTGCCTATGAAAAGTACTCACCCACCGTTTGCATTCGGCATTAAACCGTAGGTCCCACCACTTTAAGTACAAACATAACACGCACAGCACAAAGTGGTGACTGTACCGCCAAACTATTATTATTGTCAACGGGTAGCAATTTTGACCCAATCGATCAGAAACAGTTGGATATAAAATAAGTTTTTTTTAACCTAATTTAGAAAATCTAGGGGGTAAATTTTACATCTACAACGACGATTACAGCAAATTGTTTTTATTTTAAATTCATATATGTTCGAGACTACCCATTAAGCCATTTAGGAGCGCTCTTAAATTAGAGTCAAAAAGTATTTTTCAGTATTTTATGAGCCCTCAGAAAAATGACTCTTAAAAGAATCTCATATAAGACTGTTTTCGAAGCTCTCATAAATATTACTCATAAAAGATTGATATTTAGGAGCCCTCATTAATTAGACTCCTAAAAGCATCAAAAATAAAATTGTTTCTGAGCGCGCAGAAAATAGACTCATAGAAGTTCGATAGTTTAGAATGTTTTAGAAACGTTCCAAAATTTCACTCATAAAAGAGTCCCATTTATGAGCGCTTACGAGCCCCCTCAAACCAAACTCATAAAATCATAAAATTTAAGAGTAATTTAGGAGCACTCAGAAAAGGGAGTCATGAAAGTATCTTATTTATGCTGGCTTTAGGACCCTACTGTTTAAATAAAATTGATATATTTATATTCGTTTTGAATTTGAAATCAAATGAAAAATAATAAAATATTAGTGTAAATTCAACAGACAAACCTAGCTATTAAATGGATTTTTGAAATGAATGCATTTTCTCACGGAGGACTGGACTAAGATAAACAAGAACATGGTAAAGGGTTTTCAATAATAGCGCTACAAGGGTTTTTCAACAGGGACGCTACAAAAGTAGAGCGACAGGGACAGCAAACGACGCCATATTTCTTGCCGCTCTTTTGACATTTCTCGTCAGTAAGGTTTGCCATTTCATGATGGAAAGATATACGAGCCAACAACGAGTCGAAATTATTAAAATTTACTACCGAAATTCGAATTCGTATATCTTTCCAACATGAAATGAAACCCTTTACTATGTTGGATTAATTTCAGACACATTCTATACTTCTGAAGAAATAAAAACTGAACTGAATGAAGCAATTGTGATGTCTGGAAATTCTCAAAAATGTGAATGTTTTAAGAATAATTTAAAATGATCAAAAATACGCGTATTTTTGCGCTCTTTAAAGCGTGTGTACTACCCAAGTTTTTGTAGGCTTTTTAGGATCTTTACAGTGCTCAAATATGAGTGTTTTAGGAGTAATAAAAGTGTCAGAAATATGAAGGTTTTTGGGCTCATAAAATGGTGCCTTCTACCCAGGGGTTGGGAGCCTTTTTGGGTTCTTTTTAGGGCTCATATATGAGTATTTAAGGAGTAATAAAAGTGTCAAAAATATGAGAGTTTTTGGGCTCATAAAATGGTGCCTTCTACCCAGGGGTTGCGAGCCTTTTTTAGAGCTCATATATGAGTATTTAAGGAGTAATAAAAGTGTCAAAAATATGAGGGTTTTTGGGCTCATAAAATGGTGCCTTCTACCCAGGGGTTGGGAGTCTTTTTGGGCACTTTTTAGTGCTCAAATATGAGTGTTTTAGGTGTAATAAAAGAGTCAGAAATATGAGGGTTTTTGGGCTCATAAAATGGGGCCCTCTACCCAGGAGTCCGGGAGCCCTTTTGGACTCTTTTAAATGCTTATGTCATAAATATGACACATTTAGGAGTCTTAAAAGACTCAATATGTTTGCTGGGTACATTCCTGGCAATTTCGATGAATATTTGGGACATATTTCTGGAAAACATACAGATAAAAGATAGGTTCTGTTTGAATTCTTGCGCAAAACTGTTGTTGAAATTCCCAGACCCTCCAAAAATTGTGTCTGGGATTGTTAAACATATCATAAAATAATATTTTAATTATGAAGCTGTCTGGAAACATATTTTTTTGATTTATATAACTTGAATTTTTAAACAAAATTTGAACCCACAAGACATGCTTCAAGTATGACTGACACTCTGAACATTGTGTCGTTTCTCAAGTGCCATTTGTTTTTAATGTCATAAATGCTTTAACGAACCATATTTCCAAACATAATCAATGGAGCCCAAAATGGCGTAGTCTCCCCACACAACAAACAGCATCGGACAGAGAACTCAACTTGAAGCAAGGCTTTGCCAAAGGAAATGCGACTTGGCTATACGAATAATAATAAATGATAAAAATAAGTATTTTTTGAATACTTGAACCACAACGACAACAGTTCAAAGAAATTTAGAGTCACAGAGGAAAGAACCAAATTGCGACGAATACGACGACGTCTACGACAATGTGATGTGATGGAACGCGAACGGATGAATGAATAGAGAGAACCGCAAAACAAAGAGAAACTAACAAAATAAATTCGATTTCAAGGTCAGCTCTGTTCAAAATTCAAAACCGTGCGTTCAACTTGATAATTTAATAACCACGTTTGGCGTTGTCGTTGGGGTAACAAAAACAACAACAACCAAAAAAAAAAAAAACAAGAACAGATATATACAAAAAAAATGTTTGGAGCGCGCAAAACCAAGCAGCCAGCCAGTCACTTAAGTCACACATGACTTGAGAGCCTGTCTCAAATAAGAGGGGGCTTCACATGGGCAATCACTAAAGTTAAAATCATTTTATTTCATTGTATTTTATTCATTTTGGGCATCGAGTGCTAAAAGAGATCCCAAAAAATGCCCAAGTGTATTTGTGGGCAAAAGAATAAAAAAAGTATTAAATTGAATGACAGACTGAAACGATGTATTTCGTCAGAATCAAATAGTAGAGGGGGGTCTTATAGATATTCCAATAATATTATAGAAAACAAAAAACATATTTTTTGTCTTCATGCTATAACGAAAAAAAAAAACAAAAGTTATTTTCATTATGATTAGATTTCTTTGAAAAACAGCTGATTTATAAATGTAACTGGTTTCTCATACCTACTATGACTAATTTTTATATAGCTAAAATTTTAATTTTTTTTTGATTTTCTTGGTATAGTCATAAAAAAGAACGCAAGATTCAGATTGTCTCACATTCTCCGTGTCGTGGGAGAAATAGCAAAAATATGCGTTAATATTTAAACTTTTGTTTAAAGCATTTTTAAGTAGTAGTTTCCAATGCAAATGTTTGAATAACAAATTAAATTAACTACGTTTCACTGAATTTAATTCTTATTTTAGGGTTATACAAAAAATTATACTAAATAGTGACTAATTATATATTCCACGTATTTTATCTGCAGTAGTTATTTTTTAGCCTATACTCGAACAAAAAGTGGGAAAAAAAACTGCAGAGTAACAAAATATACAAAATGCGGGTGAAGGCGATAATTTGCTTATCAGCAAATGTTGCAGAAATAATTACAGCACCAGCAAATGTTAAAATTTTAAAAGCAAACATCTCAGTTTGTTGCCATAAACTACCCATGCGGCAAAATGAATGAACTATTAGTATAAACTACTTTTTTCAAATTAACCGTAGTTTAAACTTTAAACTAGATGTAATTTCGTCAATTACCAACGTATCACATATATTAAAAATGTCATATGTCATTGTCTTTCTGTCTGTAAAATTTAACGACATTTAGCCGATTTACCTAGAGACTATAGGCCTGTTAAAAAAAAACAAAGTTTAAACTTGCACTGAAAAACTGAACCTATGTTATAAATGTGTACCTTTTTTTTTTTTGAACTAAAATCAAGCAAATGTTTAACAGTCCCGGATTCATATAATAAAGAACATAAATAATCGAATTTCAAAAGAACCTTATTGAATTACATTCGCTTTCTGAAAGTAAATTTGAAAATAAATATAATTCCAGAGTGGAATTTGCCCATATTTCGTATCCGTCCCTGATTAGAATACGATCGATCAAGCATTTGTAATTCTAGGGTAATCCTAAATTCAAATACACGTAAGGCAACCTGATCCATTCTATACAAAAGATTCATCGATCTGACACTTATGAACAAAACCTGCTTAGAAATCGTTGTATATGATCGAGATATTATTACAAACTTTTTATTTTAATATTGGGTAGCTTATTACTCGTTATTCGAAAGTGAACACTCGTTATCGAACAGAATTTGGCTGCTCACGAGTACTCACATTCGCTACATTTTTACTCCTCATAAGAGATGAGCAACAAATTATTTTTTCTTCTGTTCATATTCAAAAATGTTAACAATCAAATTGGCAAATCTTTTTATTCACATGTTGAGTGTAGCCTTTGAAGAAAATTAAAACATATCTCAAAAAGTGGGTAAAAAAAAATTTGTTTGACCCAAAATGGTTGGAGTGGTTTGGATTTGGAGTGGTCAATGACTGGGTCAATGACTGAGTGGGACCGAAAACCAATTAACCCGAACCTTTTTATTGTGGAAATCGATTGCGGACATCATGGGATGTCTAATGGTACCATTTGGAATGGTCAATGACCAATTTTTGACCCCTCAAATTGTATTGCGGAGATCGATTGCGGACTTCATGGGATGTCTAATGGTACCATTTGGAGTGGTCAATAAATATTGAACTCAAATACAAAATAAATTTCAAATTCTCAACATTTTTAAAAAGACTCAATACTTTGATTTTTTGTTATCGCAAAAGTTATTAAGACAACTTCAAAAGTTCACAAAACTATTTTTTATTTGAAAGTAGTTTCAGAAGATTTTAAATATACATCGAATTATATAAGGTTAGGATAAGGATAAAATCAGGAAGCCTCATCAGGAAACCTGATCAGGATAGCAACTTCGAAAAGCGTCACGTTTTGAATCATACACTGTCATGAATACCTGATCATTGCCTGATCACACAATAATCGCATCCTGAACTAAATTTCCACTCTTTATGCCCAACTCTTCCCATTTGTTAACTCTACACTTGACTTGCGGATGCTTTTGTTTGTTTGTTTATTGAATCATAACCTATTGGTTCCATAATATAAAATACTCAATTCTCGATCCTCGTTGATTATAGTTTAGTTTTCAATTGGAACTTTCCTGAGTTCTATCACACTTCCACAAGGTATTTCCAACTTATCCAAGTTTTGTTTAATTTCATATTTGAACACATGTGAACTTAACGTATTAAGAACATTTATATAATTAGAAATGTCAACAGAAATTCTAGTTGGTTACAAAGTAACTACAATCTGTATTAATGAAAATATAAAATCTTAAGTTAATAGTAACCCATATTTCATTACTAACTATATGTAACACCTTTGAAGATTGCGTCGTTATTTGAAAAAATCTTCAATTGTTTGCTATTTGAAAGCAGCGCTCATTGTTTGCAAATTAGAAACAAAATATAAATAAAAAAAAAACAACAGTATTATACATTCCACGGTGTAGTTAACTATTATAATGAAATGCCATAGTATTTCATTGTATTTCCAGTTTAATTTGTGACGTAGTTACATAGCGCAAAGATTTTATAACGTAGTTAGTTATGATGTTACGTGAGTTAATAGATATTAAGGGGTGATGTAGTAAATATTTTTAATATTTTAATATTTAATTCTTAAGCTCCCGATTTTCAGTGCAGGTTTAAACATAGTTTAAACTTTTTTACATTTTTAAAACGACGGTAAATTTTACAAACAGAAATATAATTTGTAATGTAAAATGACGCGATTGGAAATTGGTTAAGGTTAGCCGTATTTCGCATCCGTCCTTGATCAGAATACGAGAATACCAAGGGGCATCTGATATGAACCTGTTCAGGGTTTACTATGGTAGTCCTAATTTCAAATACACTTAAGGCAAGCTGATCCACCCTTTACAAAGAATCCTGATATAAAGTTTACTTAATGAAACCATATCTGACACTTATGAAAAAATCGAATTGGAAATCATATTATTATAATTTGATCGAAATGTTATTAAAAACCTTTTAATTGGGTATCGAAATAAATAATTCTAATAAAATATACTAATAAATAAATATTAATGCTAACTTCAAATTCATGTTTAAACATTTTATAGTTATCATTTAAACTCAAA
The DNA here is from genome assembly GCA_951804985.1 of Dryomyza anilis. NCBI lineage: Eukaryota > Metazoa > Arthropoda > Insecta > Diptera > Dryomyzidae > Dryomyza > Dryomyza anilis. The sequence goes on along the minus strand of OX638132.1, from coordinate 88,195,356 downwards.
ACGTTGATTTTTTGTTATTGAAAAACTTATTTAGACAACTTTGTGTGTTCACAAAACTATTTATTGTTTGAAAGAGCTCGAAAAAATCATTCTCAGAAAAATGTAAAATATGCATCGAATGATATAAGGTTAGGATAATGGTAACATCGGAAAGTCTGATTAGGCAACCTCGCAACTTCGAATAGCGTCACGTTTTGAATCAGGAAATGATGTGGAAACCTGATCATTACCTTATTTGAAATCAGACAAGTCTGATCAAACAATGATCGCATCCTAAACTAATTTCCACACGCAAACATCTAGATTAAACTAAGTTTAATTTGAAAAGGTTGAATATGTAACATTTTATATAGTTTAAAAGTTTATGGATTAATATTGTTGATCAGATTTTAGTATGGTATTCGTACCATGTAGTATATATACGATACAATAACACAGAAACGTCAATTTGTGGTTGCATCCCTTATAAAAGTGAAATACCACAAGTGTTGTATTTGAGAGTAGCCCTGAGGCATGTTTTTTGGTGTTGTATTTTGTGAAATAAATAAAAATTGTGAAATTGAGCACAAATAGTGCATATAAAATGTTAATTTATTTGTCTTTCTTTTGAAATCGAGGAATATTTATGATAATTTAAAAAAATCCTAATTTTATAGAATCAACTGCATTTAATTGAAGAAATATATTAACAAGCAGAAAAGTAGTGATTTCAGTTCAATTGCCGTACTGTGGTATTCGTACAATTTCGTACCAATACAATGAAACTGTGAATACGCTAAATGAATAATGTTTACAATCATCACTGAAAATACCAAGTGCACCACGTTTATTACAAAGTACATATTAAAATTTTAAAAACTGATTATATTTTAATTTTATATTATTACTACTTATATTTTATATCATTAATGATTAGAAATTAAGATCAATTATGATAAATGCTATTAAATCTATTTCATATAAAAATCGAAAGTTAATGCGTAAAACTTGGCTCTCAGACACCCTGTAAACACGAAGTTATACACAAGATGCTATTGCAAGCAACTTGATTTTTTTTTTTTTTTGTTCTCCTTCAATAATAATATTTTTGTTGTAATAACTACTATCATATATATGTGAAATTGGAAAGGCAAACAGAATGGTAGGTAAGCGAATAATCAAGATGAGTAAAGTGAGAACTCAAGTAAATTGTGATAAATGCGGCACATGGAAAATAAGGGAAATAAGGGAAAGATGAAACAACAACAACGACTGAGATTGAGAAATGAGTTAAATTTAGAATAAAGAAGAATAAAACTTTACAGCAAAAAAAAATACAAAATAAAACTACGCAACTAGTAGTATGGATAGAAGGGCGTGAAATGTGCTGGTGGGGGTAGTTAAGAGGTGAACGAGAACTCGAAAAGCAGTAGGGTGAATAAAGTACGCAAGAAAAAGGGTTAAACTATGGTTGAGAAATGAATAAGATCAGAGAGAAATGCTCAAAATTAAAAATAAAACAAATATATAACATTGTCACTGTAGAAGTAAACGAACAAAATATGTTAATGTCAAAAATGGTTTTGTTAATTTATTTTAATTATTATAAAAATCAACATTTTAGATGTTGGTTGAAATTAAAAGTTTAAAAATTATATAAACCAAGTATATATTGAAATTTTAGAAATATAATTGGTACATTTAGCATTTAAAGTGACGTTTTAAGATTTGAGGAATGAAAATATGAAATATAGTAGGTAGTAATATAAATAAAAAGAAACTTACAGTTTGCATGGAGGTATATATCCTAAATCGCTAAACTTTTTGCAATTTTTTTTTCTTTGTTTTTTAGTTTTATATATTATTTTAGTTTATAACGTTAACACGTAAAATTCACTTAAAATTTGATTTCATTAAAAATTCAACACTTGCAAAAATTTGTTTGTAAAATAAAAAAAATCACGAAAAACAGTTTTTTTTTTTGTAATATTTAGGTTTAGATTATGGAAATCGAGCGATAAACTGCAATGGAAAAGAGAAAGTATATATTAAATAAATTTTAAAATATATTAGTATTTGATTTATACAATTTTATATTTAATATTTTTACAAAAACTATATTCCTATTAATTGCCCAGACTCACAAATCACGGTTTACCGATGTTACCGCCAAACACTTGGAGCGGGCCCTAGGCTTTTTTATTGATCGATGTATTACGAACTGTCAAAATTACAAGCACGCGGCTTCTCTACCGTTCTTTCGCTCACGATGTATCACTCACTCACTCACTCACTGCCCAAAAGGAAGATGTTCAAAATATACAACACAAATTACGCGATCGATCAAAATTCTTGCACAGGGCTGCTGCATACATTTAGATCCGATAACAAGACGTTTGGTTTGTTTTTTCCGCAATATATTTGCTGCTATTTATGTTATTTATTTTTTTTATTTTTATTTTTTTTTTTTAATTAAGAAATAGTTAAAATAAAACCGCGTCAGAAAATATAACTAAGAAAATAAAAAAATAATAAACAATTTTCAACAAGAATAAAATTGAAATGAGTTGACATTTTGGTAAAACTTTAGCATAGAATTCAAAAGATATTCGATTCATTTTAAAAATAAGTGCACAGTTTTTTTTATGAGTAACTCATATTTGGGTATTAGAAATGGTTATATTTATTAAAGATTTACTTTAATTTATTTTAACTTTTTTAAAACATTTTGTACATTTCAAAGGTTTATAGCAATTAATATCTACATTATGTATTAAATTTTAAATTTCAAACGTACTTTTTAAAGAATTTTATAACATCTTAGATAAATCGCCATTATTTACCGAATCGTATATCGTATGTCAAATTCAAAACAGAACACGAAAAAATGATGCTGTAATAAAAATCTCAAAATTAAAGAATGAAAAGTTTTAAAGTTACAATTTTTTATTATTTAATAGAGCAAATACACACAGAATATCTTAAAATAACACTTTTTAAGTTTTACCTTACTGAAATTATTGTATCGGTCATTTTCCGACTTGCGATCGAATTTCATATAAAATATCGTCGTTGTAGAATGAAAAGTCACCAAGTACATTTTTATGAGAAACTTTATTTTCGAGTTTATTGATTAATATTATAAAAAGGAATTGATGCATTTTAAATGTTGACAAATCAATTAATAATTATACATTTTCTTATCATGTGGTAACAAAAAATTAAGATCATCGATTAAAAATTGAAAGATTTATAAAGATGTTTGAATATTTGACATTTTAAAAATGTATTTGGTGACTTTTCGTTCTACAAACGATTTTGAATTCGATGTTTTTGTACAAAGTTTTGTTTTTGAATAAATTCAATCCGTTTGCTTTGACTTCAACGATTTGAATTTGTTTGAAAAATGCATCTTTTGTAGTGTGACATCGAATTCAAAACCGTTTGTTTAAAATTTTTATATGAAATTCGATCGAAAGCCGAAACCTGACCGCCGTATAATACGACAAATTCTATAACTCTGAATAAATTAAAATTAAATTAATTTTAATTTCGTCAATTATTTCTGTTTAATCAAAAATTATGTTTATACCCTAGTAGAAATTTTGGTAGGGCCATGGTCATGAAGTGATCATGTCATTATTTGAGGTGATCGGGATATGACGAGAGTGTAACGCAGTGTCCTGATCATATATTGACCTCAGGCCATAATCATGTACTGTTCGGGCAATTCCCCATTTTAATATTTACCCGACAATTGCCTTGTCTGAGCCCGAGCATAATAGGGTTTCTCTCATAACTCTCCATCATTGCCTGATGCTAATTTCATTATCAGGAACAAATAATGTAGCTATGATCGGGAACATTGACTGTTTAGATAATGTAAACTCTGCTATGGTAAGCATGATAAGGGCATGCAAAGGCAATGATCATATTTTCTCTAATAGGGATTACCGAACGAAAACCCGATCATTTCCCGATGGCGCATCGGGCAAATTTCTACTAGGGTACATAGAAGTTCAGAGTTTGCTGGATAATGTAAAAAATATCGGATACTTGGAAATCGAATTTAAAAGATCAAAACTTACTAAACAAAACTCCAAAGCATAATAAATTTTAATCTTTTTTGGCAATTCGATCGAGTGGAATTTGGATTTTAATATAGCTCAAAAATTATCGCGCACAGCTCCGGTTTTTCCGGTGAATTATTTAGTATCTGTAAATCGAGTAATAAAATTGTCGATTTCTGTGACGTCAAAATGTCACCAAAATGATTCAATACGAAATGAAAATTGCGTTATTTTGACGTCAAATCGACAATATGAGTCGACAAAATTACAGAAAACACCTACTGATCTATTAAATTCCATTGCCACATATCCAATGTTTTGGACAGACAGAAAACTCTATATAGAATATGTTTAAATACAACATATTCTGCAAACAATTTAGCACTTCTTGGTTTTCGCCAGCTTCATCAAATTTTTTGTAGATATAGAATTGGGCCGCTCGAGTGGCAAATAAAGCGCACGAGTCCATATGAATGAAGCCAACACCCCGAGTTAACGGGATACTGCAATCAAAACCGTATAGAAATTCATCTACAGAGTGAGCATCGACATTGGACCAAGCGGCTCTTAAATTTGTCCAGTACCAGAGGCACAATTGAAACCATACGAAACCCATTTAAACAGCGGATCATCTGGAAAATGTTTTATGACGTTCGACAATCTAATGCGGATATCTTTTGCGCAGCAACGCATGAGCATATTCGGGCACAACTGGTCCGCCTTTAAGGGTCTTCAAAATGAAATACTTAAGTTGTTTCCGTGAATTGGTCTCGCCAGACCGGAATCGCTAGATAAGGATCGCTCAGTGCAGAACCCAGCAAGGTGTACGGTGTGCGCGGATACATTATCGCCCCAGTGAGAGTTCCGGTTCATAATAGCCCAGAATTTTGGTAAAACTAGCGGGCCAGTCCAAGTCGGGATACGCACACTTGGTCTCCTTTTTGTTCGGGCACAACTTGTCAGCCTTTAAGGGTCTTCAAAATGAAATTGTTTCCGTGAATTGGTCTCGACAGACCGGAATCGCTAGATAAGGATCGCTCAGTGCAGAACCCAGCAAGGTGTACGGTGTGCGCGGATACATTATCGCCCTAGTGAGAATGCCGGTTCATAATATCCCAGCATTTTGGTAAAACTAGCGGGCCAGTCGAAGTCGGGATACGCACACTTGGTCTCCTTCTTGTCACGAAATGTGTTGCTGTAAATGGTGGCAGCAATCAGATCCAAGCTGTCCCCATAAATGTACTCCCATTACTTGGACTTTGTAACGCCTTTATTGCAGGACTTCACGTGTTTGATGTCGTGATTAAGCGCACGACAACTGCAACTTTTTCGGAAATTTGTCCAGCATTTTTTGAGCATATGTATTTTGGAACGGTATTTTGGAACATTTTCATAACTCCTTGACTTCTTCAACGGTGGACACATCGCCGGTCAGCAGAAGACCATCGGACTTGGGCAAGACTTTGCGACACTCAGGTATGGTGAGACCACGAAAACGAATGCCCTCATCGACGCTTAAGAACGAAGTCTCGCAGATATGCGCCTTCATGTCGACGTACACCGAGCTAACGTTGTATTCACCAATGACGGTCTCGTTATGTTCCTTGCTGGAATCTTCTCGGCAAGCACCAGGAACAGGCTGCAGTCGGAGGAGCGCATGCTGCAGACCACGCAGTGGAAGAACAGAACGCGCCAAAACCATGGCGATATTTTGTTATATTAAAAAAAAAACTGTTCCATTAAATTCTAACAAAAAAAAAAACGACAAAGACTTCAGTGCACAGCGATTACTTTTCAAAAACAAGTGCGTAGTTGTTTGAAAAGACGAAATAGCGATTTTGAAATGTGAACTATGCTGGGAAATGGGTGGCTCCAAGTGGGCGTGGTAAACGTGATTATCTCTATTTTACATTTTACATATTTTAAAATTTCTTTTTTACAGATCTTCACACATTTAGCTTACTTTTTGCACTCTTATTGTTGTTTAATACACTTTGTTTATTTAATATAACTTTTTTAAAACTTATTTATTTAATAAAATGTATTCATTTAATTTACTGATAAATAAAATCACTGCGATCGTTGCTTGATTTTGCACTTTTCGTTTTATTCCAATCAGACACGGATGGATTTTCTTTTATCAGCAGAAACGATATTAAAATATAATAAAAAAAAACAACAATTTGAAAAAATCTGTTGCGCGCACTACGGTACGTTTTCTCTGTTCATCACACTTCGACGGTTTCTGTGTAAAAACTGATTCTGTGCGAACGAAAATCGAGGAACCACCGCACGATGTCGAAAACAAAAACACAACAACTACAGCAAACGAACACAATACATTTAGCAGGGGAATAGCAGCAACGACACAACGCCAACAACAACAACAACAACAACAAAAACTGTAAATACGATTTTTGGATATATTCTACAGAATGCAACAACAATATCAAAAGCACATAACAAAAAGAAGCAAAAAGAAGAAACTTCAGCAAAACACTCAAACAACAATAACAATGCAATGAAATGAAAACGAAAACGAACGACGCGATCATCAACAATTAATATCGCGCTACTATTCGCTCTTTCCTCTTTCTCTACAATTTTCGCTTTGAGTGACTCTGCGTGTGATATCGCTCTTCTCCACGATTTGTGTTTATCGTAATTTGAGCAAAGCTTCGTTTTTTTTTCTAGCTGTTGTTGTTTTTCTATTGTTTGTTGGTCGCATATCGTAAAGTCTGTTAAAGGCATTTCAGCCGAACACGTTTTGTGCTGAATTTTCTTATTTGCAAAAGGAATTTTTTTGTTTGTTTCTTATATTTTTTCTGTTGCCTCTTCTCTTTTGTTTTCGCTGTTTCTGCACGATGCGCATTTTTCGTTATATGCTTTTGCGGCAGCTTTACAGTGTTGCATTTCGCTGAAACCGAAATTGTGTGATCAGCAAAAAGTACACATTTTATTGGAGAAATTTTGTGATTTTGATAAAAAAAAATGTACCAACATGTTTTGTTTCCAACCAGGGTTACCGTTATGCGACTAAAGTGGCAAAATGCGACCTTTTTATTGCCATGAGACCATGAGACGACTTTTCAAAAATTATCTTATTTTGCGACTTTTTAGAATTTTGGAATGAATTTTGAGACTTTTTTTGACCGGGTGCGTCATTTTTTGACACTTTTTATTTAAATTATTTCAGAAAAATTTATTAAAATAGACCTCTAAGACATTTTTAAGTTCCGGACCATAAGTAAAAAAAAAAAATTAATATTTTCAAATTCAGATATTGTAGTCAAAGCAAATAATGTAAAAAAACCGTAAATTTAAAAATTCTCCGATTTGTGACAAATATCCTAACAAGTTGTCAGTTATAAGTGATCGATCATGGCATTAACAAAAAAAATCTAAAAAGTGGGAATACAAATTGTGGACATTTTGTTTAGCAAACGTATGTAATTATTGCAGAAATATAAAGTGTATCCCAGGAAACTGATAGAAATATGACCATTCGATTTCGAGAGACCATCTTCATTAATAGTGAACGTAGATCATGTCGATAATCAGGATTTATGAATCGTAAAGTTGCGATGAAATTAATGTGTAGAATCTAAGGCCAACAATCAATAGGAGATGTGGCAAACATTCATGTATTTCACATTTGCCCATTCTCAGAAAGTAAAGATCAGATTTAAATTGAGATCATTTAAAATTCCAAATAAAAATGATCAAATGTGATCAATATTGAAATTTTGTAAAACTAAAAAGTTCTTTATTTGTGATATGATTTTTCTTTTTTCCATGTAAATTTGTTTAGTTATGAATAAAAGAAAAAGTAAAAAAAAATGTTTATTATTGAAAACAAGTAAAATCACGATAAGACATCACGGAAAGATACTGATCGTTTTGCGATGCTTACAACCCAAAAGATTCTTACAAGTCAAAAGAACAAATAACGTATTTGGAAATTATTTCATTATATTTTATTTTAATTGAAAACACAGAATTGCTTAGTAAATTATACAAAATTTTTGAGTACAAGGCGTATGACACAATTTTTTCTTATAAAAATATTGGAATTATCTGGAATTCGGTGGCAAATATGAAATAGTTGTACCTTTGTTTTTTTTTTATAAATTAATTATTTTTGTTACGCTACATTGTTAATAAATAAAGACAAAAAATACATGTTGCGAATTTTTTTGACCGGGTGCGTCATTTTTTGACACTTTTCAAAATTCTCAACGGTAACCCTGTTTCCAACTGAAATTATAAAACTTCCAAATGAAATTGAGATTTTTCCTTTTGAAATTGATACTTTCCTTATTAAATTTAGAAAACTTCAAATGATATTTTCCATTTGAAATTAAGAAAATTCCAAATGAAATTGTGATTCTCCATTTTAATTTTAAATTGCGATAATTTCAAATGAAATTCAAATTCTGAATAGAATTGGGAGTTTAATGCCCACTATCTGTATTTCGAAACGAAAATTTGATTTAAAATACTGTCGCACAAATTTGTATTTCATGTTGTTTGGCTTTTATAACTTTTAAATTTATTTAAAATTACGTCACTTTCGTGTAATAGTCTTTCGTTTCGAAATACAGAAAGAGGCACTAAAATGGAAATTGTAAAAATTTAATAGGAAATTTATGTGGTTTCCATTTTCAATTGTGAAAATTCCAAATAAAATTAAAATATTCTTCATTTGAAATTGAGAAAATTAAATTGAGAACGGGATTTGAAATTAATAAATTTCCAGAAGATATTAAGATTTTTCCTTTTGAAATTGCAAACTTATAAAATTGCGATTTGGTTTTTTTTTGAGTTTTTTTCATGCTCTTAATTTTTCTTTTTGAGATAGACTTTGACTTTATATTTTTGTTTTAAATTTTTTGTTTTTTTTTCGCTTTTGTTTTTTAATTTTCCTTTCGCTTTGTTTCCTTTTTTTTTTTGCTTTCTAGTATTTTAGTTTTTGAATTTTTTTGTTATTCCATTTTTGCTTTGCTTTTGTAGTTTTTTTTTGTAGTGTTTTTAATTTTGCAATCCTTTTTTTGTTTTTGTGTTTACATCTATTAAGTTTTTGTGTTTTCCTTTGATTTTTGTATTATTTTTTTTGTTTTGCTTTTCTGTTAGTTTCATATTATGTGTTTTTGCTTTTGTTTTGTTTTTATTTTTGTGTTTTGCATTTGTTTTTTTTTACTTTTTTGTGTTTTTATTTTTAGTTTTGCTCTTGTTTTTATGTTTTTGCTTTTGTGTTTTTATTTTTTTTTTCTGTTTTTGTTTCAAAATTTTAGTATTCCAGTTTTTTGTTTCATGTTGTAAGGCGCCGAGTTATAACGTTTTAAAGTTTACATTGTATTTCAGGCATCATGCCCCTTTGTACAATCACGCCCATGTATAACCTATGTCATTCTCTGGACTCCATAGTAATTCAGTTCAGCGGTTTCGACGTGATACTGAAATAAACAAACAGGCCAACAGACCGATAGACAGACATGTGGAGTTTTCGGAACTAATAATTAATCTATTATTAATCTATTTACTAGCCCTCCACAAGGACTCACTGTGTTAAATTTTGTTTAGATCGGATTGGTGGTTATAGATATATGAAAATTCGTCATTTACGTCTCCTAGGGTGGAATGTCGAGTTAAAATATAACGTATCATTTCTTCCGAACCCTTCCGAATCAGTGGTAAAAATTTCGAGAAAATCGGAACAAACAAACGGATGAATATGATAGGATGTACTTTAGATATATCATTAGATCTATAGACATTGTCTGGTTTTGTAGTGTAATGTAATTTTAAATACTAAATTCTATAAATTTTTATCAGATCAATACCATGTTTAGACAATGAAAGTTAACTGATCAATTTGATGTCTATATTTCAAAAAACTATTTGTACATAGGGTAAATAAATGGTAAATAAAGGGTTTTTCAACAGGGACGCTACAAAGTAGAGCGACAGGGACAGCAAACGACGCCATATTTCTTGCCGCTATTTTGACATTTATCTTCAGTAAGGCTTGCCATTTCATAATGAAAAGATATACGAATTCGAATTTCGGTAGAAAATTTTTATAATTTCGACTCGTTGTTGGCTCTTATATCTTTCCATCATGAAATGGCACACCTTACTGAAGAGAAGTGTCAAAAGAGCGGAAAGAAATATGGCGTCGTTTGCTGTCACTGTCACTCTAAGTTTATAGCGTCCCTGTTGAAAAACCCTTGAAAAAACTTTTGTAGCGCTCTTATTGAAAACCCCTTTATATGTAGGCAGTTTCTGTAATTATGTCGATCAAAGTTGTAGACTCACGTCAAAATTACGATTTGACGTCAAAATGACACAATTTTCATTCTTGTCGAAAGTCGAAAAAACATTTGACAGACAGTAACAGAAATCGACAGTTTTATCGCTTGTTTTACAGAAATTAGCTGCTGATTATTTCATTATGGATAATGAAGAGTATTTAAAAAAAAAAAAAACGTTTGCTAATTAATGAAAAATAATTTTGTAGGCAGTTTTTAATACAAACTGTACGGGAATTTTCTAATCATATTTTTCTGGTAGCACAATGCGAAATAATTCTTTACATTCGCTTGTACAAAAGTTCCGAGTTATGTGCAGAATTTGCACTAAAATGCAAACAAATATTCGTAAAATATTTGCCAAAGATACGAAATTCCGTTGAAATGCATTGGGGAATCAAAATTGAAAAATTGAGATATCGTTATACGTAGCGGGTGTGCCAAAGATACATACAACATAAACAATACAAATGATTTTCAAAAATGAGAAATAGAATCATAAATGTGAAATGTTTAGATGCAAAATGGATGATACAAAAAAATAAAAAATAATCATATGCAGTAACAACCAGAACAAGAATTACATTACAATGCACACAATTTGCAAACTGAAAATCGAAATTGTTTACAAAATCAAGATAAAAACTGCAAAAGAAATCTTTTTAGAACTACCTATATTTACGTAGTACATATATAAAATGCACAGAATGCTACGAAATATAAAGACTACTTGCAAACAGTATCTGGTACAATGTAAATTTAAAAATATAATTAAAATTACTAGAGAAACTTGGACTAAATATTGAGATAAACAAGCAGAGCTGGCTTTCAGGCAACGCAGTAAATTAATAAATTTATTAGTTTTTAAATCTGTGATGAACTGTGAATTGAAATTTTGCAGACTACTAAACTATAATGTAATGCAATTTGTAATTAAGCTTTATTTAAATTAAAATTTAGCACATGTTTTTAAAATTTAAACACGTTTATTATTTAGCAAAATGTGAAAGGTGTGTGGAATTATATAATGCATGAAGTATTTAATTGTTTTAATTACTTTCTATGTAAATCATATCTTTATATATTTTTGGAATGTCGAAAAGTGTTATTTTATAGTGAATTTGATTACATTACATTGTATTCTAAAACATGATATTTTTGCTTTCGATCAGAGTATTGATTATACTAAATTTAATTTCACTTTTCCGAATACAATTTGTCACATATTAAAGTCAATTTTGTTAAGAAAAATGAATTTTTCTTTTCTGAAATCAATTTGTCAATTGATAAAAAAAGTAAATTTTAAAATGAACTTTTCATATTCAAAATTCCCATTTTTAAATGCAAATTCTTAATGAAATTTGAGTGTTCTTAAATCAATTTTTACTCTTTTGAATTCAATACTTTCTAAATTCAATTTTTCTATTCAGATTTAAATACTCTTTTATCAAACCTAAGTGATAATAGATATACCGTGTCGGTATAAAACTCATCTGAGGAAACTGAAATCGAAACTGTATTTCGTTTGATTTATTCAATGCATTTCAAATTGAGATTGAAGTGGTTTTGATGTATTTAACACATATTCTTTGGAAATACTTATATATTAAAATTCACAATTTAGGCACTATAAAATCATGCAGTGTTTCAGTTTTATTTCGTCCACCTCCTACTTTAATATCGCGATTTCGGGACGTCAGTGTTGCATTTCAAATTTGAGTATTCTTAAATCAATTTTTACTCTTTTGAATTCAATACTTTCTAAATCCAATTTTCCTATTCAGATTTAAATACTCTTTTATCAAACCTAAGTGATAATAGATATACCGTGTCGGTTTAAAACTCATCTGAGGAAACTGAAATCGAAACTGTATTTCGTTTGATTTATTCAATGTATTTCAAATTGAGTTTGAAGTGGTTTTGATGTATTTAACACATATTATTTGGAAATACTTATATATTTAAATTCACAATTTAGACCCTATAAAATCATGCAGTGTTTCAGTTTTACCTCGTCCACCTCCTACTTTAATATCGCGATTTCGGGACGTCAGTGTTGCATTTCAATGTAAATTAATTTTACCTGCGGGAAACGCATATAAAGCATCTCTATGCCAGCGATGCGTGTCATCGATGCTGCTCTATTCAGTGTTATGGAAATTCAAAAACATTTGCATATCGATGAAGATCAAAAACACAACTATGCGATGAGTTTGTAGAACACTACAATAGAAACAGTACGGACGGGTTGGGTGGTTGGTTGGTAAAGCCAGAAACAACGTTTGCATGAATGCCAAGGGCAATGCATTTTGTACTGTACAATTCTGTACAACACGTGCCTATATTCTCAGCACAAATAAAATTTAGATTTGGATTTTTTGGCGCTGAATAGCATTGCGTTCAGCACAGTTGAACTGTGCAAATATTGATATCAATTATGCGTTCCACCTGAAGGCTACGCAGTGAAACCGCTGAACACTGCCAGTTGAAATGCATACAAATGCACCAACGATTGAACACCAACCGAATGGTCTTTTGTTTGTACCGCAGGCGGTGCTGCTCCATGTTCCACAGTTCATAGTTTTTAGCCTCACAGAAGCCATTGAATTAATGAACATATAAAACACTGGAGGTCAAATGATTTTTCACTATTTTACATTTTAATTAATTGTTATACATTTTTTTTTAATATACACTACATATGCATTATTCCATACATTGGAATATTTAGAATCATTTATAACCGTAACTTCAACTAACAGATATCTGCTATAAATAATTTTTTCACTAAAAAAACAGAATATACATTGATGGCAGCATCGCCGGCCGGACTTTGTTCATTTACGAAGAAGTCTCAAGTCGTAGTACATTTTTACCTTACTAAGGACGAATGTGAACAAAAACCTATTTATATGCAATGGATTCTAACGGGTTAGAACAACATTGTCATGCATTAATGAGAAAATGTTAATCTTTTAAATGGGACTTCCTTTCACTGCAGTATTTGTTTTATTGGTGTGAAGTAGTGTCAAACATTTCTTCAAGACATTCAATGTTTTGAAAACAAAACCAAATGACACTATTGTCATTGAAAATACAACAGTGAGTGCAGTGAGTGAGCGCAACGAGTGACGAACATTGAAAACAACAATAAATCTGCCGCTCGCCGTTCGACGGCACTAATGTTGTTGTCGGTATTTATGTATTTATAAAAAATACAATGAACTTTAATTTTACAAAAAAAAAAATGTAAAACAAATTATACGACAAAAACAACGCATTGGTCCAAAAGCAATATAACTAACCAAAAATATATTTTTTGGAAAAAAATTGAATTATAAAAAAAAAAAAAATCGATAAATAAAAAACTTAATATAAAATTTTATATGATTTTCTTATACCTTCCCGTGAAAAAATTGTTATATATAATCATATATAATTTCATCTGAAATCAGATAAGATCAGATCCGTAATTTGTCTCTATCCAATTATATATGACTATATATAACTGGATATGAACTCATATCTGAACTAATATATGAACTCATATATAATAATACGTATACAATTTCTAAAAAATATGAACTATAAAATGTGGGAGGATGCGCTTTGATTACAGCAGTCTGTTGAGTTTTTCAACATTTTTGCCTGAAAATAATCTGATCAATTTTTTAATGTTGAAAAACTTAACCGCGTGCAATTGACAAACTCGTTCGAATTTAACTCGCATCCATCGGAAGTTCAACGCGATCAGGTGCATTGCTTGAGCCAAGTAAGATTCTAAATAATGGTGCTAGGTAAATTTCTTACATAAACCCTTGACAAGAAATGTAAGCTGAGGACTAACAATCTACAGCGATACCAATGAAATCAGGAGCACCAAGCCAATCCCGCACCCATACAAAAACTTCTTGTTGTAAAACAACAGCCACGAATTTTGTTTGTTGTATTTTTGCAAAACTCGATCGCGAGATTCGATGGTGTGTTGTTGGATTCACATACGTTTGTGTTTGACAAAAGAAGACGTGTTTTTATACCCTACACTAAGAGTGAAAGGGTATATTCAGTTTGGTACGCCGTTTGTAACACCCAGAAGAAAGCATCTCCGGTATGGAAAAGTATATATATTCTTGATCAGCATGACCTCCTGAGTCGATTTAGCGATGTCCGTCTGTCCGTCTGTCTGTCCGTCTGTCTGTCTGTCCGTCTGTCTGTCTGTCTGTTGAAATCCCTAAGACTTTTAAAATTGAAGAGCTAGATAAATGAAACTTATAACTTAGATTACTAATATACCTACGCTGTATGTGCGAAAAAATTGGCGAGATCGGTCCATGGTGACCTATGATCCGACCACTTATGTTCAAATACCACATATAAAATGTACATATAAAGATCAATTTTTATGTATACGTGCTTAGGTAAACTTTGTTGGTCAAATATATATTGACATCATGCTCAAATACATGATAATAATGTTTTCCGGCGAAAAGACTTGTGGTTCACAAAAAAAAAAATCGAAATTCGGTACACCTACCCATTTGTAAATATGGGTATCAAATGAATGGAAATTCTTCAGCGATTGAATGTTTGTAGTTATTTTCAGGATTCGTATACCCTGGTGACCTATATATCACTTTGAATGGTAACCACACATATGTGTAGGGTATTTATAGTCGGCTTAGACCGACTATAATTTTGATAATCCTAACTATCATAATTACACCTACTTTAAAATTTCCCATGTGATCTAACCTTCCCAACTGGTTGTTATTGTATTCGATTTTTCGAAAGACATGTGGTCAAAGAAAGTAATATCGAAACAAATACATTGTTCGGACCTAAGAAACGCGAGTGCACCATTCATTAATCTATTGTTTTACAAAAAACTATTTTTTGTACAACAAGTAAAGGGCGGAATGAGTAACTAGTTGGGTACCCCTGAATGATATCACAAATTCCACACAGACCCACTTTCAGTCATATATGAATCCATATCTATTTATATATGCTTTAATATATGAATATACATGACTTCATATATCTCATATATGATTATATATGGTTTTATCTGATTATATATGGGATCATATATGTTATATATGATATCATATAACTTATATACAATTAGATATGATCATATATGTGCCCATATATCACACTGTATCCAATCATATCTAATTTCATATCAACCATATATGATCAGATATGATTATACATGAAATCATATCAAATTAGATATGAACATATATGGAACCATATATAATTATACATGATTTGATATAATTATATATAATCACCTTTTCACGGGTTGTGAATTTTTCTCTTTTTCAATATTATATCATGAGTTATAAAAAAATGTAAAATGCACTGAGATCTCAGTGTCACTCAGCGGCAGTAATTAAATTTTTATTGCACATTGTTAGTGTCGGTAGCTCGTCTGGTTAGTGCGTTGGACTACGAGCGAAAAGTCGCTGGTGCGTTCGACTACGAGCCGAAAGGCCCGCGATTCGATCCCCAGCGAATGCCAACATCTTTTTCATTGAAAATATTTTTTTATACCTCTCTGCAGTAAATGGCAAACCTACGAGTGTAAAACATTGCATATGAAAAGCTCTCACACACCGTTCTCATTTGGCATTAAACTGTGAGAGCTTTTCACTACAACTACGTATTGTTTGTGTTTTGCTTTGACACTACTTGTGCTTTGTTGTTGCGAGCAACACATTCATTTGATTTTCCTTTATGCTTGAAAATCAAATGAATGTGTTGCTAACAAAAACAAAGCACAAGTAGTGTCAAAGCAAAACAGAATATGTCTTAAAATAAAATGAATGTCTTGAAGTGGGTTTCAAATGCATGTTTTTCTAATATTTATGAACAATTCGTAGTATTTTTGAACTAAAGGGTTTTTCAACCGGGACGCTACAAAAGTAGAGCGACAGGGACAGCAAACGACGCCATATTTCTTGCCGCTCTTTTGACATTTCTCTTCAGTAAGGTTTGCCATTTCATGATGGAAAGATATACGAATTCGAATTTCGGTAGTAAATTTTAATAATTTCGACTCGTTGTTGGCTGTATATCTTTCCATCATGAAATGGCAAACATTACTGAAGAGAAAAGAGAAAAAACTTTTGTAGCGCTCTTATTGAAAAACCCTTTATTTTAACTAATAAAAAAACATTTTTTTTTTGTTTATTTTAATTTATGTTCTTATATTATTTATTTTATTATTTTTATTATTTTTATTTATTTTATTAAATTTTAATTCCATTTTCTGTGTAATTTTTATAAAATTAATCAATAAACATAAAAAATGGTTTTTGAAAAAAATGTATTTGGCGAGTTTTACTGCACCAACGATGATATGTAACAAATTGTCTTGATTACAAATCAAGTTCCTGCAATTTTCTTTAAATAGTTTAAAAGGTTTTAAATAATTTTGCTAGAAAACTGATCATTGCCTTGTCACAAGAATAACTGTTATAACATGGCCATGATCATGCAATCCCAAAAAATGGAAAATCATCTGCTATGGAAGTATAAATAAAACTAAGCAACATTAATAAAAAATACTTTAATGATAACGTCCTTAAAGTTGGCAATCTAAACACAAAACGGCATCATTTTAACATGCGTTGCATTTTAATTCAATGCCATTTCGCATTGTTGAAAATAATTTACGCGATAATAGCGTATGGTACCGCACTGTAATCTATCTTCACATTTACCACTGTCTGTCTGTGTCTGCCTGCCTATCTGAACACAACCGGAAACGCGTACTTGGTTCCGCTTCTAATGATATTTATTCACTCATTCAATCATGGCTGCCATTTAGGGTGGAGATGGGCGTTGACGAAGGACACTTAATGTAAATGAATCTGCAGATAAAATGAACAAAAAAAAATTAAAACGTTTTGTTCGTACGGCCGCGCCACTTGTACGCATTTAAATTAAATGCAATAATTTGGTCATTATTTGAATCGTTCCGCCGCTACGTGCTGAGGTAATGAGGCACGACCGCCGCGCCGCGCTCGACCCCAGGTTGAATGGAGTCCATGTGGAAGCTGCTGTGGATGTTGTAAAAAATGTGTGCAATAGTTATAAAAAATAAGTGTAATTTCAGAAAGGACATTCAATTCAGCATGCTGCGGCAAGTACGTGCATTGCATGGGCTGTGAACTAGAAATACGAAAAACATATAACAGAAAAAAGAACAAAAATAAAATACCCACAAAATACAATAACAACAGACCCATTATATAGGGCTGGACGTCGTGGGTGATTGGTGAAACACATGTTGCTGTTGTCGTAATTTAATGTTGGTTTTAATTTAATTGTCCTTAAATATGGTGTAAATGTGAATGTGATTCGTTTTAAGGCATTTGAAATGTTATTTTTTCTGCCTTTTTTTGTTGTTGTTAATGCTACCCTGCAGAAGTTGGGTCACCAACAACCACATCGAAATGATGAAGACGCTACGTGAAGACGCGCAACCATAAATAAATCGCTTAATTGTACAATAAATTTTTAATGTATACCTTAAGGTGAGGGTATTCGAGCGGGTTTTAATTTGTACATGTTTTTTTTTCTCTGGCTATTCTAAATTTTATGCACTTTTAAGCATCGAATTATTTATAGTACAATAACTTATGTTGTAGCACTTGAGATTCGGTAAAACAAATATCCTTCAAATCATGCCCTACTTTCGTATAACATTTCCTAATACGTTTATTCAAAATCGTTTCAAATAAATTGCCAAATAAATTTAATAATATAAAATGCAATCAAATCTCTACACTCTGGTCCAAAGTAAATTGAGAAATTACTTTCTAATTGCATAAAATGCCTATTTCATGCGTTCAGAAATACTACAAGTTATACAAAATTTAACGAAGACGAATACTAGTTCGGCTAAGTGTTTTTCAGCTACTACTCTAACTATATGGCATATTTCACAAATAAAGTTAAATATTTTAATATGATTGGTCATCTGAATGTGCGCATGCATTAGATTAAATTATAGCATACATGGTAGCTAGAACGAATCACTTTTCCGTATGTAAATGGAAAGTGCCAACCCATAGTACATATACATATAGCATGTAGCATAAGTATTTGGCCAAGAGGAACAACACAAAAATATATTCATCCATATCAACGACATGCACAGACATGTCAAAAGGTTGTACTGCATCATTGGATCAAATTCCATTTCGTGTGCAATTAGTTGGCAACAGCAGAACAAGAGTCAAAATGCCTTCGAGTCTAATTAATTACGGCTTCGACAGGAGACTGTGTGTGCGTGTGTTACGAAGGTAGACGGTATCCTTGTTAACACTCCAAATGAGTGAACGTTCTGTTTATAGTTAGCCTAGTAGGAAATTTCATCATTACCAAATCGGTCACCTCCTCATTACAGTTGATTCCCGAGGACTCTGAAGGTTTACAGTAAGACATAGCACTACTAGTCGATGACTCTATTACAATGTAATCGAGAAACCGTTCTATTCCATCTTTTATATTAGATTCAGGTATCTTAGTATAATGTAAAATAACAATACTATCAGGCCTTCGTAAACTTTAAAGAGGGCTTAATCTATCTTAAGAGTACATTCCATACTCGCTTACAACGTAATCTATTTTGATTTGACAGTACGAACATTTATAGTAGAAATGTTTATAGTACCTTAAACATTTTAATTTTCGTACTATCAAATCAAAATAGATTACGTTGTAAGCGATAATGGAATGTAGTCACACGAGTAGTCATGAGCATTGCAATTTATGTCAGGAAAAAAATCTCGAATATGCCATCGCAATATGCTATTCGTTTCGATATTGCTACGAGATCAATGAGAAATTCAGAAGAATTCAAAGGATATTTATATGATATCCTTGCTTATTTATATCCATTTAGGACCTACATGATAGATTGATATCGATGCATTTCGTCGGATTTTTCTCGATACGAGACATTTAATGTACTCGAATCGATATCGAAAAGAAAAATAATCAAAGCTCGAGATTGCTTCAAAAAATATGGCCATAAAGCATCTAATTTCAAAATTAGTTCGAAGCTCACCAAGACGTGACAGACTGGAACAGATTACATTACATTCAGTATCATCGCATCATTTCCAATTGGGTAATACTGGAAAATCTACTAATAAAATAAAATTATTGAGAATACTTTAAAAAAATCTATGGAATTAGTATAATTTGCTGTTACTGATTTAAAAACTGAAAATCATATGCATTTCATACAACATCACGAATTGGAAATAAAACAAGTGAGGAAAGTAAAAAAAACAGATATCTTAATTTTTAATGAATATATTAAATATAAGTGCTCGTAACAATATCTTGTCGACACTTTAAAAAATGAATTAAATAAAAAACAGATCAAGATATTATTTTAAAGTAAGAGAAAGGTCAAACAAATCATACACAGTAGATAAAAAATCGGAATTATAACCAAAAAATTACATCATAATAATTGTCAACAGCTATTGTCGCGACGGAACGATGTTGTGTGTATTCGCTAACCGCGTTGGGGTGTGTATTCGCGCAAAGTGCGTGGTGTGTTTGAATTCGAATTTTTAGTTGGCGCTCATATCATTCCTAACTAGTTCATGTCAAAAAAAAGACTTATAGAACCTTGATCATCATGTATTGGTGTAGTTAAAAGTGATGATGTCAATGGTTGCATATTTATTTATGCTACCAACTTCATCATCAGAAAATAATATTTTTTAAATACTTTCAATATAATTGTCAACAGCTATTGTCGCGACGGAACGATGTTGTGTGTATTCGCTAACCGCGTTGGGGTGTGTATTCGCGTAAAGTGCGTGGTGTGAGTATTCGCATACAGAATTCAAATTTTTAGTTGGCGCTCATATCATTCCTAACTAGTTCATGTCAAAAAAAAGACATATAGAACCTTGCATCCTGTATTGGTGTAGTTAAAAATGATGATGTCAATGGTTGCATATTTAGTTATGCTACCAACTTCATCATCACATGAATTTATAATAAGTTTATTCATTTCAGTTCGTATCGTCTACGTATATGCGTATTTCTTAAGAATTATATACTAAAAATAATTTTTACGAAATACGCCTATACGCAGTAGATACGAAGTGAATGAATACCCTTAATATTATTTTTTAATAAACTAAAATAGAATTAGAAATATACTGTAAAAATAATAAAACGTTACTTTTAAAACGTCGAGTAGACCAATTAAATTAATAAAATTTTTAACGAATGTGTTTGCTAAATACGTTAAAAATGTAATTTTGATTGTAATTAATTTTGATTGTAATTAATTCTGATTGCTGTATTTACGTCGATTATTTTCTTTCTGTGTATATTTCCATCAATCACGAATTGAACATTCATATGATTCCATCAATTATAAACAAAATTCAAACAATAGATTAAGACATCTTATTTTTCATAACATTCCACCAAAATACATTATTTTAAAATGTATTACAAGACAAAAGCTGTCCTTTCGTATACTCTATCAAAGAGATTTCAGAAAGGATTCTTTACCAAATGACATTCACAAAATTAATGATAAACTAAAATATGACAAAAAAAATGTTAAATGTTAAAGAAGCACATACGTATTACATTCGTGAAGTGTTTTGAGAACGCGCACACATTAATTAATGTTTTTCACCTGCAGACGTTGCAAAAGTTCGGTAGCTGTCAAAATGCAGCCAAGACTTTGAAGTTTGACAGCGTATTATTTTGTTGCAGTTGTGCAGAAAGAGTTGAAGGTGCAAATTGCGAACTTGTTAAGACAGACCTTTAATTAATTGTACATTAAGGACATGCGGATCCTATCGCATTACGCCGTCGAGTGCACACAAATTCTCACACAAAGGGTTCATTACCTTTGGCGAACGTGGCGTGGCGTTTAATTAAGGCGTTTATCTATTTTTTTTTATTTTTTGCAAAGTACTTAAATTTGCACAGTATCTAAATTTATATATTTTTTCGCGTTTGTATAATTTTACTGTATTAAACCAAAAGTACAAGATAGCGTCGCGACGAAAATACTGTTTAAAGGGACATTTGTAATAGTTTATTTTCTGTAACAGTTTTAAATTAAATTCTTTTAGGCGATTAATTTATGAGTGATGCTAAATAACTCCTAGCATTGGTGGCACAACTGGTTAGTACATTGCAATACAACCAGTAAGGTCTCGGGTTCGATCCCAGCTGTAAACTGTCATTATCAAAAACGTGAAATTATTCTTATCTCTACTTATGTTTTGTACCTATAAAAGTCCACAAAATTTAAAATTTGCTATACGTTTGTTATATGTTTAACGTTCGTTATACATTTCAAAGATTATGATTATAATTTGAATATATTTGATTTTATAAATCATATATTTTCAAATTCACATTTAATCTTTCTTTTGAATGGCTTTATTCTGAGTTCAATAGTATTTTATAAACACGTTTTACAATATTTATTAGCTATACTCAATTACTGTGATTTGGAAAGTCACCTTATATTATTTGTGCATCTCTCTACTGCTTCGGACGCAAAAAGGGTGCGTGATTTCGATTGTGCAAAATTCAATTTTCGCAAATTGCCTTAAATAATGGGCTACACGGCAAGAAGTCGACAAATATAGATGTACGTACCCACTACATGCTTATATGCATGCAATATTATCAATTTTAAATATGAAAATGAAAATTGTGACAGTTGCAAGAAAGTGTGTCATACAATAGCAATATCTAATAATAAAATCAGAAAACATGCTAAATTGGATGATGATGATGAAAAAATCACTTATCTGCGGAAAATCTGATTTTTCATACAAACACACAAATGGCACAAATAACATTATATATGTGTAGTAAAATGTAAATAAAGGGTTAAAATGTTTAATATATTTGTGCATTGAATTTGAGGCACTCTGCTACATTGAATGTGTAAATATAATAATGTTTATAGACGTCATCATCACCACTCAGTGAAATATGCTTATTTTATGATTGTAGCAAATATATAACAATTACAAAAGTCATAGTATGATTGCTGAGATTGATTTGACAAATGTTTATAAATATAATATAATAACAATGTTAATAAATTTGTTTAGTTGGGAATATTATATGTAATTTGTCAAAATAACTATTTAAGACACAAACATATTATATTTGTAATCATTAATCATTAATTATGTTTGAATAAGAAATATTATTATGTTTAAATATAATATATTTCCATTAACACTGTGTATATCGTTGACTTTATATAATTGGATGGGAATATAAATATATTAGATGGGTATATAAATATGTTTCATCGGTATATCTTCGGTAATATATTCCCATTGAAATATTTTTTATATTTAGCGGCAAACATAATATATGCAGAATTATGTAATTTTACTTTCTGTACAATTATTTTATTTTTAGAGTTAAATATAAAATTTGTTCCAATAAAATATTTTGTTTGCAGTGATATTCAGCATGTACGTTGTTGGCTGCTTATTATGTTTGAGAGCGACACTTTTTTCCCTACCTGAATCAATTCAACATTTTCTTTTAATGATTGTGTCATTCATTTAAATATTTATCGAATCATATTATGATTAAGTTGATGATTATAATCATTAGCTATTGTGGCAAAAATGTAATTTAACATGGATAAATATTTTATGATTTGAATAGTAGAGGATTGTGACAAAAATGAAATATTGATACTGAAATTATATAATTTTAATGTTTATCAGAGTTATCTTGTGCAATTTATAAAATGACTTTAGTAATCATATTACGATAGCATTGTGTAAACAGAATAGTAAATGACAAGAAAAATATAATTGTCGCTAAAAAAAATGATTTCTGCAATAATATGTGATCGTAGAGCATTGTTTTGTCAAAATCATTCTCATATATTATTTGTAACGATTGTGATATTTATTATTGTGGAAAAAATGTAAATAAAAACATGTCAAAATCATATTTGTATTTGCTGTAATCATGCCATGTCACTAAATAAAAAAAATGATTGCTGCAGTAATATGTGATGGTACAGCATTGTTTTGTCAATATCATTCTCATATATTATTTGTAACGATTGTGACATTTATTATTGTGGAAAAAAATGTAAATAAAATCATGCCAAAATCATATTTGCATTTGCTGTAATCTTGCAATGACACTAAACAAAAAAAATGATTGCTGCAGTAATATGTGATGGTAGAGCATTGTTTTGTCAATATCATTCTCATATACTTTCTGTAACGATTGTGACATTTATTATTGTGGAAAAAATGTAATGAAAACATGCGAGAATCATATTAGTATTTGATGTAATCATGCCATGTCACTAAACAAAAAAAATGATTGCTGCAGTAATATGTGATGGTAGAGCATTGTTTTGTCAATATCATTCTCATATACTTTTTGTAACAATTGTGACATTTATTATTGTGGAAAAATATAATTAAAAACATACCAGAATCATATTTGTATTTGCTGATTAGAACAATAATAAATCCAATCATTAAACGATGCCTTTAAAATATGATAACCTTGATATCATGCAATTACAATGTATATGATGTTTAATAAATTTAGAAAAGATTTGCAATATTTTAGATATTTCAGATTGGAATGTTTATATGATTATCACAATCATAAAGTAATAAGAATTAATATTTTTTTTAGGTCCATTGTTATTTAGTTTATGTGCTGTTGGACATAAGGAAATCAAATTCTAAATACATATTCAGACCAAAATATTCAGACAAGAAACAGATAAATAAAATTATTTAACGTCTCTGTTAAAAGAACCTCCATCGGCCATAGCAATATTCACTGTTAAAATGACAAATTTACATTAAATTGCTGTAGAAATTACATAATTTTGCATAATTTGCAATTAAATCGCTGGAATTTATTGCTGTTTTATGTAAAATTTAAAGCAAACATTAATATTTTAAATATGAAGAACACCATTAAGCATAATTTGAGATTATTATGTGCTTTTTAGATGTTTTTAAGGCCTATCTTCAAATATGTCTTGTGGTTTTGTTCGCATTTGTGATTAATGGTGCTGCAATATGTGGCATTCACTTCTTCTGTATGCGTCACTAAACTGCTAACAAGTGGCAAATAATTGCAAGTGTCCTGCGTAAAATGTCCTTGCTCATTGGTCTTTCGACTTGGCTGGCAGCCCGTCAATGTTTTTTTTTCCCTCTATATTTTCATATATATATAAATTCATTGAGTGTCTCGGGTGGTTAAGTAGGGTAACGTAGTTGCTAAACTTAAGCAGATGCTGTATCGTCCTTTTTAATTCACCCATAAATTGCCCCGCACTCCAAGAGCCAAATAACGAATTAATGCGTTTCGGGTAATTTATGATATGGCAAAAAAAAACTGGCCACGAGCACGAATACAAGCAAACTAAAAGTGAAAAAAAAAAAACATAAAACACTTGCCCAAAAACTTCGTAAAGTGCTGCTGGAGATGTAAGAGTGAAATTGTGAATATGTCCTCGTTTACGATGCCCAATGATCCACGTCCGACATGCTGCGCTCAATAACATGAATAGCCGTAATAATGGCGCCAATATTTCGTATTAATAGTGTTGTAATTATACTATAGTATGTATGACCTTAAGTTATGGCACAATATAAAATTTGAACTACTTTGAGGGAATACTTATGGAAAACAGTAACAAGTTTTATATTGTTTAGATAGGGGTATTATGTATATAGGTGAGACATGGGAAATTTTTATTTTAAGAAGGGGGTATCATTTTTTAATTTTTAATTTTGCCTATCCCCGTCCCTATTTCTGGTATTTATCAATGACCTTCTGTCATTGACTCAGAACCCAATTCATTCCTTTGCAGATGACAGTAACATTTGTCATTCATATTCGTTCAACAAGCGCCCAAACTCTTTGGAGATTGAGAGTAAAAGACGCACTATGAATGACACACTCAATAATGACCTTAAAACAATCTCAGAGTGGGGTCTTGCTAATAGAGTTGATTTTAATGCACGCAAGACCCAATGTTGTCTGTTATCTCACAAAAGAATGGATTCAACCCTACCTCCCCTCAATATGGGTGCTGTGGATATTGCAGAGTCAGCTGCTCTTGACGTTCTGGGCATATCAATTCAATGTGATCTCCGTTGGAATGATCATATATTTGACGTGTCGAAAGAGGCGGTCAAGTGCCTCGGTTTTTTAAAACGGTGTAAGACATACTTCACTCCTGCTGACTTGCGCACTGTCTACACCACCTATATTCGGCCTAAGATGGAATACAATTCGCACATATGGGCAGGGGCTTCAAAATCTTCTTTGGAATTCCTGGATCGAATCCAACAACGTGCAATATATTTAATAGGGGATGAAAATATTTCATCCTCTATTGGTTCTCTTGAGCACCGATGGACCGTAGGGTGTGTAAGCCTGTTTTATAGGTATTACAATGGTAAGTGTTCGAGGGAAATACATGGCCTGATTCCACCAGGTCGTGTGTCCTCTCGTTCTACTCGGGCATCGAACCAAGCCCACCCCTTCGTAGTTCACTCGGCTCTCAATAGAACCACGCATTATTCAATATTACGCAATATTCGTTCTTCAGTCGCACGATACGGTTGTGGAACAATCTCCCTGCGTCTGTTTTTCCCGACATTTTTGATATTGGCAAATTCAAAACAAACATTCACCGACACTACTCCATCTTTCCCCCCTCCATTTAACCTATCATCCCTTCTTACGATCAACACTGTGCATTGCATGAATAGGGGGCATCCCCTGAGCGTTGGTCAATTTGTAAAAAAAAAAAAAAACAAAATAAAATTGTACATACCTTTAACGATTGAACAAGTTGTCTCACCCTGAAAACAGAAAGAAAACCAAAGTTTTAAATTAAGTTTTAAATCAAATTGTATATATACAGAGTGCTTGGTTTATCGATAATTCTGAGTCAAAAAAAAAAAATAATAAGAAAATTAAAATAAAAGTTTAAGATACAGGGTGTTTAAGAGATGCATATTACTGACATAACTTAATCAATAATATTGGTAAAAGTAAAGTAAAATCTGTTGATAAATGAATATCAATTTTTGCCTGATCAAAATTACCTTTCCAATGGTATATAACATCTTCGAACACTATTATTACTTACTTTTATAATAAGAACGTAAAATTGAAATTTATAAAATTACAATTACAAATTTTGATTTTGTCATAGATTTTCTCAAAGTTTCGGTTCGGAGCACCGCATTTTTTTGAATTTATAATGAGAGACCAGCTCATTCCCTGTATTTTCTTAGCAATCGCAAGATTTTAACCTGGTAAAAAATGCTGCATAAATAATTAAACAGTGTCGGATCTTGTGATTTGGTGTTGAATTAAAATTAGCGTATTCACAATTCATCGGATTTTAGTATGGTATTCGTAACATATTGTATATATACGATACAAAAATACAAAAACATCAATATAAAAGTGAAATACCATAATGTTTTTTGGTGTCGTATTTTGTGAAATGAAGAAAATTGTGAATATGAAGTCAAATAGTGCACATAAAATGTTAATTTGTTAATGTTAATTTGTTTTCCTTTTCAAATGGAGGAATATTTATAATAATTTCAAAAAATCCTAATTTTATAAGAATAATAATAATAATAGTGGAGGGACATACAGTTTATTGCCGAATACGAACGGCTGGTGAGGTGAGAGCTTTTCATAGACAATGTTTTACTCTCGTAGGTTTGCCATTTACTGCCGAGTGTTGCGCGGTATAAAAAAATGTTTCTATGAAAAAATGTTGTTAGCCCCAGGCCAGGATTGAATCGGGGCCCTTTCGGCTCGCAGTCCAACGCACTAACCACTGAGCTACCGCTACTGATATTTTATAAGAATCAGCTGCATTTAATTGAAGAAATATTTTAACAAGCCGAAAAGTGGTGCTCACAGTTCAATTTCCGTACTGCCGTATTCGTACAATGTCCTACCAATACCATGAAACAGTGAATACACTAAATGTTTTTGAAAATATCATCACAAAATATGTTATGTGAAGTAATATGATGATTATTTAGAATCATAAATATGTGAATCTAAAATCGATTTTCTAGTTTTTCAAGAACCTTTTTAAAAGCTAATAAAAACAAATTCAAATCGTACATCACTTTTCATTTCGAAATAACGATTGTTAATTCTGTCAGATATAAATTTATTTTTAGCAAAAAATCCTAGGGAACATGAAATAATTTTAAACTTTAGGAACAAAGTGTACATAAACAAAAATAAAGTCAATTATATCAGCTCCTTTCTAAATAATTCAAAAAAATAATTTGTATTCAAATGGAATTTTTAGAAAAAGAAAAAAAAATGTCCCGTCCGAATTTTTTTGTGATTTATTATAAAAAAGTATAAATTTTAGAAACAAAGTGTAAATTTATAAACAAAGCAAATTAGCTCAGGGGGGTTACTATGTATCGCGATTCGAAAGTCAATGCGATACGAAAGTCAATTTAAATCGAAGAACAAATCGTTACGAAGGTAAACTCATACAATCTAACGGAATTGAAAAGGTAGCCGTGTTGTCACTTTGTGAATTTGAATACGAAAGTTCCAAATTTAAATGCGAAAGTCACACTATCAAAGTACCATTTATTAGAATGCGAGTAATATCAATTTCGAAACGCATTACAGAGTACCCCCCTTCTATTTTTTAAAATAATTCAAAAATATTAATTGTATGCTAAATTCGTTGAATTTTTGAAATTTCCATATGAACCTCGGCATGTTCTGATAATAATTGTGCACATTCAATATTTTCCGATATAGTTCATTTAATTATATTGTATTATTTTTTATAAAATATGTGCCTTCTACTAATGACAGAACAATTTCAAATAATTACATAAAAATTAAAATAGTGCTATTTTTTAAATAAAAAAAATATTATACTTTTGTGCTATTTTATTCCAATATTCTGAAATATATATCTTCGTTGTAGAAGTAAAGGTCACCAAATACATTTTTATGAAAATCTTAAATTTCAACTTTGTTGTTAATTATTATAAAAAGTAATTGATGTATTTTTAAAGTTAAAATAACAATTGATAGATTCACATTTGCTTATCATTTGGTACCAATATTGTCAATTTCTGATCGATCAGCTATCGATCAGAAATTGACTGATATATAAAGAAATTTGTTAACGAATAATTGGCATTTTAAAAATGTAGTTGGTGACAGTGTTATCTGACTGTCTAACAGATAGCACTGTTCTACGAGAATTTCACAGAAATGAAAATTATCATTCTCTTGATTCTTGCTGCGTACTCAGAATGTTCCCTATACGTCGAGAATTTGCAAAAAAGGCCGTTTTTGGTAGATGCAAACTTTATCACAAAATAAAATATGAACCTTGCCCTGACCCATTAATTGTCTTATTACCTATAAAATTTAGAAACATTCGCCCGAGTTTGGAGTTTTGATTACGACATATAAACTTTCAAAAATGTTGAAAAGTTTAAACTAAATTTAAACTAGCACTGAAAAATTGGACATAAGAAAGGAATTCATTTTGTTTATTGATTCATGTTGACATTTTTGCCATGTTTGATGACTTGATGATAAAAAAAGGCCCATGACAATTTATAAAATCGACACCTCCGTTTAAACTTGCAGTTTTTAAAACTTTAAGAGCCAGTTTTTTAGTGCTCGTTTAAACGTAGTTTAAACTCCGTTTAATTAATCTTCTCTTTAAATTAAACGTTGTTTAATTTTTCAATATATATTTGACCAAAAAAAAGTTAACTTTAACACTTATACAGTAAAATTCACAAGTAAATGTGTTTTATATGATAACTTTGAACATAAGTGGTCGGTTCACAGGTCATAATGGACTGATCATGCCCATTTTCACTGACAGACAGCGTAGATATATAAGTAATCTAGGAGTTTCATTTATTTAGCTCTTCTAGTTTTTCTGTAATCGTGATTTCAACAGACAGACAGACAGATGGACAGAAGGACATCGCTAAATCGAATCAGGTGGTCATGCTGATCATATATTTACTTTTCCAAACCGGAGATGCTTCCTTCTGGGTGTTACAAACGACGTACCAAACTGAATATACCCTTTCACTCTTAGTGTAGGGTATAAAAAAAAAATTTCAGAAAAATAAAATGAATGTATTTTTGAATTTAAACAAGAGATCGAGCAAATAAAGTGCACATGAGACTTTTTTTAATACATAGTGTGCAAAAATACAAAAATTAATAATAATTTATGAAACAGCGCAACGACAGAAAACAGTGAAAATAGTGTTGTGAAAAAATTCATGTCAAAAACTTTGAAAGTTTAAACATAGTTTAAACCATCAGCATCGGTCGTTTAAACTAAGTTTAAACGACGGTTGAAGTTCACTGAAAAAATCGATTTAAATTTTAAACGAAGTTTAAACCACAAAAAAAGTTCAACTAGTACTGAAAAACAGGCCTTTAAAATTACAATAATGGCAACTAAACAAAATAGACAAACAACAGACCTACATATATGAGATATTCGTGTAACGTGCTAGATATCACACATCAAACAAAATTCTTCAATCCATCAGATTGGCTTCGTCGATGTGGGTATGTCAAAGGAGGCGATGCAGAAACGAGTGTAGGATTGATAATTGATTTGATTTCTGGACGAAGCAAACTGGTTTAAGCATTTAATCTCACGCTGGGACACGTCAATTTTATTGACATTCAATGGCATTGTCAAATGTTGACTTGTTGTTGGTATTGTTGTCGTCGAGCTGCTGCTGCTGATGTTGTCGCCGAAGTTGATGCTGTTGCTGATGCATCACGAATTCGGCTCGCCACCATCAGGTGTGAGCAACTAATCGATGGAAAGAAAGGAGCGAAGAGAAGTCCTCGCACATCAGTCACCCTTAGCAAATTGGCATTTCAATTAACTTGGCTTATGCGGTTATGCGTTATGAAGGACGAACACAAGCGAATCGATATATGGACTGCAATGGAAATGAGCAAAACTTGAAAGAAACATAAAAGGGAAATGGACAAAAACTACATACATCATATGTAAGGATTGGCATACTGAGAGAATGGTGGACCAAGTGACAGACAGACAGATAGACAAACAGACAGACAGATAGACAAACAGACTGAAAGACAGACATATAGACAGAACGACAAATGGAAAGCAAGACAGACCGACCATACACATATAACCAGTGTAAAAATAAGAGCCCGACACGTACGGTTTGATAAAGCGATAGAAACACATATGTCATTCTGGCAGCCGCAATAGTGGACAAGCAAGTGTTTAAATGGTGAAAAATTGCTTATTTCCTTTTCTTCGCAAGGCATCCTTACATGTCCTTGCACTACCTAACCTCTTTTGACAGCAAATCGAAAAAGTGACAAATCATGAAATTGTCAGTTTAATTTATGCAGATATTTTCTGAATTCAAAGATTTAACAATTTTACAAAAACGATATTAGTTAAAAAAAATATATATTTTTTTTTTCACAATGTCCAGATAAGTGTTGTAATTCCACATTGTTGCGATTCCACATCAGTTAAGTTAGCACACTGAGAAGAAAATTTCCTATTAAGTAATTAATGGGTCGATCATTGATAAATCAATAGTTTTATCATATTAATTCAAAAGTTGTCAAATTATTTTGGTAGTATTCCAAAAATTCACGTTTGTGCAATATTTGGTTAATATTTTTACTTTCGTATTTTTACAAATATATATAAATAAACTTCCGTAATAAACTTCCACCTTGTGAACTATCTGGAGCGAAACGAATTACTTAGTGACCGGCAATATGGTTTCCGTAGGACCAGATCCACCGGTGACTTGATGGCGGTCCTCTCCGAAAAGTGGAATAATTGTATTCACCTTTTCGGGGAGAGTAAGGTGGTTGCTCTTGATATTTCCAAGGCTTTTGATCGAGTGTGGCATGATGCCCTCGTATCAAAACTTATTGCATATGGTGTCGGTAATTCTTTTACTCGATGGATATCGAGTTTTCTCCAGTGTCGTTCAATACGAGTTGCGATGGATGGTATTTTCTCAGAACAACATTTCATCAATTCTGGAGTTCCGCAGGGTTCCGTCCTATCCCCGTCCCTATTTCTGGAATTTATCAATGACCTTCTGTCATTGACTCAGAACCCAATTCACTCCTTTGCAGATGACAATAACATTTGTCATTCATATTCGTTCAACAAGCGCCCAAACTCTTTGGAGATTGAGAGTAAAAGACGCACTATGAATGACACACTCAAAAATGACCTTAAATCAATCTCCGAGTGGGGTGTTGCAAATTGAGTAGATTTTAATGCCAGCAAGACCCAATGCTGTCTTTTATCTCACAAAAGAATGGATTCAACCATACCTCCCCTTAATATGGGTGCTGTGGATATTGCGCAGTCAGCTGCTCTTGACGTTCTGGGCATATCAATTCAATGTGACCCCCGTTGGAATGATCACATATTTGATGTGTCGAAAGAAGCGGCCAAGTGCCTCGGTTTTCTGAAACGGTGTAAGACATACTTCACTCCCGCTGACTTGCGCATTGTCTACACAACCTATATTCGGCCTAAGATGGAATACAATTCGCACATATGGGCAGGGGCTTCAAAATCTTCTTTGGAATTCCTGGATCGAATCCAACAACGTGCAATATATTTAATAGGGGATGAAAATATTTCATCCTCTATTGGTTCTCTTGGTCACCGAAGGACCGTAGGGTGTGTAAGCCTGTTTTATAGGTATTACAATGGTAAGTGTTCGAGGGAAATACATGGCCTGATTCCACCAGGTCGTGTATTCTCTCGATCTACTCGGGCTTCGAACCAAGCCCAGCCCTTCGTAGTCCACTCGGTTCTCAACAGAACTACGCATTACAGAGATAATTCGATCTTCAGCCGCACGATACGTTTATGGAACAATCTCCCTGCGTCTGTTTTTCCGACATTTTTAATATTGGGAAATTTAAAGCCAATATCCACCGACACTACTCCATCTTTCCTCTTCCTCTTAACCTATAATCCTTTCTTACGATCAACACTGTGCATTGCATGAATAGGGGGCATCCCCTGAGCGTTGGTTAATTTGTAAAAAAAAAAAACATTACATATAACATTCCAGTTTTTTTTTAGCATTTAAATATATACCATGAACCGGCCTTTAGTTTATGTTTATGTCTGCTAAATAATCAACATCATTATTTGTGCACATAAATCTCAATTAATCTCATCACCAAATGAAATGCAATAAATCATTCCAAACAATCGCGCAATCAAAGGATTTCCAAACAGCAAGTTAGAGATTTGATTAGAAAGATGTTTTTTTTTTTCGACAACAGCTTTTGTGCTACAGTTAAAATGGGGCTTTTACATACTAAGAATATATAGGATGTGCAAAAAATAAAGAACTGATAAGGATCAAGAACGCATGAACGGAAACAACGAAGCATGCAAACACCTGTTTGCTTAACAAGCAAAGCACATCCGCAGGATAACGATTTTCAGCAGTGTATTAAGTCAAATAAAAGAAAGAACAAAAAAAACCTATTTAAATTGTTTAAAACGTTGCGCGTGAATGGAAGGAACACAGATGTCAAAAATAGATAACTTAATATTGTTAAAAGCAAATTTGATAAATTAGACGGTGGAGGCTATGCGAAACAAAACTGTTGATACCTTTGACGGTGCAAAATCGTATTCAGACATCAAGGACACAAAGACCTGCCGCTTTTAATGGGCCCAATGTCGTCGAATCGGAGTCGTTGTCATCGTCATCGTCATCTAGTTCTTGTTTGTGTTGTATACGTATTCGTGCATTAATGCTCTTCTAATTTTTAATAGGACATTAAGGAAATTAAAAATAACTTGTTAGTGTTTCGAGAATAAATTACTGGGGGATATATATTGTGCTCGGAATATGTGTTTTTTTCCTTCAAGTTTTTTTTTTTTTTGCTTTCAAATATCAAACGTAAGAACTTTTCTGTAGAATCCAAATTAATCTGTTTGTTTTCTCAATATTTGAATAGAAATTTTGGGTGCACAAGGTATTTTTAAATGACTATTTAATTATGTTGATTATACGTTGATGGTCATTAGTTTCTATTTGCTTTGAACTATTTTTGCAACGTGTTGCTTTTATGTTTTTTTTTTTTTAATATTTTAATTATACTATTTGTCTATTTATCTCAGTTACTATTAGCACCTTTTTGAGTATCATTCTTCGTTTTGTGGGCCATAATAGGAATTACAGCTCCAAGTTGTTTGTAAGCCCCTGGTATTAAAGTTGCACATATTTGCAAGGAGTGTCGAAATTTTCTCTGTTTTTTTTTTCATTTCATTTCTATTTTCTAAAAGTACTTTGCGGCACTTTGTAAATGTTGCCAACGATAGTTTGCGCCAGCCCACCGCCACTAGATTTATGCGAACAACTGTTGCTTGCTTGCTTCGTGTGGCAACAATTGTTGCTACTATTCTGCGAGTTGTTCTTTGGCAAGTGCGCAGAAAAGTGCTTCGTTCTGTGTTATCTGTTGCCACATTTGCAATGTTTGGCATTAAAAGTTCAGCAGTCAGAAAATTTATTTGTTTTTCATGTTATGGTAGTTGGAACAGAGGGGTTCCAATCCCGGAATATATGGCGATAATTGAAAAACATTGATATTTGATAGGAAATAATAAAAGTAAAGTTTTAAGAATTCAAGTGGTTCTTATAATCTTTATAATACCAAACTACTTTAAAAGTAGAACAGGTAATAATTTTAATCATTAGTTTAGAGTAAAAAAACATTACTTTAAAAATAATGAACAAATGTATAAAATTGAAATTAAATATTATGTTTTAAAATTAAAAGAAATTGTGTTCAAATCAAACAAAATTGTTTTCGAATCAAACGAAATTGTTTTCAATTCGCGATTTCGTGACATGCCCCTAAGGGTATGCAGCATTAACAGTGTAAAATTCAATGTTAAATGAATACAACATACATATAGGGGCAGTATTTACACGTTGAACTCAAATTTTGTGTTCGATGTCACCCTGCCATATTATTCATAGCCCCTTTTTGAGGAAAACAAATTTACAAAACAAAGGTAATAATCAATAGAAATATATATAGATGATGTCCGTTAATAAAATAGGTTATTAGCGTTAGCAAGTATATAAGTATAAACATAAAAAATAAAAAAGTATAAAGTAAAAAATAAATAATATAAAAAAATATATAAATTTTTTTTTACAAAAATAAAAAAAAATAAAATTTAATAACAATTGTTTTAAATTTGAGATGAATGTGTTTTATATTTTGTGTTAAAAACAATTGTTTTAAATTGAAATGAAATTGATTTAAAATGTTTTGCATTGTCGTTTGTCGGACAGGTATTGATTTAATAGTATACAACAAAATATATATTTGTATACAAATTCAAACATAATTTTATAGTATTTTGTATTTTATTGTATCTTTTTTCTGAGTGGCTATAAATAAAAAAAAAACAAAATATAAACAGAGACAATTATATATCTTGTATTAGTTTTAAACACTGCGTTTACTTTTTTAAATACATTTATATTTATTTGACTTGATTTTACTACACAATGTATTAGAAACACGTTTTCTACATAATGCAGAAATTGTAATATGTTTTTGTTTTCTATATTATTTTTTAAAGAAAGTGGCCAAAGCATCTGAAACAAACGCGTTGAAAGGAAAGACACACGCAAGAGATGATAGCGCAACTATTTAATACAATCATTTTTGTGAGCATTTCAAAATGTTCTTCGTTTTTAAATAAATACAGAATGCAGTAAACACAAATGCAGATGTGATATTTTATTCTACATATTTATGAAATAATAATTCATATTATAAATTCTAAATGTAGTCAAAATATATGCAAATGTTGTAATTTTTAATATTTTCGTGAAGTTAAATCAATATAAAATATTACTACATATTTCAGGACGTAAAAATAAAAATCAAATGCAGTTTTTCTATATAAATATTGTAAAATTTGATATAGAATTACAGTTCATTAATGTAGTTGTATACAATTTTAAATAACTACATAAATGTAGTTAAATAAAATATATTTGCTTTTGGATCGATATATTTATTTTATTGATATATATATATTTTTTAATTTCATTCGGTGTACAGAAATTAATATTATAAAATAACTTTAATTATAAAATATATAAAATAACTAATAAATAAATAACTAATATTATAAAATTACGTTATATTAAACTTCATATTCGTCACGAAATTTCAGTATATACACAGTAGTAAATTTCAGGCGTAGAAAGCTATGCTAGCACTGATTCTCAAGCGGGTAGAACCCCTTCCCGACTAAATGATTTCCTTTATTCTTTTTTATATGAAATGAACATTTTTGCAGGACTTCCCTATTCGTTTTTCAGAGAACGGCTCTCAGAAGGTCTCACAAAATAGTTTGACTCATTACTGTTAGCATTCCATTAGAAGGTGAGATAGCAGCGCTTCGCTTTTGTATTTGAAAAATATTAGAAATAGTCACCAAATCGATTGGCGCTGATTCTCTAGAAGGTGTGCTGAAAGTGCACTAGTTTCAGTGATGGCGGAATGTGTATTAAGGATGCTAAGAAGTTGTTACAGCAGGGCTTCTACTGGCAAGGCTTGGTCCAATTTACTACTGGGTATTGAACAGCAAACAATTGTATAATTTTAAATTTGATGAAGAGTAGCTGTAGGGTGTCGCATGTTTATACCCTACACTAAGAGTGAAAGGGTATATTCAGTTTGGTACGCCGTTTGTAACATCCAGAAGGAAGCATCTCTAGTATGGAAAAGTATATATATTCTTGATCAGCATTATCTCCGTCTGTCCGTCTGTCTGTCTGTCTGTCTGTCTGTTGAAATCCCTACTACTTAGAAAATTGAAGAGTTAGATGAATGAAACTGATAACTTAGAGTACTTTTGGTTTGGCTAGATCGGTTCATTGTGACCTGTGATCTGACCATTTATATTCAAATACCTCATATAAAATTTACAACTAAAGCCCAATTTTACTGTTTACGTGCTTAGGTAAACTTTTTTGGACAAATATTATTGACTTCATGCACAAATACATGAAGATAATTTTTTCCCGTGAAACGACTTGTGGTTCCCAAAAACAAAATCGAAATTCGGTCCACCTACCCATTTGTAAATATGGGTATCAAATGAAAGAAAATTCTTCAGGGATGGAAATTTGTAGTTATTTTCAGGATTCGTATACCCTTGTGACCTATATACCACTTTGAATGGTAACCACACATATGTGTAGGGTATTTATAGTCGGCTTAGACCGACTATAATTTTGATAATCCTAACTATCATAATAAAACCTACTTTAAAATTTACCACGTGATCTAACCTTCCCAACTGGTTTTTTTTTCATGTCAAATTTTCAAAAATTTCAGTTCAGTCGCTCAGAATTCGTTGACGACGGAAGTGTAATAGTTTTTTTTTTAACCCATTAAAGCCTGCCGAATCAAATACACACCAGAAGATTGCGCAGTGCAATTTTCCCCATCATGTTTTCCCATAATGCGTACATCAGATGCTTAGTATTTTGTTCGATTTTGCATCTAGCACTACTACATTATATCAGTGTGCAATTTCCTCCATTTTAATCAAATAACGGGTTTTTCAATAAGAGCGCTACAAAAGCTTTTTTCAGGGACGTTACAAAAGTAGAGTGACAGGGACAGCGAACGACGCCATATTTCGTGCCGCTCTTTTGACATTTCTCTTCAGTAAGGTTTGCCATTTCCTGATGGAAACGAGCCAACAACGTCCCTGTCGCTCTACTTTTGTAGCGTCTCTGTTGAAAAACCCTTTATTTCATATACAAATTTTAAAAAATGTTCCGAATAATTTCAGTAAGATAAAGTTTAAAACATTTTTTCGAAATTTTTACAGCGAACACATTGCGAACTAATATTAAAATGTTTTTTAAGAGAGTCATTGTCATAAACTAAAATTCATCCTGACAGTAAAAAGAAAAACGAGTTGGGAAAGTTAGGTCACATGGGTAAGTTCGGTCACATGGGGCGGATTTTTATAGTCGGTCGGGCCCGACTATGGAATACCCTACACCTTTGGTGTATATATTAGTGAGGAATATTTAATTGTATACCTTAATTTTAAATTTTTAATTATGCTGAACCTCCCCACCCTCAGAATTTACGTCTTATATCCCCATAAATTAAAAAATTTATATAAAGTATAAAAAACTAAAAAAAAAGTTGAAAAATATAATTGGGCGGACCACGCCTATATTTAAAATTTTGTAAGACTAATATTTCATAGATTTGATTTTAATAATCTACGGATCAAATTTCCACTATGAAAACCCGGGAAATAATGAAAAAAAAGTGGGCGGATCACGCCCATTTTTGGACCACATATTTTTAGGTAAATTCTAACAATACGTTTTAAATTTTATAACTATACCTTGAATACTTTTCGAGTTATTAATTTCGAAAGAGTTATTTAAAAGTGACTTGTATGGGAGGTGGGCGTGTCCGTTGACCGATTTGGCTCATTTTCAAACTCAGTTCCTACTTTTGGCTAAAATATATTGAGACAAATATTTTATCGCATTCTGATCAGTATTTCTCAAGTTATTCTGTATTCGGACAGCAAGACAGCAAGACAGCAAGACAGCAAGACGGACAGACAGACAGACGGACATGGCTAAACGGACTCGGGTAGTGATGCTGATCAAGAATATATATACTTTTCCATACCGGACACGCCTCCTAAGGGGCGTTACAATATATGCACAAAGTTAATATACCCTGTACCTCATAGGTGTAGGGTATAATTACGTAAAGATTGTGGGAAACATATTTTTAAAATTTCGGCTAAAATTACCAATGACATTTTCTTAAAAAATGCAAAAAAAATTGTATATTATGTAGAAATGTTGTACATTTTGTCTTGATTTCTTAAACTTTGTGTTTGGTACCCTTAGTCGAGACCTGTTGCTACTG
Source organism: Dryomyza anilis (assembly GCA_951804985.1). Classification (NCBI taxonomy): domain Eukaryota; kingdom Metazoa; phylum Arthropoda; class Insecta; order Diptera; family Dryomyzidae; genus Dryomyza; species Dryomyza anilis. The sequence goes on along the minus strand of OX638132.1, from coordinate 88,156,898 downwards.
GAATTCATTGAAGCATTTTTATTTATTTTGTTGTTAAATGGTAGTGAGTTTAAAGTACCCTCATACAGTTTAAGCTGTTGTATGTTTACACCACGTATTAGCCTTTGATGTAAGTCTCCTTAATCTATCCGCGTTATAGTGACTATAGTCGTTTGTAGCACTGTGTCTTGGTACTATTTAGTGGTTTTGTTTACATGTGTTTGTGACGCACTTACTTAAACTAAATAACCCCCCCACCACACCCACACAAATGAATCAAATGCGCGCAGAAATACTAATTATCTACGTGATTGCATTCGTTTCAACGAGAAATAAATTCGTTGCTTTGCAAATAGTTTTCAAAGTTTGCAAAACCCACCGTCTCCAACCCCGACGACTTTGTGTTTGTTTTGTTAATGAGTTTGCTCACACATACTCAGCGCAACGCACTGATTTTTTTTTTCGGCTACCCTGCCCTGTTTGCTACCATTATAATGTTGTGGGAGTTAGTTTGCGGTGAACAGTTAATTGTTTTAGAGTAAAAACTATTTCAAGGGTGTTTGTTCAGTATAATAAATAAATGCAGGCATTCATTTGTACCCATATTTAATTTTCAAAATGTTTGTGAAAATTCTTCTACTACATTTGTTTTTGAAATATACAAAATTATAGAATACAATTATAATATTTGCCAAATAACATAAATATGGCTGCTTTGCTTTTATTTTAAGATAAATTGTAAAATTAAAATAAAAAATAAAAATAAAAAATAAGTAATATAATATAATAAAATATGTATTAAAAATGAATAATCTTTCTAAATAAATATTGATTTGTGAATTACAGAATATTAAGTGCATTTGTATTTATTTGACTTGATTTTGTCACATAATGTATTCTACATATTGCATAATGTATTCTACATCTTTGCTATTGGCACTTTTAAGTTATGTCTTTGTTTTAATCAATAAAGTAGCAAAAAAATTCCCAAAAATTACGAAATCATGTATGGGATGTCCAATGGAAAGAATTTTATCGTTGTAAAGAGTTGGACAAAAATGTAACTATTTATAATTAGTTAATTAGCGTAGCCGCGGTAGGTCAGTGGTTAGTGCGTTGGACTGCGAGCCGAAAGGTCCCCGGTTCAAGCCTGGACTGGGGCTAACAACATCTTTACATAGAAACATTTTTCTATACCGCGCTACCTCTCGTCAGTAAATGGCAAACCTAAGAGAGTAAAAACCATTACCTATGAAAAGCTCTCACCCGCCGTTCGGATTCGGCAATAAACTGTAGGTCCCACCACTTTGAGTACAAATATAACACGCACAGCTCAAAATGGTGAGAGAGCTCGGCCGAAGTTCTATACAGGACTGTAGCGCCAAACTATTATATTATTATTATTAATTATTAATTTATATTGTTACGAAAAGAGGTAATTTGCCCCACTGTGCAAGCAATCAACAATAATAAATGAGACGAAAGACAATTCAGCGCACTAAGCAATGTGTTAGAAAGAGACGGAAGATCATTCAGCGCACTAAGCTATGCGCGAGAAAGAGAGGGAAGACATACACATTAAAACACATGAGTGCGAGCATGCGTCATTCACGAAACGAGTAGAAGGTTCTCGAAACAAGTCGAAGCTTGTCGAAACGTGTCGAACTGATGCATGCGGTATATAAGGGAGCCGCATCTGCGGTACAGCACTTCAGTTGTGATTTAATAGTGAACTAGTGCGTCTCGTGAGTGAACATTGTAAAGATAAATTGTAGTAATTCAGCAGTTGATATAAGTGATTATTCTTAAAGTTGTTATTTAAATAAATAAAGTTAATTAATACTAGTTGAAATAATACTAGTTAAAACCAAATATTAGTGCGTTTTTATTTTGTACACAATCCAGCGATACGAACTCGTAGAACAGTTTTCCGTAGACTGAATTTTCGATATAATATGTTAATAACTTTGGGTGTAAGAATATTAATTTAAAGCCTCTATAGAATTATTGTAGAATATTTAAAATGAAAATACTAATCTTTGAACAAATATTATATAAAGCATGGTTGCCATGCTATCTTTCGTTATCCCCAAATCGATATCACTCGGTATTATTTGGTATAAATGTTTGAATACAATATATTATTGTTTATATAACAAACTGACATTCAAAATTAATTCAAAAAATATTTAAAAAATTAAGCAGCCGATGGTGTTGCGTTGGAAATGTCCAATGCCAATTTTTCGCAAATCCATAAATTTTAGGCCCATTACTATTATAAAGAGATTGACTAAGGATGAGTCCCACATTGTAGAAAATAGGGTAACAATCATGAAGGGAGACAGCACAAAATGGATGAATGTATTTCGTATGTCCAGATGGGCACATCATATCATGTCTGCAGACAGAAGCTGATTCCCAACATGCGATCGAAGTTAGGTTCGTACGCGGTTTCCACGTAGCCCAATTCGTACTACAGCACCCATCAGTGAGACAGACATACGGCTTGATATTACGATGAATGAAACCGCTGAGACAATGATGTAAGAGACGCGTGCTCAAACTGCCACACTTAAAGTATGGAATATGGACTAAGCTCAGTGGTGCTGTGTTCCAGTGGGTTGAGGGCACTTTGCAGTTTTTCAAAAGCGCATATCCTGGATACATCGAGTTTCCGTTTCAACACAAAAGTTTTGTTTTTTATTTTCTACAATTGTTTGACAATGAATTTATAAAAATTCTTATGTTGGAAATAGAAAAATGTAAACAAAAAAACATGTGTTTTTTATAGCAAGCTAAAAAACTGATATCGCTTTTTAGGAAAAATTAAAACATTTGAACTTTTGCTATCACTCGTTATCCCTTAATATCATCGAGGGATATCGCTTGCTATAAAAAGGTGCTGTATGTACTCGTTTCTTTCTAGCATTCATACCTCTGGTTTGAAATGATTTGTATTTCATCTCTGTTTAGCGAAATAGTTATGACGAGTGATAGCGAAAAATAGCATGAAAACCATGCATTAAACAAGACATGATGCAGACATTTTTTTTAATAATTTTGTATTAATTTTTTATGAGGAGTGTATATATATTTTTTTTGAAGAACTTTACCCCGAAAAGCCTACAAAGGATTTTGTAAAATTTTAAATATCTGATACACCCTGTGGCCAGCTGCAGTACTTATTATTTAATATTGTTTTGATTTATTTATTCATTTATTTAGGAAAACAGAAAAATGCTACACAAATAAAAATTGTGTAATTTGTCATTTTAAAAAAAAAATAATTTATACTGAATTTTTAAAATTTGATTTTAAAGTGAAAATTCCCATTACTTCTGAAGTTAAGGAATTTGAATAAACCAATAAAACCATCGAAATTCGAAAAGATATTAATAAATTATCGAATTTGTTGCATAGTTTTAGGAATAATGTATGCCTTACGATTTTGAATTCAATGTGATTTTTTGCAATTCGTGCTTCATTTTATAGGCATTGATGGCCAAATCATTCGCTGCGAATTTCATATAATTCGATCGGTCGGTTCAGGATTAATCAGGTTTTGAAATATGGATTTCTTTAAATGGCTATAACTCCTAAACGGAGCGTCCTAGAGGGTCGAAAGTAGGCGCATTTTATAGGCATTGAAATCCAAATTTTTTGATTAAAAATTTCTTTAAATGGCCAAAACTCCTAAACGGAGCGTCCTAGAGGGTCGAAAGTAGGCGCATTTTATAGGCATTGATGGCCAAATTATTCGCTGCGAATTTCATATAATTCGATCGGTCGGTTCAGAATAAATCAGGTTTTGAAATATGAATTTCTTTAAATGGCTATAACTCCTAAACGGAGCGTCCTAGAGGGTCGAAAGTAGGCGCATTTTATAGGCTTTGAAATCCAAATTTTTGGATTGAAAATTCTTTAAATGGCTCTAACTCCTAAACGGTGCGTCCTAGAGGGTCGAAAGTAGGCGCATTTTATAGGCATTGATGGCCAAATTATTCGCTGCGAATTTCATATAATTCGATCGGTCGGTTCAGAATAAATCAGGTTTTGAAATATGGATTTCTTTAAATGGCTATAACTCCTAAACGGAGCGTCCTAGAGGGTCGAAGGTAGGCGCATTTTATAGGCTTTGAAATCCAAATTTTTTGATTAAAAATTTCTTTAAATGGCTATAACTCCTAAACGGAGCGTCCTAGAGGGTCGAAAGTAGGCGCATTTTATAGGCATTGATGGCCAAATTATTCGCTGCGAATTTCATATAATTCGATCGGTCGGTTCAGAATAAATCAGGTTTTGAAATATGAATTTCTTTAAATGGCTATAACTCCTAAACGGAGCGTCCTAGAGGGTCGAAAGTAGGCGCATTTTATAGGCATTGAAATCCAAATTTTTTGATTAAAAATTTCTTTAAATGGCCAAAACTCCTAAACGGAGCGTCCTAGAGGGTCGAAAGTAGGCGCATTTTATAGGCATTGATGGCCAAATTATTCGCTGCGAATTTCATATAATTCGATCGGTCGGTTCAGAATAAATCAGGTTTTGAAATATGAATTTCTTTAAATGGCTATAACTCCTAAACGGAGCGTCCTAGAGGGTCGAAAGTAGGCGCATTTTATAGGCTTTGAAATCCAAATTTTTGGATTGAAAATTCTTTAAATGGCTCTAACTCCTAAACGGTGCGTCCTAGAGGGTCGAAAGTAGGCGCATTTTATAGGCATTGATGGCCAAATTATTCGCTGCGAATTTCATATAATTCGATCGGTCGGTTCAGAATAAATCAGGTTTTGAAATATGGATTTCTTTAAATGGCTATAACTCCTAAACGGAGCGTCCTAGAGGGTCGAAGGTAGGCGCATTTTATAGGCTTTGAAATCCAAATTTTTTGATTAAAAATTTCTTTAAATGGCTATAACTCCTAAACGGAGCGTCCTAGAGGGTCGAAAGTAGGCGCATGTTATAGGCATTGATGGCCAAATTATTCGCTGCGAATTTCATATAATTCGATCGGTCGATTCAGGATTAATCAGGTTTTGAAATATGGATTTCTTTAAATGGCTATAACTCCTAAACGGAGCGTCCTAGAGGGTCGAAAGTAGGCGCATTTTATAGGCATTGAAATCCAAATTTTTGCATTAAAAATTTCTGCAAATGGCTATAACTCCTAAGCGGAGCGTCCTAGAGGGTCGAAAGTAGGCTGATTTTATAGGCATTGATGGCTAAGTTATTCGCTGCGAATTTCATATAATTCGATCGGTCGGTTCAGAATAAATCAGGTTTTGAAATATGAATTTCTTTAAATGGCTCTAACTCCTAAACCGTGCGTCCTAGAGGGTCGAAAGTAGGCTGATTTTATAGGCATTGATGGCCAAATTATTCGCTGCGAATTTCATATAATTCGATTGGTCGATTCAGGATTAATCAGGTTTTGAAATATGGATTTCTTTAAATGGCTATAACTCCTAAACGGAGCGTCCTAGAGGGTCGAAGGTAGGCGCATTTTATAGGCATTGATGGCCAAATTATTCGCTGCGAATTTCATATAATTCGATCGGTCGATTCAGGATTAATCAGGTTTTGAAATATGGATTTCTTTAAATGGCTATAACTCCTAAACGGAGCGTCCTAGAGGGTCGAAAGTAGGCGCATGTTATAGGCATTGATGGCCAAATTATTCGCTGCGAATTTCATATAATTCGATCGGTCGATTCAGGATTAATCAGGTTTTGAAATATGGATTTCTTTAAATGGCTATAACTCCTAAACGGAGCGTCCTAGAGGGTCGAAAGTAGGCGCATTTTATAGGCATTGAAATCCAAATTTTCGGATTAAAGATTTCTTTAAATGGCTATAACTCCTAAACGGAGCGTCCTAGAGGGTCGAAAGTAGGCGCATTTTATAGGCATTGATGGCCAAATTATTCGCTGCGAATTTCATATAATTCGATCGGTCGATTCAGGATTAATCAGGTTTTGAAATATGGATTTCTTTAAATGGCTATAACTCCTAAACGGAGCGTCCTAGAGGGTCGAAAGTAGGCGCATTTTATAGGCATTGAAATCCAAATTTTCGGATTTAAGATTTCTTTAAATGGCTATAACTCCTAAACGGAGCGTCCTAGAGGGTCGAAAGTAGGCGCATTTTATAGGCATTGATGGCCAAATTATTCGCTGCGAATTTCATATAATTCGATCGGTCGATTCAGGATTAATCAGGTTTTGAAATATGGATTTCTTTAAATGGCTATAACTCCTAAACGGAGCGTCCTAGAGGGTCGAAAGTAGGCGCATTTTATAGGCATTGAAATCCAAATTTTCGGATTTAAGATTTCTTTAAATGGCTATAACTCCTAAACGAAGCGTCCTTGAGGGTCGAAAGTAGGCGCATTTTATAGGCAGGATTAATCAGGTTTTGAAATATGAATTTCTTTAAATGACTATAACTCCTAAACGGAGCGTTCTAGAGGGTCGAAAGTAGGCGCATTTTATAGGCAGGATTAATCAGGTTTTGAAATATGAATTTCTTTAAATGACTATAACTCCTAAACGGAGCGTCCTAGAGGGTCGAAAGTAGGCGCATTTTATAGGCATTGATGGCCAAATTATTCGCTGCGAATTTCAATTAATTCGATCGGTCGATTCAGGATTAATCAGGTTTTGAAATATGGATTTCTTTAAATGGCTATAACTCCTAAACGGAGCGTCCTAGAGGGTCGAAAGTAGGCGCATTTTATAGGCATTGATGGCCAAATTATTCGCTGCGAATTTCATATAATTCGATCGGTCGATTCAGGATTAATCAGGTTTTGAAATATGGATTTCTTTAAATGGCTATAACTCCTAAACGGAGCGTCCTAGAGGGTCGAAAGTAGGCGCATTTTATATGCATTGATGGCCAAATTATTCGCTGCGAATTTCATATAATTCGATCGGTCGATTCAGGATTAATCAGGTTTTGAAATATGGATTTCTTTAAATGGCTATAACTCCTAAACGGAGCGTCCTAGAGGGTCGAAAGTAGGCGCATTTTATAGGCATTGATGGCCAAATTATTCGCTGCGAATTTCAATTAATTCGATCGGTCGATTCAGGATTAATCAGGTTTTGAAATATGGATTTCTTTAAATGGCTATAACTCCTAAACGGAGCGTCGTAGAGGGTCGAAAGTAGGCGCATTTTATAGGCAATGAACTACAAATTTTCGGATTAAAGATTTCTTTAAATGGCTATAACTCCTAAACGGAGCGTTCTAGAGGGTCGAAAGTAGGCGCATTTTATAGGCATTGATGGCCAAATTATTCGCTGCGAATTTCATATAATTCGATTGGTCGATTCAGGATTAATCAGGTTTTGAAATATGGATTTCTTTAAATGGCTATAACTCCTAAACGGAGCGTCCTAGAGGGTCGAAAGTAGGCGCATTTTATAGGCATTGAAATCCAAATTTTCGGATTAAAGATTTCTTTAAATGGCTATAACTCCTAAACGGAGCGTTCTAGAGGGTCGAAAGTAGGCGCATTTTCTAGGCAGGATTAGTCAGGTTTTGAAATATGAATTTATTTAAATGGCTATAACTCCTAAACGGAGCGTCCTAGAGGGTAAAGTAGGCGCATTTTATAGGCAGGATTAATCAGGTTTTGAAATATGAATTTCTTTAAATGGCTATAAGTAGGCGCATTTTATAGGCAGGATTAATCAGGTTTTGAAATATGAATTTCTTTAAATGGCTATAACTCCTAAACTACTTTCGACTCCTAGAGGGTCGAAAGTAGGCGCATTTTATAGGCATTGATGGCCAAATTATTCGCTGCGAATTTCATATAATTCGATCGGTCGATTCAGGATTAATCAGGTTTTGAAATATGGATTTCTTTAAATGGATATAACTCCTAAACGGAGCGTCCTAGAGGGTCGAAAGTAGGCGCATTTTATAGGCATTGATGGCCAAATTATTCGCTGCGAATTTCATATAATTCGATCGGTCGATTCAGGATTAATCAGGTTTTGAAATATGGATTCTTTAAATGGCTATAACTCCTAAACGGAGCGTCCTAGAGGGTCGAAGGTAGGCGCATTTTATAGGCATTGAAATCCAAATTTTCGGATTTAAGATTTCTTTAAATGGCTATAACTCCTAAACGAAGCGTCCTTGAGGGTCGAAAGTAGGCGCATTTTATAGGCAGGATTAATCAGGTTTTGAAATATGAATTTCTTTAAATGACTATAACTCCTAAACGGAGCGTCCTAGAGGGTCGAAAGTAGGCGCATTTTATAGGCATTGATGGCCAAATTATTCGCTGCGAATTTCAATTAATTCGATCGGTCGATTCAGGATTAATCAGGTTTTGAAATATGGATTTCTTTAAATGGCTATAACTCCTAAACGGAGCGTCCTAGAGGGTCGAAGTTAGGCGCATTTTATAGGCATTGATGGCCAAATTATTCGCTGCGAATTTCATATAATTCGATCGGTCGATTCAGGATTAATCAGGTTTTGAAATATGGATTTCTTTAAATGGCTATAACTCCTAAACGGAGCGTCCTAGAGGGTCGAAGGTAGGCGCATTTTATAGGCATTAAAATCCAAATTTTCGGATTAAAGATTTCTTTAAATGGCTATAACTCCTAAACGGAGCGTTCTAGAGGGTCGAAAGTAGGCGCATTTTATAGGCATTGATGGCCAAATTATTCGCTGCGAATTTCATATAATTCGATCGGTCGATTCAGGATTAATCAGGTTTTGAAATATGGATTTCTTTAAATGGCTATAACTCCTAAACGGAGCGTCCTAGAGGGTCGAAGGTAGGCGCATTTTATAGGCATTGAAATCCAAATTTTCGGATTAAAGATTTCTTTAAATGGCTATAACTCCTAAACGGAGCGTCCTAGAGGGTCGAAAGTAGGCGCATTTCATAGGCATTGAAATCCAAATTTTCGGATTTAAGATTTCTTTAAATGGCTATAACTCCTAAACGAAGCGTCCTTGAGGGTCGAAAGTAGGCGCATTTTATAGGCAGGATTAATCAGGTTTTGAAATATGAATTTCTTTAAATGACTATAACTCCTAAACGGAGCGTCCTAGAGGGTCGAAAGTAGGCGCATTTTATAGGCATTGATGGCCAAATTATTCGCTGCGAATTTCAATTAATTCGATCGGTCGATTCAGGATTAATCAGGTTTTGAAATATGGATTTCTTTAAATGGCTATAACTCCTAAACGGAGCGTCCTAGAGGGTCGAAAGTAGGCGCATTTTATAGGCATTGAAATCCAAATTTTCGGATTAAAGATTTCTTTAAATGGCTATAACTCCTAAACGGAGCGTTCTAGAGGGTCGAAAGTAGGCGCATTTTATAGGCATTGATGGCCAAATTATTCGCTGCGAATTTCATATAATTCGATCGGTCGATTCAGGATTAATCAGGTTTTGAAATATGGATTTCTTTAAATGGCTATAACTCCTAAACGGAGCGTCCTAGAGGGTCGAAAGTAGGCGCATTTTATAGGCATTGAAATCCAAATTTTCGGATTAAAGATTTCTTTAAATGGCTATAACTCCTAAACGGAGCGTCCTAGAGGGTCGAAAGTAGGCGCATTTCATAGGCATTGAAATCCAAATTTTCGGATTTAAGATTTCTTTAAATGGCTATAACTCCTAAACGAAGCGTCCTTGAGGGTCGAAAGTAGGCGCATTTTATAGGCAGGATTAATCAGGTTTTGAAATATGAATTTCTTTAAATGACTATAACTCCTAAACGGAGCGTCCTAGAGGGTCGAAAGTAGGCGCATTTTATAGGCATTGATGGCCAAATTATTCGCTGCGAATTTCAATTAATTCGATCGGTCGATTCAGGATTAATCAGGTTTTGAAATATGGATTTCTTTAAATGGCTATAACTCCTAAACGGAGCGTCCTAGAGGGTCGAAAGTAGGCGCATTTTATAGGCATTGAAATCCAAATTTTCGGATTAAAGATTTCTTTAAATGGCTATAACTCCTAAACGGAGCGTTCTAGAGGGTCGAAAGTAGGCGCATTTTATAGGCATTGATGGCCAAATTATTCGCTGCGAATTTCATATAATTCGATCGGTCGATTCAGGATTAATCAGGTTTTGAAATATGGATTTCTTTAAATGGCTATAACTCCTAAACGGAGCGTCCTAGAGGGTCGAAAGTAGGCGCATTTTATAGGCATTGAAATCCAAATTTTCGGATTAAAGATTTCTTTAAATGGCTATAACTCCTAAACGGAGCGTTCTAGAGGGTCGAAAGTAGGCGCATTTTATAGGCATTGATGGCCAAATTATTCGCTGCGAATTTCATATAATTCGATCGGTCGATTCAGGATTAATCAGGTTTTGAAATATGGATTTCTTTAAATGGCTATAACTCCTAAACGGAGCGTCCTAGAGGGTCGAAAGTAGGCGCATTTTATAGGCATTGATGGCCAAATTATTCGCTGCGAATTTCATATAATTCGATCGGTCGATTCAGGATTAATCAGGTTTTGAAATATGGATTTCTTTAAATGGATATAACTCCTAAACGGAGCGTCCTAGAGGGTCGAAAGTAGGCGCATTTTATAGGCATTGATGGCCAAATTATTCGCTGCGAATTTCATATAATTCGATCGGTCGATTCAGGATTAATCAGGTTTTGAAATATGGATTTCTTTAAATGGCTATAACTCCTAAACGGAGCGTCCTAGAGGGTCGAAAGTAGGCGCATTTTATAGGCATTGAAATGCAAACTTTCGGATTAAAGATTTCTTTAAATGGCTATAACTCCTAAACGGAGCGTCCTAGAGGGTCGAAAGTAGGCGCATTTTATAGGCATTGAAATCCAAATTTTCGGATTTAAGATTTCTTTAAATGGCTATAACTCCTAAACGAAGCGTCCTTGAGGGTCGAAAGTAGGCGCATTTTATAGGCAGGATTAATCAGGTTTTGAAATATGAATTTCTTTAAATGACTATAACTCCTAATCGGAGCGTTCTAGAGGGTCGAAAGTAGGCGCATTTTATAGGCAGGATTAATCAGGTTTTGAAATATGAATATCTTTAAAGGACTATAACTCCTAAACGGAGCGTCCTAGAGGGTCGAAAGTAGGCGCATTTTATAGGCATTGATGGCCAAATTATTCGCTGCGAATTTCAATTAATTCGATCGGTCGATTCAGGATTAATCAGGTTTTGAAATATGGATTTCTTTAAATGGCTATAACTCCTAAACGGAGCGTTCTAGAGGGTCGAAAGTAGGCGCATTTTCTAGGCAGGATTAATCAGGTTTTGAAATATGGATTTCTTTAAATGGCTATAACTCCTAAACGGAGCGTCCTAGAGGGTCGAAAGTAGGCGCATTTTATAGGCATTGATGGCCAAATTATTCGCTGCGAATTTCATATAATTCGATCGGTCGATTCAGGATTAATCAGGTTTTGAAATATGGATTTCTTTAAATGGCTATAACTCCTAAACGGAGCGTCCTAGAGGGTCGAAAGTAGGCGCATTTTATAGGCATTGAAATCCAAATTTTCGGATTAAAGATTTCTTTAAATGGCTATAACTCCTAAACGGAGCGTCCTAGAGGGTCGAAAGTAGGCGCATTTTATAGGCATTGATGGCCAAATTATTCGCTGCGAATTTCATATAATTCGATCGGTCGATTCAGGATTAATCAGGTTTTGAAATATGGATTTCTTTAAATGGCTATAACTCCTAAACGGAGCGTCCTAGAGGGTCGAAAGTAGGCGCATTTTATAGGCATTGATGGCCAAATTATTCGCTGCGAATTTCATATAATTCGATCGGTCGATTCAGGATTAATCAGGTTTTGAAATATGGATTTCTTTAAATGGCTATAGCTCCTAAACGGAGCGTCCTAGAGGGTCGAAAGTAGGCGCATTTTATAGGCATTGATGGCCAAATTATTCGCTGCGAATTTCATATAATTCGATCGGTCGATTCAGGATTAATCAGGTTTTGAAATATGGATTTCTTTAAATGGATATAACTCCTAAACGGAGCGTCCTAGAGGGTCGAAAGTAGGCGCATTTTATAGGCATTGATGGCCAAATTATTCGCTGCGAATTTCATATAATTCGATCGGTCGATTCAGGATTAATCAGGTTTTGAAATATGGATTTCTTTAAATGGCTATAACTCCTAAACGGAGCGTCCTAGAGGGTCGAAGGTAGGCGCATTTTATAGGCATTGAAATCCAAATTTTCGGATTTAAGATTTCTTTAAATGGCTATAACTCCTAAACGAAGCGTCCTTGAGGGTCGAAAGTAGGCGCATTTTATAGGCAGGATTAATCAGGTTTTGAAATATGAATTTCTTTAAATGACTATAACTCCTAAACGGAGCGTTCTAGAGGGTCGAAAGTAGGCGCATTTTATAGGCAGGATTAATCAGGTTTTGAAATATGAATTTCTTTAAATGACTATAACTCCTAAACGGAGCGTCCTAGAGGGTCGAAAGTAGGCGCATTTTATAGGCATTGAAATGCAAACTTTCGGATTAAAGATTTCTTTAAATGGCTATAACTCCTAAACGGAGCGTCCTAGAGGGTCGAAAGTAGGCGCATTTTATAGGCATTGAAATGCAAACTTTCGGATTAAAGATTTCTTTAAATGGCTATAACTCCTAAACGGAGCGTCCTAGAGGGTCGAAAGTAGGCGCATTTTATAGGCATTGATGGCCAAATTATTCGCTGCGAATTTCATATAATTCGATCGGTCGATTCAGGATTAATCAGGTTTTGAAATATGGATTTCTTTAAATGGCTATAACTCCTAAACGGAGCGTCCTAGAGGGTCGAAAGTAGGCGCATTTTATAGGCATTGATGGCCAAATTATTCGCTGCGAATTTCATATAATTCGATCGGTCGATTCAGGATTAATCAGGTTTTGAAATATGGATTTCTTTAAATGGCTATAGCTCCTAAACGGAGCGTCCTAGAGGGTCGAAAGTAGGCGCATTTTATAGGCATTGATGGCCAAATTATTCGCTGCGAATTTCATATAATTCGATCGGTCGATTCAGGATTAATCAGGTTTTGAAATATGGATTTCTTTAAATGGCTATAACTCCTAAACGGAGCGTCCTAGAGGGTCGAAGGTAGGCGCATTTTATAGGCATTGAAATCCAAATTTTCGGATTTAAGATTTCTTTAAATGGCTATAACTCCTAAACGAAGCGTCCTTGAGGGTCGAAAGTAGGCGCATTTTATAGGCAGGATTAATCAGGTTTTGAAATATGAATTTCTTTAAATGACTATAACTCCTAAACGGAGCGTTCTAGAGGGTCGAAAGTAGGCGCATTTTATAGGCAGGATTAATCAGGTTTTGAAATATGAATTTCTTTAAATGACTATAACTCCTAAACGGAGCGTCCTAGAGGGTCGAAAGTAGGCGCATTTTATAGGCATTGAAATACAAATTTTCGGATTATAGATTTCTTTAAATGGCTATAACTCCTAAACGGAGCGTTCTAGAGGGTCGAAAGTAGGCGCATTTTATAGGCATTGATGGCCAAATTATTCGCTGCGAATTTCATATAATTCGATCGGTCGATTCAGGATTAATCAGGATTTGAAATATGGATTTCTTTAAATGGATATAACTCCTAAACGGAGCGTCCTAGAGGGTCGAAAGTAGGCGCATTTTATAGGCATTGAAATGCAAACTTTCGGATTAAAGATTTCTTTAAATGGCTATAACTCCTAAACGGAGCGTTCTAGAGGGTCGAAAGTAGGCGCATTTTATAGGCATTGATGGCCAAATTATTCGCTGCGAATTTCATATAATTCGATCGGTCGATTCAGGATTAATCAGGTTTTGAAATATGGATTTCTTTAAATGGCTATAACTCCTAAACGGAGCGTCCTAGAGGGTCGAAAGTAGGCGCATTTTATAGGCATTGAAATCCAAATTTTCGGATTAAAGATTTCTTTAAATGGCTATAACTCCTAAACGGAGCGTCCTAGAGGGTCGAAAGTAGGCGCATTTCATAGGCATTGATGGCCAAATTATTCGCTGCGAATTTCATATAATTCGATCGGTCGATTCAGGATTAATCAGGTTTTGAAATATGGATTTCTTTAAATGGCTATAACTCCTAAACGGAGCGTTCTAGAGGGTCGAAAGTAGGCGCATTTTCTAGGCAGGATTAATCAGGTTTTGAAATATGAATTTATTTAAATGGCTATAACTGCTAAACGGAGCGTCCTAGAGGGTAAAGTAGGCGCATTTTATAGGCAGGATTAATCAGGTTTTGAAATATGAATTTCTTTAAATGGCTATAAGTAGGCGCATTTTATTGGCAGGATTAATCAGGTTTTGAAATATGAATTTCTTTAAATGGCTATAACTCCTAAACTACTTTCGACTCCTAGAGGGTCGAAAGTAGGCGCATTTTATAGGCATTGATGGCCAAATTATTCGCTGCGAATTTCATATAATTCGATCGGTCGATTCAGGATTAATCAGGTTTTGAAATATGGATTTCTTTAAATGGCTATAACTCCTAAACGGAGCGTCCTAGAGGGTCGAAAGTAGGCGCATTTTATAGGCATTGATGGCCAAATTATTCGCTGCGAATTTCATATAATTCGATCGGTCGATTCAGGATTAATCAGGTTTTGAAATATGGATTTCTTTAAATGGCTATAACTCCTAAACGGAGCGTCCTAGAGGGTCGAAAGTAGGCGCATTTTATAGGCATTGAAATCCAAATTTTCGGATTAAAGATTTCTTTAAATGGCTATAACTCCTAAACGAAGCGTCCTTGAGGGTCGAAAGTAGGCGCATTTTATAGGCATTGATGGCCAAATTATTCGCTGCGAATTTCATATAATTCGATCGGTCGATTCAGGATTAATCAGGTTTTGAAATATGGATTTCTTTAAATGGCTATAACTCCTAAACGGAGCGTCCTAGAGGGTCGAAAGTAGGCGCATTTTATAGGCAATGAACTACAAATTTTCGGATTAAAGATTTCTTTAAATGGCTATAACTCCTAAACGGAGCGTTCTAGAGGGTCGAAAGTAGGCGCATTTTATAGGCATTGATGGCCAAATTATTCGCTGCGAATTTCATATAATTCGATCGGTCGATTCAGGATTAATCAGGTTTTGAAATATGGATTTCTTTAAATGGCTATAACTCCTAAACGGAGCGTCCTAGAGGGTCGAAGGTAGGCGCATTTTATAGGCATTGAAATCCAAATTTTCGGATTAAAGATTTCTTTAAATGGCTATAACTCCTAAACGAAGCGTCCTTGAGGGTCGAAAGTAGGCGCATTTTATAGGCAGGATTAATCAGGTTTTGAAATATGAATTTCTTTAAATGACTATAACTCCTAAACGGAGCGTTCTAGAGGGTCGAAAGTAGGCGCATTTTATAGGCAGGATTAATCAGGTTTTGAAATATGAATTTCTTTAAATGACTATAACTCCTAAACGAAGCGTCCTAGAGGGTCGAAAGTAGGCGCATTTTATAGGCATTGATGGCCAAATTATTCGCTGCGAATTTCAATTAATTCGATCGGTCGATTCAGGATTAATCAGGTTTTGAGATATGGATTTCTTTAAATGGCTATAACTCCTAAACGGAGCGTCCTAGAGGGTCGAAAGTAGGCGCATTTTATAGGCAATGAACTACAAATTTTCGGATTAAAGATTTCTTTAAATGGCTATAACTCCTAAACGGAGCGTCCTAGAGGGTCGAAAGTAGGCGCATTTTATAGGCATTGATGGCCAAATTATTCGCTGCGAATTTCATATAATTCGATCGGTCGATTCAGGATTAATCAGGTTTTGAAATATGGATTTCTTTAAATGGCTATAACTCCTAAACGGAGCGTCCTAGAGGGTCGAAAGTAGGCGCATTTTATAGGCATTGATGGCCAAATTATTCGCTGCGAATTTCATATAATTCGATCGGTCGATTCAGGATTAATCAGGTTTTGAAATATGGATTTCTTTAAATGGCTATAACTCCTAAACGGAGCGTCCTAGAGGGTCGAAAGTAGGCGCATTTTATAGGCATTGATGGCCAAATTATTCGCTGCGAATTTCATATAATTCGATCGGTCGATTCAGGATTAATCAGGTTTTGAAATATGGATTTCTTTAAATGGCTATAACTCCTAAACGGAGCGTCCTGGAGGGTCGAAAGTAGGCGCATTTTATAGGCATTGATGGCCAAAATATTCGCTGCGAATTTCATATAATTCGATCGGTCGATTCAGGATTAATCAGGTTTTGAAATATGGATTTCTTTAAATGGCTATAACTCCTAAACGGAGTGTCCTAGAGGGTCGAAAGTAGGCGCATTTTATAGGCATTGATGGCCAAATTATTCGCTGCGAATTTCATATAATTCGATCGGTCGATTCAGGATTAATCAGGTTTTGAAATATGGATTTCTTTAAATGGCTATAACTCCTAAACGGAGCGTCCTAGAGGGTCGAAAGTAGGCGCATTTTATAGGCATTGATGGCCAAATTATTCGCTGCGAATTTCATATAATTCGATCGGTCGATTCAGGATTAATCAGGTTTTGAAATATGGATTTCTTTAAATGGCTATAACTCCTAAACGGAGCGTCCTAGAGGGTCGAAAGTAGGCGCATTTTATAGGCATTGATGGCCAAATTATTCGCTGCGAATTTCATATAATTCGATCGGTCGATTCAGGATTAATCAGGTTTTGAAATATGGATTTCTTTAAATGGCTATAACTCCTAAACGGAGCGTCCTGGAGGGTCGAAAGTAGGCGCATTTTATAGGCATTGATGGCCAAATTATTCGCTGCGAATTTCATATAATTCGATCGGTCGATTCAGGATTAATCAGGTTTTGAAATATGGATTTCTTTAAATGGCTATAACTCCTAAACGGAGCGTCCTAGAGGGTCGAAAGTAGGCGCATTTTATAGGCATTGATGGCCAAATTATTCGCTGCGAATTTCATATAATTCGATCGGTCGATTCAGGATTAATCAGGTTTTGAAATATGGATTTCTTTAAATGGCTATAACTCCTAAACGGAGCGTCCTAGAGGGTCGAAAGTAGGCGCATTTTATAGGCATTGATGGCCAAATTATTCGCTGCGAATTTCATATAATTCGATCGGTCGATTCAGGATTAATCAGGTTTTGAAATATGGATTTCTTTAAATGGCTATAACTCCTAAACGGAGCGTCCTGGAGGGTCGAAAGTAGGCGCATTTTATAGGCATTGATGGCCAAATTATTCGCTGCGAATTTCATATAATTCGATCGGTCGATTCAGGATTAATCAGGTTTTGAAATATGGATTTCTTTAAATGGCTATAACTCCTAAACGGAGCGTCCTAGAGGGTCGAAAGTAGGCGCATTTTATAGGCATTGATGGCCAAATTATTCGCTGCGAATTTCATATAATTCGATCGGTCGATTCAGGATTAATCAGGTTTTGAAATATGGATTTCTTTAAATGGCTATAACTCCTAAACGGAGCGTCCTAGAGGGTCGAAGGTAGGCGCATTTTATAGGCATTGATGGCCAAATTATTCGCTGCGAATTTCATATAATTTGATCGGTCGATTCAGGATTAATCAGGTTTTGAAATATGGATTTCTTTAAATGGCTATAACTCCTAAACGGAGCGTCCTAGAGGGTCGAAGGTAGGCGCTTTTTATAGGCATTGATGGCCAAATTATTCGCTGCGAATTTCATATAATTCGATCGGTCGATTCAGGATTAATCAGGTTTTGAAATATGGATTTCTTTAAATGGCTATAACTCCTAAACGGAGCGTCCTAGAGGGTCGAAAGTAGGCGCATTTTATAGGCATTGAAATCAAATTTTCGGATTAAAGATTTCTTTAAATGGCTATAACTCCTAAACGGAGCGTCCTAGAGGGTCGAAAGTAGGCGCATTTTATAGGCATTGATGGCCAAATTATTCGCTGCGAATTTCATATAATTCGATCGGTCGATTCAGGATTAATCAGGTTTTGAAATATGGATTTCTTTAAATGGCTATAACTCCTAAACGGAGCGTCCTAGAGGGTCGAAAGTAGACGCATTTTATAGGCATTGAAATCCAAATTTTCGGATTAAAGATTTCTTTAAATGGCTATAACTCCTAAACGGAGCGTCCTAGAGGGTCGAAGGTAGGCGCTTTTTATAGGCATTGATGGCCAAATTATTCGCTGCGAATTTCATATAATTCGATCGGTCGATTCAGGATTAATCAGGTTTTGAAATATGGATTTCTTTAAATGGCTATAACTCCTAAACGGAGCGTCCTAGAGGGTCGAAAGTAGGCGCATTTTATAGGCATTGAAATCCAAATTTTCGGATTAAAGATTTCTTTAAATGGCTATAACTCCTAAACGGAGCGTCCTAGAGGGTCGAAAGTAGGCGCATTTTATAGGCATTGATGGCCAAATTATTCGCTGCGAATTTCATATAATTCGATCGGTCGATTCAGGATTAATCAGGTTTTGAAATATGGATTTCTTAAAATGGCTATAACTCCTAAACGGAGCGTCCTAGAGGGTCGAAAGTAGGCGCATTTTATAGGCATTGAAATCCAAATTTTCGGATTAAAGATTTCTTTAAATGGCTATAACTCCTAAACGGAGCGTCCTAGAGGGTCGAAAGTAGGCGCATTTTATAGGCATTGATGGCCAAATTATTCGCTGCGAATTTCATATAATTCGATCGGTCGATTCAGAATTAATCAGGTTTTGAAATATGGATTTCTTTAAATGGCTATAACTCCTAAACGGAGCGTCCTAGAGGGTCGAAAGTAGGCGCATTTTATAGGCATTGATGGCCAAATTATTCGCTGCGAATTTCATATAATTCGATCGGTCGATTCAGGATTAATCAGGTTTTGAAATATGGATTTCTTTAAATGGCTATAACTCCTAAACGGAGCGTCCTAGAGGGTCGAAAGTAGGCGCATTTTATAGGCATTGATGGCCAAATTATTCGCTGCGAATTTCATATAATTCGATCGGTCGATTCAGGATTAATCAGGTTTTGAAATATGGATTTCTTTAAATGGCTATAACTCCTAAACGGAGCGTCCTAGAGGGTCGAAAGTAGGCGCATTTTATAGGCATTGATGGCCAAATTATTCGCTGCGAATTTCATATAATTCGATCGGTCGATTCAGGATTAATCAGGTTTTGAAATATGGATTTCTTTAAATGGCTATAACACCTAAACGGAGCGTCCTAGAGGGTCGAAAGTAGGCGCATTTTATAGGCATTGATGGCCAAATTATTCGCTGCGAATTTCATATAATTCGATCGGTCGATTCAGGATTAATCAAGTTTTGAAATATGGATTTCTTTAAATGGCTATAGCTCCTAAACGGAGCGTCCTAGAGGGTCGAAAGTAGGCGCATTTTATAGGCATTGATGGCCAAATTATTCGCTGCGAATTTCATATAATTCGATCGGTCGATTCAGGATTAATCAGGTTTTGAAATATGGATTTCTTTAAATGGCTATAACTCCTAAACGGAGCGTCCTAGAGGGTCGAAAGTAGGCGCATTTTATAGGCATTGATGGCCAAATTATTCGCTGCGAATTTCATATAATTCGATCGGTCGATTCAGGATTAATCAGGTTTTGAAATATGGATTTCTTTAAATGGCTATAATCAGGTTTTGAAATATGGATTTCTTTAAATGGCTATAACTCCTAAACGGAGCGTCCTGGAGGGTCGAAAGTAGGCGCATTTTATAGGCATTGATGGCCAAATTATTCGCTGCGAATTTCATATAATTCGATCGGTCGATTCAGGATTAATCAGGTTTTGAAATATGGATTTCTTTAAATGGCTATAACTCCTAAACGGAGCGTCCTAGAGGGTCGAAGGTAGGCGCATTTTATAGGCATTGATGGCCAAATTATTCGCTGCGAATTTCATATAATTTGATCGGTCGATTCAGGATTAATCAGGTTTTGAAATATGGATTTCTTTAAATGGCTATAACTCCTAAACGGAGCGTCCTAGAGGGTCGAAGGTAGGCGCTTTTTATAGGCATTGATGGCCAAATTATTCGCTGCGAATTTCATATAATTCGATCGGTCGATTCAGGATTAATCAGGTTTTGAAATATGGATTTCTTTAAATGGCTATAACTCCTAAACGGAGCGTCCTAGAGGGTCGAAAGTAGGCGCATTTTATAGGCATTGAAATCCAAATTTTCGGATTAAAGATTTCTTTAAATGGCTATAACTCCTAAACGGAGCGTCCTAGAGGGTCGAAAGTAGGCGCATTTTATAGGCATTGATGGCCAAATTATTCGCTGCGAATTTCATATAATTCGATCGGTCGATTCAGGATTAATCAGGTTTTGAAATATGGATTTCTTTAAATGGCTATAACTCCTAAACGGAGCGTCCTAGAGGGTCGAAAGTAGACGCATTTTATAGGCATTGAAATCCAAATTTTCGGATTAAAGATTTCTTTAAATGGCTATAACTCCTAAACGGAGCGTCCTAGAGGGTCGAAAGTAGGCGCATTTTATAGGCATTGATGGCCAAATTATTCGCTGCGAATTTCATATAATTCGATCGGTCGATTCAGGATTAATCAGGTTTTGAAATATGGATTTCTTTAAATGGCTATAACTCCTAAACGGAGCGTCCTAGAGGGTCGAAAGTAGGCGCATTTTATAGGCATTGAAATCCAAATTTTCGGATTAAAGATTTCTTTAAATGGCTATAACTCCTAAACGGAGCGTCCTAGAGGGTCGAAAGTAGGCGCATTTTATAGGCATTGATAGCCAAATTATTCGCTGCGAATTTCATATAATTCGATCGGTCGATTCAGGATTAATCAGGTTTTGAAATATGGATTTCTTTAAATGGCTATAACTCCTAAACGGAGCGTTCTAGAGGGTCGAAAGTAGGCGCATTTTCTAGGCAGGATTAATCAGGTTTTGAAATATGAAAGTAGGCGCATTTTATAGGCATTGTTGGCCAAATTATTCGCTGCGAATTTCATATAATTCGATCGGTCGATTCAGGATTAATCAGGTTTTGAAATATGGATTTCTTTAAATGGCTATAACTCCTAAACGGAGCGTCCTAGAGGGTCGAAAGTAGGCGCATTTTATAGGCATTGAAATCCAAATTTTCGGATTTAAGATTTCTTTAAATGGCTATAACTCCTAAACGAAGCGTCCTTGAGGGTCGAAAGTAGGCGCATTTTATAGGCAGGATTAATCAGGTTTTGAAATATGAATTTCTTTAAATGACTATAACTCCTAAACGGAGCGTCCTAGAGGGTCGAAAGTAGGCGCATTTTATAGGCATTGATGGCCAAATTATTCGCTGCGAATTTCAATTAATTCGATCGGTCGATTCAGGATTAATCAGGTTTTGAAATATGGATTTCTTTAAATGGCTATAACTCCTAAACGGAGCGTCCTAGAGGGTCGAAAGTAGGCGCATTTTATAGGCATTGAAATACAAATTTTCGGATTAAAGATTTCTTTAAATGGCTATAACTCCTAAAGGGAGCGTTCTAGAGGGTCGAAAGTAGGCGCATTTCATAGGCATTGATGGCCAAATTATTCGCTGCGAATTTCATATAATTCGATCGGTCGATTCAGGATTAATCAGGTTTTGAAATATGGATTTCTTTAAATGGCTATAACTCCTAAACGGAGCGTTCTAGAGGGTCGAAAGTAGGCGCATTTTCTAGGCAGGATTAATCAGGTTTTGAAATATGAAAGTAGGCGCATTTTATAGGCATTGTTGGCCAAATTATTCGCTGCGAATTTCATATAATTCGATCGGTCGATTCAGGATTAATCAGGTTTTGAAATATGAATTTCTTTAAATGACTATAACTCCTAAACGGAGCGTCCTAGAGGGTCGAAAGTAGGCGCATTTTATAGGCATTGATGGCCAAATTATTCGCTGCGAATTTCAATTAATTCGATCGGTCGATTCAGGATTAATCAGGTTTTGAAATATGGATTTCTTTAAATGGCTATAACTCCTAAACGGAGCGTCGTAGAGGGTCGAAAGTAGGCGCATTTTATAGGCAGGATTAATCAGGTTTTGAAATATGAATTTCTTTAAATGACTATAACTCCTAAACGGAGCGTCCTAGAGGGTCGAAAGTAGGCGCATTTTATAGGCATTGATGGCCAAATTATTCGCTGCGAATTTCAATTAATTCGATCGGTCGATTCAGGATTAATCAGGTTTTGAAATATGGATTTCTTTAAATGGCTATAACTCCTAAACGGAGCGTCGTAGAGGGTCGAAAGTAGGCGCATTTTATAGGCAGGATTAATCAGGTTTTGAAATATGAATTTCTTTAAATGACTATAACTCCTAAACGGAGCGTCCTAGAGGGTCGAAAGTAGGCGCATTTTATAGGCATTGATGGCCAAATTATTCGCTGCGAATTTCAATTAATTCGATCGGTCGATTCAGGATTAATCAGGTTTTGAAATATGGATTTCTTTAAATGGCTATAACTCCTAAACGGAGCGTCGTAGAGGGTCGAAAGTAGGCGCATTTTATAGGCAGGATTAATCAGGTTTTGAAATATGAATTTCTTTAAATGACTATAACTCCTAAACGGAGCGTCCTAGAGGGTCGAAAGTAGGCGCATTTTATAGGCATTGATGGCCAAATTATTCGCTGCGAATTTCAATTAATTCGATCGGTCGATTCAGGATTAATCAGGTTTTGAAATATGGATTTCTTTAAATGGCTATAACTCCTAAACGGAGCGTCCTAGAGGGTCGAAAGTAGGCGCATTTTATAGGCATTGATGGCCAAATTATTCGCTGCGAATTTCATATAATTCGATCGGTCGATTCAGGATTAATCAGGTTTTGAAATATGGATTTCTTTAAATGGCTATAACTCCTAAACGGAGCGTCCTAGAGGGTCGAAAGTAGGCGCATTTTATAGGCATTGAAATCCAAATTTTCGGATTAAAGATTTCTTTAAATGGCTATAACTCCTAAACGAAGCGTCCTTGAGGGTCGAAAGTAGGCGCATTTTATAGGCAGGATTAATCAGGTTTTGAAATATGAATTTCTTTAAATGGCTATAACTCCTAAACGGAGCGTCCTAGAGGGTCGAAAGTAGGCGCATTTTATAGGCAGGATTAATCAGGTTTTGAAATATGAATTTCTTTAAACGGCTATAACTCCTAAACGGAGCGTCCTAGAGGGTCGAAAGTAGGCGCATTTTCTAGGCAGGATTAATCAGGTTTTGATATATGAATTTCTTTAAATGGCTATAACTCCTAAACGGAGCGTCCTAGATGGTCGAAAGTAGGCGCATTTTATGGGAATTGATGGCCAAATTATTCGATGCGAATTTCATAATTCGATCGGTCGGTTCAGGATTAATCAGGTTTTGATATATGAATTTCTTTAAATGGCTATAACTCCTAAACGGAGCGTCCTAGAGGGTCGAAATTAGGCGTATTTTATAGGCATTGAAATCCAAATTTTTGGATTAAGAATTTCTTTAAATGGCTGTAAACGGAGCGTTCTAGAGGGTCAAATTTCATATAATTCAATCGTTTGGTTCTGGAGTAATCAGGGTTTGAAATATGAATTTCTTTAAATGGTTGTAAATGCTAAACAAAAGTAATAATTAACGTATTTAATGCTTATATGAAAATAATTCTTGCTAATTCTTCATTTCTATTATCGAAGGTAGCAACTGTTACTTATTAGTAGCTTCCTGAGCTGTTTGCGATATAATTACTATCTAATTAATTGAAGAAAAGTCCACCTAAAATACAAAAAAAAGAACTGCTACTATTAATACTGCTTTGCTATTCTCATCTCCCATAAGAGCCTGTCCGACAATTTCATTTATGATTAAATCACTTCGACGCCAATTGTTTTCTAACTTAAAATCGCATTTACAGCATTTGTGGTACCTCGCACATTAATATTTCCATGGAAAATACCAATTTGCATTTGTACGTCTCTCCCCTGTTTCGGTGATTTCTCCGGCACTGTCGATGGCACGTCTTGAGTTGCTAATTTGACTGAATTTAATTAATTAATGAAAAATAAAGATGGCATCGCCACGAAACCGTCGCCACTATGGCGCTCCACCATTTGCCAATCAGTTGCTAATAGATTTAATCTGTGGCAGCAACAGCCGGTGACAAAATGAATGCAATATTCATGTTTATCGACGAATCCTCGCTAGGATTATTGCGACTGAATCCCTGTGTCTGTGGTGATGGTGTGCGGTGAATCTAATGATTTGCATCATGATGTTAATATAATCAGATAAATCGATGTGTTGAGTTGGAGGCAAGTATTATATATTAAGCAGCTTAGAAAATATATTCTAATTAAAGCAAAATGTTACAAATTCATTATAAAATTATGAATTAGCAGCCATTTCGCTGGAAATACAGGGTTTAGTAGATAATTTTATTTTAAAATAGGACTTACAAATAATTTTTAATATCAGAATACATATTTTATATATATTATCTACAATTTTTTTGAAAGCAACAAAAAATCCATAAGTCATTTGAGTCAAAATTCTGAATTCTAAAATTCCAACTCTATAGAATCCAATCGGACTAAATCCTGTTATGTTTAATCAACATTACTTCGCACAAAAACCATTTTCTGTTTTTTCGTTTTTAAAAATAGAAAATTTGTAATTTGAATTATTAAGAAATGAAACATACATTTTAAATTTCTTTACTTTAGATATAAATTTTGTTGTTGTCTCTACTAATTTCAATAAATTCCTCGCAGTGGATTTTGTACCGATGATTTCAGTATAGTGGATTCTTTTGTGAATGCAGTCATACTATTTTATTTTATAAATATATCATCATTGCATACGTAAAACATAAATTCCAATTAAATGCACCCTATTACAAAATTTCAGAAGAAAGTGGCCCATTAAATACTTCTGCACCCAGAAAAAAATTCCCTCAAATCCCATTAAAATTGATCAATAGTACAATTATTGATTTAATAGTATACAAAAAAAAAAATCTTTTCATATAAATTCAATGGCAATGTCATAGTATTTACTAGTATTTAATGTTATTTTCCGAGTAAAATAATAATTTATCCTACTAACTACTTTTAATAGTAAAAAACTATTATTTATATATTATTTTTTCTAGGTGTAGGTACGACTATTAATTTATTCGTATAATTATTAATAGGATATTCACACTAATTTAAAAGTTTTCTAATAAACTCAATAAGATTTGAAAATTCAGTAGCAATAATTTAAATATTTCAATATTATTATTTACTAATAGTATAAATACTATTGTGGCAAATGAAAACTTGAACAAGAATACGAACATGTTCGATTTGTGCCTCATTCTGTGAGTTTACACAAAATGACGGTATAACTTTTTATGAGTATCCACATTACTAAACACGTTATTGTCTCAATGAATTTTATGTGAAATCATTATATATAATCATTATTATTTATTAGAGAAAATAAATAATTTATCGAACTTTTATTATGTGAACGGACGGATAAATGTTCAAAAAAATCGATTGTACGATCTCTTTATAACTTAGTTACCTTATCAAAGGCCAAGATCAGGTTTCGGTCGGACAGTTTGTCCTTACCTTTTTAGAACCTGAACGAAAAAGTTAACTCGACAAATAACACTACCGGAGAAAATTCAAATTTTGACATGGTGCAGTAAAAATTGCAAATAACATTGGATACATTTTGAGGCGCTAATTCCGAAAATTGCATCAGTTTTGTCAAATTGGCTCTAGTTTTGGAGATATAGCTACTTTTTTCAATTTCTCATTATTTTGGTCTTCTCTTATTTTTAAAATTTCAACAGAAGAAAAGGATGAAATTATCATTTTGATATTAGACGCAAAAAACATCGCGCTACAATACAAAAATTAGGTTTTATGCGTGAAAAAGTTTGTTTGCGAGATATAACTAAAAGAAACTCAAAAGGTATAAAAAAAAATTGTCATGTGATTTCCCAAAATCCGAAGACGATATCGGGAAAATTATTTTTTTTTAATTTTGAACACATTAATAGTGCACAGAAAAAAGTTAATGCGAATAAAGAGTGTCGTTTGCAGTACTTGGAATAAATTTATAAAGTAATACACAAATTAAGAAATTAGAATAAGTTTTTGTCATGTTATACGATGCCAATATCGGAATGATTTTTTATACCCTACACCTATGAGGTACAGGGTATATTAAGTTTGTGCAGATATTGTAAAGCCCTTAAGGAGGCGTGTCCGGTATGAAAAAATATATATATTATTGATCAGCATCACCACCCGAGTTCGTTTAGAGATGTCGGTCTGTCTGTCCGTCTGTCCGTCTGTCTGTCCGCCTGTCCGTCTGTCTGTCAATTATTTAGGAACCAATAAACCGAAATGTATTCAAGGTATAGTTATAAAATTTAAACACATTGTTAGAATTCACCTTAAAATATATGTTCCAAAAATGGGCGTGATCCGCTCACATATTATTTTTTTCATTATTTCCCGATTTTTCATAGTGGATATTTTACACGCAAATTATTGAAAACAATTCTATGAAATTTTAGCCTTAAATATCCATCTATGTTTAAAAAGTGGGCGCGATCCGTTCACATTTATTTTTCAGCATTTTATGATTTTTTTTTCTTATATCGATTTTTTAAATTATGGGGATATACGACATAAATTTCTGATATGTACAGCTGTGAGAAAAATAATAGCAGCGCTCTCCTATAAATTATAAATTTATATTTTTAGAAGTGTTGCATAATTTGAACAATCAATTATTTTTATAATTTAAATTTATTGGAATTATGTCATTACAATGCCGTCTTATTTTTCCATATTCTTAACCTATTTCAAAAAATATGGTACCTTTAGTAAATGAGTCTTGAATTTAGGTGTGAAAAATAATAGCATCGATTCCAAATTTGTTACAAAATCCATTATTTTCTTCAAAGTTTTTAAATTTAAAACTTGTATTTATATAAGTTAGGCTAATTTGAATAGTATTCTTAAATATTTGAAATATTTTGTGTTGCTTTGATTAATTATGGATCCTACAAAACCTTGTTTTAGTAAATAGCGAAAAATTCTTGAAAATCCTTAAAATTTTTTAATAGAGCTTTCAAAATTATACAGGATATTGTTTATTTCTTAGCTAAAATGTTAACTGAAGCAAATAATTTGACAACAAATACGAAACACGTGCCTAAACGTAAAAAAAGTATCAAAAAAATACTTGTTTCAATGTTACATATAATTTAAGTAACCTTTTCTGTGAAATGTACCAAAGTGAAAAAAAATATGGATATGCAATTCGAAAGATATGATTTTAGAAAACAACTCATAAAATAAGTTTTTTATGAAAGTAGCCCTGAAGGACAATTATAGACCTCGGCAAATATTGAAACTACTAATTAAAAGTATTTAAAAATCGTGACTAACCCTCTGAACCATTAGTCTGAAAATTGCGGCATTTACTATTGTCCAATACATTAAAATTTGTAATTCTCATATTCCAGGAATCAGTACTGGCAATTTTGAACCATTGGATTATATTAAGTTACGCTAGTGGTTACATGAAGTTACTCTTACGATAGTCACGTGCAAACTCAAGATGTATCAATATTTGCCGATGTGTATTGTAGTTCTTAATGGCTTCCTACAGAAAAAACTTCTTCTATGAGTTGTTCTCTAAATGTTAATCTTTCAAATTGCATATCAAGATTTTTTTTTCACTTTGGTACATTTCAAAGAAAAGATTACTTAAATCATATGTACTATTGAAACAAGTGATTTTTTGATACTTTTTTTACGTTGAGACACGTGTTTCGTATTTTTTGTCAAATGTTTAGCTTTAGTTAATATTTTAGCTATGGAATAAACAATATCCTATATAATTTTGATAGCTCAATTAAAAAATTTCAAGGATTTTTAAGGTATTTGAGCGATTTACTAAAAGAGGGTTTTGTATATTCCATATTTAATCAAAGCAACATAAAATATTTCAAATATTCAACAAAATTAGCCTAACTTATATAAATACAAATTTTAAATTTAAAAACTTTGAAGAAAATAATGGATTTTTTAACAAATTTGGTATCGCTGCTATTATTTTTCACACCTAAATTCAAGACTCATTTACAAAAGATAACGTATTTTTTTAAAATAGGTTAAGAATATGAAAAAATAAGACGGCATTGTAATGACATAATTCCAATAAATGTAAATTATAAAAATAATTGATTGTTCTTATACGAAACACTTCTAAAAAATCGAATTTATAATTTATAGGAGAGCGCTGCTATTATTTTTCACACAGCTGTAAATAATATTCCGAGGGTGATCAGCATAATTAAGAACTTTTAATGGTAGGTATACAATTAAATTTCCCATATTAATATCCCCACCATGACACTACTTAGAATGAAAAATATAGTTCTGAGGAAAAATAGTTTAACAAAATAACTAAAACGCATTTTTTCTTTTAATTGTTTAGACTAGTTTTAATATATTAATGAATTCTAATATTCCATACGTTTTGAAGATAAATGGATCTAAATTCGGAATTTTTTTTTAATCATTTAGGATTTAATGATAAACAAAAAAATGATGTATATGTATATCTGTAGCATAATCCAAACTATCAAAATTACTAACTTTTTCTAATTGATCTACTTTTTAAAATATTCCCTGACAACTTAATTTTGGTACTCTTTCATATAATCAATTTTACATAAAAATACTAATGCTCTAAATCTGAAAATATCATTACTTCATATCTAAAGTATGCTTATTCTTATTGCATACTCAGTTTTTATCTTAATACGTAGCTTTTTTGAAAAAACTTCTTGTAAAAACAGCTATTTTCAGTAATTTGTATGTAAAATATACAAGCATTTTACATTTTAACGGAAACTGTGTTGATAGGGTATATTTAAAAAATAAGAACCAATACAAAAAGTTAGTAATTTTCAACATTAGTTAAACTAATAACGTTGCGAAATAGATAAAAACGGAGCATGTAGTCAAAATCAGCAACCGCGAATTATATTGAATTGATATTTGGGATGTCCATGGCAATGGTGTTATTCTTCGTATTACGAACGTAAATTATTTAAACGAAACAACGTGACAGGTGGCAACTCTACTACAAAAGTCTCCAAAACTATTTTGACAGATATACACACACATCTATACACAGGAGAGAATTGGCAAAGCAGAAGTGACATTTGCCTCGTGTGGCTGGTCATCTGCCACTTCTCAAACAGTAGCAAATCAAGCAGCGCCTTTTCTTTTTCCTCAAAACTATAAAACACTTAAAGTAAACTTAAAACTAATTATTAAATACTTAAAACTAGCTTAAAATAAATTTTATCGTTTTAAAAGAAAAGTTAAGTTTTGTCCAATTGTTTTTATTTTGATTGTCTAATGAGACAAGCAACAAAGTCAACTGGCAACAAAGTCAGTGACGCCTGGCAAAGCACCAGCAAACTACAACTATCGCAACAACGTTTTTTCTTCAGGTTTGGAATCAGTGTGACCAGATTGGGCGATTAATCGCCAACTGTGCGATATTTTTATGAGAATCGCGCTTTTTTGGGCTACACTTTTTAAACGTTAGCGCTTTTTTTTAAGGAATTATTTTAAATGATTAAGCCATTTTAGAACGCCGTTTTGTGAACTTTCTCTTTTTTCTCATAGTCGGAAAGATATGATTCTTTTTGCCGGAAAACATTATTATAATGTATTTGAGCATGATATCAATATATATTTGACCAAAAAAGTTTACCTAAGCACGTATACATAAAAATTGATCTTTATATGTACATTTTATATGAGGTATTTGAACATAAGTGGTCGGATCATAGGTCACAATGGACCGATCTCGCCATACAGCGTAGGTATATTAGTAATCTAAGTTATAAGTTTCATTTATCTAGCTCTTCAATTTTAAAAGTAGTAGGGATTTCAACAGACAGACAGACGGACAGACAGACGGACAGACAGACAGACAGACAGACAGACGGACAGACAGACGGACAGACGGACATCGCTAAATCGACTTAGGAGGTCATGCTGATCAAGAATATATATACTTTTCCATACCGGAGATGCTTTTTTCAGGGTGTTACAAACGGCGTACCAAACTGAATATACCCTTTCACTGTTGGGTATAAAAATATTCATGATATTAGTATGATATTCCGATAGACTTCAAATTTCTAATGAGTTATTAAGTACGTATTTTGGTGTTTGAAAATTTCGACTTTATTTCGACTGATTTCTTTTGTATTTCATTTAGAATACTTGAGCTAATATTCTAAAATAAATCCAATGAAATTGGGGTTAATTGGCGAAGAGTTATAACCTGGCATATATATTTTAAGATAATCCAGTGTTGACATATTTATTTTTTTTTATTTAACCAAATATTCAAATCAATCCATTCGATACTGCATACACTTTTATTTAATAAAAAATAAATACCTAAGTATAAATTATCATATATTTTAAAACTGGAATATGTAATTTTTCTTATTTTGCTCAAAATATCCACTCACAGTTCCTAAGTATATCTCTTTGGCATATAACATTATTTACCAACTCATAATAGATATCACAAACAATCAGTTAACTTATTTCTGTCGAAATATTATTGCAAATTATTTTAAAAATGTCTTTGAAAAACTGTTACCATATGGTAACAAATTACCTTATAGGTGTAAGGTATAAAAATACCACTACTATAACAAAGAGTAAAAAATTCTTATTAACTAACGTTCCAAATATTTTCTATACATTCGCATTCTGATTTTGACTACACTGTTTTTTCTATACTGTAACGTTTTTTAAAAAATTAATACCGTTTTTTTGGTATTTTCTGACACATAATTGAATATACAAAAAAATAGTTATATATTATTTTAGCATTTAGATTCTAATTATAAACGAGAAATTAATCGTACATTTTAAAAATCTGATATCTTTAGAAAAAATCTGAAAAAAAAACAAATATATAGTATTCAACAAAAGTACATATTAGATGTATATCAAACGGGATCTATAATTCTATATTCATGTTGAGCTTCGTATGGAAATTCCAAAAAGTCAGCGAATTTTGCATACAAATTTTTTAATTAATTATTATTTTAAAATGTTTTATAATCTTTTGCAGCAAGAAGTATCTTTTTATGTGTGTGTTGTAAAAATGAATATCAATTTCGACATTTAAATAAAATAAATTATACAATAAATTAACTAAAATACATTTTTGTTTTAATAAATTATTAGGAAAATGTAATTCGACTTTACCATAAAATTAATAATACGTATCATTAAATTTGTATAGGTCTTTCTTATTGTAATTAAAATATTGTAATTAAAATATTATAAAATTGAGTAATAGGAAACTCGCACCATGGGTGCGAATTTCCGTTCATTAGGCAGAAATTCGACCGGTGCGAGTTTCCACTCATATAGGCAGACATTCGCACCTGTGCGAAGTTCCACCTATTGAGTGGAAATTCGCACTAAAAAAATATATTCAAGAAATTAATTTGAAGGAACCAAAATGTAAACATGGAACCCATACACTCGGAAGGTTATCGATGTTTGCACCATCAATGCGGCTTCCCCTAGTGGGAATTTGCCCGATGCGCCATCGGGAAATGATCGGGGTTTCGTCAGGTAACCCCCATTAGAGCAAATATGATCATTGCCTTGCCATGCCCTTATCATGCTCACCATAGCAGGGTTTACATTATCTAAACAGCCAATGGTCCTGATCAAAGCTACATTAGTTGTTCCTCATAAAGATATTTTCATCGGGCAATGATCAGGTTTCAATGAGGTATGATATATTATTTCATCGGGTATTTGTAGTGCTTTCGTATGCTCATGTTTTAACAAAGCAATGGTCAGATAAATAATGATATGGGGAATTACCCGATGATCATTGCCTGAGGTGAGTACATGATCAGGACACTGCGTTACAAGGACATCGTGGGCCTCGTCATATCCCGATCATCTCAAATAATGACATGATCAGTCCATGAGCATGGCCCTACCAAAATTTCTACTAGAGTTCTTAGAGGCAATAGTAAAGTTTTATGGAATTAATCGATGGTAAACATATTAGTTGTTTTTTTTCCATCGATATTCCATATGAAGTGTTTCACCTACTGCTACTTGATGTCCTTTGGAGGTCAATAAAAGTACGATGGACTCTCGAAATATTTTTAGATTCAACTTTTAAAAATAAAATGTTATAACATATATAAATAAAATCAAAGGGTTTGGTGCAAAAAAGGGTCAAGTCCATATTTTTCGAAATTGAGTTTTTAATGACAGATTTTTTTTAAACAAAAAATCGCAAAATTGGCAATTTTAAACAGTTTTTATTGATTTTCCAGCTAAGTGGAAAAATGGACTTAACCCTTTTTTGCACCAAACCCTTCAATTATTACAATTTTTTTTATTTTGGTAAGTAATTTCTTCGAAATAAATTAGGTGCGAGTTTCCGCATATTAAACGGAAATTCGCACTGGTTCAGATTTTCTAAATTAGTGCGAGTTTCCGTACATTAAACTGAAATTCGCACCGGTGCGAGTTTCCACTCATATAGTAGAAAATCGCACCGGTGCGAATTTCCGTTACACCTATAAAATTTATGGTACAACCACACATTGTATTGATAAACGACTACATCAAAACCTGTATGCTTGTACGTTATATTGATTAACTTGTTCGTCAATATTATGAAAACAGTTTGATGTACGTCGTTTGTCAATATGACGAACGATACTTTTTTCTGTGTATATACATGAGAGCTTGAGTTTGAAGATTATTAGTAGATTTGGTTATTGGGCGATTTTGGGCTATACAATTTTGGGGTTTTGGCGCTTTTTTTGAAATCTATCTGGTCACACTGTTTGGAATTGCGCGTGTCCCAAGCGGACAGTTATTAACATGACAAAATATTCTTCAAATTGAATTTGTTCAATTGTGGATTATGGTTATTAATTAAACTTTGAATAGACTTAAATCCAAATAAATAAATTTCTAATAAATATAATAGTATTTTATTTTTTTAATAGAAGGAAAGGACTTAATACATCTTTAGGATTTGAGGGAAAATGCAAGGATATTATAGTTATGTTCTAATATATATTTATGTATCCTATATTTGAAGACTCATATATCTTAAACTATAGATGTTAAAGAAAAAATGGTTGCACATTATTCTCAGAGGGTCATTTATAAATTTCATCATTTTGTACTTTATGTCCCCAAAGTATTTTGTTAATCTGATTATTTAATAAACACCAATATATTTTATAACATAACTAATTTGAGAAAATGATAAAAACATAAAAGTTCTACCAAAACGTGCCACATTTAGGCACAATTATTAGCGCATCAATTTAAATTGATTAGCATTGGAAAAGCATAATTTCGCAATTAATATGCAGTATATCAGCTACGTGCGTCCAACACAGTTCAATTAAAACACGCGGACGGACGGATAGATGAATGGATGAACGGCTGCCCGCAACAACGAATCCAACTAATTTCAAATTAATGATGATGTTGTTATTATTGCTCATAGTGATGATGATGATGATGATGATTCTGATGATTGTGTTGCCTTGCGTTGGCCAAGAGCTGCTCGCTCCGTGGAGCTCTCCAAAAGCGTATAAATCTGATGCGTTAATAAATTAACAGCCACCACATTGAAAGTAATTGCATAATTAATTTATTATTTTGCCAACAGACGCAGCAACAGCAACAGCAGCAGGAACAACATGCGGCGGTTCATTACAACACCAGAGTGCCTTCAAATGTGCCTATTGTGGATGTGTTGCTGCTTTTATTGTGCTATTGTTTAGTATTGCCCCGATGTATTCAAATAATTAATGCCCAACAAAATCGATCTCCCAGCGGATTTTACCTGCGTTGCATATTTTATGCAGCATTTTGTGTTATTTTAAGAATTTTTATTTTTTGTCACCAATTTGCAGCCAATTCGACCGCAGCAACATCAAACAAATATTTAATTAATAACAAATATTATACGCTCTGTATTTATACAGAATGCAACAAATATGCGTGAATGTGTAAATTAATGTTAATCAACTGCAAGCATCATGAAAACAATTGTAATAACATACAACAATGTATAATTATTACATTCAACTGAACGAATGAACGAACGAACAACTGTCGACCAACAGTAGTAATAGCAGCAGCAACAACAACATCATCACCACAAACACATTAAGCTCTTTTGTAACAAGATACTCCCTGTGAACAATCGAAAATGTCAACAGCAAAATTAAAACTAATTAAAATTAATTCCCAATAAAGTAATTTGTTCGATTGTGCGTGCGTGAGTGTATTGTAATTGTTTAAAAAGGCGTAAAACACATACCTACACTTGTGGTTTTTCAATTGAATGCAATTACAATAACATTTCTCTAAATTACGCATAATTATGTAAAACATTTCAAACATCAAATTAATTTAACGCAACACAACGCAAAAATTGCATAACCTTTTCCAATACTTCTAAAATATTCACAGACAAAATCAGAAATTGAAACCGATGGGAATTTGTCACGGTTATTTATGGTTGCTCTATACTATTTTCAAATATTGGTTTAGTTGAAATGTGTAACTTTTATGCAAATATATAAATGTTATATTTCGTCGGTGATACTGCAAACCCGTCTATCTACATCTATCGAATACCTCTTACAAAATGAGTTTTACAGAAGAAACAAAACTATTTTCAGTCGTAATTCTGCAATTGCTAACATATAACAGCATTTATCAATTTTATCCGATCAACATATCAGCAAAAACCCGATTATAGCACAAAATGGGCGTAATTTCCACATGCGCTTAGGCGGTTTTGCAGCATCACCGATGATTTGTTCCGTATGCAAATCAATTTTGCGAAATGCATTTAAATTCTTTCGGCATATTTTATGAACATTGTTGATTTTGAAGTTATAAATAATGAAAATTTCATATAACTCGTAAATATTTATATTAATAATAATAATAGTTTGGCACTAAAGTCCTATAAGAACTTCGGCCGAGCTCTCTCACCATTTGAGCTGTGCGTGTTATATTTGCACTCAAAGCGGTGGGACCTACAGTTTATTGCCGAATCCGAACGGCGGATGAGAGCTTTTCATAGGCAATGTTTTACTCTCGTAGGTTTGCCATTTACTGCCGAGAGGTAGCGCGGTATAGAAAAATGTTTCTATGAAAAGATGTTGTTAGCCCCAGTCCAGGCTTGAACCGGGGACCTTTTGGCTCGCAGTCCAACGCACTAACCACTGAGCTACCGCGGCTACAAATATTTATATTATTAAGTCATATTAAGTCGTATTCAAAAATTATATAGCTAATAAAATAAATTTAGTAAGAATTGTGAAAGTGATAATGTATTTTCCAGGGTTTACGAATCCTGAAAATAACTGCAAATTTGTAATCGCTAAAGAATCTCCTTTAATTTGAGTACCCATATGTACGACTGGGTAGATATACCAATCCGTGAAAAGCATCACGTTTATATAATTAATTACAAAGTAAAGAGATTTTACAAAAAGAAAAGTTCGCTTCGACCGGTAAAAAGTAAAAACCACTTGTAGAGGTTAGTGTTATATAAGATATTTGAACTAAGTGGTCGGGTCACCCGTCACAATTGACCATTCATTCTCATTTTAAATACCAGACAGCATAGGTGTATAAGGAATCTAACTTTTTAGTTTCATTTATTTAGCTGTTTCAGTTTTCCTGTAATCGTGTTTTCAACTGATAGACAGAGTTACATACGGACGCTAAATGGACTTAGAAAGTCACACTGATCAAAAATATTTATATATAGGGTGTTTGGTTCGTCGATATCAATAATTATAATGGCATTCTATGACTAAAAAAAAAAATATGAAAAAATGTCTAATTTTGCACCCAGTTTAAGATACAGGGTGTATGTTACTGACATAACCTAGTCAAGAAAATTGGTTATAAAGTATAATTTGTTGGTAAATGTATATAAATTTTACACTCTTGCTTTAGACAATTAAATTACCTTTTAAATGGTATATCAAATTTTTGAAACGCATTATCTCTTCCTGTCTTAAAATATACGTAAAGTTGAAATTTAAAAAATTAAAAATACAAATATTTATTTTATCATTGATTTTCTCAAAATTTTGTTACGGATCACCCAATTTTTTCTAGTATACAATGATAAGTAGAACAGTTCAATTCCAGTATTTTCTTATCAATTACAGTGATTTTAAATTGGTAAAAAAGCTGTAGAAATAAATAAACAGTGGCGGGTCTTGTAACAAAATGTTGAGATAATTAATGACAAATTAAAAATTTGTATATTATTTTTTAGCAAATTTCAACTTTATGTAACTTTAGAAAAATGAAAAAAACTAATACAGTTCAAAGATATGATATACCTTTAAAAAGGTAATTGAATTTTCTAAAACATGAGTGAAAAATTGATATACATTTATCAACAGATTATACTTTAACAAGAAATTTCTTGAATTGGTTATGTCAGTAATATGCAATTCTTAAATATCCTGTATTTTAAACTTGGTGCAAACTTTTTTTGAGTCATAGAATGACACCATGAATTATTGACATTGATGAACTAAACACCCTGTATATATATTTCCATACTGCACTCGATGCATGTTACAAACGCATGATTAAACTGAATATACCTTGTCACTCTTAGTGTTAGGTATAACCAGTTGGGAAGGTTAGATCACATGGGACATTTTAAAGTAGGTGTTATTATGATAGTTAGGATTATCAAAATTATAGTCGGTCTAAGCCGACTATAAATACCCTACACATGTGTGTGGTTACCATTCAAATTGGTATACAGGTCATCAGGGTATACGAATCCTGAAAGTAACTACAAACTTTCCATCGCTGAAGAATTTCCATTCATTTGATACCCAATTTACATATGGGTAGGTGCACCGAATTTCGATTTTTTTTTTTGGGAACCACAACTCGTTTCGCAGGAAAACATTATTTTCATGTATTTCAGCATGATGTCGATATAGTTGACCAAAAAAGTTTACCTAAGCACGTATACAGTAAAATTGATCTGTAGATGCAAATTTTATATGAGGTATTTGAACATAAGTGGTCGGTTCTCAGGTCAAAATAGATGGATCATGCCTCTTGTTCAGACAGCTTAGATATATAAGTAATCTAAATCTAAAGTTTCATTACTCTAGCTCTTCTACTTTTTCCGTAATCATGATTTCAACAGACAGACAGAAGGACAGACGGACAGAAGGGCATCGCTAAATCGACTCAGGAGGTCATGCTGATCAAGAATATATATACTTTTTCATACCGGAGATGCTTTCTTCAGGGTGTTACAAACGGCGTACCAAACTGAATATACCCTTTCACTCTTAGTGTAGGGTATAAAAATAATGGCCCGTTACTAAAGACAAAATAAACATGAAGCTTAAATTGTCAAAACTCCGCTGTAGAAATTTACTTTATTGAGAAAAACATGATCAGTACCATGTCATATTCGACATGTAACTAATTGGGTTAGGAGAAGGACTAAATATTAATGCCCTTACCCACAATTTTTACTAGAGTAGTTATGCACCAATTAATATTAAACTTTGTTGAACCAGCGCGATATAGAAAAATGTTTTCTCTGAAAATCTGTTTTTAGTACCAGCGCAGCTTTGAATCTGTGCAATAGGATCTTTCGTTTCGCTATCCAATATCCATCAAATTATCCAGATTTTTTTATGGTGATTATAAATCAATATTTTAGTTATCCCTCTTTTCGACTTAGAGGTGATCAACATTATTAATGGTTCTAACTGAAATATGTAATAATTTCAAATCCAAAGTAATATGAAGGCCGATTGAAGTTAAAAATAATCGATATATCAGAATGATCGATGTTAAAAATTATGAGTTCATGAAATTTAGGCTTCAAAAAAAAATTTTTTTTTTTTGAGTTGTCCAAAACTCACCACACAAAATTTACCTTTTTTTTTTTTTTTGGAATATCTATCCACAGCACACAGCACTCAGACAGACCACAGCACTCAGACAGACTATATCCATTGTACTGTGAAATCTATTCCCTACAATTTTGTGGTTAATATTACCACGAGCGCCCATGCCCTAGCCGGGATTCGAACCCGAGACCTTCAGAATGCAAGTCCTGCGCGCTACCTCTGGACTGCTGAGGCCGGCCTTACCTTACTAAAACTCAGCACACTAAAACGCACCACAATAAAGTTCACCACAATAAAACTCACCACACTAAAAATCACCACAATAAAGTTCACCACACTAAAATTCAGCACCTTAAAACTCACCACACTAAAATACACCACACTAAAATTCAACACGCTAAAATTCACCACATTAATACTCACCACAATAAAATTCACCACACTAAAACTCACCACACTAAAACTAACTACAATAAAATTCACCACACAAAAATTCACCTATAAAACTCACCTAAAACTCACCACAATAAAACTCACCACACTAAAAATCACCAACCAAAATTCACCACACCTAAACTCACCATACCGAAACTCACCACACTAAAACTTCTACTGGGAAAAACTCTACGGGAAGAATTCTACCGGGAAAAATGTTACGGGAAGAATTCTACCGGGAGGAAATCTATGGGAAGAATTTTACCAGGAAGAATTCTACGGGAAAGCGTTCCATGGGGAAGATTTTTACGGGAAGATTTCTACTGAAAAGAATTGTACGGCGAAATATTCTACGGGGTAGCACAGTCTGAGAAAGAATTGTGTTTGAGAAAAAATGTTTTGGCGGTGAATTATTTTTGTTTTGGTCACTATATTTATAAAACCAATAAAAAAAAACGCTCACAGCGAAGCACGGGTCCCTGATATAAGTAATGAAAATGTTGGACTTGCTCCATATCCTGGCATTCACAAAATCTTTGCATGAGTCGTGCACGGGTCCAGCTAGTTCTATAAAATATATATACTGTACTGCAATTAAATATTTTTAATATTTTTCTTCTATTTTTTTAAATATATATTTTTTTGTTGAGAATTTTTTCTATTGTTTAATTGGAATATCAAACACCTTTGTGTGTGTCCACTTGCAGCTGTTAGCTGCAATATTTGCGCTTGAGTAGCTCGTGTTTCTAGCTCAGCGAACGTAATTTAGCCCCCAGGTGTCTATGCATAATAATTTCTATGGATTAGTGTGAGTTTGCGTACGCGTTTATTTTGCATTTGTGGTAAAATTCATTTTTCAGCACATACGCATTTGTTTAAATTTCGAAAAATTTATTTGCAATATATTGTATATCTTTCTATAATTTTTATTTTAAGTCTTCTAACGGACGTTACACGTACTCCTTTATAAAAAATTTACCAAACTAGGGAAGACATGATCATGACTATAAATAGAGTGTTTTTAAAGTAAAAACTGCTAAGTTTTACTGTTCAACTTTAATACATTACACCTGTGTAAAGTTTTCTATGGAATGACCCAATAAATCTAAATTTTCAAATTTATTAAATTCGATTTCCTATTTCGATTCACGGAGATAAATGTTCTCATAAATCATGTATTATACACATAAACTTTACAAAAATTAATCATGATTTCCAGCAAAGAAGAAGTAATCATATTAACTGATTTTTATACCCTACACCTATGAGGTACAGGGTATATTAACTTTGTGCATATATTGTAACGCCCCTTAGGAGGCGTGTCCGGTATGGAAAAGTATATATATTCTTGATCAGCATCACTACCCGAGTCCGTTTAGCCATGTCCGTCTGTCTGTCTGTCCGTCTTGCTGTCCGAATACAGAATAACTTGAGAAATACTGATCAGAATGCAATGAAATTTCGTCTCAATATATTTTAGCTAAAAGTAGGAACTGAGTTTGAAAATGAGCCAAATCGGTCAACGGACACGCCCACCTCCCATACAAGTCACTTTTATATAACTCTTTCGGAACTAATAACTCGAAAAGTATTCAAGGTATAGATTTAAAATTTAAAACCTATTGTTATAATTCACCTAAAAATATGTGGTCCAAAAATGGGCGTGATCCGCCCACTTTTTTATTTTCATTATTTCCCGGGTTTTCATAGTGGATATTTGATCCGTAAATTATTAAAATGAAATCTATGAAATATTAGCCTTTCAAAATTTTAAATATAGGCGTGGTCCGCCCAAATATATTTTTTAAGTTTTTTATACTTTTTATAAATTTTTTAATATATGGGGATATTAGACGTAAATTTCTGATATATGAATAATATTCTGAGGGTGGGGAGGTTCAGCATAATTAAAAATTTAAAATTAAGGTATACAATTAAATATTCCTCATTAATATCTCCACCAAAGGTGTAGGGTATTCCATAGTCGGGCCCGACCGACTATAAAAATCCGCCCCATGTGACCGAACTTACCCATGTGACCTAACTTTCCCAACTCGTTTTTATTCATAATACATGATTATAGTATAAATCGATTATTATGATGAATGAAATAAAATTATGCGTATGTTTTCTAATGTGTTATATATAATATATTAATAAGTCATGAGTAATTTAAGTAGGTTCTGGAGTATATTTTATAATTTATTATTCATAATTCATGATTAAAATGTCATTTATTCACTCTTACAACTGACGTGAATTGCGCATTAAGGAAATGAATATGCAATATGAAACACAAGTGATGAATAAATTTGTATATTCACCTGTTAGTATTATTAATAAAATTTGTATAATTTATGAATCCTAGTTATAATAAATACATAGTGATTTACAGTTGTTTATGCATGAACTTTTCAATTTTTGGTATTATACATAATTCATGAATATAACTCATAAATAAGAAAATTATAAAAAATATGTTTTATGAACGTCTTATTCATAAATCATCAGTAAACAATTTTTTCAGTGTTCAAAGGAATTCTTTTGAGCACTCAATACTTTTAGTAAAACAATTATCATTTAAACAAAATAACAAATCCTACTTCAGTATATGCTCTAAAAATACTGTGGTTTAAAAAGAATACGTTATATGTATGATAAAGCAAAAAAAAAAAAAAATATACACGCTAACAATCGATAATAATATTGTGGCATTAGCTGTCAAATGCAGAAAATCTTTTAATTTAATTATACTCGCTCCATTAAGTAACTCCAGCCGACAAACAGATTGTGTCGTGCTTGACACTCAACCGATTTCCAATCGATGCGATGCTGCTTTTTTTGCCAAGTTGCGCCTTCGAACTTAAGTAAGTCGGTAGATGAATTTTATACGATATTGATGTGGCCCAGGGCAAACGACTCAACGAAAATATATCTTCATTTCATTCGCTTCTAAATCTATTCGATGCTACTATATATGAGTATGACAGAGAAACAGCAAAAATATTTTAAGGAAGTGTGAAGACAACCATGAAAATCCTAGACACAAAATTGATTTGCAATATTGATGATGTTAGATAGATAGAGAGACAGACAGACAAACAAGCAAATTGGCTGCGGCAGTAATTCAAGAGATTGATGAGTTAATGACTGCAGTTTTTTCTTTTTTTTTTTTTTTTTGTTTGGTTCAACGACGACGACGTACGATGATCCAAAATTATAATAAGTTTTCCTAATAAAACAAATTTTATGGTAATTGATATGATTTTAATAACGATTTTCGGATATGTTTTCTTTGTAAGAATGGTATGCAATTTAGAGATTAGACAAGGTTTTAACTGATTTTTATACAACCGAAAAGGAAGTAACAGTTAAATAGCACTACGTAACACGATTTTTGCCATGGACCGATCATGCCAATTTTCTTGTTCAGACAGCTTAGATATATAAGTAATCTAAATCTAAAGTTTCATTGTTCTATCTCTTCTATTTTTCTGTAATCGTGATTTCAACAGACAGACAGAGGGACAGACAGACAGACCGACAGACGGACATACAGACGGACATCGTTAAATCGACTCAGGAAGTCATGCTGATCAAGAATATATATACTTTTCCATACCGGAGATGCTTCCTTCTGGGTGTTACAAACGGCGTACCAAACTGAATATACCCTTTCACTCTTATTGTATGGTATAAAAATATAGTTCAGTGAAAAAATAGTTTAATAAAAAAACTTAAACGTAATATTTCTTGTAATTGTATGGACTAATTTTAATATAATAATGTTGGCTAATACTCCAATACGTTTTTATGATAGTTGGATCTAAACTCGGAAAACTTT
Source organism: Dryomyza anilis (assembly GCA_951804985.1). Classification (NCBI taxonomy): domain Eukaryota; kingdom Metazoa; phylum Arthropoda; class Insecta; order Diptera; family Dryomyzidae; genus Dryomyza; species Dryomyza anilis. The sequence continues at coordinate 88,114,580 of OX638132.1, read as the reverse complement.
AATTTTTTTAGAGACATTTTTTTATCATTTTGGATTTAATGATTAACAAAATAAAATGATGGATGATTATTTGGAGCATAATTCAAACTAACTTTCAAAATTACTATTTTTTTCTATTACTTTTTTTTTAACTTTTTAAATAAAAGGTTTTCAATAAGAGTGCTACAAAAGTTTTTTTCAAGGGTATTTCAACAGGGACGCTACAAAAGTAGAGCGACAGGGACAGCAAACAACGCCATATTTCTTGCCGTTCTTTTGACATTTTTCTTCAATAAGGTTTGCTATTTTATGATGGAAAGATATACGAGCCAACAACGAGTCGAAATTATTAAAATTTACTACCGAAATTCGAATTCGTATATCTTTTCATCATGAAGTGGCAAACCTTACTGAAGAGAAATGTCAAAAGAGCGGTAAGAAATATGGCGTCGTTTGCTGTCCCTGTCGCTCTACTTTTGTAGCGTCCCTGTTAAAAAAACCCTTTATTACTTTTTAAAGTATGCCCTGTATACATAATTTGTTACTCTTTTATATAATCAATTTTAAATACAAATACTAATGCCCATAATCTGATGCTATAATTACTTTATATATAAAGTATGATTATTTTTATTGCGTAATCGAATTTTTAAGTAATTTGTATGTAAAATATAAAAGCATTTTAAACTCTAACAGAAACTGAGTTGATAGAGCATATTTTAAAAATAAGAACCGATAAAATCAAGTTAGAAATTTTCATCATTAGTTCGAACTATGTTCTGTATAACCATAAATCATTTTCTTATTTATTATTACACAGAAAAAATAATCGACATAAATACAGCAACCATAAATGGTCTAGCAAAAAGTTCGAATGTATTTAGCAAAGACATTCGCTAAAAATGTGATTCGCATCCAAAAATATACCACTATTATGGATATTGCTTAAATAGCAAATTATTTAATTGATATGGTCGACGTTTTTAAAGTATTTTTATTATCTTCACAGTCTTTATAATTCTCATTCAGTTAATTAAAAAAGAATATTATAAAATCTTGTAAAAGTACATAAAAACTATAGTTTTCTGATGATGAAGTTGGAAGCACAATTAAATATGCAACCAATGCCATCATCACCATTTTTGACGACACACTTAGAGGTTGATCAAGCTCTTAGAGGTTGATCAAGCTCTATAAGTGTATATCTTGGCATATACACAATGGAAATAATATGCACGCTACCAAACGCGCAAACAAAAATTCCATCGTTTGCTTGTTTGCCGGCGTTCACTTGCTGCAAGCTCACATCGTGACGCCGCACCGCATCGTGTGCTCAGCAACGATGATTTTTAATGCAATTAATTCAATAAGCATTTCAATAAATTATTTAATTGTATTGATGTAACATTTTTTTTCTGTTAATTTATTAATTAAGATGATTAAATATTTAATCAATTGAATTGAATTCCATAGTCGTTACAGCACATATTTTATTTGTTTTGATGTAACTCTTTGTTTATTTACTGGTAATTTATTAATTAATATTATTAAAAATTTAATCAATTCAAGTAAAGGTCATATCGGCGATGAATCAATTAAAAATTAATTATATTGATGAAATTTTTTACTACATATTTTTCCGTGTAGATTCACAATACTAAAAAATCGTTCAAAAATAGTCTAAAAAATCAATATTTTTCGAGTTTAGATTCAAATATCTTAAAACCCTATCGGAATAATAGAATTTATTGGTATATTTATTGGTACATGTAATTAGTCTTGACAATTGAAAGAAAAATTGCGTTCAAAGTTTTTTTGAAAACTGATTGTGTAAGGTACTGTATTTTTTTAATTCTAAAAGTGGCTGAAAAGGGCCCGAAAATTCGAGGGACATTTTCTTAAAAACATTACGTAATAGATGATAGTTTTCAGTCAAAAGTAGCAACCTAGAATTATATAGAATTGATGTTTAAGAGGTCCATGGAAAACATTTATTCTCGTTCTGTTGAGTAGTGTTGTTAATAATACCCAAAGTAATATTATTTCATTAAAAAGTTTTCATACAATTTAACGGTTTGCAAAATATAGGTGTGGCACAAAGATGTTCAAGAGAATAGGAAAAGACCTCTCCGAGCCATTTCATACCGAACGAGGTTTCAGACAGGGTGACTCTTTATAGTGCGACTTTTTTAACTTATTGATGGAGAAAATAGTTCGAGTTGCCGAACTCCGTCAAAGCGGCACTTCCTCAACAAAAGTGTCATGCTGCTCGCATAACCCGACGATATTGATATCATTGGCAGGAGCACACGAGCAGTCAGCGCAGCATTCTCCAGATTGGAGAAAGAGTCGTGTCGAATGGGTCTAGCGGTGAATGAGGACCAGACGAAGTTCCTTGTGTCAACAAGCAAAAAAGAGTCCGTGCGTCTTGGACAAAAAGCTGATTTTGACACCCACAAGTTCGACATTGTGAAGGACTTCGTCTATCTGGGATCCAGCGTAAACAGCAACAACGACGTCAGCCTGGAGATCAAACGGAGAATTACTCTTGCCAACAGGTGCTACTTTGGGCTCAGTAGGCAATTGAGAAGCAGAGCCCTCTCTCGCCGGACAAAAATAACGCTCTACAAGTCACTCATCATGCCCGTCCTACTTTATGGTGCAGAAACATGGACGCTGGCCTCCGCCGATGAGAGAGTACTGGGAGCGTTCGAGAGAAAGATTCTCCGTAAAATATTTGGCCCTATCTGCTTTGCTAACGAGTATCGAATCAGGATGAACCACGAGCTGTATAAGTTATTCGACGACATTGACACAGTCAAGCGCATCAAGATCCAGTGGCTTCGCTGGCTAGGTCATGTCGAACGAATGGATGAAAACACTCCAGCCAAGAAGGTGCTTGAATCGAAACTCGAAGGTGGACAGCGTAGAAGAGGGCGTCCAAATCTGTGTTGGAAAGACCAAGTTGAGGACAACCTGGCAACGCTTGGTATTTCTAACTGGCGTCAGCGCGCGCAAAGCAGATCCGACTGGCGCGGCTTCATCTCAGCGGCCAAAACCGACCCACGGTTGTAAGGGCCATTTAAGTAAGTAAGTAACATAGATGTTAGTGCTGTCTACAGCCATTGTCTATAATTGCTTCTAATAAAAATTGTTTTTTTGCATTCATATTTATGAATTTATTTATCCAGAAAAGACGTCTTATAATTTTAACTAGGAATATAAAAAAAGTAAGATAAAAAAATATTTTTTCAAGTCTGCAATAAAGTATTTAATCGAAGTATATTTGAGCGCCATCAAACAATTCATATTCTTCAAAATGTTTGTACAAATTCAGAAATAACAAAACAATCCATATTTCAGAATGGTTTTCGTTTATCAGGAAATTGTCTGTCTGTTTTTGTCTTCCTCCTCGACTACCACGACTACCATCTATCAATATATGTATTATTCAACTGTGGAATTATTTTTAATCTGATTGATGTTAAAACACCCCCAACATGTTGTCTTATCATACCTCAAATAAAAAAACTGAACTTCAACAAAATAGACAAACAATCAACGCCCATTCAATTTATGTAAACAAATCGAAAACAATTGACTATATAATTAATTATGTATGGGCCTACTTGGAGGGAGGTGTCGAAAAGGGTTGACGTCTAACAATTCGAATTCATTGAAACTGAATGCGACAGAGACCAGTACTACATTTTTCTATAAGCCTTAAACAAATACGACAATTAAATTGAATGCAGCTTAATTTAAAATACAATAAATACATTAATATTAATTAAATTTGTTGTTTTTTGTAAAGATAGTGAAAAAAAGTAACTTCAAGATTTTGTACTCTTAAATTTTTAAACAACAAACACAAAGCCACACTAATTTGTTGGTTGACACTGAGTTTTGTACATTACACGTTCGATACGTTGTTCGCAAACAATGACTTCCTTCCCAGCGACCTATGTTTCGGTAGGTTCTATGTGAATTAATGTCAAGTCGTGCGTTTGGGACGCTAATCGAATGACGTGGCCTGAACATCAACTAATTCCCCGACTAGAAATAGGTCTACGTCTAGTACCACTCGTAGCACACATCACAGATCCGCAATGCTCACGTATTGACACTTTACGCGCACACAAAAGCACTTCCTATTTCCGCACACACACACACACACACACACTCACACGCACATGAAATTGTGTAGCACATAACACATTCGCACAATTACCATCACACACACCATTACATGATACATGATGTGGTTGCCGAGACCAACTCTGAACAACAGTCAAAATCGTTACAGGGACCCTGCACAAAACATCTAATTATCCATTTTTTTTTTTTTTGATTTGGTCTAGCTTTTGTCAGGTCATCCACTAAATGCTGACGGCAGACAGACAACGGTCATGGCATAAACACACACCAACCAAAAAGACAACCATGAATCGCAATTTTAGCCATGACTGACATTTTAAGTGTACTTTTATTGTAATTTTATTGGTTGTTGACTCTATGATGCACTGTCTACATTTTATATCTCAAATATATATTTTTATGTAGGTACATATATTACAGAGCGATAATATTGTATACAAACGTCGATTTAATAAATCTTTAATTATGTTTTTTAATTCCTTAGATTCTAAAGATAGATAACACTGATCTACAAGAATGTCGCGAAATGAAACTGATCATTTCTGGTAGATTACGGTCTTCTGATTCCTGCTGCGTACTCAGAATTTGCCCTAAACGTCGAAATTTTGCAAAAAAACAAGTAAAAGTTGCAAAAAAGGCAATTTTTGGTACTTTATATCGCAATTTATCGCACGATTTCGACATGTGTGGCCGTTATTCAAAAGTAAATATATTTTCTTGATCAGCGTCACCTCCTGATGTGATTAAGCGATTTCCATTTCTATGTTCGCCTGTTAAACCGTCCGTCCATCTGTACACGGAGGGAAATAAAATTCTAAAACTCGAGAAGAATTCGGTTAGATAGAAAAATAGTAGAATTTGACTAATATCAATAAAATACTACTAAAATTCAAGAATTTGTCATCTGGATATCAAGAAAGCAAATTACTTAGTTGTCAAAAAAGTAAACAAACTTTATTCAACTGGATTTTCAGCAGTTAATATATTGATTATTAAAAACCAAAAAGAATACGCAAAATTGTTGCTGTATTCTTCGAAAAAAGAACACGTGTTCATGTATTGTTGTTGTTTCATCGATATTGCTCTATCTGTAATATTCGCTCGTATGCTTTGTTTTGCGAGGTCGCCATCTGTTTGTTAGTCTGCCTGTCTGTCTGTTGAAAGTAACTAAGCCAAATTTTTCTAGATATTCAGACATTAAGTTCTTAGGTATCAAAAAAGTAACTAAGTACAATTTGTCTGGATTGCAAATTTTGTTTTTCTTAGGTATCAAAAAACAGCTTGATATATACTGTGTGCATGTGTGTGTTTTCACGAATAGAACAACAAAGCACAGCCAGACAAACAAGCGTCTGTATATGTATGAATGTTAAAAATATAAAAATAGAAAAACGAATTTTCCTATGAATATTGGTATGGTTTCAGTTCGTAAACATAAATTGGGGTTAAATTTCGCATAAATTACCAATTTGATTTCATTTCATTGTTATCTAAATACACTATACATTGTTTATGGGTAACGTGCGGAAGGTCTATACATAACCAACAGCAGAGGCAGCAGAAGAGGAGAAAGTGTATAAGGTAAGTAAACGGTTTCGGAATAATACACATAAATTAAATTAAATAATAATACAAATAAAATAAACAATTCAATTAAATTAAGTATTCAAAGAAGTAATTTAATAAACAAAAATAAAATTCTAATTAAAAAAATTCTAATTAAATTCTAATTAAAAAAATTAAAACTTAAAAATCTTAAAAACTGGACAGTATTTAACAAAACCATTTTCGGAATCAACTCCAGTATCAAATAAAAATCAGAATAAAAAAAGATTAAAAAATTTGCAGACAAGAGTCTTGCATTGTACAAATTGGAATTGGATTCATTTTAATATCTTTTTTTAGTAACTAAAACTTTTTGTATTAGAGACATTCCACACCAAATCTACCAGAGTTCAAGACTCACCCTCTCCAGAGATACTGTGGTCCAATGATTAAAAAAAAAAAAAAATCAATAATTACTTTTTGTGGTTGTAGAAAAAAACTCAACCGTAGAATACTGCAAACCTCGTGTTAAGGATAGTAAAACAAACTTCGTCATAACTCTTAATGCCGAACATCGAATCAATGGATTGCCCTTGCAATTTAAATAAATTGTGCATAAAAAGGAACCCTTTTCAAATTTATATAAATATCAAAATTATATATGATATTTTAAAAACAAACTTTTACAATATGTTTAGGTATTATTTGTAACAAAAACCTAATAAATTTGGTAAGAAGTGATTTATGCCTCGAAGTTTTCTCGAACTAACTTGGATAACAAAAATCCGATCTCGTTGCTAATTTTTAAAATTTCGTAATTTTCGTACAGCAAAATTTATGTTAGGATATTTAAACATTTTCCACATCGCAATGTTTTTAAAATATATCTCTATATGCTTGAACCATTTTGGATGATTGTTAGATCTATTTTATAATATTGTCTCAAGTGTTAGAAATATACTCCATTGAATATACCCCAGACAACATTTTTGGCAGGATCAAAGAAATTCGAACATTTTTTCGATATATTTCAACCAGACAAAAAATAGCAAAAAAAAAATGCCTACGGCGCTTTTAACGAAAATCAATGGACAATTTTATCATCTTAACATTATATTTTATTTTACAACAGAAGAACCAAATGTAAAAAATGAGTGATTTTTTTATTGGATGGTACACAATTACGGCCCGCCTCCTCTACCCGAGTCCGTTTATTCATGTCCGACTGTCTGTCCGTCAGTCTTGCTGTCTTGCTGTCTGACCGAATACAGAATAACCTGAAAAATACTTTTCAGAATGCGATGAAATTTCGTTTCAATATGTTTTAGCCAAAAAATGGTTCTGAGTTTGGAAATAAACCAAATCGGTAAACGGACACGCCCACCTCCCATACAAGTCACTTACATATAACTTTTTGGGAACCAATAACTCGAAAAGTATTAGAGCCGCGGTAGCTCAGTGGTTAGTGCGTTGGACTGCGAGCCGAAAGGTCCCCGGTTCAAGCCTGGACTGGGGCTAACAACATCTTTTCATAGAAACATTTTTCTATACCGCGCTACCTCTCGTCAGTAAATGGCAAACCTACGAGAGTAAAACCATTGCTTATGAAAAGCTCTCACCCGCCGTTCGGATTCGGCAATAAACTGTAGGTCCCACCACTTTGAGTACAAAAATAACACGCACAGCTCAAAATGGTGAGAGAGCTCGGCCGAATTTCTACACTGTACTGTAGCGTCAAACTATTATTATTATTAAAGCATATTGTTAGAATTCGCCTAAAATATATGTTCCAAAAATGGGCGTGATTTTTTAATTTTTTACCGATTTTTGTAGTGGAAATTTTAGTCGTAAATTATTAAAAATTTGCCCACCAAATTATACCACTAATATATCCAATAGGAGTGTAGGGTATTCCATAGTCGGGCCCGACCGACTATATAAGTCCGCCCCATGTGTCCTAACTTTCCCAACTCGTTTTATGTTAGCTTCGAAATAATTGCTTTTAGTTACTTTGAACATATCGACAGACAGACAAACGAACAAACAGATGGCGCTGACTGGCGGACAACGCAAAACAAAACATAATAGCGACAGAGCAAGATCGAAAAAACAACAAATTTACGAACAGGTGTTCATTAAATTTTGAGACGAAAACAATAACATTTCTGATTTATAACTAACTTCCAGTCTAATTCTACTTAGCTACTTTTTTGATACCTAAGTAATTAATAACTGAATTCAAGAATAATTCTACTTATTTCCTTTTTTGGCAACTAAGTAATTCCTTTTCTTGAAATTAAGGATTTTTCCGTTTAGCTGTATATCACTCCGTATACTCTTTGATTTCTTCTAAATTTTAGAACTTTTTTTCCCTCTGTGTATGTAAGTTTATGGAACAATCTCCCTGGCTCTTTATTTCCGACATTTTTAATATAACACTGTGCGCACATTTGACAAAAATTTTCGACACCAGAAAAGAAAGTTACATATTCTTATGGATTTGAACATTCTAAGAATAATGGCGTTTTCAGTTTTTTCCAGTTTTTTCAAGGATATTTGACAAAAACTAAAAATCACGTTTTTGAGGATTCTATTGGTTGGTAAGCGTTTATTATAATGTCAGACTTATTTTTATTTTATTCAAAACATGCATAACAGAACACAAATAATATGTACATATCAATTTTTTAAATTCCTTTACCAAGACCTGAGATATGAAGCAAAAAGGACTCATTTTTTGACTAAAAATAGACCAATTTTTGAGCATTTGTTTTTCAATACCCAGTTGTGCACCATTCTTGTGCTTTTCATTATAACTTAGAAAATCTCATAGTGTAATTCCAGACAAACATCGAGACTACAGGGCATTACATGAGTATATGGCATCTCCTGAACTATGGTTATTTTATAAAAAATAAATAAAGTCTACAATTCTAAAAGTTATCATTACAACTACCATCAAAATGTGCCTACTTCAAAATTTCTCAATTCCTAATATTTTTATTTTGACACATATCTAATAAAATCAAAACTGGTCTGTAGTCAATTTCATTAGTTCTAGTCAAATGTAAAAGCCCTTGGAAAGAACTTAACAATAAAAAGAAATAAAATTGTTTTCCCTGCATTGGTCAGGAATATCTTTTGGCAATTTAATTAAGACCAACATTTACATGTTACTCTTTTCGAAAAACTTTCAATATGCTTTTTTTTAGTATATACTACGCAATATCAATAATATAAATATTGTATATTATAAAACTTACCCGATCATAAGAGAAGACAATAGGCGCAAAAATTCCCACTTTGTATAGTTTAATTCGTTAAAGAACTTTTTAAAAAACACTCTTTGAAATTTAATTTTGTTATAAATTGTTGTCACGCGATTTATATTTATTTAATTCATATTTACAACACTACCACGTGCTATGTCTGACACAACTTAAACTGCTATTAAAATAATTACAGACGCGTACTTTAGTACACAGTTTTAGATATTCCGTTTGATGTACAATTGTTTGCAAAGGCGAACGGAAAGTGTTCTTTATCGCAAGTTTATCGCAAAGCCATTCAAAGGCCCGATCGACTAACAGCGATGTGACCTGTTGGTACACTATTTTAACTCTAGCTGTTCTTTTTTTTAATTCTACAGGACATGCCGGTTGTCAGCCTCAATATTAGTTAAATGTTAATCACAGAACTACACTGCATGTGGCATTGTTCACGCTGTCAGTTGAATGTACATTTTATGTTATTAAAAATTTTTGTTCAATATTGAAATTAGAGTTGGTGTATTCTATGGTGGATAATAATAACACCATAATCAGCGTCAAAGATTCGAAACCATTTGTCGTTATCCGTTTAAGGTTTTGTGTGAGCTCAGGACACTTGTATGGCCTGCAAAGAAAGTTTTAAACAAATGCTTAGTAAGTATTGTTTTAACTGTATCTTTCATAAATGTGAACAACAAAGTTTCAACTATAACGGGAACTTAAAAATACACAGTAATATAAAATCATATTCGTTGAAGAGTAAAAAAAATGGATTTCATTATTTGTTTTTTTTTTGTTGACAGATCCTAACCCAATGCGCAATTCACGCCAGTTGTGAAAAACCACGTCATAGCTACAGTCGAACAAAATATTTAAGTGAGTGAATAAAATGAAAAGTAAGTCATTTGAAAACAAATGTGAAATTTAGTAGACAAATAAATTGAAGTGATGTATTTTTCAATTGTTTTTTGTTAACCCTTAAATGCCCACTGGTTCCGCCAGGAACCAGTGGATGAAAATTAAAACTTTGTTCAACGATTTTTAATTAATCTTCCCCCTTTTACTTTTAAAATGTTTATTGATCCAAGCGCCACTGTGAAACAAACTTCATTCTCCGGCTGTATGTCAAGTAAGGACAACCAACCTTAAGAAAATTAACATTTGTAAAACGGCGTACTTTCAAAAAAATATTATTGTGGTGAATTGGTCAAAATCGAAGCTGATCGCTATAGTATCTAGAAGCTATTGTCAGTGTTTGAAATAAATGCAGTTTTTTATTTTAGTGGATTTTTTCGAATTTTTGGTTGGTTCTTTGCGGAACCATTAGGCACCGGGATTTCAAAATTGAGTATATGTGAAATTCTATAGAATTCTATGTTTTTTTTAAGTTTGTTGTTTACAAACAACTGAATTCCTGATTTTCGAACAGAATAATAATTTCGACTCGTTGCTGGCTCGTATATCTTTCCATTTCGCTATATTTCGGTTTTTTTTTGTACGCAAACGGTTCATTGTTCATTTCTGAGGATAACTTTCGCTAAATAATCTAAGTTGGTATTTTAATATTTAACCATCATTTTAAATTGATATCGAAACAATTTAAGGAGTAATAAACAGTAGAAGTAGTCGGAAAAGTATCAATATATATTCGCAAAAAATATTCCTACAAGAAAGTTTTCCCGAACAACAAAATTCCATAAAATGTTTCTTACTCAAAATGTCTATGTTATACGATGGAAGAGTCAAGAATTCCTATGTTATGCGATGAAAGAAGTTTCAACTTTTTCTTTTGGCGTCAAAAAAATATTTCTTTTTAATGAAAGTCATATTTTTTCTGACTCAGTTGACCATCATAAATAAAAAAAAACTAAATCGAAAACAACAAACCATGCACCTTTTTATTATCGTGTGACTACGATTCGTTTCCAGTACCCTATGTCTAAAATTGGTATAACGTATTTCAAACGTTTTGTTCGTTTCGCTCATTGATTCGAACGTTATTAAATATTTTTGTTTCTCCAACTATTTTTCATATACAAAAATTTTAATTTCTTTACTTTGTCGTATGCTGGCAACAAAATGAATCTCAAAACGAGCGTACTTAACGTTTATAGTCAGACGATTTTAAACCGAAATTCAAAGGAATTGTAGCTGATATCGTTGTCACCGGGAAATATATAGTTTCTTCGTTTGTTGAGCAACAAAAAATATGGAGATACCTTTGCATCAAACTCTTAAATTTGTCAAAACGAAAATAATAAAATCTCTACAGGGTATAATAAAGGGTTTTTCAACAGGGACGCTACAATAGTAGAGCGACAGGGACAGCAAACGACGCCATATTTCTTGTCGCTCTTTTGACATTTCTCTTTAGTAAGGTTTGCCATTTCATGATGAAAAGATATACGAATTCGAATTTCGGTAGTAAATTTTAATAATTTCGACTCGTTGTTGACTCGTATATCTTTCAATCATGAAATGGCAAAGCTGACTGAAGAGAAATGTCAAAAGAGCGGTAAGAAATATGGCGTCGTTTGCTGTCTCTGTCGCTCTACTTTTGTAGCGTCCCTGTTGAAAAACCCTTGAAAAAACTTTTGTAGCGCTCTTAATGAAAAACCCTTTACTTGGTATCATAACCAACTCGCAAATAATTAAGGAGAGTGTGTATTCGAATTTTGCGCCACAGAAATACTAAATGTTACCGCATGCATTTTATTTATATTCGGAATTGTTACTATAAATTTTGAAATAAATAACATGAAGTAGTTAACAAAGCTTTTGGTGGATGACCTAATTCTTGTAAGGGGAAGCAATTTTAATTTTTATAAGAAGTACACTTTAAAGAATATAGTAGTAAAATACATTAATAAAGAGCACACTAGTTAAAATACTACAATATTTCTAATAAAATTAGACCAATTAGTTGAAATTTTTTAAAAATAAAAACATACTAGTATTTGCGAATACTCAAACTTTGAAATTTAAATATTGTATTACACACGCTAAATAAACATGAGACCGGTCAGAACAACACAAAAAAAGAACATCATAAAATAATTTATAAAACGCGATTCAACTATCGCATATGAACCATTGCAAAAAATGACATGAATGGCCACAGCAAAACATTGCAAAAACTACATATTTGGTGAACAGCTAAAGGATAATATTGACGGCATAATGCCAAGGCAGCAGCAGCAAATTCCGAACATACCAAACCAACAAAAAAAAAAGAAAAGTAAAAATAATGCAACTGACCCCTTCAACAAAGTGGAGCATGAAAATGTTGTGAACTGCAAAATGTGGAAGCAAAAGATTTGAGTTGACATGACATGACATGATGCCGAGCTCATTACTGTGAAAATTGTTAAATGAACCACAGAGTAATTTAAATTTAAAATAAATAACATAATATCAACATTATTTGGGATAAGTATCTGGAAGATATTTTGAGGTTTAATGTGGATTTTATTAATATTTTATGGAAACAATGACTGAGGTTTCTAATAACATATTATAAAATATGGTTTTACCGAAAAGGTCTTTCCAATGAATTTTGTTGTGTACTTTTACAAGCCAATTCGATGAAGTGTTAAACACATTTCAAACATAAATTGTTTTTAATAATTTCTAACAACTCGCACATCTTGTTATAATTCTAAGCACTAATTCTAACCACATTAAATTCTCAGACAGATTGTATACATTGTACCATTGTAAACCTATATCCCATGTTTTGTAGATTATCCAGTATTCAAAGTTCGAATCCAAGACTTTAGAAAACAGGTCTAATATACAAATTTCTGAAGTGCAAGTCGGCCTACATTTTTTATATTGAATTTAAATGTAAATGGGTTCAATATGAATATATGGAATGAATATATCAATTCTGGAAAAATTAATTTTGTGTTTTTCAGTTTATTAAAAGGCAAAATTAAAAAGGTTCAAAAGGGGTTACGGTATGTTTTCATTTATTAATTGGTAATTTGTAGCTCCAGTCATCATCTTTAAGAAACTGAAATTTCGACGATAACACAATGCAACAAAAATGCAACTTTTTCTCTCATCTTCCAATTGGATGACGATTTAATGGTCGCTGATCTCGAATCTGAAGTCGAATCTAGTGTTCATCTAGATGTCGAAAAATAAATAACCAATAAGGTTTTATTTTTCAAAATATTCGCTACTTTATCTCGAAAAACATGATAAGTATTTCAAAAACCAATACCAATACGTAATCTGTAAGCGTTTAGGGAAATTGTAGATACAAGAAATATGAGTATGACTTTTCATCTACACCTACCTACACCCAGAAAAAAATACTTTATAAATAATAGTTTTTTACTATTCAAAATAGTCAAAAGAATAAATTATTATTTTAATCGGAAAATACCATTAAATACTAGAAATACCATGACATTGCCATCGAGTTTATATGAAAAGATTTATTTTTTTGTATACCATTAACTCAATAATTGTCCTCTTGACCAATTTTAATGGGATTTGAGGGAATTTTTTTCTAGGTGTAGTATAAACGAGCGGGTATGCGGCGATTTAGTTATATGAGTTCCCCACCCGGAACATATTTTCCGAAGAAGCATTCACGCGGTATGTCAAAATTTGTAATTAGTAGACTTAAAATTCGAAAAAACGAAGGTTACAGAAAAGCGTTCCAACGATGGTGTTAAAGTAAAAAAATGCGCCTTTTCGTGATAAACAATATTGCTGAAGACACCAAATCTGTATCTTTAGAAATAAAAATATTTTTTGTACTATCTTTAAACACCCTAATTTTCACATTTCACCCCAAATTGTGAGGAACTCAGAGGCGATGAGCAAAACGGACTTCAAATTCGAGATCAGCGAACACATGTTACCCTAAAATCATTATCAAATAAAAAGATGATATCGTCACTGTTATGCCAAAGGGGCGAATGTGCATTTTTAAAAATATTGGGAAATCAAATTTTAAAGTTTGAAGTGCTTTAAAAATTAGAAAAAATTATATTTTTTTCAATTTTTTCTGTTATTTTACATGATAAAATAGTGATGTAAAGGCATTTATTGTTTATTTTTAAAGCACCTATCGATCTGCATCATTAATTAAAAATATTTGCAAAACATTAATTTTGCATTTGTTATTTGCAGAAAAAAATGTTTGTCAAAATATTTTGAATTAATGATGCAGAACGATAGGTGCAATACAAACAATAAATGCCTTTACACCACTATTTTGTCTTATTCCAATAAAAAGTTATGGCGAAAAAACGAAAAGATTCGACCTTTTGACATGACAAGTTTTTGAAATCTTCAAATTCGCCCTTTTGGTTTTGTCTTTTGTGGCTAGAAATATCCAAAAAAAATGACACGCGATTTTGGCACAGCATACTTGAGGATAAACTACATTCAAAAATGTAAAAAAATCACAAATGTCAAAAATTGCACATTCACCCCTTTGGCATGATAGTGACGATATATTTTGGTGCACCGTGTAAATAGCTCATTGTTGCAAAAACTGCAAGAACAAGAACGAAAATAACACTATCTACGATTCTACGTTCAATACGAAATATTTATAAAACAAAAAACAAAAAAATGATACAAATTTGATCTTGATAAAGGAAGTGAAACTGTCCTAGGTGCATTTAAACAGATCTTGATCAGGGTCACACTCGCATTTATACTTTAATTTCTGTTTAAATTGTACAATAGACTTGATCTCGAGCCCAAGAAGCCTCAAAAATAAGAAATATTTTAAATTAAAAATATATTTTAAATATTTTAACATTTTTTTTTAAATTTTTAACTCTTAAATTATCACCATAATTTAATGTAAATTACTAAACAATAAAAAAATAACTTTTGCGTATATTTCGACATGTCATTTTATTAAGAGCTTATATTATTTATTACACCAGTCTTCTAACAAACCAACATTGTTTCAGTGTCACGTTTCAAGTGCCGGTTTCCACTTTTCCTGCCCCATCGATCGATCGATCAACTCTTACAATGTTATTCATATCATTCAAGAAATTCAATTACCGCGACTCTCAACCACATCAATAATAACAACCACACCGGATTTCAAGCATGTGGCCCGGCCAAGAGTCGATGTTGCCCTGCGTCTTGAATTCGATAACTCGATTTTCGATATCAATCGTGCAACAGCTTCCGCTACAACACGCAATAGGACACGACGTCTTTATGGGTTGTGTGGCGCCTGCCGCAGACCTAGATTCGAGTAGATGTCATAACATGGCATACGCCACCAGCTGGAAAGCAAAACTTTGTCCTCCACATGTTGTTGTTGTTGTAGTTGTAGTTGCTGTTGTTGGCGGGTGGCCATTGCCGACTGCCAAGTCACCAGCAATATCCTCATTGACATATTGAAGAGACGGACATTGCTGTCGCACACAATGGCGCTGCCACAGCCACAGAAACAGGACAGACACGTGCTGCAAAAGCAACAGGACCACAAACCATTGAATGCGATGACGTCGGCCGCTGTTGTCGTCTGCTGGCGCCTTTTCGATTAGTGTGACACTCTTCCGACGCTTTGCCATTCGAACGAACAGTGAATTTCGATTTTTGTTTTGTCATTCGCTATATTTGACCCACTCGGTGTGTGACTCGGCAGCAGGGTCCGGCATCAACTCCCATGGTGACATATTTATTTCTAGGCGGTTGTTGCTGAAATACTTTTCGCAGTGTCGTATAAATTTATGTCTCGACTGTCACATGCTGTGCTCTCGGCAATATCAGCAGCAGTTGTCGTCGTCATCGCCCCCCCCTTTAAATTTAAGGATGTGGCAGCAGTCGTAGTGTTGCTGATGAAGTCACAGAGCAACAGATAAATTTAATAATGCGTAGTGTTGTGTAGTCAGATGGTTGTTTGCATATTTTATATACGAAAATGCATTTTTTCTAAATCTATTTTTTTAATAATCAATTGGAACCGAACAGAAAATTGGTTAGCCAGCCCTGATGAATTCACGTTTCTATTATGATTTAACGAATGAATTGTTACAGTTTAATAAGTAACTAGCTGGACCCGTGCACGACTCGTGCCAAGATTTTGTGAATTCATAGATATAAATCTATTTTATTAATATAAAAAAACATTATTATTATTTTTTATATCAGGGGCCCGTGCTTCGCTGTTGAAGTTTTTATTGGTTTTATAAATGTAGTAACCAAATAATAATTCTCCGCCAAAACAACTTTTCTCAAAGACAATTCAATTCTTCCCCATAGAACGCTTTACCGTAGAATTCTTCCCGGTAGAATTCTTCCCGGTAGAATTCTTCCCCATAGAGTTTTTCCCAGTAGAAGTTTTAGTGTAGTTAGTTTTAATGTGGTGAGTTTTAGTGTGGTGTGTTTTAGTGTGGTGAGTTTTGGTGTGGTGAGTTTTAGTGTGGTGAGTTTTAGTGTGGTGAATTTTTAGTGTAGTGAGTTTTAGTGTGGTGAGTTTTATTGTGCTGAGTTTTAGTGCGGTGAGTTTTAGTGTGGTGAGTTTTAGTGTGGTGAGTTTCGGTGTGGTGAATTTTGGTGTGGTGAGTTTTAGTGTGGTGAGTTTTGGTGTGGTGAGTTTTAGTATGGTGAATTTTTAGTGTGGTGAGTTTTAGTTTTTTGTTTCATCTTTTTAGATTCTGTATGTGCTGAGTTATGTCGTTTTGAAAGTTTAGGTTGTATGGGAGGTGCCACGCTCCTTTGTCCAATCCCGCCCATATATAGCCTATGACACCCTCCGGACTCTATAGTATCCTGGTGCAAAATTTCAGTTAAATCGGTTCAGCGGTTTAGACGTGATACTGGAACAAACAGACAGACAGACAGACAGACAGACCGACAGACTGACAGACGGACCAAGAGTTTTATATGTATAGATAATACGTAAATTTGATATATTTATGAAACATAATATTCGCGAGAGTTTGAACATTTACATATATTAAATTAAAAAAAAAAAATACGATTGAATTTTAAAAAGAGTTCCTTTTAAGGACATCAAATTTGAATTACAAGACTAATGACCATTCGCCACATGTTCAAATTTAGAAGTTAATTTTTAAAAAGCTTGTTATATTAGCTTTAAAACGAGACCTTAACGGGGTTTCTAACTTTTCTTGTTCAGGAGATATTTAAATATGAACAACCACATAAATTTGATTTTTTGACAATTTTTTGTAACTTTGAACCACTGTATCTCTAGAAGTAGTGGTCGGCAAAATGATCAATGCATATCTCGATACTCTTTATCAGTTGCCAAAATTTCATTCAAAAAACGAAAAGGTAAAATCTCAAATTTGACTTTTTTTTTTGGTCGATTTGGTGTGGAATGGCCAATGCATGATTAAAAAATTTTGATCATATGATATTCAATCGATTTTGAAACGACTTGTAGCCGACATCGTTTCCATCAGGAAATACATGATCGGAAAGTTAATGTTGGGTTGATTTTTAAAACAGTTTATTATAAATCAATTTATTATCTTTGATGTAAATTCAATTAGTTATATTTATACTGAAAGATTTGCCTTTTATGAATCCGTGCAGTTTTGGTTAAGTATTGTAATAAAGTTGGTATATATTATATGTACTCAATGAATTTTGGAATTGTTATAAGTTTAGCGATACTTCTAAAATTCATTATAATAATAATAGCGCCAAAATCCTGACGAACTTAGGCCGAGCTCTCCGATTCCGAATCCTAACAGCGCAGAGTGTCCCAAACGCTCTTAAATCGGGTGAAATTCATTATTTTCGGAACCGCTGAACCGATTTTAAAAATTTAAAAAGCGTTGTATAGAGAACTTAATTTTAAAAATTGGTGATTTTATATTTAAGAGTTATGAAGATAAAAATCAGTAAAGTTGAAATTTTGATTAATTTATTTTTTTTTAATCCAAAAGTTATCGGAATTTAAAAATTCTTTGATTTATGAAAAAGCTTACAATAAGATCTAAAGAAAATGTGCTCAGTTAAGAAAATATATTGTTTGGTTTTAAAGATATTGTTACGAAAAGAGGT
Organism: Dryomyza anilis; assembly: GCA_951804985.1. Taxonomy (NCBI): domain Eukaryota; kingdom Metazoa; phylum Arthropoda; class Insecta; order Diptera; family Dryomyzidae; genus Dryomyza; species Dryomyza anilis. The sequence continues at coordinate 88,096,599 of OX638132.1, read as the reverse complement.
AATTTGCCCCACTGTGCAAGCATTCAACAATAATAAATGCAATAATAGAAGCAAGACAATTCAGCGCACTAAGCAATGTGTTAGAAAGAGACGGAAGATCATTCAGCGTAATGAGCAATGTGCGAGAAAGAGATGGAAAATCTGCACATTAAAACACATGAGTGCGAATGAGATGGCAATAGCATGCGTCATTCACGAAACGAGTAGAAGGTTCTCGAAACAAGTCGAAGCTTGTCGAAACGTGTCGAACTGATGCATGCAGTATATAAGGGAGCCGCATCTGAGGTACAGCACTTCAGTAGTGATTGTAAAGTTGTCGAGGGCATCTCGTGTGATAATTGTCAAGTTAAATTGTGAACATGCAGCAGTTATTAGAATTTGTTATTAGTAAAGTTGTTTATTGAAGTGAATTAATAAAGTTAATTGTTATAATTTAAACCAAACATAAGAGTGTTTTTATTTTGTACACAATCCAGAGATACGAACTCGTAGAACAGTTTTCCGTAGACTGAATTTTCTTAACAATATATAACATGGATTTTTTCATTTTTAAGACTACTTTACATATTTATACATAGATTGTAGTTTTTATCATAAAATCAAAATATTATTAAAGGACATTTATTCCAGTGATACCAACCAATATTTTCATTTTCCCCGATATTCTTAGCAAAATTCCCTAACAAATATTCCGCCATATTTTATTCATTTAAAATATTTTTTTTTCTTGATTTCCCTAATTTTCGATTGACATTTATCAGCCGTTATAAATAGAGGACAATTATTTGTTATTACCAAGTTCAGCGAAAATTTAAACTTAGCTAAAATAAATATATAAAAAGTCTATAGTTCTAAATCAAATGTCCGACTTTCTTTAAACTTTACCGACAAAAGTCTTTAACAGTAGCAAAAAAGGTTGCCAATATAGCAAAAATGTTTGCTGAAAAGATGAAAGCGCCGGATTCTGCTGAAACAGCAAATGACAGTTTGCTGTTTCAGTGAACTTTGTTTATGCTATTAGAGCAGACAATTTTAGCTGTTTTAACAAATTTTTTTGCTGTTAACTCCAATTCATAAAAAAAGAAAATAAAATAAATATTTTTTTTTTGTATTTTAATTTTTTTTTTTATTTCTGATATAAGTTTTTTATTTTTATATTATTATTTTTTATTATATTTATTTTTATTTATTTCATATTTTTATTTTACCTTTATTTCAATATTTCACACTTGCATGCGTGCATTATTATTACGTATAAGAAATATATCTTATAAATATGTTGTCGAATAAGAGTCTATGAATTATAGACACATTTAGCTGCAGCGTCTTGTGACTATGGCGCCATCTAGTGCAGGTTAGCTACACTAGCAATATGCACACCAGTGACACTAGCACGATCTTGATCACTAGCAGAACTAAGATTCCCAGCAAACAGTTCGCTATTGCAGATAAATGCATATTAAATTGTGCCAGAATTTACCAGTCAGAGTTTTCTATTAATAGCAGACTTTTTATTTTGAGTATACTCAGTTAATATGAAATTTTGAATATATGTGAAACATTGACTATAATGTGATTGAATAAATGGGTCGTATTAAAAATATTTATTATATTAAACTTGGTTTAAAATAGAACTGAAAATGGGCAAGATAAAAATATTTTTGAATACTACATTTTTGTCATTGATATTTTAAGTTTCGAAATTTTAAATTCCCAATAATCGCAATCTTTAAAATACTGAAAACAATATTTTTTCAACTATTAAGGGACATGTCAAATATGCAAGTCTTACATAAAGTAAAATGTATCCTTTATTTAAAAACATAACATCGGATACCATCAAAAATGTTAAAGGTATTTATCTATATCTAGAAATCGTTATGTAGCCGCGGTAGCTCAGTGGTTAGTGCGTTGGACTGCGAGCCGAAAGGTCCCCGAGAAACATTTTTCTATACCGCGCTACCTCTCGGCAGTAAATGGCAAACCTTCGAGAGTAAAACATTGCCTATGAAAAGCTCTCGCCCGTCGTTCGGATTCGGCAATAAACTGTAGGTCCCACCACTTTGAGTACAAATATAACACGCACAGCTCAAAATGGGAGAGAGCTCGGCCTAAGTCCTTATAGGACTGTAGTGCCAAACTATTATTATTAGAAATCGTATTTAAAAGATTGTGTTTATTAGAAGCCAAATTATGATCTTTGATATGATGATATGATTGAATTTATTATTTTCCAAACGAATGGAAAGCATTGAAGTCAAAGTTTGCTGTTTAAATTAATTTCAAAAATTATTTATTGTACTAAGGTATCGTAACTTATCTAAAAGTAAAAACGTTTGTTTAAAATTTTCATATGAAATTCGATCAAAAGTTGGAATATGCCCCTATATTTTAATCCTTAAAAATTTTACAGATTCTAATTTGAAATTCCCCGCCAAAAGTGGATCATTCCCCGAATACTCACTAAGACTAAAATTCCCCACAAATTGGGGAATTCCCCTCCAGTTGGCATCACTGATTTAAACACAATTAACACATAAATCATAAATTGAAAACCGTTTTTAAATATATTCAGTGAAAATTTGTTTTTTCCATTTTTTTTTTTGTTTTTTGTTACACAAAGAAAAATACTCATGTGGCATGAAATCGAAAGAATCAATATGTTAGTTGTAACCACCACATTTATTCGGTTAAAACGAAATTTCTACAAATTGATCGATGAAACTGTAATATTGGGATCGATGCCACAGAAAATATTATCATATACACACATCAAATTGTTTTAAAACTTTTCAAAATTGGTTGTATCTCAAATTAGAACTGTTTTTAGTTCTGGTTATTAGAAACGATTTATGCCCGTAATTTTAACGAGTAGATATCTATTGGTGTTCGTACTCATTAGATATCTTTACCTACTATGTATATTTCGTTCGGTAATTTTAACTGTTTTTTTACCTACGTGTTTCTACCCAAGAGGATTTTACTAAAATATGGCATCACTTGCATTTGACATCACTTAAATTTTGACAAATTTGTTATAAAATTAACTTTCGAATTTTAAAAATTCAATAAATGCGGCAATAATTTTGAAGCAAATTAAAAAATTTTAATTTTCAGCGAATTGTGAAAAGTGAAGGACAAGAAAACGTGCAAATTTGAATATTCCCTCGACGTTTTGTGTTGAAATTTGAGATGGGCACGTGAGTGAGTTTTGACACACACTCACTTGCGCTCACGAAATTTTTTTTTTAATCACGCACACTCACTCACGTTCTTTTTTGCTCTACTCACAATCACGTGAGTAAAATTAAGATTCAATCACAATCACGCGTGATTCACGTGAATCACTCACGTGTTTTTTTTTAGAATGCATAAAAATACATATTTCATTTGTAAATTTTGGTGAGATTGGTCAACCGATTGGCACCTCTAATACAACATACATCTTTAAAACGCAATAATGATGTTAGGGAGTTTGATAAAAAATATCTTAATTTTTAAAGGATATGGAAATGTGAAAGACCTTCGATGTGCTGTTCATATAAAAACCAAAAAATTACCTCGAAAAATAATTCTCCGGTAAAGAATTCGTGTAAAATCTTAGTGAATTGTACCTGGAAAAATGATCTCTGGAAAAAAATGATCAATAAATGAATAGTCCGGGGTAGAATTTACCAGGGATGAATTGACTTTGTGAACAACTATTTTTGATTACTACATTTATAACTCGAATAAAAACTGGACCCGAACCTCTGGAACAAACTAAATTTAATAAACAAAAGGAAAACTTTTTACAAAAATGGGTATATCGACAAAAAAAATACGTTCTATGTTCATTCCCATGAACGGTCGTATGAAACCAAGTAAAAACTATTGACATGACCCCACAAAAATTGACTAGCTCATACTAAGTACGGCCGGTTTGCAGGGGTTAGTTCAATTGTTGACTGAAATCTTGCAACTTATTCTGAATTGAAGAAGTGGTGGGTATGTGACGGTCGGTTTGATTTATTATAGTTCTGAATAGGGGGTAGCCGCCTTCCCAAAGCCATATGAGTTCAAGGGGTGGCTCTACTTGTTCTGTAGTTCAGAAAAAAATATAGAAAAATCGAAAAAATTAAAAGTCAGATTTTTTATTTTATGAAATATTCGACTCACTCACTCACACTCATGAAAAAATTTTACTCACGCACACTCACTCACGGTATTTTTTGGTCTACGCACACTCACTCACAATCACGTGAGCAAAATTAGGATTCAATCACAATCACGCGTGATTCACGTGAATCACGCTCACATGCCCATCTCTAGTTGAAATATCTTTTTGCAAATAAAAAAAAAAAAACAAATTTGTGCGTGAAATTGTTCATATTTTTGACATCAACAAATATAAAAATTTATTTGACATTTTGTTTGAATTTTATTTACCTAATAGATAACTATAGGAAATCGACCGTGTAAGATGCACTAAAAATTGCCGAGTAGATATGGTGTATAAAATGTTGAAATTGCACACGGTAGATATCTAGTTGTTTAAATTACGGGCATTAACTGTTGAGTGATGCGAAGAAGTTGTGTGGGCAATGAGTTGGTTGGCGCCACAAATTTCTTTTTTGTATGTAGCAGTATTATCAGAACACGAGGTTTCGAAATGCTTTACAGTAGCTTTAAAATATGATAAAATATTTATTTTAGGTAAAAGAAACATTTTTAACATTTACGTAAACCATATTAGTTGGTGGATTAATGAGTTCATTGCAAGTCATTTATTTTTGCGTAAACCCTAGTAGAAATTTTGGTAGGGCCATGGTCATGAAGTGATCATGTCATTATTTGAGGTGATCGGGATATGACGAGGCCCATAATGTCCTTGTAACGCAGTGTCCTGATCATGTATTGACCTCAGGCCATGATCATGTACTGATTGGGCAATTCCCCATTTTAATATTTACCCGACAATTGCCTTGTTTGAGTCCGAGTATAATAGGGTTTCTCCCATTAATCTGGATCAATACCTGATGCTAATTTCGTTATGAGGAACAAATAATGTAGCTATGATCGGGAACATTGACTGTTTAGATAATGTAAACCCTGCTTTGGTAAGCATGCAAAGGCAATGATCATATTTTCTCTAATAGGGCTTACCCAACGAAAACCCGATCATTTACCGATGGCGCATCGGGCAAATTTCTACTAGAGAATATGGTAAGCTCAATAATGCATTTTATATGCAAATAAAATCCTTCATGATTAGTATTATTGTAAAAAATCAACCATATTAACATAATTGTCCTGTATTCAAGAACTTGGGATAATGCTGTTGACTATGTTTATATGAAACACATATTGTAATAACATGGTTTCTGTAAATAAAATTTAATCTAATAAAGAGTAACCATTTGAACAGAAATCCAATATAACATGGCATGCATGGAAATATCCTTCGCATGCAACACATACAATGTAATGAGAACAAAACAAAATCAAGTAAAGAGCGAACAACAGTTGTAAAACACAAGAAGAACGAAAAAATGAACAAACGAACGAATGAAATAAATAAACAGAATAAAGTACAACAGCGACTAGGACAAGAAAAGCACATGCATTACATTACACAATTCAATTAAAAGAACGAACACGCGATGCTGTGGTGAGATGTCAACAATAGTGAGAGAAAGAGCAAGCACAAGCACAAGAACAGCACGAACACAACACACGGCATAGCACGTACAACGCATGGTGAGTTCGCAGGCATTGGGCTAAAGGACATCCAAGGCATTTGAAGGGTTTTTCTAGAACGAAACAATAGTGAGCAGCAGAGGAAAAGTCTGAGAGAATGGGCTAGAGCGCCGCGCATCGGTTACTGGAAAATTTTGTAACAAGTGGTCGAACATTCAACATGCCAGCAGCGCAAAGACAGGGCAACGGACGGTAGGATTTTGACGCCGCAAATACTCACCAAACTGAAGCATGCCTGGCAGGCGGGTGAGTGACGGGGTGATATAACCCGAAACCCTGGACATGCGGAGCTGGCGAAAGTTGGGAGAAAGGCTTGAGGAAGGCGCTCATTGTGTGGCGGGCCTTTTGAAGCATAAATGATAAGGGTTCGCAACGGAAACGGATCACTCGGATGCGGAAATGAGCAGAAAGCGAACATAGACTGGCAAATGCAGACGGACGGACAGACGGCCAGACGGACGGACGTACAGACAGCAGGACATCAACAGTGAGTAGACAGACGTAGAGTACGATGTATATTTGAAGCATTCAACTAATAGAACTAAAAAAAAAACTAAAACACAAAACGAAAATCAAAATAAACACGCGCACAAAAAGCCGTAGTGAAAATGTTCAAATGAAACATGAAATTATATCCGGCGGATGGTGTGAGGTGTATTGAGTGTTTGTGCAAAGATTAAAATATGGTAAAATCCTTTTACACACACACATACACCTACATGATTTGCTCACTTATGATTTGCTTACCTGTGTATGGAGGTGGGTTGGATTGTAGGCGCCGCGAGGTGAGATGACGCTTTGGAGAAATGTCACATTATTTGTGGGGTATTTTTCTACTATGCGTTTTTCGAGCGTTCTCAGTTATAATTTGCTTATTTTTGCATTAGTCAAGGTACATTTAATATAGCTGAGGGGTACGAATACGGTGGGGTTTACGGTGGCAAATGCTCATTTAGTTGTGTTTTTTTTTTGTTTGTGCGAAAAAACCCTTGAAATGGCGTGGCGCTACTTTTGAACACGCACACTACACTCACATTAATGACGTTTCTGCTTTGTATAGAGTATTTATAAATTAAGTTTTGGGAAAATGTTTGACTGTTTTTAAAATCACACACATGCATAAACTAAACTGAACCGTGCGACGTTGAACCTTTGCATATGGTTTAAAATTTATCAAAGCTGTTATCGCAGCTGTTTTACTAAAGACGTCACTAGGAGCACTTTTAATTTTATTCAATTCCTCTTTATACTTTTACATAATAAACTTATCATTTGTAGATATTTTTCTTAATATATCTATTGTTTAATTAATTCATTAATTATATATTTTAGACGAGCACATGACGCGCTGCTCCACTGCTTTATCGCACGTTCATTAACGCTTACTAACAAATCATCAACCAACAAAAATAAAGAGTGATTCTCTTGCTCTCACTCTCTGCCTTTCACTCGTTTGCTCTCTCTCTCTCGCTATGTTGGCGTTGTCCGCATAGCTGTCAGATAGATGTCAGAAAATAGGCTGATTTTAAAATGCAAATTGCAAATGTTCAACGTACTACGCCACTTGTTTTCACTTGTTCTCTATGATTCACTATAATTCACTGTTTAATTTGATTAATTTATATGCTATTATTATTGAAAAATCTATTAAAAACACCAAAATTGCACAATTTATTTGTTAAACTCCCGTTACAGTCGCAGCAGCAGCATGTTTGCAGCAGGCAGGCAGGCAGCAGCTGAAAACTCAACTCACTAATAATTGTGTGAGTTCGGTTTGTGGTGAATTTGTTGTGAGACTTTCTCGAGATTGCGCACTTTCCGTCGAAAATTGTGTGAAAATCATGGAAAAATTGTGTTGCTCGAATGGCAGGACGAACACGCGGATAGAATTTAAATTAGTCAAATGTACACTGTGAAATATTTGCATTAAGTAAAAATTAATTCATTGTTGATTAAAAACATAGCACTCAAAATTATTCATGTGTTAAACAAATTTATACAACACATGTTCGTAAAACAGTTATTTTATTTTTCTGAAATATTAGCTTTATATTGATATGTCCGTCTGTCCTCGCCATCTGTTTCTTAGTTAGTTTGTCTGCCGTTATGTTAAAATATCGACTGCAGAGGAACAAATATAATATGTAAACAAGACAAAGAATAGCTATTCTCAGTTGCAGATTTTGACTACATTTCTATTATACAATATATTAAGAAAATTTTGTATTTTATAGTGAAGGTTGGAGCATCCAAATTAGGAATGAAAAAAAATCTTTCATGGTACTCCCTCTGCTGGCCACACCGTGAATCCAGTTTTTTAAAATTTTCACCACAAAAAAGACATCACCAAAAAGCCTGATTATTAAATTTTCAAATTTGGCAGAGGTAACGATTGGTTTCTTAACGTGTTACAGTTCCGAACCCCAAATCCGGCAGTTCTGTTTGTATACACAGCCCCCAATATGATAATGCGCTTCATCTGAAATGACGATGTTTCGACGAAAATCGACTGACACTAACTTCGAAAATAAGTTTTCAATATTGCGATACGTTCGTCCAGCAAAAACACCCAGTATGCCATTCGTATCGATATCGTTACGGGATCATTGCGAGTAGATGGAGAAATCAAACGATATCGGACTCGTTCTCGTAACGATATCGAGCGTTAAATTAGACCTATATGGTAGGTAGATATCGGAACGTTCTGTCGGAGTTTTCTCGATACGAGAAATTTTTCGAAATTGGAACGATATCAAAGAAAAAAAGATCAAAGTTCGAGATTGCTGCGAAAAATATTGCAATATCGATTTGATAAATATTGAAATATCGTATCTTGTCAAAGAATTTGAATATACGAAAATCTTTAAAAATTAGAATCGAGAAAGCAACGAGATCGAACTGTTTTATCGAAATTATTCGAGAAAGCTTAGAGGTATCGAAGGTCTCCGAGACATGGCAGACTGGACATGATTGTTTCGAGCCAAGAAATGTCGTACTGAAGAACTGTCGAAATTCCAAGAAAATCGGTACATACAGTGTTGCCGTATCCCTGATTTAAAAACAAACAAATTGAATGGCCCACCCTAAAATTTTATTAAGATCAAAGTATTGTCGGTAGCTCGTCTGGTTAGTTCGTTGGACTACGAGCGAAAAGTCGCTGGTGCATTCGACTACGAGCCAAAAGGTCCCCGGTTCAATCCCCAGAGACTGCCAACCAGTGTTCACACTTTTCACCAATGCAAATGGAGTAGATTTTGGAAATTTGTGGAGTAGAAATGAGTAAAAGGGAGTAGAATTGAAAATATTACAAAATAGAGAAGATTTGATGTAAATGGAGTACAACAATTTGAATTTGATAAAAAGGGTGTAGAACTATTCATTAGTGTATTAAATTTCAGATAAATTAATAGATATGTGTATGTTTACAATTTTTATTCATTTCTGATTTTATGTATTTTCTATAATGCTAATGTATACAGGATAGTCTTTACTAGAGTGGGGTGTTTCTGGAACACACAATGAAATACATGCTGTTTTCAAAATTTCATTCAAAAAGGTAATACAAGCGTATATTTAGTTATAACATCAACAATTTAAAGACCATTTAAAAATATTATATTTATTTTTCAGATAATTGATCATAATTATTAGGAAAATTATAATATTGTTACGAAAATTCAGTCTACGGAAAACTGTTCTATGAGTTCGTATCGCTGGATTGTGTACAAAATTAAAACACACTAATATTTGGTTTTAACTAGTATTATTTCACCTAGTATTAATTAACTTTATTTACTTAAATAACAACTTAATAACTATCACTTATAACCACTGCTGTATTACTACAATTTATCTTTACAATGTTCGCTCACGAGATGCACTAGTTCACTATCAAATCACAACTGAAGTACAGTGCCTCAGATGCACGGCCTTATATACTGCAGGCATCAGTTCGACACGTTTCGACAAGCTTCGACTTGCTTCGACTTGTTTCGAGAACCTTCTACTCGTTTCGTGAATGACGCATGCTATTGGCATCTCCTTCGCACTCATGTGTTTTAATGTGCTGATCTTCCATCTCTTTTTCGCACATTGCATAGTGCGCTGAATGATCTTCCGTCTCTTTCTAACACATTGCTTAGTGCGCTGAATTGTCTTGCGTCTCATTTATTATTGTTGAATGGCTTTCACAGTGGAGCAAATTACCTCTTTTCGTAACAATATTGTCAATTTATCTGCAAAAATTGCAAAAAATGTAAGCAATTTTTGCAGAGATAGTAGCCGCGGTAGCTCAGTGGTTAGTGCGTTGGACTGCGAGCCGAAAGGTCCCCGGTTCAAGCCTGGACTGGGGCTAACAATATCTTTTCATAGAAACATTTTTCTATACCGCGCTACCTCTCGGCAGTAAATGGCAAACCTACGAGAGTAAAACATTGCCTATGAAAAAGCTCTCACCCGCCGTTCGGATTCGGCAATAAACTGTAGGTCCCACCACTTTGAGTACAAATATAACACGCACAGCTCAAAATGGTGAGAGAGCTCGGCCGAAGTTCTATACAGGACTGTAGCGCCAAACTATTATATTATTATTATTAGTAGATTTCAGTAAAAGGGAGTAGAAATTTATTAGAATGGAGTAAAAAATGCTACTACCGGATTAGAGGAGTAGATTTTAAAAATACAAATGAAATGGAGTAGATCTACCCCGATCGGAGTAGAATGAGAACACTGCTGCCAACATCTTTTTCATAGAAAAGATTGCGACGCTACCTCTCTCGGCAGTAAATGGCAAACCTACGAGAGTAAAACATTGCCTATGAAAAGCTCTCGCCCGCCGTTCAGATTCGGCAATAAACTGTAGGTCCCACCACTTTGAGTACAAATATAACACGCACAGCTCAAATGGTGAGAGAGCTTGGCGGAAGTTCTATACGGGACTGTTGCGCCAAACTATTATTATTATTAAATATTAGCATGGTAGACTAGGGTAAAGTGGGAAACGTTTTAATCTGCCTTCAAAAAAAATACATTTCATTTTTTGTTCAAATTTTTTTGAAGGGTCTATTATAGAGAGTGTGTTGTCATCTAACTCTACAATTTATATGTCTTTTAATTGATTTTTGGGAAATTTATCAAAACAGCTCATTTTAAGAGATACGAACTCCTGAAAAATCCTGGGGTATAGTGGGAAATGTTCAAAATTTTACAAATAGACAAATAATTTTTTATTTTTGTATTATTTCATGTTTATTTATAACATAAACAATATAAATACATTCAGAATTTATGAAAAATATTAATGAAATGAACAAAAGAAATATGGTAATGAAAAATATGAATATGAAGGAAAAAATGAATATTCATAGATCAGAAACAATATATTAAAATTAAAAAATTGTGCAATTACTCGTCTTAGATTGAAATTGCTTAAAATACATTTCGTACTTTCCCAAAAAAACAAAAAAATGGTTCCCACATTACCTCAACCAATGTAGCAATTTCTACTTGTTTTAGAACCATTCAAGCAACGTTCAATTATTTACAAAACCCGTTTGTATTTTTAAACATATGCAATATACGATAATTTAAAATATACTAATTTAATTAAAAACGTCCAAATTGCACACTTTTTGATAGTAAACACCACCACTCTAGGAAAATTGTTTATTACTTTTTTGTCACTTGTTCTCGAAAAGCAATAAGAGTGTTGAATATTGATTAAAATCGGGGATGGAAAAATTGATGTCATATTAAGTATAACATGACAGTAGTTTTTTTTTGTCTAAATTGCAATTTCCCACATTACCCCATTTCCCATTTTACACCAGACTCCCTATATTTTGTGACCATAATACAGTACTCAAGAAAATTAAATTTGTGAATCTGTTATAATCATTTTTTTCTTTATAGTTCTAAAACTTATTTTAATACATATATCGTACAAATAAATGCCAATATAATGATTAGTTTCAATTTTTTAAAAATCTTATGAATAAATGGAAAATAGATTATTATTAATCATAACACAGAACAACTAATGATTAACCCTTTAAAAATCACGATAGAAATAACGTTTTGTATTATGAGAAATTTGGTTTTATGGTAAATTTGTTACATTTTTTTAGCCGCCAGTTTCAAGTACGTCCAAAGAAGGTCTCTTCCACTAAAACATTGTTTTTCACGAATTTTTATTTCTCACATTAAAATTATATTTAATTATTAAAACATATAACATAACCATTTCCGAATTAAATTATAAATTCGATTGGGTTTCTGAAAATTACTTTTAAAATATGTTCAATTTGAACTAAAAATCACAAAAAATGTTCGCGTTTCTGTTTTAAAAAAATACTTAAACATTTAAAATTTTATGGGGTTAGACGGTTTTACTGGTTAAAGAGTTAAATTCTATTTTTTACAATCAAAACTAAATAAGACTACAAATGCAAATAATTGAAAATATCAAAATTTCATAATTAAATGACATTAATTCTTATTCCGGTAGCTCAGTGGTTAGTATGTTGGACTGCGGTAAGGTCCCGTAACACCGGTTCAAATCTGCGCCTTTCTTTTCAGAGAAAACCTTTTTCTAAGCCGCGCTACCTCTCGACTGGCAATGGCAAACCTACGAGAGTAAAACATTGCCCATGAAAAAGCTCTCACCCCGCCTTTCGAATTTGGTATCAAATTATAGTATCAAATACATTTTAAAAAATCCCTTTTTAACCATGTAGTTGCTTTCTTAATTTTGAATAAATTAAATTTAATCCATGGAGCAACAGTGTGTGAGCGCAACTCTGCTTCAACTCTTCTTCACATTTGAATAGCTGGTGAGCAATAAAAACAACAGCAGTAGTGTTAATTTCCACCCAGAAAATTTTACTTTTTTCTCTAGGCGATTTTTTAAACGTAATATTTCTGCTGAATTATAAAACCGTTCCGCGTGGCGTATACGTAACACGACAATTTTCAATGACGTAAACAGCTGTGCTCAGCGAAACCGAGTGTGCTCTCTTTCTTTAGTTACTCACCACATCGTGCAGGCGGCAGCATGGAAAACTGTTGCACGATTATAATTTACTGTCCTTAATGTGTACGTGCGACAAGAGGACAAGAGGGAGAGAGAGAGAGAAAGAGCGAACATGTCAAATCCAACAGTGAGTATGATTTTAACAGAGTGTATAGCATATGTTAAGTTTATTATGTTATTTTCACGTGGCGCCATCTATTGGCAAATGGCGTGTGAGTCATAGCTATACAAAGAACTCTTGTAATGGTTTTTTTTATACCAATTGGATGTTTTAAAAAAAGAATTAAATACAAAAACTTGCAAATTATTATTTATTTTATTACTATTTGTACTGGGTAAATTTAAATTATTTTAATTAATCGAATAGTCATAATTTGTAATTATACCCTACACTAAAATATGTTATTTTTTGGTATTCATTTTATAACTTATGGTTATATATTAGGTCAATTTTTTCTATTTGCTCGAAAATCAATAAAAACCGTTTCAAATGTGCTAATTTTGTGGTTATTTATTTAAAAAATTTCATTATATACAATACGCAGTGTATTGTTGAGTTTTTAAAGTACAAAACTGAATTTTTCCAGGTTGCTGGACTTAAAAATATATTTTAAACTGCTGAATTTGACTATGTCTTATCTCAAAAATTGTAACAAAATATTTGTTCATACAAAAATTGTAGTACCTATTTTATTGTATAAAAATGAAATTTATATTAAAATTTTAATTTTAAATATTTTTTTAAGGTGCTTTAAAACCAAATATTACGTAAAAACCAGTTGGGAAGGTTAGATCACATGGGAAATTTTAAAGTAGGTGTTATTATGATAGTTAGGATTATCAAAATTATAGTCGGTCTAAGCCGACTATAAATACCCTACACATATGTGTGGTTACCATTCAAAGCTGTATATAGGTCACCAGGGTATACGAATCTTGAAAATAACTACAAACTTTCCATCCCTGAAGAATTTTCTTTCATTTGATACCCATATTTACAAATGGGTAGGTGTACCGAATTTCGTTTTTTTTTTTTGGAAACCACAAGTTTCATGGGAAAACATTATTTTCATGTATTTGAGCATAATGTCAATATATATTTGACCAAAAAAATTTACATAACCACGTATACAGTAAAATTGATCTGTAGATGTAAATTTTATATGAGGTATTTGAAAATAAGTGGTCGGTTCTCAGGTCACAATAGACCGATCATGCCAATTTTCTTGTTCAGACAGCTTAGATATATAAGTATTCTAAATTTAAAGTTTCATTGCTCTAGCTCTTTAACTTTTTCTGTAATCGTGATTTCAACAGACAGACAGACAGACAGACGGACATACGGACATACGGGCTTCGCTAAATCCACTCAGGAGGTCATGCTCATCAAGAATATATATATTTTTCCATACCGGAGATGCTTCCTTCTGGGTGTTACAAACGGCGTACCAAACTGAATATACCCTTTCACTCTTAGTGTAGGTTATAAAAATATTCAAGTTAGAGTTAATTGATACGATATTCTGGACTTTGTGCAATCTTTTGGTATTTATAAATTTTTTGATTTGGGACTTAATTTTTACATGTCATTTATTGGTTAAAATTGTGAAATTATCAAAATCTTGTAAAGATAACAGCTCTAGAATACGAATCTGGGTTTAACTAAATTTTTTTCCAAAAATAGATTAAGACATTTTTGATAAACGATAGCTCATTTCTTCTTTTTAAATTTTTAATTATCGACTTATCGGATGCCATTATAATAATAACCCAGTCTACCATGTCTCGGAGACTTCCGATGCCTCGAAGTACCCTCAAATAACTTCGATATAATAGTTCGATCTCGTTGATTTATCGAATTTAATTTTTAAAATTTCTCGTATATTCAAATTGATTGACAAAATACGACATTGTTATCGCAAAATTTTTCAAAGCAATCTTGAACATTGATTTTTTTATCTTCGATATCGTTCCGATTTCCAAAAATGTCTCGTATCGAAAAACGATAGAACGCATCGATATCTACTTACCATGTGGTCCAATATGACGTTCGATATCGCTACGAGAATAATTGCGATATAGTTTGATTTCTACATCTCGTAACGATATCAAAACTAATGGCATATTGGGAATATAAGAATTATAGAGGAACCTGTGGTAAAGTGGGAAATGGGGTAATGTGGGAAATACCAATTTTTGGACACTTCTTTGCAAAATTAAAACCATTGTCAAATGCTTCTTAATATGGCATCAACTTTCTCATCTGTGGTTATAATCAAATGAATACTTTTCAATTTCATTGCCAGAACAAGTGAAAAAAATGTTTTTGAAAGTTTTTTAGAGTGCTTTTGTTTGCTATCAAAAAGTAAGAATTTATATCGTTTTTAATTAAAACGGTATGTTTAAAATAATCGCATATTTTACATGTTTTTAAATACAAACGTATTTTACAAATAATTTAACATTGCTTAAATGGTGCTAAGTTATGTTGAAATTGCGACATTAAAAAAAAGTAGGAAACAGTTTCTAAAAAATCTTCTTTTGGCATGAGGTTAATTGAACCAACGTTTCAGTGTTGCAACCGAAATACATTTGTTATAACCTCATGTCATTGAAATGAACGTACCACTTTTTACTCTGAGCGAAATGTTAGTCCGCGCAACTGCACGTTCGGTAGACGTAACCTCATGATTGCATTTTTCATTTTGCCAAAATTTGACGTTTGTGCATTTGTTATGGCAACTGAGTACGTTATTGTATCAACAAAATAAATGGCAAACGGCAAACTCATGTCTATCAGCAGTTCGGTTGCCAGTTTCTTGCTAACTATAAAGACAGAAAACACAAAAACCCAAAAAAGGATAAATACAGAAATAAAGAAATGTCAAAAATTTTCACAAGTCGGAAACAATAGGAAATTCATTAACTAAGTAAAAATGCTTGCTGTCTAGGCGGTTAGCACAACCTCGTTCTTGTTGACTAGGTGGTTGGTACAACCTCCTAGTCAGCAAATTACGGCAACCGAATAATTCGGTAGGGCAATTTGGTTGGTTGCCGCAACAAATCAGTTTTCTGTGTGTGTCAAACGTAATTGTAATTTTTGTGAAAATATTGTCTTATGTGAATTATTTAATTGGTTTCACCAAGCAAAAAAACTTCATTCGTGACTATAAACCAATAAAAAGCTAAATTTTGTTCTGAAAAAGATCTGCATTGCAGAAGAAAGCCGAGAAACGAATTTTTAACGGAAGCAAATAAATATACTTCAACTTCATCAGGAGCATAAAAATTTTGTAAAATTTCCATAAATTAAATTTCAACAATTTAGTGATCTTAAATAGCTGTCTGTGTACTTGAAATATGCGAACTTGACGACCAGTACCTGTGTCCATTATCACTTAGAATCATCTGACTAGGAGTAAATGCACAATTTTTTTACCACATTTTCTTAACAAAACTACTGAGATGCTTATTTATTTCTTGCATTACCCTTCTGCTGCCATTTCCCTTTCGATTTTTATACCCTACGCTAAGAGTGAAAGGGTATATTCAGTTTGGTACGCCGTTTGTAACACCCAGAAGGAGGCATTTCCGGTATGGAAAAGTATAAATATTCTTGATCAGCATGACCTCCTGCATCAGCATGACTGCTGATCAAGATCGTCTGTCGGTCTGTCTGTTGAAATCACGATTACAGAAAAAGTAGAATAGCTAGATCAATGAAACTTTACTATTAAGGCTCGAATACACGATAGAGAAATTAGCTAGAGATAGAGAAAAAAATCTACCGTAGAGCTCCATTCCGAGGAACTCTATGTAGTGTTTACACAACTCTATGAAATTTTTTGCTCTATTTTGCTCTACTCTAGCTATTTTCTCTATCGTGTAAACTCGCCCTTATATATCTAAGCTGTCTAAAGAAGAAAATTGTTATTTTTTGTGACCTGAGAACCAACCACTGATGTTCACATAAAACCTCATATAAAATTTACATCTACAAAGGAATTTTACTTTATACGGTCTTATGTGAATTTTCTTGGTCAAATATATATTGACTTTATTGCCCAAATATATCAAAATAATGCTTTTTTGCCAACCGACTTGTAAAATATAATAATGGCGCTACAGTCCTGTATAGAACTTCGGCCGAGCTCTCTCCATTTTGAGCTGTGCGTGTTATATTTGTACTCAAAGTGGTGGGACCTACAGTTTATTGCCGAATCCGAACGGCGGGTGAGAGCTTTTCATAGGCAATGTTTTACTCTCGTAGGTTTGCCATTTACTGACGAGAGGTAGCGCGGTTTAGAAAAATGTTTCTATGAAAAGATGTTGTTAGCCCCAGTCCAGGTTTGAACCGGGGAACTTTCGGCTCACAGTCCAACGCACTAACCACAGAGCTACCGCTGCTACCTAACCATTTACTGGTTGAATCTTAATATATTTAACTTTGTTATGAAAACAAAACAAAACATGAAAAAGAAAAAGTGAAAGAAAGACTAGAATAGTATTTTGGTAAGCATTTTGAAGTTTCCCACTCTTCCCCAACATTTTTCAACAAGTTCGATATGGAGCTGTTTTGAAAAATTGCTCAAAAATCAATTAGAAGGCATTGTTATTTGTGGCAATGTTATTCTGTTAATCGAATGGAAAAGTTAAGTCTTGAACCAGTCTATGGAATAGATCCTTCAAAATAATTAATATTCATAATATTCACATCAAATTTTTTTCCTTATTCTTTTATGATTCAAAAATGAATTTAATTTCGACATTATAAAGGGTTTTTCAATAAGAGCGCCACAAAAGTTTTTTTCAAGGGTTTTTCAACAGGGACGCTACAAAAGTAGAGTGACAGGGACAGCAAACGACGCCATATTTCTTGCCGCTCTTTTGACATTTTTCTTCAGTAAGGTTTGCCATTTCATGATGGAAAGATATACGAGCCAACAACGTATCGAAATTATTGAAATTTACTACCGAAATTCGAATTCGTATATTTTTCCATCATAAAATGGCAAACCTTACTGAAGAAAAATGTC
This sequence comes from Dryomyza anilis, assembly GCA_951804985.1. Classification (NCBI taxonomy): domain Eukaryota; kingdom Metazoa; phylum Arthropoda; class Insecta; order Diptera; family Dryomyzidae; genus Dryomyza; species Dryomyza anilis. Next base: position 88,078,794 of record OX638132.1, on the reverse strand, counting down.
AAAAGAGCGGCAAGAAATATGGCATCGTTTGCTGTCCCTGTCGCTCTACTTTTGTAGCGTTCCATTTGAAAAACTCTTTATAAACTTTTGTCTGCCGTTTGTATCAAGTTTCCTCAGTTGTCTATTTAGCCTATAGCTTTATATATGCTTTTCTTCGTGGTGAAACGATTAAAGTAATTTTCATCGTAGCGGTGTTTCTGAATTAATAGCTATCGTAAATTGATGTTTCGTGTCGGGGAGAAAATTAAAATGTGTTTTGTTTCGTGGCTAAAATATGTATATGCTTCTTTTCGTGGAGATAATAGAAATGTGATTCTGTACGTGGGAATATGAACGAAAAAAACGTCGTTATTCGAAAGACAGATCATATTGGTCATGCAACTGATTGGATTCGGAAAATAGAAGAATCAATTATCAGTACCAGAGTATGGCTCTGTTAAAATTGGAATTAGAACAGCTGTAAAACAGCTGTTTGTGACTAAATAATTTTAGTAATGACTACTAACACAACGCATTTATTCCCTGAATCCAGCTGGCACAAGGACAATTATAAATAATATTAAATTTAATAAATTGTGCGTTGTTAGTGGCCACCACAAAGACGAATACAGCGCCGTTAGTTTAAAGTTTTAATTAAAAATCCGAAGAAAACTAACAAATCTTGCAGTCCACTAATGCGCTCGCTCTTTATCACACATACCTACTTTGTCGCTGCGCGTCGTCGTGAAGGATGGATGCACTTGGAAAGCCTACTGCAGACGAGTACTGCACGGGTGTGGGAAGTGGGCAGCAGCAGCAGCATCTTCGCTGAAGGTTGTCGGCAAACACAAATCTTGGTTAAGCGCGGACACAATGCTGCCTGCCGCCTGACACTTGCGGCTGGCTGTGTGAGAGCTCGCAGCACTGAGAGACTGCAATAAGTTGAAATTTTTTATTTTTTTTTATTTCTCGTTTGTTGGACTCTTTATGACGCAAGTTGTGAGCAATGAGCGCGCGGCGCAATTAATGAAATGTTTTCTTTATAAATGACGCCTTTCACAAGACATTTGCTGCAAAATGTGATAAAGGCAAAAAGCAAAACAAAAAGTTGAAGTGAAATAGAGCAAATCATAGCAGGCAGCAACAAATTGCATTTTAACAACTAAGTCAACAAATTAAACATTAAGAATAAAAAAATCAAATAAAACAAAATAGTGGAAAAAAAAGTGCGAAATGCAACGCGAGGTGTGCTCAAACGTCTTTGACGGAAATGGCAACAGCTCTTGAAAACTTGAGCAGGAAAACTTAATTTGTCGAGAGAACAATTGACGTTTTTACTTTTTTTTTGGGCTACAGTTTCGCCTATTCCATTTGAGCCACTTGGACTCGTTGGGCACTCGAAGTAAGTCGAGCGATTTCGATGAGCACTCGTGCATAATAAGGCTGGTGAATTTGCGCTATCAACCAACGCGAGCAGGTAAGAAGACGTGTAAAAATACAAAAAAAAATATATTGAAAATTTTTAACTCAATTATTTGAAATTTTATTATACACCCAATGCCGTAATTCATTTTCAATTGTTGACTATTTTTTTTTTCAAAATTTAAATTACCGGTTCGTTTTAAACTAAAATGTCTCGCCTAAAAAACTTTCAACCAAAAGTAGGTCTAAATATTTTGACAAAATTTAACATTCTATACAACAAATAGAGAAATTAATGCACGTTTCAACCAATTTTTAAAGAAGATTACAGAAGATTTAAAGTCCCTTACATAAATATTTCTCCATGAAACTGTAAACGCAATTTTTCTTTGTCAAGACTATATTCAGGTCCAATCAATTTAAGCCAGTATTAAATCTACAGGGAAATGAACCGGTCCTAGACTAGGTACGTCACTGGTTCCTTGGAGACAATTAGCAGGTCCTAGTTCTGGCTTTTATATGAAACCAACCAGCAACTTTAAGACGGCGTTGTCATAGGGAGGAGTCAATTAACAGACCTTTATAACTATCACATGACTGGTCTTACAAGTCGTGTTCTGTGACCGGTACATTTAGACCTATCACAAAACTAGTTTCCTGTTTTGTGACCGGTATTATTAAAGGTTTTTTTTTATATAAATATTTATTTTATTCTTTTTTATTGTTACTTTTTTTTATATATTTTCAATTTTAGTTGTTTTATTTGTTATTTTTGTTTATTTTATTTTATTTTACTTTACATTTTCTTTTGCCTTCTCCTTCATGCATTCAGATTTCACTATTGATTCCACCCTTGCATGAATGCATTATAATTACTTGAAAGACATACTGTATTTAAATCAATACAGTATCGAAAAACAGTATACGAATTATAGACGCATAAGTTGCAGCATGTAAAAAAGTCTCGTGACTTTGGCGCCACCTAGTGCCTTTACGCTTCACAAGCGACATGTTTAGCATGGACACGATCCATCTCCTCATGATGAATTTTACACGTATTGCAGAACTGGTCTTCAAGATCCTGTCCTTAGTTGGTACTAATGGTACCTGTCTCCTTCCTACATACCTTTGGACTAGAACAGTGACAAGTCCTCTTTTCACCAGTCACGTGATAGGTAACTTTAGAGCAATTGATAGGTTTTTTCTCGCAGGGATATTAATCAGACCTGAAAACTGCGTACTGACTTTAAATAATTACACTACCCAACACGATATTTCCAGGGACATCCCATAGATAATAATAATAGTTTGGCGCTACAGTCCTGTATAGAACTTCGGCCGAGCTCTCTCACCATTTTGAGCTGTGCGTGTTATAATTGTACTCAAAGTGATGGAACCTACAGTTTATTGCCGAGTCCGAACGGCGGGTGAGAGCTTTTCATAGGCAATGTTTTACTCTCGTAGGTTTGCCATTTACTGCCGAGAGGTAGCGTCGCATAGACATATGATCTATGCATAGATCTATGAAAAGATGTTGTTAGCCCAAGTCCAGGCTTGAACCGGGGACCGTTTGGCTCGCAGTCCAACGCACTAACCACTGAGCTACCGCGGCTAAAAAATAATCGACGTAAATACAGCAACCATAAATAATTGAGTACCATTGGCTGGTCTAGCAACGAGTTCTAATGTATTTAGCAAATACATTTGCTAAAAATGTGATTTGCTTCCAAAAATATACCAATTAAAGACTTTGCATAAATAGCAAACTATTTATTCGGCATGGTCGATGTTTTTAAAGTATTTTTATTATATTCACAGTCTTTATAATTCTCATTTAGTTAATTAAAAAAGAATGTTAGAAATTCTTGTGAAAGTTCATAAAATATACTTTTCTGATGATGAAGTTGGAAGCATAATTAAATATGCAACCATTTCCATCATCACCATTTTTGACGACACTCTTACAGGATGATCAAGCTCTCTAAGTGTATATCTTGGCATATACCAAAGGAGAAAATTCCATCATTTGCTTGTTTGCCGGCTTTCATTTGCTGCAAGCTCGCATCGTGTGCTCAGCAACGGCGATTGTTAATGCAATTAATTCAATAGTCATTTCAACAAATTAATTAATTCTATTGATATAACATTTTGTTTTTTTTTCTGTTAATTTATTAATTAAGATGATTAAATTTTAATCTTACTTACTTACTTACTTAAATGGCCCTTACAACCGTGGGTCGGTTTTGGCCGCTGATTAAATTTTAATCAATACAAGTAATTCCATAGTCGTTGCAGCAAATATTTTAATTGTATTGATGTAACTTTTTGTTTATTTTCTATAAATTTATTAATTGATATGATGAAATATTTAATCAATTCAATATAAGGTCGTATTGGCGATGAATCACTTAAAAATTGATCAAATTTTATGCTATATTTACACACATATTTTTTCTGTGTGTATAATATATTAATCTTATTACGTAACGTTTTTGAGAAAATTAAGCCGTTCTCACCCACCAGTTAGAATAAAAAGCAGTTGGGAAGGTTAGATCACATGTGAAATTTTAAGGTAGGGACATTTTATAGTAGGTGTTATTATAATAGTTAGGATTATCAAAATTATAGTCGGTCTAAGCCGACTATAAATACCCTACACATATGTGTGGTTACCATTCAAAGTGGTATATAGGTCACCAGGGTATACAAATCCTGAAAAAACCTACAAACGTTCAATCGTTGAAAAATGTTCATTCATTTGAAACCCATATTTACAAATTGGTAGGTGCACCGAATTTCGATTATTTTTTTTTGGGAACCACAAGTCGTTTCGCGGGAGAACATTATTTTCATGTATTTGAGCATGAAGTCAATATATATTTGACCAAAAAAAGTTTACCTGAACACGTATACAGTAAAATTCACCAGTAGATGTGTTTTATATGATAAATTTGAACATAAGTGGTCGGTTCACAGGTCATAATGGACTGATCATGCCGATTTTCACAGAAAGACAGCGTAGATATATAAGTAATCTAAATTAGGAGTTTAATTTATTTAACTTTTCTAGTTTTTCTGTAATCGTGATTTCAACAGACAGACAGACAGACAGACAGACAGACGGACATCGTTAAATCGACTCAGGAGGTCATGCTGATCAAGAATATATATACTTTTCCATACCGGAGATGCTTCCTGCTGGGTGTTACAAACGGCGTACCAAACTGAATATATCCTTTCACTCTTAGTGTAGGGTATAAAAATAGGGTAATCTGGATTTCTACAAACAATTTTGAATGCAATTTTTATTTCAATTATCAAGACTAATTTTAGTATACTACCGAATGCAAATTATCCAATACATTTTTAAGATAATTGGATCCAAACTTGGAAAATTTTTGATTTTTTAGAAATATTATTTATATTTTTATTATCATTTAGGATTTAATGGATATAGTTAATCAGAGCATAGTCCAAACTAGCTCTCAAAATTACTAAATTTTTTCCAGTTGATCTACTTTTTAGATCCATCATTACAATATGTCCTGTGAACATATTTTTGGGACTCTTTTTTATAATCAATTTTCAATATAAAGTACGCAAAAGGCATAAATATTTCGGAACGATATTGCAACCATCGTTATAAAACTTATACTTAGCCTTGTCAAAAGCGCAAATTGGACATGGACAAGTAGTAAATTGATCACAGGTATCACAATGGAGCTTTTTTTGGTCCAAGTCTGCAAACCTAATTATACACAAAAATATTATCTTTTGGCATGAGGTTGAAAGAATGAAAAAGTTAGTTGTAACAACCAACTTAATTTGATTAATTAGAAATTTTCACCAATTTTATATGGAACTATCATATGAAATAGTATCACACCAAACTGTTATAACTCTAATCTAAATAAGTTGCAATCCAAACTACAATCCCAATAGTCTTGGTTATAAGAAATGACTTAATAGTTATGCGAACAAAAAATATGATAGGACGGTGAGTTGGACGCAATCGATTTAAAACCCAAGTGTAGCAAAGTTTACAATTTATATTTTAATATATAAAAATTACAGTACATAATGTTTTTTGTGCGCTCATTAGCCAAATGAGTTGATGAGATTAATCAGAATGAACTGAAATTACGATTACAATTTAAAACAGTTTCCCTGTGAAGTGGTTTTTCACCGTACAGCACAAAAGAAATAATTTAATTTCGTAATCTTGTTCATGGCACACGCAACAATTGCAGCAGTCACAATTGCAAAAACCTCAAAATTCAAACAGAACAGAACAAAAATACAATAAAAACTTTGTTAAATGAAATTTGTTTAAATCCCAAATATTTTATCAACAACATGTCTCTCATTGCAACGGCGGTATCGCTTTGAGCCATTTTAAAATTTGATTTTCATTTCAATTGTGAATTTTCTCATTAGACCACCAGCATATTTGGTCGCAGTCACTGATGAAGCCATCATCATCACCAACAGCGGTAACAGGCTGGCTTTTCGAACGCCTACTGCTGCTGCTGTTGCTGCTGTCACTGTTGCCCGTTAAACCAACAGATTAAAACACAGACACACACACACCGGAAAGTTTTTGTTATGCTTTCGCTTAATTAAAAATTGGTTTTGTAATGTTGGCAATTGGGGAAAAATGTTGGCTTAATCTGTTGTTAATTAAATATACGCTTGCGATGAATTTGTTTAATTTGCATCGATGTTTTATTTATTGTTGGCCTCAAATTCCCTACGGCATATCCTGGATGTGTGTGTGTGTGTAATTTATAGATAGGTTGACATTTTACAAAATGTGGAAAAAATATACGAAATATTAAAACTGCAATTGATGTTGAATACAATTGAGTGTAAATTTAGTTAACTATACCTACATTTTTCAATTTATTTATAATATTAATTTAATATTAATTGAAGGGTTTGGTGAAAAAGGACCAAGTCCACATTTGGTGAATTTGGTGACATATGATATTTTTTAAATTTCATGTCGTTTGGTACCACAACCATATCCGTACACACAGAAAAATCCTCTTTTGGCATGAAATTAATTGAACCAATGTATCAGTGTTGCAACCGAAATACATTTGTTGTAACCTCATGTCATTATAAATAACGTACACAGAAAAAAATGTATGTGTTTAAATATAGCAAACAATTTGATCAATACAATTAATTTTTAATTAATTCATCACCGATACGACCCTTAATTGAATTGATTAAATATTTAATCATCACCGAAAAAATTACTGTAGTAAATTATATACATTGTATGCCTTTGTTTTGAAAAAATGTAGTTCAGCTGCATTTTGTTGGTTTTTAAATACATTTGTCTTTATTGGTCTTATTTTTCAACAGAGACGCTACAAAAGTAGAGCGACAGGGACAGCAAACGACGCCCTATATTCTTGCCGCTCTTTTGATATTTCTCTTCAGTAAGGTTTGCCATTTCATGCCATTGAAGCCGCTTGACCACCAGAAGCGTCGTATGTTCGTGAATTGGGCTGGGCCGTACCTCTTCCGTGATGATCAAGACCGGCACGTTACTGTGTTACCGTTCAATGATAACCGAATATTTTTGGTCCTAATTGGATGATATGGACTTGGAGGACATGTGGTTCCAACAGGACGGTGCCACCAGCCACACAGCGAATGCCACAATCAATTTATTGGAAACCAAGTTTGGAGAACGTGTTATCTCACGAAATGGTCCAGTCGATTGGCCGCCTCGGTCGTTCGATTTGACGCCGTTAGACTATTTCCTGTGGGGCTATGTCAAGTCTATGGTCTATGCCAACAAGCCAGCGACGATTGATGAACTTCGTACGTATATCGAACGTGAAATTGCAGCAGTATCGGCCGATTTATGCTTGAAAACCGTCGAAAATTGGGTTCAGCGTCTGGACTTCTGCAAGCGTGTCCGTGGTGGCCATGCAAAAGAAATCGAGTTCCACACATAATAGCATCGAACGTACTTTTACAGGAATAAAGAATTTCATTGATATCCAAAACCGTTTTTGTTTTATTTAAAAAAACTTTTGTAACACTGTTATAAAAAAACCCTTTACATTGGAACTTGTTGCTAGACCAGTTAATGGTACACAATTATTTATGGTTGCTATATTTACGTCGATTTTTTCATCTGTGTACCTTTTTTCCTACAACCGAAATGTTTGTCGGCGCAGCTGCACGATCGATTGCTGTAACCACATGATTAGGATTATCGAGATATGTATTAATCAGGTATGCCATTGTCTGCTGATAGGTAGTGCCGTATTGAAAAAAAAGCATTTTCTTTATTTGATGTGGTAAATCATGAGGTTCGAACAAGAAACCTTTCGGTTCATATTCCAGCCCAAAAACGAGCCGAAATTAAAAAACAAATCGCATTTTTGCCAGCAACAGAAAGAAAAGCTTTCAAAAACCTTTCAACATGAGAAGACTGCTACTAATGGATAATTGTGGTCGGCAATGATATTTGCACAATGTTGGAAATCAGTTTTGAATTGAGCTTCTTTCTCGGTGCCCTCTTGCAAATATCTATTTGCATGTATTGTGTCGATGTGGATTCCCGCAACTGCATTGACCTCTCAACCGCAGATGAAGGCTTTTTGCGTTGCATTGCAATCACACAATACGCACCGTGCGCAGGAAGTGTGTCCATCAAAGTAACAACGTGATGGGTGACTACATAGTATGTGACTGATGGTTGCAACTGCTGCATTTGCTATTACCAACATTTATGTGGCAAACAAAAATAAACAAGCTACAGTAGTAGCATGGCAATCGAATGATGAAATGATTACTAAAAAATCCAATAAATTAATTGGAGAGTGAGGAATGTTTCGGAAAAATCCCTTTACTTTGTTTGCAACCTTTACAAGGTTTCGACAAAATTACAAAAAATTGCGTACAAAAATAATTACGAATACCTACAATCTATGACAAAGCATCCGTGCATCCAGACATGCTGCATGGCTGCATCAAATAAAGCTTCCGGCTGTGCCATTATTTGGGGAGAGACCGGACGCAAAAACCATATTTCATCATACTCAATAAGCTGCTACTTCTCATCACTGCGTGTTCGCATTGTTTTTAAACAGACCACAAAATTCATTAAAGGGTTTTTCACCAATGTTTTGTCCAAAACAAACCACATTGTGTACTTCGCTGTCAACAGTGCCCCATCGACTCACAATACTTGACTGCAATTGAATGCAACATGCTTTGAACCAAAACGAAATTAATAAAACTAATTTTAGCCCTGTTTACTGGTGGCCAGGATCCTCTTTGATGCCACACAAAAACAAAAACAAATAAACTCTACTGGTGAAATGGAATACAATGCTTGGCAAAGGTTGCAGGGTTACAGTTTTAAATAGTTTGTGGTACAACAATAGTCATAGGTTACAGCGAATTGTGCCAATGCATGTTGTTAAATGAAACCGAATTTAATGATAATTATAGCACAATTAGTTTGCAGCAAACATATAATGATTGCAATCGTATTTATTATAAACATATTTAGGTGTTACAGTAAATGTCCAGTTTGTGTACTAATTTTTAAATGAATTTCTGATTACAATACTTATTAATTTTAAATATTTAGAAATCCTTAAAAGTTGGTTTCAATCATATTATGTTTGCTGAAAAACATTTTGTTTTGTTGCGTGAATGACTTAATTAAAGACGATGAATTTATTTACTATGTTCTTAGCTATAATTTATAATATAATGAATTCTACCACATAATATTCAAAAAAATACATAAAATTCAAACTTTTGAGATTATAAATCATAATTATAATACTTAGTATTAAGCAACAGTTCGGTTTTATATATTCAAATGATGGGGGCCTACAATTGCCAAATCAAAATGGCGTACCATTAAGTACATTTTGGTACGAAAATTGATTTTATGGTTCATTAACATATTATTCGTGCTGACATATTTAAAAGTTTTCTTCTTTTTGATAGTATCAGATAGTATGTTTTGATAGTATCAGTACCATTAATTTAATAATTTTAATATTATTGAGTATCACGGTTTTTTTCTCCTATAATTATAAACTATGTGGAATATAAAATATTAAATACGAATAGAAATATATACGCATTATGGGTCATTCTGCGAGTTTACACAAAATGATCGCTTGCATTTTTCGTGATAATCCTCATTACTAAATTCGTCATTTGTATTTAATATAAATTCATTTTATTTAAGCTTTTTTTATTATATTTAACAGAGTAAAAAATAAATGCAGACTCAAGTATTACAATCAATCATTGGAAATTATAAGGAACATTAAATTTTTTATAACCTTTTTTAAATTATACAACAAAATTACTAAAATCCATTTTTGTTTTAATAAATTATTAGTATAATGTAATTCGACCATAAAATTTATAAAACACATCAATAAATATTTTTAGATCTTGTGTTTATTGTTATTAAAAGAGTACATTATAAAATTGATTGTACAACAATATATTGTATTAACAGTTTGAATATTATACAACTAATAGTATGCATCCTATTGATCAATTTGTATAGTATAAATAAGTGTATTTCTTTTGAAATACTATTAACTTATAGTGCTTTTTTTCGGGGTGTATACATAACAAAAAAAATAGAAAATAAAAATTTCACACATTTAAAAAGCCTTGGAATGATGAAATAAACCGTTTGATGAATTGTACACCCAGAAAAAAATACTATATAAATAATAGTTTTTACTATTAAAAATAGTCAATAGAATAAATTATTATTTAAATCGGAAAATACCATTAAATACTAGAAAATACCATGACATTGCCATTGAGTTTATATGAGAAGATTTATTTTTTGTATACTATTAAATCAATAATTGTCCTATTGACCAATTTTAATGGGATTTGAGGGAATTTTTTCTGGGTGTATAGACAATGTTCTAACTAAATTTTAAAAATATGTAAGCAGTACATTTCACATAGAAAAAATGTTGTTCATAAATGGAATGAACGCCGTTAATTGAGACACTGTTCATAATATATATGAAAAAAAACTCATTATATTTATGAACTATTCTTCGTTATATAGGAATCTCACAATTTGATGGAAATTTATATTATAAACGCGTTCATAATCGTTATGAATTGCATTCATTGAGGTATTCATATTAATTTTTTGAGGAAAAGCAGCGCAGCCTCTACGTATGTTCAATTCATTCGCTGGTAGCAGCGTGATTGAAAAATAAAAAACCAGTCCACAAAAAGGAGCATCGAAAATGCAACACAAAGTAGGAGTATTTGTGTATGATCGTATGTGTGCAACTACAGCCATTTTGACCATTCTGTAAATAGATATTTTTATTTTAGTGACGCGTCACAACGAGCATTGATTATTTGACTACTCGTCGCGACACATCGATAGTCGATGATGGCAGATACAGTTTGTAGTTTTTTATTCGTATGTCATTTCGTACTTATAGGGCATATCGTTTCCTTTGTTGTTTACAACTCCAAAGAAACGAGCGAGGCAGGTATCTAACAATAAACAGCAGCAATAGGCAGCAACAGCAAGATAAGATATAAAATAAAATGTAAATAGTTAAAAAAATTAAAAAAAAACAAGAAATGTAATATAATGAAATAAAAATAAATAATATAAGAAAATACATAACAAATAGATTTTTTATTTATAAATAGTCTAAAAGTTCATAAATACCATGAATTTTTTCATACATGTTATGAATGCGTTCATCAACATTATGAACTTTTTCATAACGGTTTTATGAACGATTCATAAATGGGATGAATTTGGTCATTGGTTGAGTCGTAACGACAAATTCATAAAATTGATGAACAATATCATTATTAGTATGAGCCTTTTTTTCCGTGCAACATTTTTCTTATTCGACATTTTTTATTTTTGACATTATATGGTTTCAGAAATATTTATTTTTTTAATTTCTGTCTTTGGTTTTTTTTTTATTTTCAAGATTTTACATTTCGACAATTTTTTTTGGCTATTTTACGAAAAAGTTCATGAAATTTATCTACGAAATATTTTATAAAATGCACGAATGAACTAAGAATAATATTTGTGTACTTTACGAACTATTCGTAGATTTTATCTACGAAAGTCAAGACAATGTCATTTCATGATGGAAAGATGTACGAATTCGAATTTCGGTAGTAAATTTTAATAATTTCGACTCCTTGTTGGCTCGTATATCTTTCCATCATAAAATGGCAAACCTTACTGAAGATAAATGTAAAAAGAGCGGCAAGAAATATGCCGTCGTTTGCTGTCCCTATCGCTCTACTTTTGTGGCGTCCTTGTTGAAAAAACTTGTAGCGCTCTTATTGAAAAACCCTATATATACGAATCGTTTGTAACAAATATTTTAGAAAAAAAACGTTGCGTGTTTTCTACGAATTATGCGTGAATTTTAAAAAATAAAAAATATGAAATAAAAAATATTTCGTAAAATGTCCTAGACATTATTTTGAGTGCAGTTGTGAGATTTGACTCTGGAATTTTGCGTTCGGTTTGTAGACCGTACCTAATTTAAATTGAAGCGTTTAAATTAAACTTAAACGAATATAATTTTGATATCCAGTTACCTCCCTCGTTTCTGTAGGTTTCGGTTAAAGTTTGTATAGAAACGGTGCAGTAAAAAAATTTCATGTGATGTTTTCGGTTTTTATTTTCGACCATATTTTCAATGTCTTTCTCAAATATTAATAAATCGAATATACAAGAATTAAACCAATTACTTAAAAATTTTAACTATAATTAATAAAAAAAAAAACACAAAAATAAATAGATACTTTAAATATTTTAAATAGTATTTGGAATATTCAAATTTATAACATTAATGAACACTTTTTTTAAATTGTATTCCGATTGAATTGTATAACAAATTTAGCAAACATTTCCGATTTAAATATTTACAAAGAAATAAAATCCAATACAAGAATAGCACCAATGGTTTTTTTTTTTACCGGTAAATTTACTCTATAATAAAAATGCCATGCGTGATTTACAACTTGATATACAACGTACTAACATTGATCAGTGATGCAAGGATGACGATGTAAATAAAAATAATGTTAGGATGCTCGACCCATAAAACCTCCTCCCACCTAGAACTGCATCACTTGAACATGTATAGTGTGCATGTAACTTACTCTTAAAACTGCATAATATTTGAATTCAATGCAAGCAAAAACAAATAATGCATTGTACTATATATTTGAAGAAGATGCCGAACAAAGAGCAACTCAGGAATAGAAGTCACAGTTAAGTGGGCGCTAAGTGAATATGCTTAAAAATTTATATATACAACGAAAAATACTTTGCTCTCATACTATCTATTTTATCTAGGGATGGTGAGGGTAACTACAACAAGGTGCAGCATGTTTCCAAATAAATATATTTATAGTCAATTATTTAGGTAGACTAAAACACCGATCCCGTGTGGAATATTCAGAAACTGTTATTCAAAATTTATAAAATTAAATATTTTTTATTGCCAATCCTGGATCTAACTATATTATAAAACTTTGTGACGAACCGCTTAATAATGTGACAAAAATCTCATATCGTCTCTATCATGCCAAAGGAGTGAATGTGTAATTTTTGACATTTGAGTTTTTTTTGCATATTTGAATATAGTATTTCTTCAAGTAAGCTGTGCTAAAATCGTGTGTGATGTTGTTGGATATTTCTTGCCACAACAGACAAAATCAAAAGGTCGAATTTGAACAATTGAAAATCTTGTCATGCCAAAAGGGCGAATCTTTTCGTATTTTTGCCATAACTTTTTACTGTTACAAGATAAAATAATAATGCAAAAACATAAATTGTTTGTTTTTAAAGCATCTATCGATTGGCATCATTAATTAAAAATAACTTTTCGAATTTTTGGTATTTGCAAGAAACATGTATGGCAAATTATTTTTAAATAATTATTCCAATCGATAGATGCATTAAAAACAAACAATTAACGCATTTACATCACTATTTGATCTTGTACCCATGAAAAGTTATGGCAAAAAAACAAAAATATTTGCGTTTTGGTCAAGATTTTTATCATTATTATGCTAATTTGTAAATAAACCAAAATAACCGCGGTAGCTCAGCGGTTAGTGCGTTGGACTGCGAGCCGAAAGGTCCCCGGTTCAAGCCTGGACTGGGGCTAACAACATCTTTTCATAGAAACATTTTTCTATACCGCGCTACCTCTCGTCAGTAAATGGCAAACCTACGAGAGTAAAACCATTGCCTATGAAAAAGCTCTCACCCGCCGTTCGGATTCGGCAATAAACTGTAGGTCCCACCACTTTGAGTACAAATATAACACGCACAGCTCAAAATGGTGAGAGAGCTCGGCCGAAGTTCTATACAGGACTGTAGCGCCAAACTAATAATAATAATAATAACAAAAAAATTAATTTTTAAATTTAAAATTTTTAAAGTAATTCAAACTTTATAATTTGATTTCCCAACATTTTTAAAAATGCACATACGTCCCTTTGGAATGTCAGTAACGAATCTAAATCTGTTAATTTTTAATCGATGACCTCAATTCTTTTTTTACCACATGATAAAAAAATGTAAATCTATTAGTTGATTTTTCATAATAACTTTTTATAATATTATCAACAAACTCGGAAATGAAGACACCAATTGTCTCTGTACAACGACGATATGTTCTGAGATAATAAATATTTTTTATATATAATTTACATAAAAGTGAATTTCAATCGAAACAAAAACTAGAGTGATTCATTTAAAATTTAAATTGGGTTTGAGTTCCTGGTTATACCATACACTAGGAGTGAAAGGGCATATTCAATTTGGTACGCCGTTTGTAAACCCAGAAGGAAGCATCTCCGGTATGGAAAAATATATATATTCTTGATCAGTATGACCACCTGAGTCGATTTAGCGATGTCCGTCAGTCCGTCTGTCTGTTGAAATCACTACTACTTAAACAATTGAAGAGTTAGATAAATGAAACTCATAATTTAGATTACTTATATACCTACGCAGTTTGTGCGAAAAAATTAGGCATATCGGTCAATTGTGACCTGTGATCTGAACATTTATATTCAAAACGAGTTGGGAAAGTTAGGTCACATGGGTAAGTTCGGGATATTAATGTGGGATATTTAATTGCATACCTTAATTTTAAAGTTTTTAATTATGCTGAACCTCCCCACCCTCAGAATATTATTCACATATCAGAAATTTACGTCTTATATCCCCATAAATTGAAAAATTGATATAAAAGTATAAAGAAATAAAAAACCATTTGGGAAGGTTAGATCACATGGGAAATTTTAAAGTAGGTGTAATTATGATAGTTAGGATTATCAAAATTATAGTCGGTCTAAGCCGACTATAAATACCCTACACATATGTGTGGTTACCATTCAAAGTGATATATAGGTCACCAGGGTATACGAATCCTGAAAATAACTACAAACATTCAATCGCTGAAGAATTTCCATTCATTTGATACCCATATTTACAAATGGGTAGGTGTACCGAATTTCGATTTTTTTTTTGTGAACCACAAGTCTTTTCGCCGGAAAACATTATTATCATGTATTTGAGCATGATGTCAATATATATTTGACCAACAAAGTTTACCTAAGCACGTATACATAAAAATTGATCTTTATATGTACATTTTATATGTGGTATTTGAACATAAGTGGTCGGATCATAGGTCACCATGGACCGATCTCGCCAATTTTTTCGCACATACAGCGTAGGTATATTAGTAATCTAAGTTATAAGTTTCATTTATCTAGCTCTTCAATTTTAAAAGTCTTAGGGATTTCAACAGACAGACAGACAGACAGACGGACAGACAGACGGACAGACAGACAGACGGACAGACGGACATCGCTAAATCGACTCAGGAGGTCATGCTGATCAAGAATATATATACTTTTCCATACCGGAGATGCTTTCTTCTGGGTGTTACAAACGGCGTACCAAACTGAATATACCCTTTCACTCTTAGTGTAGGGTATAAAAACTCATATAAAATTGACATCTACAGTTCAGTTTTACTGTATACGTGCTTAGGTAAACTTTTTTGGTCAAATATATATTGACTTCATGCTCAAAAACATGGTAATAATGTTTTCCCGCGAAACGACTTGTGGTTCCCAAAAAAAATCGAAATTCGGTACACTTACCCATTTGTAAATATGGGTATCAAATGAAAGGAAATTCTTCAGCGATTGAAAGTTTGTGGTTATTTTCAGGATTTTTATACCCTGGTGACCTATATACCACTTTGAATGGTAACCACACATATGTGTAGGGTATTTATAGTCGGCTTAGACCGACTATAATTTTGATAATCCTAACTATCATAATTTCACCTACTTTAAAATTTCCCATGTGATCTAACCATGTGATATGATCAAACTTTAATCAATAAAGAAAATCGAAACCGTAACCGAGGGAGAAAATTAAAGTCAAAGTGTGTTTCAATCCTTCAAGTAAAGCTTTAACCGTAAACTACAAACAAAACAAGAACTGCACATAGGGTGGAAATAAGTTATTCTCGATTCTTTTATTTTTGCTTTTTCGAATTGCTCTTATTATTATCTGTCTTGCCTGAGTGCATAAATTCGCTTGTTAAACTCTGATTGATACGAATGCCATTTCAAAGTTGTTACCCGTGCATGGTATGCTTCGTTGTTCGTGTCTAATTCATGATACTATCCAGCTTTAGCTCCATCTCAAACATAACTTCTATCAGCAAAGACACCCTTCAGTCTCAGATCTGCGTTCGACTAGTTGATGCTGCGATGCATATAAACAAATTTGCATTTACTATTGCACTCAGACATTGATGTCGCATGAGTTGAGAGTTGTTACCCAGGTGGAAATGCAGCAAAGTACACTTAAAATAATCTATATATTCTTTCTTACAGTCCAAAATTGCAGTAATCATAATTTAATGTGACTCATAAATAAGAACCGATTACACTGTGCGGCAATAAAATTTGAACAGCAATTTTTTGATTTACAGATTCTCTATGGTCAGTGGATCAAAAACGTAGTATAAACTTATACATACACGTCTCCGTTAGGCGCTATTGGGACCTAAAGTGTTCAAAGGATAACCAACCTAGTTCGTCATTTTGTAGCGAAATGGTTCATATTACGCTTTTGATGTCAAAGGAACGATTTGGGATGATTTCCACTGCAAAATTACCAAGTAAAATTTTATATTTTAGCGCAAGGTTCTCCGTGTCTAATGCAGAAAAGATTATTTCATTCTTGTCATTGGTTAGAATATTAAAAAAGTTCCAAGAGCAAAACTATGAGACAATAAAAATGGGCTATATCTCAAAAACTATACCCAATAACGTCACAATTTTAACCATGAATTGATGCAATTTTCACTGCACTAAAATAATTGTAATAATATTTATATTTCTTTTGACTTTATTCAAAATTTAAGTAAGAACTATTATTCGTTATTAGTAGGCTTATATTTCAGAAATAGTACGTGTTGGAGAATTTAGTTGTTTAGAGACTCTAGCTCAATTTTAATGACGAAGATTTTCCCCAAAGACATTATGATATTTTTCTGACTTATTCTACTGGTTATAACTCATTAACGGAATTGTTAATAGAAAACCATTGAAAATGGTGTTAAATCGTTAAGATACAAACTTAAAGTGTTCAGAGGAAATCATCCTTAGGTAGTTCACTATAACCGCTCCTTAGACATCAAAAACGTACTATGAACCATTTCGCTACATAATGACGAACTATATTGGTTAGCCTTTAAACCCTTTAAGTAGGACCCCATAGCGCCTAATCCAGACGTGTAGCAGTATAAGTTTTTACTACACTTTTTATCGGTAGACCACATAGATGCACAATATAAAAATATCTGAGTGCAATTAAAAAAGATGTCATTTTGCCGCACTGTGTTATCGTTTACAACAACGATAAAATTAATGTAGTAAAATTTTACGCATTTTTGTATTTGGTTTTTGTCAATTAACTTCTGTCATTGATTCAGAACCCAATCCATCCCTTTAAAGATGACTGAAATATTTGTCCATCAATAACAGCAGCGGTAGCTCAGTGGTTAGTGCGTTGGACTGCGAGCCGAAAGGTCCCCGGTTCAAGCCTGGACTGGGGCTAACAACATCTTTTCATAGAAACATTTTTCTATACCGCGCTACCTCTCGGCAGTAAATGGCAAACCTACGAGAGTAAAACATTGACTATGAAAAGTTCTCACCCGCCGTTCGGATTCGGCAATAAACTGTAGGTCCCACCACTTTGAGTACAAATATAACACGCACAGCTCAAAACGGTGAGAGAGCTCGGCCTAAGTTCTTCTAGGACTGTAGTGCCAAACTATTATTATTAATAACACTGCTCAACAAAATGAGAAAACAATTTTGCCATGAACATCCCATAGATCAATTATATATAATCCTCGGTTGCGGATTTTGACTGCATACACAGTTTTATTCTATTATACGCAACGTTTTTAAGAAAAATCTTATTAAGTTAAATTTTTTTTTCGACGTACTCGGGTTACAATAATACAGTTCCTTACACAACAAGTTTTTCAAAAAACTGTAATCGCAATTTTTCTTTTAATTGTCAAGACCAATTAAAATATATCGATAAATACTATTATTCCGAACTGTTTTTCAGATAAATTATTGAATTTTTATAGACTATTTTCGGACGATTTTTTAGCATTGTGAATCTAATGATTATTATTTATGATTATGCAGAGCCTAGTTCAAACTAATAATTAAAATTACTAACGTTTTTGTATCGATTCTCATTTTGTAAAAAATGCTCTATCAACCAGAGCTCTCGATTTAATACGAGTATTTTCAACTACCCCGGTTATAACCGAGGTAGTTCAAATACTCGAAAAACTCGGGTATTAAATGTTCGAGCTACCCGGGTAGTTCGCAAAACCCGGGTAGTTGGTTCGTTCGTTTGTTCGAGCTATTCGAGTAACTCGTTTGTTCGAGTAGCTCGATTGCTCGTTCGTTGTTCGAGTGATCGATTGCTTGATCGTTGTTCGAGCTTCGAGTAGCTCGTTCGTTCGTTTGTTCGATTGACGATTGTTCATTTAATCGCTTGTTAATTTGTCTGTCCGTTCGTTTGCTTGATGTGGGAGTTGGTAGGTAGTGGTTGGAAAAACTATTTGGATATTAACCCAATCTGCCATGTCTCGGAGACGTTCGATATCTCGAATAACTTCGATAAAAAAGTTCGATCTCGTTGCTTTTTCGATTCTAATTTTTAAAAATTTTCGTACATTCAAATTCTTTGACAAGATACGATTTTTGTACATTTATCAAATCGATATCGCAATATTTTTCGCAGCAATCTCGAACTTTGATCATTTTTTTCTTCGATATCGTTCCGATTTCGAAAAATTTCTCCAATCGAGAGAACTCAGACAGAACGTTCCGATATCTACCTACCATTTAGGTCCAATTTGACACTCGATATCGTTACGAAAGCGGGTCCAATATCGTGTGATTTCTCCATCTACTCGCAATGATCTCGTAACGATATCGATACGAAAGGCATACTGGGTATAGTAAAAGACGCACTATGAATGACACACTTAATAATGATTCTAAAACAATCTCCGAGGGAAACCCTGCAATAAGAATTGATTTTGATACAAGCAAGACCTCATTGTCATCTCACAAACGAATGTGGATATTGCACAGTCAGGCACTTCAACTCAATATGACCTTCATTAAAATGATCATTTATTTGATATGTCGAAAGAAGCGGTCAATGGTTTTGGTTTCCTAAAATGGTAAAAGGCAAACGACACTCCAGATGACTTACAAACACTATCTGCACCACCTATATACGGCCAAGATAGAATAGAAATCATCATCATATTGTTTTTTTTTTTTTGACAATATTTGTATTATCCGAATTATCCAAAAAACATTATTTAAAAAAAAAAAATTTTAAAGAAATGTCCATCACTTAATTTATTTTCAATAAAAATATGTCTTCAACAATAATCATCATGTTGAATAAAATATTCATAAATATTATGAATAATTAACAAACAAATTTTAAATTATTCATAGATATTATGATTATATTCATCAATAAACGTTTCAAATTCATTGTTTTGAATATTTCGTTCTTCACTATAATGTTCGATAATATGAATTATGAACTTATTCATACTATCAAAAATCATATATGCATTCATCAATATGTCATTTAATGAACGGTGGTATCAATATGATGAATCTTGTAGTTGATAAAAAAATTTTAAATATTTATGAATAAATTCATCATATTTATTAATAAGCTCATCATAGTTATGAATAAATTCATCATATTGATGAATTTTTTCTGTGTAACAAAGATGTGGTCGAATATTTCCAACTGGGTATTACAAGAAGTAACATTTTTTTTTATTCCCTAGGCTCAACCAGGCGAGGGAGCAGAATTTAAGTGTGCCTGTATCATGTGAGTTTTATGCATTTTTAATTTTATCTTAGTGTCTTAGAATCATTTTGTTTGCTACCCTTTGCAAAATCAACGGAGCACGCTCATGTGTTTTATAGAAAACATTTTTTTTTTACAAGTTTAGCTTAATACTGTCATTTGCAATTTCAATTTGTGCTCGTTTAAATATTCATGATACTTTTAGTTGTTCTTTATTTACACAACGCAGTTTTCATTGTTGTAAAAATATTTATGTCGCGCATTTATGGTGCTTTTGTTTAAATATTAAAATAGCAGAAATAAAAAAGCATTAACTATTTAATAAAATATTTCAAAAATATATGAAATAAAACATACATTTATTAAAAGTATAAATTCAAATAAAAAGTATACAATAACCTTGGAGCTCTTTTGAAATATTTTTGTAATACTTTTTTTTCGTGACGCAAATTAAAATGTTTTCCCATATTCAGTATGCAACGCATCTTTGCATCATTAAATTTAATTCAATTGCCACATTGAAATTGCAAAGAATGTCAGCGCCGCACAAGAATGTGAAATTTAATCAAACCATTACCATTATCAATCCATGTAGCATTCTCCCACCTACACCCTCCAGTACTTTTTCACATTCACAAACTATTATTACAAACCCATTAAATTTCATCTTTCTTTGTGCAAAATATTACTGACGAAAAATAATGGCAAGAAATACCACATTGCAAAAAATGGGGGCGGCGGTACTGCCGTCACGCACACGTTTTGCCGTTATCCACAGGATCAGCGTTGCCACAGACAAAGAAACCCTTTTACTGCAGCAGTAGCAACAAAACACCTGCAGCAGAGTGCTCTACAGCTCGAACACTGAATGAACGCCGTAAAAAATTCAATTTTCCCATCTTTTGTATGTCAATAATCGTTCAATTCATGCGAGCTGTCATTTCGCACACGCTACAACACCGCATCCTGACATGTCCTTGTGCACCTTCATCTTCACCTTCGGCCCGCGATCAGCTTCCTTTCCTTTGTGGCGGACACGTCATTGGCTTTCTGTTGCCATAATTTGTAATGAGTTTCCAGTGAGCGCGCGTCAACTGTAAGAGATGTTGTACCGCCCAACAGGGTCCCCCGGTTGCCATTAATGTCGGTGTCAATGAAGGCTTAGAGAAGTTCCACCTCCAGGGACGTGGCAATCGCTGCCGTCAAAGGCAAGTTATGTTTACATATTACCAGACCACACACACACACTCGCTCACTCACTCACTGACTGACTCACTCATGTGGTACGCTATAAAAAGGACAACATTCCAAATTAAATTCAATCGAATTCCACACAAGAGGGTCCTTTTGTTAAGAGTGGAAATTAAAAAGAATTAAAATTGCTCTTGTGGAAAATATTGAATTTTATAGGCTGTGCTGAAGTGGGGTTGACAGCTTCTGTTTTGTTTTTCTTTTTCACATGTCAAACTTGAGTGGTTGTCGTTGTTGCAATTCTAGGAATAAAATATTCTATGAAAACTTTTGCATCATGTTCCAAGATACAATATTCGATTGCTTTATTTTGCAGGAAATTTAACTATTATCGCATATGTTTTAACATTCAATCAAACATTGATAAATTATATAAAAACATTTCGAATTAACATTTTTCAAAAAAACGTTCTCAATGAAAAATCATTTACAAACGAATGTAATTCGTTCAAGTTATTTAATACACATGTTTCACGACTTCAAATTTTTGTATAACCATAAATACTTTGCCATTTCTATTTTTTTCGAAAAAATTATATTAAAATATATTTATATTTAAAAATATAATAATAATAGTTTGACACTACAGTTCTATAAGAACTTATGTCGAGCTCTCTCACCATTTTGAGCAGTGCGTATTATGTTTGTACTCAAAGTGGTGGGACCTACAGTTTATTGCCGAATCCGAACGGCAATTCAGTGAGAATTCATATCCCAAGAACCCTTCATACTAGCACTTTCTCACATGGTCCACTTATATTACAAGTTTACAAATTTTCAATTAAATCGGAAGCAACAAACTTTTAGGCTTGACAAATTTTTACCCATATATAAAATTTTTAGGAATTTATTTGGGAATTTCTTTATAGACATAATAATAATAATAATAGTTTGGCGCTACAGTCCTGTATAGAACTTCGGCCGAGCTCTGTCACCATTTTGAGCTGTGCGTGTTATATTTGTACTCAAAGTGGTGGGACCTACATTTTATTGCCGAATCCGAACAGCGGGTGAGAGCTTTTTCATAGGCAATGGTTTTACTCTCGTAGGTTTGCCATTTACTGACGAGAGGTAGCGCGGTATAGAAAATGTTGTTAGCCTTTCAGCTCGCAGTCCAACGCACTAACCACTGAGCTACCGCGGCTACAATAGACATAATACTATTCATAAATTCTCTTATACACACTCATTAGAACATGTCGCAATAATTACATAGTACGACGATTGATTTTATGTTTCGTGCACGTCTCAAAAAATGGACTATCCCAAACATAATTTTGACGGCATTAACATATATGTTTGGAATTTTATGTAAACATAATATATGATAAATCATATCATGATAAATCATTTGTAAACATGGTTGTATTGAGATTTGAACAGTGTTGTAATGATGTTGCCCCTTAAAATGGGTATATTCTAATAGAAACATAATAAAGACTACATCCAAACAAAACAATTATTTGTGCCGAAATATATATATGTTCAAAATAAAACATGATTTGGAACGACGTGAATATAAATATGTTTTCAGCAAGAATTGTAACCTTTAAACGAATAAATAAAAGTTTTAAATTGAATTTCGGTTTCCTTTTATGGTTTCGGTTACAATTTCGGTTACAATTTCGGTTTCAACTTTTTAAAATGAAACGGTTTCGGTATAACCGTTTCAAGTTACGGTTTCGACTTTTATATTATTGTCTCTTCAAAAAGAAATGTAAATATTTTACTAACATAAGAACTAAAAACGATTTTCATAAAAATTTTAATTATTTTTTAACAAAATAAAAAAGCTGCGGACGAGAAAATTCATAATCTCGATTGATATCATCTTTAAAATCAAAAATAAATAATCTCTAATAGTTACGACGAAATTCTGACAACGAGATTTAATTAATGTTACATTTGTGTGTATTTTTGTACAACCATCCAGTTGTCAACAAAAATATCTTGTACAACAACACCCACAAGTTGTGTTTGTTGTACAAAATAATTTCCCGCAAAAAATCGATCACTTGTTTTGATTCGCATATTTTTGTTGTTGCGCTTTCAAAATAAAGAGAAGATATGTGAAACTAAAACATTGTTAAAATATTTTTATATTAAAAATACCATTTTTTGTGTTATGAATTAAAACGTATAACTCAACTTATATAAACTTAGTTATTTTGCAATAACAACAAAAAAAAATTGAACAAAAAGAAAGCATAAAAATATAATATTATTTAATTTTAGTGCAAGTGCTTCACGTAGCATGTTTGTTTGTAGCAGAGATCGGAAATGCCCGTGTGCGTGCGCCCGCACATGCCCCTTTCTTCATACACTGACGAGCAAATTTGTTTTACGCAGACACTGCACTCGGGCATCACATTTTTTTTACAACACATCCCGTCGCAACGAGTGATGCTTTGCATTATTCTCAGTACGTGCCCTCGTGCGTGCTACGAAACTAAAAACTGCAGCCCGCGCAGACGTGGAATGAGAAAATAGAGAAGCATTTCGCGCAAGTGCTATGCCATAGCACTTGCGTATTTATGGTATTTATTTCGCGGGGCAACTCCGTGCAACAGCGAAAACAGACTGCCCCTGGGAGCACGCGCATTTTTCACAGCCAGTAAATTTCATTGGCACTGTTTTACTAAACTGCGCAATGTTTTAATAATTTTTATATAAAACTATTGATAATACAGACAAGTTTGGCAATACTCAAATACACTTTTATCGCAGTTTTATTTTGGTTTATAAAAATTGTATCTTTTAATTGTTCGTTGAACAGAAAAATAAATTTAACATGAAATCTTAATCAACATTTTTATTCAAATACAAAAATTATTATGTGCAAAAATCTATTTTAATAAAAAAGCTACATGATAGGCTTCGAAAAATAATGTATATCCTCATTTGTAAAAATGTACACTAAGTTTAAACTTGCACTGAAAAACTTGTACTAAATTATACAATTTTTATAAACCAAATTAAAACCTCGATTAAAAGTGTATTTGAGTATTGCCAAACTTTTCTGTATTAACGATAGTTTTATTTAAAAATTATTAAAACATTGCGCAGTATATTATAACAGTGCCGTACTCATGCGCCACATAAGAATGTCTTACAAGAAAAAATTAACTGGCTGTGAAAAACTGCCCCGCGTGCTGCCGGGGCAGTCGGTTTTCGCTGTTGCACGGAGTTGCCCCGCGAAATAAATACCATAGCACTTGCGCGAAATGTTTCACTATTTTCTCATTCCACGTCTTTGCGGGCTGCAGTTTTTAGTTTCGTAGCCCGCACGAGGGCAGGTACCGAGAATAGTGCAAAGCATCACTCGTTGCGACGGGATGTGTTGTAAAAAAAATGTGGTGCCCGAGTGCAGAGTATGCGTAAACAAATTTGCTTCTCATTTACTTAAGGGCGCGGGCGCGGGCGTGCGTGTAAATCCGAACTCTGGTTTGTAGTTGTGATCGAAAAAAACTAACAAAACACATGCATAGTCGCACTACGAACGACACTAGCGTATCGAAGAAAGAACAAATAAATAGCTTTGTCTATTTTGTTCTTGGAGTTGCGTGTGTTTGTTTGTCGATTTACTGTGATCACAAACTATAGCAAAACAAAGTTCAGACCAAAGTCCGTCTTTCTGGAAAATTTTGTTTTTCAAAAAATCAACATGTGTTCTCAACATGTTTTATACACAAAGAAGTTATTTCAGGACTCCCGATTTTAATGACATTTGTTTTTTCAATAAAATATTTTTTGTCCTATTTCATATTTCTTTAAAAACCGTTTTAAACCCGGATTAAATCCGAAAACCGTTTCTATCGGTTTTGAATATCGGTTTATTTCTGATTTACGTACAACATTTTTAAAACCGAATCCGTAAGGTTTTAAAAATGAGGCGGGTTTAAATTATATCGGTTTCGGTTACAATCATTGGTTTTTAAAAAACATATCAGGTGTTTGAGTACAAAAAGTAGTATGTTTGCATAGAAACATATCTAAATATTTTTCGAAAGAAATCCGAAAATAAAATGTTGTTTTTGTTTATTTTTATTAATTTGTATTAAAAATCTATTACATGCACAGTGGGGATAATTGGTTGATAACTGCAAGTACATGTGACTGCACCAATTGTTGATATTTAATCTTCAATCCTACACAACCCAAATTTGTTTGCATTTGGTACTGAATTAATTCCGAATATGAATTGTCAAATTAGTACGGTTACATTCTTCTAGTTATGTTCTTTTCTTTTCACTATTTTTCAATTAAAATGAGATTACTTAGATTGCATAATAAATTGTACTTGAAGCACACGTGTTTTCTTGGAGTTCTGGTATTGATGCATTTCATTGCACAATTAGAGTTTTCTGCTAACATAAATGAATACACAATTGATCCAACAATCACTGCAACAGACGATCCAGGCAGTTTTTTTTATTTGGTACAATTACAGTACAACGTTGGTCTCAGTACAGCACATAACGTAGTAAAGGAATGCCCAGAGGCTGTTGAAAAAAAAAACATTCCGAATATAGTATTTAAAAATCGAAGCGCTGATTTTTTAGTTGTGTTTTTTTTTTGATGAATTTCAAAACATTTTTGGAACAAATAAATTCAATACTGCACTATTAAAGTATATATTATAATTTGTTAATATTTGTATTTTTTGTAAGACAATTTGTATATTTATTTAATTTACTAATAACAAAATTATTACTGATACGAACACGTTTTCTCAACGAAAAGGTGTTCGTGTTTTTAAGAATACTTTTATTTACATTTAATTTCATTTACTTTTTTTTGTTTGTTTTCAAACATCATTATGTTTAAAAGGACCCAATACAATTACTTCAAACGACGACATAAGACACGTAGGTAGAAAATTCTGCTCAACGAGTGCTAACTTCGTATACAAGAAGAATGTTATTCTTGAAACATTTATTAAATAATTAAATTTATTTTTTGTTTGTTTCTAAACATCAGTATGTTTAAACGATGGCTCAAGAGAAGTAGGTAGAAAATGCTGTCAACGTTGCCAACTTCGTCTGTATTTATTTAGATTTGATTAGCAGCTTCTGTTTGTTTTGAAACATAGTTTTAACCAAGTAAACCGCCATAACAAAGTTTATTTAAATGCAATAAAAAATTTATGTTTGCATTGTAACATATTTATGGTAAGTTTGACAGTTATAATTATAATGTTTACACATAGTAATATGTTATTGCAATCTGAACCAAAAATAAATTCAATTTCGATAAGGTATGGTAATTTCGTATCTATATATATAAAACTCTTGGTTCGTCTGTCTGTCTGTCTGTCTGTCTGTCTGTCTGTTTGTTCCAGCATCACGTCTAAACCGCTAAACCGATTTAACTGAAATTTTGCACCAGGATACTATGTAGTCCGGAGGGTGTCATAGGCTATATATGGGCGGGATTGGACAAAGGGGCGTGGTACCTCCCATACAACCTAAACTTTCAAAACGAAATAACTCGGCACATACACAATCTAAAAAGATGAAACAAAAAACTAAAATTCACCACACTAAAACTCACCACACTAAAACTCACCACACTAAAACTCACCACACTAAAACTCACCACACTAAAACTCACCACGCTAAAACTCACCACACTAAAACTCAACACACTAAAACTCACCATACTAAAAACTCACCACACCGAAACTCACTACACTAAAACTCACCACACTAAAACTCACCGCACTAAAACTCACCACAATAAAACTCACTACACTAAAACACACCACACTAAAACTCACCACACTAAAAATTCACCACACTAAAACTCACCACACTAAAACTCACCACACTAAAACTCACCACACTAAAACTCACCACACTAAAACTCACCACACCAAAACTCACCACACTAAAACACACCACACTAAAACTCACCACACTAAAAATTCACTAAACTAAAAATTCAACACAATAAAACTCACCACATTAAAACTAACTACACTAAAACTTCTACTGGGAAAAACTCTACGGGTAAGAATTCTACCGGGAAGAGTTCTACCGGGAAGAATTCTACGGTAAAGCGTTCTATGGGGAAGAATTTTACGGCGAAGATTTCTACTGGGAAGAATTCTGTGGCGAAATATTCTACTGTCTGAATTGTCTTTGAGAAAAGTTGTTTTGGCGGAGAATTATTATTTGGTTACTACATTTATAAAACCAATAAAAACTTCCACAGAGAATCACGGGCCCCTGATATAAAAAATAATAATAATGTTTTTTTATACTAATAAAATCGCTTTATATCTATGAATTCACAAAATCTTGGCACGAGTCGTGCACGGGTCCAGCTAGTTATATTATATAATTCGACTATACCACACAATTACTAGAAATATTGAATAGAAATCAACAGATATTAATCAATTAAAACAAATTTACTTCAATTAAATGCATAATGTCACTAATGCGCAATTGATTCAATGCAAAATTCTTTGTGAAGAATGCATAATTTTCAAATACAATTAATGGATTATAGAAGATTATTATGTAGTCCTTACATTGGCGAATACTTTGAAGTGCCACATGAGTGCACTTGTTTTCAATGGTCTTTAGAAACACACATTGCTCAACCGATTTGCTCTTATCAATGCAGTGCACAAAAAGGACAAAGTACTTTTCAGAAACTTTAAATTGAGTAGGTACCTAAATAAACTCAATTTAGTAGGAATTTTCTTTTGCAGCCCCCACCTCAAATACGCAAAGTTTTTCAATTACAAACACAATTACACTTACAAATACAATATTACTAAATGAACTAATTGCCGGGAAGTTTTGCTTTGTAAGGATTTGCACAATATAACCCAGAAGATCCTGCCCAGATCCTTGCCAACCAACCAACCAACAAACTGGCTGACTGGCTGGCTGATGGTACAAGAGAATTGCAAATAAAACTTTTAAAATAGCATTAAAATGCAAGAGATGAGTGCGAAATGAGTTACAAAAATAAGACATAAAACAAGGCTCTATAATAATAAAGCATTTATTTAAAAATAATTATTTTATTATTATTTTAGCATTTTCACAATTTGTTGCAACTAACTAACCAACCAACTAACTAACTAACTGCAGGCAGCAGCTGTGGATTGAAATGGAAAAATAAACATTTGCAAAGTGTATTCAAAACTGTTGCTCATTCAGGCGTTTGTGTGTTCATTTCACTTGCCAAACAGTGAGTGGTAACAAAAAAAAAAGAAATACAACTAAATTACATTTACCTCTTTTGTACTTTCTTTTCGTACTTGTTCTATGCTTTTCTTTTACCCACTATCTTGTAACTACTTCTTCAAGACCAGCTGCAAATGTAGCTTGCTGCAGGACTATTTCATTTTCCAGTTCAACATTATATTTTATTCATGCAATTCGGTAGTTAAATTTAATAGAAATATATTCAAATATTAATATTTTAATTGAGTTCATTTTTCGATTTGGAAATTTAATTTTCTTATTGAAAAGCTTTAACATTTTCAGGTGTAAATGTAGTTTTCTAAATATTTGATAAATGCAAAATGAGAAAAATGAAAAACAAAGAATGATAGGCTTATATGGGTGATATTGGACAAAGGTGCGAGACACATCCGATACAGCCTAAACTTTCAAACGATATAACTTGGCACTACACCAGCTACGAACAGGAAACTACAAAACATAAACATAGAAGAAAATCAGAAATCAAAAGCAAAAACACAAAATTAAAAGAAAAGAAAAAAAACAAAAAGGAAAAATAAAAGTAAAAGCAAAAACATAAAAACAAATGCAAAAACATAAAATAGAAAATAGAAAACAAAACTACAACGAAAACAAAAGCAAAAGCAAAACAAAAAAATCAAAAACACAAATACATTCAAAATCAAATACAAAAGAAAAATCCAAAATGTAAAGTATAAATACAAAGACACAAAAACAACAACAAAAAATTAAAAAATAAGAAGGCAATAACAAGAAACCAAATCCTGAATTAAAGCAAAAACTCAAAAAACAAAAACATTTACAAAAACCAAAGGAAAAACTAAAGCAAAAATAAAAACAAGAGCAAAAACGAAAAAAAAAGAAAAAGCAAAGGAATAGGAAAAACGAACGCAAAAACAAAAACAAAGCAATACTACGAAACAAATAAAAACAAAGCAAAAACATAAACAATAAAACAAATTTAAAAAACAAACAAAAATATACACAAAAAAACAAAAGAAGATGCAAAACATAAAAAAACAAAAAAAAAACACGAAAGCAAAAAATTTAAAATTAAAAGCATAAATGCAAAAATAATAGAAAATACTCAAAACTGCAAAAACAAAAACACAATAACCAAATCAAAAATAAAGTAAAAACATAAAACAAAACAAAACACCAAACCAAAGCAAAAATAAAAAAACCGACACTACTCCATCTTTCTCCTCCCCTTTAACCTATCATCCCTTCTTACGAACAACTCTGTGCATTGCATGTATAGGGGGCATCCTCTGAGCGTTGGTTAATTTGTAAAAAAAAACAAAAAAAACAAAATTAAAAGTATAAATACAAAAACTACAGCAAAAACACTAAATCAAAAACAAAAAAAATCAAAAGCTTAACTAAAGTAAACTAAAGTGAAAATAAGAGCAAAAACTTAAAATCAAAAGCAAAAACACAAAACCAAAGACCAAACCAAAAGAAAATTAAATACAAAAGCAAAAACAAAAACAAAGCATATATACAAAATCAAACAAAAGCAAAAAGAAAAACTCAAAAACAAAAGAACAAGAAAATCGCAAAACACAAAACCAAAACTAAAAATAAATGCGAAACCACAAAAACAAAAGAATAAGAAAAACGCAAAACACAAAACCAAAACTAAAAATAAAATCGAAACCACAAAATCAAAATAACGAAAGCAAATAGAACATAAATAAAGAAAAGTAAAAACATTCACAGAAACATAAATGCAAATGCAAACAGACAAACACGAAAGAAAAAAACAAAAATAAAAATAGAAATGCAAAAACAAAAACAAAAACATGAAAGAGAAAATAAAAAAAGTATAAACAAAAATACCAGGAACGAATCTAAAAACACAAAATCAATAACAAAACCAAAAAAATAAAAAAACATAAACACAAACAAAAATATATCAAAAAAGTAAAACAAAATGAAAAAGCACAAAGTCAATCCCAGGAACAAAATCAAAAACAGAAACAAACAAAAAACACAAAAGAATAAACATACATAAATAAAAATAAAAACCAAAACAAATATAAACACAAAAAGAAAAACAAAATGAGTAAAAGCACTTACAAAATAAAAAATACACGAAAACAACAAAAAAAAAAACAAAACAAAAACACTGAATATAACAATTAAATAAATATAAACGAGTTGGGAAAGTTAGGTCACATGGGTAAGTTCGGTCACATAGAGCGGATTTTTATAGTCGGTCGGGCCCGACTATGGAATACCCTACACCTTTGGTGGAAATATTGATGAGGATTATTTAATTGTATACCTTAATTTTAAAGTTTTTAATTATGCTGAACCTCCCCACCCTCAGAATATTATTCATATATCAGAAATATACGTCTTATATCCCCATAAATTAAAAAATTTATATAAAAGTATAAAAAACAAAAAAAAAAAATTGAAAAATATAATTGGGTGGACCACGCCTATATTTAAAATTTTGAAAGGCTAATATTTCATAGATTTGATTTTAATAATTTACGGATCAAATTTCCACTATGAAAACACGGGAAATAATGAAAAATAAAAAGTGGGCGGATTACGCCCATTTTTGGACCACATATTTATAGGTGAATTTTAACAATACCTTTTAAATTTTATAACTATTCTTTGAATACTTTTCGAGTTATTAGTTCCGAAAGAGTTATATAAAAGTGACTTGTATGGGAGGTGGGCGTGTCCGTTGACCGATTTGGCTCATTTTCAAACTCAGTTTTGGCTACTTTTGGCTAAAATATATTGAGACGAAATTTCATCGCATTCTGAGCAGTATTTCTCAAGTTATTCTGTATTCGGACAGCAAGACAGCAAGACAGCAAGACGGACAGACAGACAGACAGACAGACAGACAGACAGACGGACATGGCTAAACGGACTCGGGTAGTGATGCTGATCAAGAATATATATACTTTTCCATACCGGAAACGCCTCCTAAGGGGCGTTACAATATATGCACAAAGTTAATATACCCTGTACCTCATAGGTGTAAGGTATAATAAACAAGAAAAAAAAATATCAAAAACACAAAAGCAAAATCGAAACCGAAAATTAAAAGTATAAATACAAAAACTACAGCAAAAGACTAAAGCAAAAACAAAAAAATTCAAAAGCTTAACTAAAGCTTAACTAAAGCTTAACTAAAGCTAAACTAAAGTGAAAACAAGAGCAAAAACTCAAAATCAAAAGCAAAAACACAAAACCAAAGACCAAACTAAAATAAAATCGAATACAAAAGCAAAAACAACGCAAAAACAAAAACAAAGCATATATACAAAAGCAAAAAGAAAAACTCAAAAACAAAAGAATAAGAAAATCGCAAAACACAAAACCAAAAAACACAAATGCAAAAACAAAAACAAAAACACCTAAAATGAATTTAAAAACACAAATGCAATAACAAAACCAAAAAAACAAAAAAAAATAAAAACATATTAAAAAAAGTAAAATAAAATGCAAAAACACAAAGTCAATCCCAAGAACAAAATCAATAACAGAAACAAACAAACAAAAAACGGAAAAACACAAAAGAATAAACATACATAAATAAAAATAAAAACCAAAACAAACAAAAACAGGGATAAACACAAAAAGAAAAACAAAATGAGTAAAAGCACTTACAAAATAAAAAATACACGAAAGTAAAAACATGAAAACAACAAAAAAAAAACAAAACAAAAACACTGAATATAACAATTAAATAAATATAAAAAACGAAAACAAACCTCGATTAAGAACAGTATAAATTATTGTATATATTTTCTTTAGTAATAGTAGAAATTGAACAGAAAAAGAACAAAACCCCCAGTTCGGTACAAAATATCTATACTTAGTATAAGTAATAATTTCGTAACAGTATGAATATATGAAAAAAGATATAATTAAAACATATAACAAAAAGACACATAACACCCCCAGATAGCAAATGTAAAATTAATTTACAAAACAAATAAACAAATAATTTTCTGAACATTCAAATCGAGCTAATTATGCAAATAAACCGAACACGGATGAAATAAAACAGCAAATTTGAAAAACATTAATTCAGCGTCAATTTGTTACTGACATTTTAAATGGATTTTCATTAGAAAATAACACAGCCGAAAAATAACTTAATGCGTGTAAAAAGTCCTTTCGTCTAAGTGGCAGGTACTTAAGGTACTTATGAAAACACATTTCACATTAGGAATTACATAAAGATAAAAGAGTGTCGCATTTGCAATGCAAATGCTTATAAACCGAATTAACATAAAAGAAAAACTAAAATCATTTTAGATCTTTGCTGTCGGAATGTAAAGTGCTGTTTTTTTTGAGTATTTTAAAAAACACATAAAAAGATTTATAAGATAACCTAAAAAAAAAGATAAAGAAAAAAGAGTTTTCATTAAATATAAAGAATAGCGTGTTTTCAATTAAAAAGCGAAATTTTCATTTAGTTTGAAATCTTTGTCGAACCCAAAAATACCCATATATATATATTTGCATACGTTACAGTAATCAGATTAAGCTGTTGGCAACACCGAATATCAGCCACCCTCTCAACAGACAGTATATCGCCCAGCCCACGCCGCATTCTGGCTCTGCATTCAAAAGGGCAAATGTAACCCTTATCAAAATATTTATACGACTTCACAGAAGCATTGCCGCCAGTGCTTAATGGTTCGTAATCTGCTTAAATTTGGCCACGAGGTCAATATGGCCGACAAAGTCAAGCCAAGTTCTTGTTGGTCCACAGTCCGTGCTCTCCACTCTACTCGACTCTACCAATTCAGCCCACGCCACGCCACGCCACTCCACAGCAGCTTATGTTTCATCCACACACACACGTGGCACATTTACGCATATGTTTCATATCGTCTGCTCGAACCAGAAATTTTAATTATCATAAAAAACGACTTAAAATCCTTTCACATTCTAAGTTTTAATGCTCTCCACTGGCCACAAAGCACCTCTAAATTACGAACTCATACATCAACAACAACAACAACAACAAATACGACCCACACATACAATTATTGCGTTTCGTATCCTTTGGACATCCTTTGACCAAAGCCATACCTAACAATGCCCTATATTCTGGCATCTTTGCATGCAACCCAATTGAAAGGATTCCTTTTTTTTTTTGGTATTTTTGAAAATTAATTTTTGGTTTCAAAGGATTGAATTTGTATAAAATGTTAATATTTTATTTCCATTTCCATAACTATGTATGGCATATGTGCGATGGTAACAGACAGTCTTTATGTTATGCTTTATTCAGCCCTTTTATTTGAGTATCATTCGATGACCTGCTTTTTCTATGCCAATTATAAAATTTGTTCATTTTTCTACCATGCCATGCATTACAATAGTCTCTGCTCTGCCTTTTTATTTTTGTTTATTAAGCCTTTTGCAGTATTCTCTAACTTTTGCATGATTTCAATGACTTTTCATTTCATGAATTTGCGTTTTTAATATTCTCGGATCTTGAGGTTTTTATTTTCAGTTAGTACGTTTAGAAAGTCCTTTAGAAAGTGTGGTATATAAACAAAATTTAGTAATGCACAAACAAAAAAACTATTATGATTGTGATTATAATATTTGAAATGTAATATTTATACCCTACACCTATGAGGTACAGGGTATATTAACTTTGTGCATATATTGTAACGCCCCTTAGGAGGCGTGTCCGGTATGGAAAAGTATATATATTCTTGACCCGAGTCCGTTTAGCCGTGTCCGTCTGTCTGTCAGTCTGTCTGTCTG
This sequence comes from Dryomyza anilis, assembly GCA_951804985.1. NCBI lineage: Eukaryota > Metazoa > Arthropoda > Insecta > Diptera > Dryomyzidae > Dryomyza > Dryomyza anilis. The sequence goes on along the minus strand of OX638132.1, from coordinate 88,044,639 downwards.
TCTGTCTGTCTGTCTGTCTGTCTGTCTGTCCGTCTTGCTGTCTTGCTGTCCGAATACAGAATAACTTGAGAAATACTGATCAGAATGCGATGAAATTTCTTCTCAATATATTTTAGCCAAAAGTAGGAATAGAGTTTGAAAATGAGCCAAATCGGTCAACGGACACGCCCACCTCCCATACAAGTCACTTTTATATAAATCTTTCGGAACTAATAACTCGAAAAGTATTCAAGGTATAGTTATAAAATTTAAAAGATATTGTTAGAATTCACCTAAAAATATGTGGTCCAAAAATGGGCGTGATCCGCCCACTTTTTTTTTCATTATTTCCCGGGTTTTCATAGTGGAAATTTGATCCGTAAATTATTATAGTTTTTTATATTTTATATAAATTTTTTAAATTATGGGGATATAAGACGTAAATTTCTGATATATGAATAATATTCTGAGGGTTAATATCCCCACCAAAGGTGTAGGGTATTCCATAGTCGGGCCCGACCGACTATAAAAATCCGCCCCATGTGACCGAACTTAACCATGGGACCTAACTTTCCCAACTCGTTTTTATTTAATTTTTAAACTTAGGTAAAAATTGAAAGATAATGAATTAAAATTTAAAAGATAATGAGTATGAAATGTAAGTCACATCGTTCGGACTCGGTTATTAAAGACCTGGATGGATTTATTAATATGAGAAACTTCAAACTTTAAGGTATCCAATGTAAAAACCGAAAACGAAAACTTAAGATCCGTCTCAACAAACAAACTGATCATCCATTTTTATTGCTTCTCATAACTCGACCATGACGAACATGATCTGGTCTTGATTACATGTACGCTAATACACTCAACATAATATATAGGACATTTACGAAATACTATTTCTTATTTTTTTTTTTATTTCTTAAAATTCACAAATAATGCCCGATTTACATTGTATCTTCTGTGAGTCTCACTGTATCTCCTAGGGGTGCATTTTAAAAAAAAAATACTATTTTTATATGAACATTTTAAAAAATGCAACCCTAGGAGATACAGTGAGACTCGCAGATGTAAATCGGGCATAATTCGTAAATACACGAAACATTTGTAATTTCCATTTTTTTTGAAAGTATCTTTTACGAATCATTCATATATATTCCGATCAATATTCGTAAAATTAAAATATCAACAAAATTACGAATATTTCCGTTAAATTACAAAAATGTCGATATATTATTTTTTAATACTTTTTTTTACGAAAGAATAACATATTTTACCAATGAGCTTTACATTTTACGAATAAATTACTAAATTTCCGTAAATTGTGAGGCTATATGTAGAATTTTACGAAACATTCGTATTTTTAGAAATAATTAGTAAAAACAGAACAGGTTTAAAATGTGTTATGTGTAAGTTATGTTTGTTTCAAAAGTGCAAAAGTATCAAATCAGTGCATACATATTATATGAATAAATTGTCATTTTCATCGTCAGTTTTTTATAAACACAGCATTCGTGCATCTTCCGAAAGTTTCGTAAAATTTCTACAAAAGGTACATATTCAATAAATTACGAATAAAAATAACAATCTTTCGTATGATGAACGAATGACTTTCGTAGACAAAATCTACGAATAGTTTTTTATCATAAATTTACGAAAGTTCTTTCGTGTATTTTACGAAATATTTCGTAGATAAATTTCACGAATTTATCGTAAAATACAAAAACGATTTCGTGTCATGTTCTCTCACCATTTTGAACTGTGCGTGTTATATTTCTACTCAAAGTGGTGGGACCAACTTTTTTTTTTTTTGGAATATCTACTAAGATCCACAGCACTCAGACAGACTATATCCATTGTACTGTGAAATCTATTCCCTACAATTTTGTGGTTAACATCACCACGAGCGCCCATGCCCAAGCCGGGGTTCGAACCCGAGACCTTTAGAATGCAAGTCCAGCGCGCTACCTCTGGACTGCTGAGGCCGGCGGTGGGACCTACAGTTTAATGCCGAATCCGAACGGCGCACAATGGTTTGTTTTGGAATTTTACTGTTTGGAATTTTACTGTTTTAAATATGCAGATCGCATTTCTTAACGCATTTCTATGATTCTTTCAGCTATAGAATCACAAATATATAGAGAACTGTCATAGGCGATTTTATATATTATATCATTATATATTATATCATATATTCGAAATTGATTTTTTTTTGTTTTTATTATCTTTGAAAGTTATAGACCGATTTGATCCAAATTTTAACAACACCTAGTTAGATTACAGTCAAAAGTGATAAACCATATTTTAGTAGTTGTTTACACCGACAAGGGGCGCAATGGATGAAATTTTACAATTCGCAAACCAATACACCGATCTTAACAAAAATAGGTTTAGGTGGAGCATAGTAAACATCTGCAAAAATATGAACATATGTGGACCACTGGGCGTGGCATCCCCATACGAGAGAATTCTTTTAAAATTAGTCTCTTTGTCATTTTTGAAGTTATAATGTTCAAATTTTGTTTATATGTAGCCGTAATATAGTCTAGAAAAAATATGGGCGTAATTGAACCACTGGACATGGCATATTTTCGATAGTATTATATGACTATATTTTCCCCATATTTTTCCAAATGTCTACTATGGTACATATATATATATATATATATATATATATATATATATATATATATATATATATATATATATATATATATATATATATATATATATATATATAACTAAATCTATTTTTGTGAAGATCGGTGTATTGGTTTGCGAAATAAAAAATGTCATCATAGTCCACCACTTTTGACAATATCCTAACTAAATTTCCAAATTTCCTAACTAAATTGCCAAAATTCGTACTTTCGTACTTTCGATATTTCGTATTTTCAAATATCATCCCTGGCACAAACAGAAAGATAAAGAGTAATGACTAAATGGACTCGGGAAGTGAAGACAAAATGAAAAAGAAAGATTTTGTATAAGAAATTGTGACGAAGACTGGACTCATAATAAACACTATTAAGTATTATTCTCAACAAGTATAAATTACGAATTCGCACACGGATAGAAAAGATTTGTTTGAATATGTTTGAATCTAATTATAACGTAATTCGAAATCACCATATAACTATTGGGAGTAATATCTAATTACATTATAATTGAATTGTATTATTATTTTATTCAGATTGAAATATTATTATTCGATATTTAAACATACATTGCTTTAATCACGGATTTATATGAATTCAACATATTAAAGTTTCTGTAAAAATAGATTTATGATTGTAATTTCTGCTATTTAACACAACCAACGTCAAAAAAAGGCTATTTGGGTATTCGAGGGTGACAACGAATTTTAAGATAACAGAATTAATATGACATCGCTTTAATTATATTTATGTTTGGCATTACAAATAAATAACAACGCTGCCTACTTTTAGCACTCAGTAAAACTCACATTAATACTTTTCATATAGTTCAAAATTAATTTTTGGTGAATGAATTTGTTTAAGTATCGCCAATCACACACAAAAAAACATCACCAATAATTTCACCAACTATCAGTATTCATCATATTGATGATTTCATTCAGTAAACTAAACAAAAATTTGAATGTATTCAAGTAGTCTAACGCCTACATTCGGTTCACAGACTAGGATAAAAACCTAAAATGAATTTTAAAAAAATACTCTATTAAACATAATTTTGATGGCATTAAATATATCTTTGGAGCTTTTTGTAAACAAATACGATTTAAGTTCAATGAATGAAATCATCAATATGATGAATACTGGTAGTTGGTGAAATTTTTGTTGATATATTTTTGTGTGCACTGTTAAGACCAGATAGTTTGTGAAATATCCAATTAATACGAACTCAAAATAGGAACAATAGATTAAAATAAAATAATTAAATATAAGTAAAAGATATGTAATAAAAAAAAAGAGCTTATAATTATATAATATAAACAAAAAAAAATGTAATTTAAAAAAAGGAAAAAAAAAATATTGTATAAAAAAAATATAAGCACTCAATTTACTTTTTATACCCTACACTAAGAGTGAAAGGGTATATTCAGTTTGGTACGCCGTTTGTAACACCCAGAAGGAAGCATCTCCGGTATAAAAAAGTATATATATTCTTGATCAGCATGACCTCCTGAGTCGATTTAGCGATGTCCGTCTGTCCGTCTGTCCGTCTGTCTGTCTGTCTGTTGAAATCCCTATTACTTTTAAATTTGAAGAGCTAGATAAATGAAACTTTTAACTTAGATTACTAATATACCTACGCTGTATGTGCGATTGGCGAGATAGGTCCATTGTGACCTATGATCCGACCACTTATGTTCAAATACCTCATATAAAATGTACATATAAATATCAATTTGTATGTATACGTGCTTAGGTAAACTTTTTTGGTCAAATATATATTGATATCATGCTCACATACATGATAATAATGTTTTCCGGCGAAAAGACTTGTGGTTCACAAAAAAAAATTGAAATTAGGTACACCTACCTATTTGTAAATATGGGTATCAAATGAATGGAAATTCTTCAGCGATTGAATATTTGTAGTTATTATCAGGATTCGTATACCCTGGTGACCTATATATCACTTTGAATGGTAACCACACATATGTGTAGGGTATTTATAGTCGGCTTAGACCGACTATAATTTTGATAATCCTAACTATCATAATTACACCTACTTTAAAATTTCCCAGGTGATCTAACCTTCCCAACTGGTTTTCATTAATATGAAATGTAAACATCAATAGATTACATGGAAATAAAATGTTTTTCAAACTCAAACATATATATGTTTGTAAGAATTTCAAAATTATTTATTCTGAACATAAATATGTTTGAACGAAAACAAAAATATGTTTGGCTGTTATTATAATAATGTTTGGCAATGCAATAATAATTATGTTTACAAAAAGCTCCAAAGATATATGTAATGCCTGCAAAATTATGTTTGGAAGAGTCCTTTTTTTTGCAGCATGTAATAGAGTATTTTTTTAAAATTTATTTTAGGTTTTGATCCTAGTCTGTGAACCGAATATAGGCGTTAGACTACTTGAAAACATTTAAAATTATATATTGTATTTTGACTCCCTTTATTAACAAATCTATATATTTTTTTAATTTGAAAATAATAAAAATAAATGAATTCTATTCCAGTTTTATAATCGATTATTGCGCAAAAACGGTAAGCCATAAAGACCAGTTGATGAAATTACAAAAAAAAATAGAAAAATAATTATTTAAACATACATTTTTAATTATTAAAATCCCGTACATCAAAGGGTACAAATAACATTTCTCTTATAATTAAAAAATAATCATGAGCTATAATTGCAGTAATAATAATTACAATTTTTATATTTTAACATTTACAAAAACCTTTATCATTAATTCAGCATTACAAGTTTACCTTGTAGTTGTATTTTATAATATGCCAAACAAACTAAATAAATAGGGTGGAAAAAAATTAATTTCAATTTTCTACCACATCAAATTCATACGTACGTCAAATACATTATTTCATTAAAATAAAAGAAATATGTGCAACATAAAATAAATAAAAAATTACAAAAAACAAAATTATAAAGAAAAAAAAAGTTAAAATTAAAACAAAACAATGGCAAAATGGAACATGACGTGCAGTTTGCCATAGAGGAGTAGGAGTAAAAGAGCAGAGCAGAGAATAGAGAGTGAAGATAAATTATTAAAACTGCGGAAAATTCCATTAAACTTCGCGCAAATATCCGAAGGCGTTCAATCGTAGTTGTTTATATAATTTGTAACAAAAACAAAAGTTTCTTCACTGCGAAGCTTGTGCTATTTACTGCTGCGATGTGCTGAAATGCAAGAATCTTCCTGCGGACAAAATAGGTAGGGGCCAGGTCTCGTTGGGAGTCAACAGTTGTTGCAATATGCTTGCAGCATGCAGTCAGCATTTGGCACGTGTAGCGCAACTTGGCTTCTTGAGAAGTTTGTGTTTTGCTTAAAAATTATAGAAAATAAAGTCGTACGGCTGACTGCTGATCTAACATACTGCTGTGGATAATGTGGGGGGCCTCAAATGGAACTAAGTACTGCTTTCGGTAGGGATGATTATAGAAACTTTTGTCAGTGACTAACTAGATTCATTTAGTAATGTTTTTACCTTTTTGTTTGGTTTACAGAATAACATTTTCGGAAATATCTATATTAAAAGACATCTTGTTCAAAATGTTTGTGAACCAAAAATAACTAATTATATAAGTACGTAAAATGTTGGTAAAATATTCAAATTTGTAGAAAAAAATTTTTTTTTAGTGGTGAGACCAACAGTTTAATGTCGAATCCGAACGGCGCACAGTGTGCAATCTTCACTTTTAGCTTGCCAAAAGTCATAACTTTAAAACGAATAGAGATAGAATATTGAATGGCAAAAAAAAGGACGAATGGGACAAAGAAAATAATTCAATACTTTTTATATTTTGTATGAAGATACAAAATATACGGATAGCAGTTATTTCGGAGATTTTTCATCAATTCGGTAGGAGAAATAATTGAATTCTGTTGATGTAATTTTTATAAATATTATATACAAGTTAAACTCATTTTATGAATTTTAAAAAATAAAGTATTTTTTACTTTCAAAAATGTAATTAAAAAATATTAATACTATTTTATCGTTATAATTCATTTGTAACACACTTCAAGACCGCCTCTATGCTTGCAAATGAAATGAATGTGTTGCTCACAACAACAAGGTACAAGTAGTGTCAAAACAAACCGAAAACAAGACGTAGTTGTAGTGAAGAAGCCTATAATGAAGCTAAATACAAATTGAAATACTGAAATAAACCGCTTATGACACAGAGTGTCAGTGCATTTTCGATTATCGTTCTTTTTCTAAGGAATTTTGATTAATATTGATATATAGAAAAAATTCATAAGGTATAGAAAATCATTAAATATTTTATACTAAGTTTTTTATTATCGATCAATACAACAAAGTACAAGTAGTGTCAAAACAAACCGAAAACAAGACGTAGTTGTAGTGAAGAAGTCAATGAAGCTAAATACCAATTCAAATACTGAAATAAACCGCTTACGCCAGTGCATTTTAGATTACCATTCTTTCTCTAAGGAATTTTGATTAATATTGATATATAGAAAAAATTCAAAAGTTATAGAAAATCATAAAATATTTTATACTAAGTTTTTTTTTTATTATCGATCAATATTTTTTGCATTATTTAGTTTTTTTCGAAAAACAAAAATATTTTTTGTTGTATATCGTCGGTGATACTGCAAAATCGCCTATCTACATTTTCAAATACCTCTTACAAAATGAATTTTACAGAAGAATCAAAACTAATTCGAATTCGTATATCTTTCCATCATGAAATGGCAAAACTTACTGAAGAGAAATGTCAAAAGAGCGGCAAGAAATATGGCGTCGTTTGCAGTCCCTGTCGCTCTACTTTTGTAGCGTCCCTGTTAAAAAACCCTATATGTTCAGTCAATTGTTCACTTACTTCACACAAAATTAAGTATGTCATAACTTATAATGGCATTTATCTAATTTATCAGATACACATATTAAAAAACCGATTATAACACTAAATTAGGCGTAATTTTCATATGCGCTTAGGCGATTTTGCAGCATCACCGACGAAATATTGCTTTTCGACCAAATGTGCTGTTTTTCAAGTACACATTTTATTTTAACAATTTTTTTATTTTTGAAAAAATAATGTTTCTTGTATTTTTTATAAGCATTAGTGCAGATTTGTTGTTGTTGTTTTCAATGTTCGTCTTCTCACTTGTTACTCATTGCGCTCACCCACTGTTCTTGTTGCATTTTCAGCGACAGTAGTGTCATTTGGTTTTGTTTTACAAAACCTTTAATGTCATAAAAAAAATGTATTGACACTACTTAACACTAATGAAACAAATACTGCAGTGAAGTGTAGTCGCTGCAGAGAATTCACTATAATACTGTCGACTGTCATTGCAAAATGTAGTGCGCAGTAGTGCATATTTTGCAAAGGGATCTTCAAATACATTTGTGCAGATGTCTAATATGTAATTTTAATTGAAAGTGGGCGTGGAATTTATCTGATCACGCCCATTTTTTGTGGCAAAGTTTTTATTTCAAAAAAACTTTATATACAAATTTTAAAATATGATTTATGTCCTTAGATTGTAAATATGTCTGTGGCAATAGAAATTAACATCATAATTCGAGATAAGTTCAAATTTAGTTATTAATACCATCGAAATCTTGATATACGAGTTTTTCATAAATTTTCAAATATATTTTTAAAATATTTTTAAAAATAATCAGTTGTGAAGCTTAAAAATGCTCTCCTAAAAATTCAAAAAATAGTTTATTTATATTTATTTATGAATTTAAATAACTTTAATAATTTCAAATATTTAATTTTATATTTTCAGAATATCAAATCATTATTTATTTTTTAAATTTCGATTGGAAATCATTTTTTTTTATAATATTAATATGAGTAATTTTATTTCAATATAAAATTTCATTAAGTTGATTTGTTATTCAAATGAAATTTATAATTTCAGTTGGTATGTTTGGAACTGTACATTTTTCTTTTGAATTTCATTTGATAATGGTTAAGATATATGTGTCATATAAATTGCTTTATATTAAATATGTCTCTTTTTTTTAATAACAGTACAGCTTTTGACAGCAAAATGAAAGAGTATCAATTGAAATTGTTTTCATGTGAATTTCAAGAAAATACTTTGTTGTGCATTTCAAAATGTTGTCAATAATATAAAATAATAGAACAACAGCTGCTTTATAATTTCAGTTTAATGAAAAATTCAACCTAGAGTATAATTGGAATTAAACGAAGGTGTCAATTACAGCAGTCTATGGAGTATTTCAAAACATATTCTACTATTAATCACTGACTGTAGACGGTACCTTTTGAACAAGGGTTCGAATCGGATTGAATTGACTTGGAGTGTGAGGGTTTTCAATAAGAGCGCTACAAAAGTAAAAGAAAAGTAAAACAAAAACGGTTTTGGATATCAAAGAAATTCTTTATTCCAGTAAAAGTACGTTTGATGCCATTATGTATGGAACTCGATTTCTTTTGCATAGCCACCACGGGCACGCTTGCAGAAGTCCAGACGCTGAACCCAATTTTCGACGGTTTTCAAGCATAAATCGGCCGATACTGCTGCAATTTCACGTTCGATATTCGTACGAAGTTCATCAATCGTCGCTGGCTTGATGGCATAGACCATAGACTTGACGTAGCCCCACAGGAAATAGTCTAACGGCGTCAAATAGCACGACCGAGGCGGCCAATCGACTGGACCATTTCGTGAGATAACACGTTCTCCAAACTGGGTTTCCAATAAATTGATTGTGGCATTCGCTGTGTGGCTTGTGGCGCCGTCCTGTTGGAACCACATGTCCTCCAAGTCCATATCATCTAATTGGGGCCAAAAATATTTGGTTATCATTGAACGGTAGCGATTCCCATTCACAGTAACGTGCCGTTCTGGATCATCCCGGAAGAAGTACGGCCCAATGACGCCGCCGGCCAATAAACCGCACCAAACCGTAATTTTTTCGGGATGCAATGATGACTCATGGAGTACGTGTGGATTGCTATCTGACCAATTGCTATCTGACCAATATTTTGTTTATTGACGAAGCCATTCAGCCAGAAATGAGCCTCATCGCTGAAGATGATTTTTCGATGAAAATCCAAATCATTTTCAAGTTGTTGCTCAGCCCAATTCACGAACATACGACGCTTCTGGTGGTCAAGCGGCTTGAGTTCTTGGGTGAATTTGATTTTGTAAGGATGTAGGCCAAGATCTTTTCGCGAAATTCGCCACAAGGACGTCACAGAGATGCCCAACGCTTGAGAACAACGTGTGAGAGACACATTTAGGCTTTCTTCAACTGAAGTCTCAGCGGTAGCAATATTCTCGACTACGGGCACTTCTTTGTCTCACTGGCACGGGAACATTTTGTACTGTGCCTGTGGATTCAAATTTTTCCACTAGACGCTCAATTGTTGATCTGCTAGGACGATTATGACGACCATAAATTGGACGTAGCGCTCTTAACGTTGAGGCCACTGACTCCGAATTTCGTTAGTAAATTTAAATAATTTCGACTCGTTGTTGGCTCGTATATCTTTCCCTCATGAAATGGCAAACCTTACTGAAGAGAAATGTCAAAAGAGCGCCGGCAAAGAGATGGCGTCGTTTGCTGTTCCTGTCGCTCTACTTTTGCAGCGTCCCTGTTGAAAAACCCTATATATATATTTTGTATTAAATGTAGAGTGTACAAATTCAGTACCTACAAATATGAATTCCTACCTATGAATGCAAAATGATTCTTTTTACGTATTGAATTGCAATTCTATTACAAAATGTCAACCCTAAAAATTAACAAATTCAAAAATTACATAATTCATCTTGCCTTTAAACTCATCTTTGCCCTTAAATTAATCTTTCCATTAATTCATCTTCCTCTAAGATTATCGCATCCAGCTGTTCTTCAAAATTTCATTTATATATTAATGCCTTACGCACACAATTATCTTCAGCACACAAATTGAATACAAGTCAAGTATCTAATATATCTGCAACTGTAGTGAATGAAGTGTATCGCTTTGACTGATACATATATCCGCTTATGTTCATTTATATGAATTGATTTAAATTTTAATTTACTCACAGACCACACGTTCGATACATTTCCTTCGAATACGGATGCGTACAACACAAATCGTAGCAAATACAAATTGTAAATTGTAAATTCTGTTGCGCCCGACCCAACCTCAAAGTAATGTAATTTTAGGCATCTATTCTTCACTTAATACATGCTTAATTCAAACGCATTCATCAATCTTAGTCATGGCCAATGCACTCCAGTGTTGATGTGGTGATATCTGTCTTACACTCCACCGCTATCGGCCTCTGGTAAAGAGCACTTGCTCTCTTGTTGGGCTACCGCACTCAGAAAACAGTTTCCTAATATTAAGACAAATGCACTTGAAATAACGTACTTATATTAAGAAAATTGTCTACTTAAAATTAGAAAAAAAATTCTTATTACAAAAATTTGTTTTGTACAAATAAAAAAACAACTTTTATAAAAAAAGAAAAATATTCTTCAAGCATTTAATATTAAATTTCTTCTTTTCAGGAAACTGTTTTCTGAGTGCGATTAACAAGAACACATCTTCTATGTATGATGCGATTGCTGTTTGCGTGCGGTTTCAATTTCACACAAATTCAGACTACAAACAGCATTTAAACCCAAAAACACCATCCACATCATTCACTCACTGCCTCACAGACACAATGTAGGAAATCGTTTGCCTTGGCAAGGATCTGATTAGTCGGAAAATACAAATTATTTCAAATTACATTGGCTTGCAGATGGATTGATAAATAGCACTCGTTTATTGAGTTCAAGATGTGGTTGCAACACAAACAACCGGCACCACTTTATTAAAGGCTGATGATGCAGTTATTATGCGGGTTTGAAACCACACCTCAGATAGATGTATTAATGAGAAGCCATGACTCTTGTTGTATCAAAGCAACAATTTGTCAGTTAATCAGAATTTAATAATGAGCACGACGGACTAAGTAATGAGTTCCAATAAATTATATGGTTTCGTTTTACAAAAAATAAAAAAAGAACAATTACATTTTAACATCAGGCTCATTAAGCCTACAGCTCAAAGCAATTTAATAAAACATGTGAAATGCTGCTGTTTAAATTGAGTAACCTACTGGAAATACGGTAAATTATATTAAAAAAAAATGTAACCAATGATAGTGTATATGCAGTAAGTACTTTATAAATTTAATATTTGTCACAATCATTAATAGTTGCTTGCAAGCAACAAAATACACGGAAAAAAATCATCAAAATGATGAATTTATTCATAGATATTATGAATTTTTCTACCAACTACCAGATTCATCATATTGAAAATTTCATTCATTAAATTGCAATTTAATGTTTTTAAAGTTCAAATTTATAATTCCTATAAAGTTAATGATATTAAATACTGCTATTAAATATTTTGATTGAGATTTAGTTTGAGTAACAGCATTCATCAATATCATGTACATATAAGATGTATTTTATGTTTTTGTTTATTAATATGATGCACACAAAAAATGTTACCAAAAATTTCACCAACTACCAGAATTCATCATATGGATGAATTCAATCATTGAATTAAAATCGTATTTTTTTAAATGTTTTTCATTTTCAATATTTTTTTAACATCAAATTTCAAACACTAATTTATCTCCATTTACACTTTAATGTATTTATAATTCTTAAATGATTTATAATATATAATTCCTAATTATTCAAAGCCTCCATTTCATCTAATTAATGAAAATGTAAACATCATATTGATGAATTTTGTTCTTCAAAACCATATTAATTTAAATATCATAAATCCTATAAGAATTATAAATACGTCAATGTGTAAATGGTGACCAATTTTTGTTAGAAATTTCTTGATATAAAAAATATTAAAAATGAAAAACACTGAACAATTAGGATTTTAGTTCAATGAATGAAATCATCAATATGATGAATACTGGTAGTTGGTGAATTTTTTTTTTGTGTGTGTATTCTTCACATACTCTTCATCATATTGAAGAATGAATTCATAACATTGATGTTTTATAGTTATCAATATTATGAAACCATGATTAAATACAATGTATCATGGTTTGAAGAACGGAATTCATCAACATGATGATCATTTTTTTTACTGTATATATAACGCACATTAATATATACATCGTACAGACGATAATAGTGTTTTCACTAAGCGTATTGACGGCCTGGACAGCATGAACGTATGATTAATTGATGAATTCAATCATTGAATTAAAAGCGAATTTTTCAAATTTCAAACTAAAATTGTCTCTATTTACACATTTATGTATTTATAAATATTATAGATTTTATAATATTTAATTACTATTTATGATGAAATGATGTCATCATATTAATGAATTTTGTTCATCAAACCATATTTATTTCAATATCATAAAACTGATCAGAATTATAAATACATTTGATGTAATAAAAATATTGAAAATGAAAAACCTTTAAAAAAATACCATTTTAGTTCAATGAATGAAAACATCAAAATGATGAATACTGGTTGTTGGTAGATTTTTTTGTGTGTATGTATTAAGATATTTATTTTAAATTCTTCGAAATTCCAAAAAATTTGCTGCAAACTAATATGTTCCCGGCAAAACAGATTTTTCCCTGTGGTAGGGAAGACATGATCATGGCCATCTCATGTTCGAGGTTTGTCTGCTTGAAAAATGTTTATCAACTGCTTTGACCCTGCCAAATAATTTGTCTCGAGATATGATTATTCCGCGGTAAAATTTCTTTAATAATCACTAACATATAGCTAAATGGAAGTTTGTGTCATCTAATTTTATGGTGTTTAAAAAGCAGATTCTCGGCATATATTGCAAACGGGCAGAAAACAAACAGTTTTTGATAAAAACTCTGCCTTTATCTATTTGAAATCTTTCCACAACAGCCAGAGACAAAATTTCTGGCATTTTCAGGAATATTTCGGTCATATTTCCGGCAAACACACAGATGAATGGATAAATCATATTTTGGGTTCAAACCCCGTATTTGTCTGCCTCGACCATACCATTTTATCTAGAGAAGAAAAAAAAATGTTCCAAACTAGAAACAGCTCTTGAGTAACCAGCACCATTTGAGCTGTGCGTGTTATATTTGTACTCAAAATGGTGAGACCTACAGTTTAATGCCGAATCCGAACTGTGGAGTGTTAGTTTTTCATATGCAATGTTTTACGCTCGTAGGTTTGTGGTATAGAAAAATGTCGTTCCAAGATTTAAAAAATAACGGTTCCGATTCCGGTTCCAAGCAAAACCAGTTGGGAAGGATAGATCACATGGGGAATTTTAAATTTGGTGTTATTATGATAGTTAGGATTATCAAAATTATAGTCGGTCTAAGCCGACTATAAATACCCTACACATATGTGTGGTTATACCATTCAACGTGGTGTATAGGTCACCAGGGTATACGAATCCTGAAAATAACTACAAACTTTCCATCGCTGAAGAATTTCCATTCATTTGACACCCATATTTACAAATGGGTAGGTGTACTGAATTTCGATTTTTGTTTTGGGAACCACAATTCGTTTCGCCGGAAAACGTTATTTTCATGTATTTGAGCATGATGTCAATATATATTTGACCAAAAAAGTTTACCTAAGCACGTATACAGTAAATTTGATTTGTAGATGTAAATTGTATATGAGGTATTTGAACATAAGTAATCGGTTCTCAGGTCACAATAGACCGATCATGCCAATTTTCTTGTTCAGACAGCTTTTTTTTTTTTTTTTTTTTTACAAATTAACCAACGCTCAGGGGATGCCCCCTATTCATGCAATGCACAGTGTTGATCGTAAGAAGGGATGATAGGTTAATTGGAGGGTGGAAAGATGGAGTAGTGTCGGTGAATGTTTGTTTTGAACTTGCCAATATCAAAAATGTCGGGAAAAACAGACGCAGGGAGATTGTTCCACAAACGTATCGTGCGACTGAAGAACGAATTCTCTCGGTAATGCGTGGTTCTATTGAGAGCCGAGTGAATTACGAAGGGGTGGGCTTGGTTCGATGCCCGAGTAGAACGAGAGGACACACGACCTGGTGGAATCAGGCCATGTATTTCCCTCGAAGACTTACCATTGTAATACCTATAGAACAGGCTTACACACCCTACGGTCCTTCGATGCTCAAGAGAACCAATAGAGGATGAAATATTTTCATCCCCTATTAAATATATTGCACGCTGTTGGATTCGATCCAGGAACTCCAAAGAAGATTTTGAAGCCCCTGCCCATATGTGCGACATCGCTAAATCGACTCAGGAGGTCATGCTGATCAAGAATATATGTACTTTTCCATACCGGAGATGTTTCCTTCTGGGTGTTACAAACGGCGTACCAAACTGAATATACCCTTTCACTCTTAGTGTAGGGTATAAAAATATATATGGGTTCCGCTTCCACACATTTTTTTAAATCGGTTTCGGTACCGATTCTGTACGGTCCCTTATTATAAATAATTCAAAAATTAACTTTATTATTGTTTAATTCTCTGAATCGGAATCTCGTACGGAATCGGAACCCCTTCGGAATCGGAACCTGTCAGAGACCGCAAAAAACCGGATAGAACCGACACCGATATTCCAAAGTGTGTTTGTCCCTGGTCCCTGGAAATTTTGATTTTCTGATGCTGCAAATAAAAGGTTTTTTAAACTGGAATAGAAACAAAAAAAATAATGTTGATGGACGCGTGGCACGACAACAACTAGCACGCACGGAGATTTGCACGCAGGAACTCAGATTTTCGGGCGTGACATGAAAAAAGCAAGGCAACGCCACACCCAGAAAAAATACTATATAAATAATAGTTTTTTACTATTAAAAATAGTCAATAGGATAAATTATTATTTTAATAGGAAAATACCATTAAATACTAGAAAATACCATCACATTGCCATTGAGTTTATATGAGAAGATTTATTTTTTGTATACTATTAAATCAATAATTGTCCTATTGACCAATTTTAATGGGATTTGAGGGAATTTTTTTCTGGGTGCATCTCTAGTACACACTAACTACTGAACTACCGAGCTACCGATAGAAATTTCTTTGCAAACCAATCATCTTTAACACGTAATACGTATTATTTTCATTTAATAATTACATTATACATTTATTACTTTTACTACACCCTAATAGAAAAAAAATCATTATTAAAATTGTATTAGTTTCATACAAGTTTTTTTTCCAATTCAATTTCACAAAATCACAAAGGAAAAGGAGGACAATTCCACAGCATACAGCAGCACGCAAGAGTGAAACTAATAAAAAAAATCTTTGTAATTTTTTTTTTATTAATTCATTATTTTTCTTACTTTTGTGCAGTGAGCGATGAAATCGCAAAATTTTATTAAGCTCCATACATAACATAAACAGGGTTGCCATTACTTCATCTCATGTCACACAATAACCTGCCATGATTTTTTATTGTGATTTACCTCAAGTTAGGTGGTAGCATAAATGTGGGTGAGGGGTGACTGCACCCACGACACAACGCGTGCCCGCTGGCATTTGATTTTAAATTTATTTTTTCAAAATTAAAAGAGCACAACAGCAAAAATAAAAAAAAATATTATTTGATAAAATAAAAAACAGAATCATTCTATTGTTATTCAAAATACAAATAATAAAGTTCAGTTTCTGCGCTCAGTCAGAGTGCGAATTTGTTTGGGGAGCCAAAATAAATACAGGATGTAAATTAAATGAAATTACAAGTTATGAGAGTTCAAAATGAGTTTTTTATAATTTCTTTTTTTTCTTTATTTTGTAATCATTGTGTTTTCATTGGATTGTTGTGTACTTAAATGTGGTGATATTATTTGAGAGTAGAATGCAATAAATAAAGCAGTCTTTTTTTTAACCAAAATATATATACAGTAAAGTAGTAGATTTAGCTAAATCTTTTTAGTTAAAAGCAAATAGCACTTAGTTTTATCAAGATTTTACCAATCAAAATCTGTGGCTTCTAATGTTTGTATTTAGAAAGCCAAAATCTGTTACAGATATTTATAAACTTTTTTATTTGTATTTTAGATTGTTAAATTATAATATTATAAAAATAAAAATGTCGCTGTAACTTTAAATTTTTTTTTATTATTAATTTTTTTTATAATGTATAATTTAAAGCTAACTTTTGATTTTAGTAGAGTATAATTTCCAATGGCCAATGTTTTCATTTCTGTATCAGAAACTTCAAATCATTTCAAGTAAATACTATCTAGAAACTATACCCTCCACGACCCACCGGAATCGTTTTTTGTTATTTTTGTTATTTGCAGTGTTTTTATTTGATTTGTTGACTTTGGTCGGGCTTAACTTAGTAGGGCCAATGAATGCCAATGTTTCAATGAAAAAATCATAGAATTGATGAAAAATTCATAAGTAATATGAACTTTTTTTTTCTGTGTACTATGTACCATACAGAAAAAAAAAATGTACATCATATTGATGAATTGCGTTTTTCCAACTATGATTCATTGTATTGATGAACCATTCATAATATTAATGACTAAAGCGATCAATGTTATGAATGTTATCATAAATATGAAGAACGCTTGATAACTGTCAAAAAAGTGTTCTTCAATATGATGAACTGTATGTGAAGAATACGTTTCATCATATTAATGAACAAAAATATAAAATACAACATATATGTTCTTCATATTGAAGAACGCTGTTCATTAAACTAAATTTCTATCAAAATATTTTTTTTCGTTCATTTTTTGACGTACTTCTCAGTTTTCAAGTAATTTTTGTGTGTTATTTTTTAAATAATGCTTGCTCGAAAGTAAAATGTTTTATTGCAATATTATTTATAATTACAACTTTTTATTAATAAAAAGTTATATTTATAAAAAATATATTTAAACAAAAAAAAAAATTGTCGAACAAAATTTTTTTCAAAAAAATGTATATTCGGAATTTTGCAAACTATTTTTTTCGGACCATTTTTGTCGGAACACATAATATTTTGTTCAAATATACACGCTGCCAAAAAAAGGGTTCTCCCAAACATAATTTTGCAGGTATTACATATATCTTTGGAGCTTCATGCAAACAAAAGTATTTCGTCGTTTGCTGTCCCTGTTGCTCTACTTTTGTAGCGTCCCTGTTGAAAAACCCTTTAAAAGTAGGCAGCGCTGTTATTTAATTGTGATATCGTAATGCCAAACATACATATAATCAAAATGATGCTATTATTTTTAAATTCATTGTCACCCAGTAACAATCACGAATAACCAAATACACATAATTCAAAGAACCTTTTATTGACGTTGGTTTGCCATTTCATGATGGAAGGATATACGAATTCGAATTTCAGTAGTCAATTTTAATAATTTTGACTCGTTGTTGGCTCGTATATCTTTCCATCATGAAATGGCAAACCTTACTGAAGATAAATGTCAAAAGAGCGGCAAGAAATATGGCGTCGTTTGCTGTCCCTGTCGCTCTACTTTTGTAGCGTCCCTGTTGAAAAAGCCTTGAAAAAAACTTTTGTAGCGCTCTTATTGAAAAACATTTTATTGACAATAAGAAAAAATAATGCATTTATTTTTTTTTAACTACACTCAGAAAAAGATACTGTAAAATTAATAGTTTTTACTATTGAAATTAGTCAATTGGATAAACTATTAATTCAATCCCAGTAAATACTACAAAATAATATAAAATTATTTTTTAGTTTATATGAAAATATTTATGTTTTGTATACTATTAAATCAATAACTATTGACAAATTTTAATGGGATTTTTTACAATCTATTTCTGAGTGTAGTTAGGTTCGATTGTATTATCCTTCAAAATATTACGTAATGAAAAATACCGTAAAATAAAAATCAGCACCAATTCTATATAATGAATAAATGTTTAATGTATGAATCTATAAAATGACCATAGAAAATTCACGTAATCGTTTTGTTGAGTAGTGTTATTAGCTACATGTTGAACAGTTACTTAAAGACCTATATCATCTCCCCCCAGTTAATTCAAATCACGCACGCCACTTCCAGTTGCTATTGTTCCACATGTGCTGCAATATAAGCTAAGTTCAAATTAAAGGTCAGAGGCATGGGACACAAACCAACTTGTTGATGATTCCGAGTACTTGGCCAAAGCTTGCAGAAGACCCAACTACAAGTACACGACACAAAGAAACTTTTGACAACATAATGAACACAAAAAGATAACCTATCAACCCTGCTGAAGCAGCAGCAGCGATGGTGCTTCAATCATTTACTTAATACTCGTCCGCGCTCTAGTGCAGTTCATCAGAGGAACCTTTGACATTTTACCAAGACCGGACATGACTCACAGTAAAAAAAAAAGAGGAGGGATTTAGTAAAAATTGTGCATTGTTCAATACGGACGAACATAACAAAAGCCCTATTATGTATATGAACTCCTTGCAGCACAACAGGTGATGATTTTTATGTGATGCCAACGGAGGCCATGCCGTTGATAATGTGAATTAAATTTGCCCCGAACAAAGAGCTACCGAGCTCCATTGAATTTGTGTCCAATGAATTTTATGCATGCACAAGTGGGTGAACACAGCACACACGTTAAAAGTCAGCGCGCGCTTGCCACATCAAATCAAGTCAAGGATCCCAAGGATCCAAAGGACCAACAGCACGTTGTTAACAGAGTCAGGCAGCAACTTAAGTGGTGCACTGTTGCCTACATTTGGCTCCGCTTCTCCGCTCTATCTGTCTCCCTCTCTGAGGTTGACGCAATAAATTGGACGGATAAATTTTAAATTAATTAGTGTCATCGCTTGTACAGGGGATTTTTAAATCATATTTTCGAGAATCGTTGTATTCAAAATTTGATTATTGCATATCAATTGATTTTAATAAATTGAATTTGTTTTTGCTACTTTGGACATAACATCTACAATATTAGATCTGAGAACTGAGTTATTTTCTTTTGTAATAGTGACGGCCTCAGCAGTCCAGAGATAGCGCGCTGGACTTGCATTCTGAAGGTCTCGGGTTCGAATCTCGGCTTGGGCATGGGCGCTCGTGGTGATATTAACCACAAAATTGTAGGGAATAGATTTCACAGTACAATGGATATAGTCTGTCTAAGTGCTGTGGATCTTAGTAGATATTCCAACAAAAAAAAAAGGCTATTTTGAAAACAATGGCTGTTTTCCAAAATATCTGGCTATACCAGATATGCCAGTCTAAAATTTGAATTTTTGCCCGAGCTAAAAATTTCAAACTTCAAATTTCAAAATACCAACTTATTGTTTTTCACCAAACAAATTTGAATTTTTTGACAAAATACAGTTTGAAAATCATGTTTGGAATGAAAAGCAATAACAGCCTGGTTGATAAAGTAAAAAAGCTGAGCCTAAAATTATAGCGTCTGTTTGAAATAGCGCAAATCACGCAAGATTTCCAAAAATAGCGTTTGAATTTTTCCTATATTTCAATATTAATAAAAATTCCTTTGCGTAAGAATGATAAAAGATATTTAAAATGCACTGAGTAGTGTCATAAGCAGTTCATTTCAGTATTTGAATTTTTATTGCACATCACATAGACCTCTTCACTACAACTATATCTTGTTTTGTGTTTGTTTTGACACTACTTGTGCTTTGTTGTTGTGAGCAGCACATTCATTTGATTTTCAAGCATAGAGTCCGCGACAGTAAATGTCATGGGAAATTTTAAAGTAGGTGTTATTATGATAGTCAGAATTATCAAAATTATAGTCGGTGTAAGCCGACTATAAATACCCTACACATATGTGTGGTTACCATTAAAAGTAGTATATAGGTCACCAGGATATACGAATCCCGAAAATAACTACAAACTTTCAATCGCAGAAGTATTTCCATTCATTTTATACCCATATTTACAAATGGGTAGGTGTACCGAATTTCATTTTATTTTTTTGTTGAATCACAAGTCATTTCGCCGGAATCCATTATTTTCATGTATTTGAGCATGAGTCAATATATATTTTATTAAAAAAAGTTTACCTAAGCACGTATACAGTAAAATTGATCAGAAGATATACATTTTATATGAGGTATTTGAACTTAAGTGGTCGGTTCTCAGGTCACAATGCACCGATCATGCCAATTTTCTTGTTCAGACAGCTTAGATATATATGCAATCTAAATCTAAAGTTTCATTGCTCTAGCTCTTCTACTTTTTCTGTAATCGTGATTTCAACAGACAGACGGACAGACGAACATCGCTAAATCGACTTAGGAGATCATGCTGATCTCCGCGGTAGCTCAGTGGTTAGTGCGTTGGACTGCGAGCCGAAAGGTCCCCGGTTCAAGCCTGGACTGGGGCTAACAACATCTTTTCATATAAACATTTTTCTATACCGCGCTACCTCTCGTCAGTAAATGGCAAACCTACGAGAGTAAAAACCATTGCCTATGAAAAGCTATCACCCGCCGTTCGGATTCGGCAATAAACTGTAGGTCCCACCACTTTGAGTACAAATATAACACGCACAGCTCAAAATGGTGAGAGAGCTCGGCGGAAGTTCTATACAGAACTATAGCGCCAAACTATTATTATTATTATTAGATCATGCTGATCAAGAATATATATACTTTTCCATACCGGAGATGCTTCCTTCTGGGTGTTACAAACGGCGTACCAAACTGAATATACCCTTTCACTCTTAGTGTAGGGTATAATTAATGTCTTGAAGTGGGTTTCAATGCATTTGTGCAGATTTCTAGTATAGATCATAAATGAGATGAGAAATTATAATTCTTCCGTGTATTTTTCCCTGAATTTTTATTATTCGCGATACCTATGGTGTTCCGGGTATATTAAGTTTGGACGGTTTTTTAATGCCCTTGAAGGTATAGTCGGTTGAGAAATATGTATATATTTGTGATCAGCATCAATACACGTGTCGATTTAGTCATAATATGATATATGCTTTGTCTGTCCGCATACACGGTGTCTTGAAATTTACTAGACTGATTGCGATGAAATTTTGTTGCAGTATGTTTTAGTTAAAAAGTAGTCTCAAATGAAATAACCTCAAAGAAATAAGAATATATAAAAACGAGTTGGGAAAGTTAGGTCACATGGGTAAGTTCGGTCACATGGGGCGGATTTTTATAGTCGGTCGGGCCCGACTATGGAATACCCTACACCTTTGGTGGGGATATTAACCCTCAGAATATTATTCATATATCAGAAATTTACGTCTTATATCCCCAGAAATTAAAAAAATTATATAAAGTATAAAAAACTAAAAAAAAAATAAATTTGAAAAATGTAATTGGGCGGACCACGCCTATATTTAAAATTTTGTAAGGCTAATATTTCATAGAAATGATTTTAATAATTAACGGATCAAATTTCCACTATTAAAAACCGGGAAATAATGAAAAAAAAATGTGGGCGGATCACGCCCATTTTTGAACCACACATTTTTAGGTGAATTATAACAATATGTTTTAAATTTTACAACTATATCTTGAATACTTTTCGAGTTATTAGTTCCTAAAGATTTATATAAAAGTGACTTGTATGGGAGGTGGGCGTGTCTGTTGACCGATTTGGCTCATTTTCAAACACAGTTCCTACTTTTGGCTAAAATATATTGTGACGAAATTTCATCGCATTCCGAGCAGTATTTCTCAAGTTATTCTGTATTCGGACAGCAAGACAGCAAGACAGCAAGACAGCAAGACGGACAGACAGACAGACAGACAGACAGACGGACATGGCTAAACGGACTCGGGTAGTGATGCTGATCAAGAATATGTATACTTTTCCATACCGGACACGCCTCCTAAGGGGCGTTACAATATATGCACAAAGTTAATATACCCTGTACCTCATAGGTGTAGGGTATAAAAAATTATAATTTTGCACCTAGTTTAAGATACAGCGTGTTTAAGAGAGGCTTATTACAGACATAGTTATAATTATTAAATATAAATGTTGATAAATGAATATCAATTTTCACTTATGTTTTAGACAATTAATTTACCTTTCCAATGAATATCACATTTTCCTGTTCTAAAATTTACAAAAATAAAAATACAAATTTTTCTTTGCTCACACACAATTTTAATACCTAAATTAGTTTAGATGTAAATATAATATGTAATATGTGAATATAATTATTTAAGCCATAAACATATTTTATTTTCAGCTCCATTATACCATAATTATGTTTGCATAAAAAATATATATTATGTTTCGATGTAAATATATTATATTTGCATAAACTCTGTATATATTGTTGTCTCTTTTTCACTCATGTAATATTTGCATGCGAGTGAAATAGATAAAATTGAGATCACAGTGAGCGAAGATTTTATGGTTTGATTTATTCTCTTTGTTTGCTGTGTCAGTTAAACAGTTGAGTGCAACGTGAGTGGTTGTCGTCGCCGTCTTAAATAAGTAAGTATAAAAAGTATTAAAAAAATCGAAAATTAATGAATAAATGAAAGTGAAAAATAATTAAAATATGTGTTTAGTTTAATAAATAAATAAATGTTAAAAATGTCCGTATAAGCAGACAAAAGAAAAAAAGTCTAAAAGTCATTGCACTACAATAAAACTTATATTTGCAAACTAAACTGCAAAGTAAATAATCATTGTGTATAATAATCTCATCAGTCAAACATAAATTGCTTTGCAAATCAATTTGCAAATAATTGTGTATTTGGAGATAAAACAATTTACTTTATTTTTTAATTTCATGCTCAATATTTAATTAAACAATATTTTATTTAATTTCAGCACACTTGCTTGTGCAGATGTACTGGATAAAGCCCTCAACATCTAGATCAACCACGACAAGACCACCCCGACAAGGCTGGGGCTCTTTGTGCTGAAGATGACGCAATACATATGATTCAAACATATGATGCAAACATAATATGTTCACAGGCGAAACATATTTATATTCCCACCCAAATATATATTATGTTTAGAGCCAAACATATTATGTTTGTAATATAAAATTTTCGGTTCCCACCCAAACATATTATGTTTAGATCCAAACATATCATGATACACTATCCCAAATATATATTATGTTTACAGTGTTTCCCAAACATATACGTTGTTTGCTGCTTATTATGTATGGGAGAGCCCTTTTTTCCCTGCGTGTAATAATAGACCAGTTCATTCCCAGTACTTTCTAGCTAATTACAATGAAACTGATAAATTATTCAGCAGAAATAATTAAACAGTGGCGGGACTTGTGACTTGTTGGTAGAAATAAAATAAAAACTTATAATGTTTGGAAATATGATCAAAGAAAATGTTCTATGAAGTAAAATGAAAATGATTATAATTTTAATAAATGTTTAAAATTATTTTTCGATTATTTCGTTTTTTTTTTTTAAATCACAACACTCGCCACTGTTTAATTATTTCTGCAGGATAACTCCCAGTTTAAAATCACTGTAATTGGTTAAAAAGTACTGGGAATGAAGTGGTTTATCATTATAAATTATAAAAAAAATGGGATGATCTGTAACGAAATTTTGAAAAAATCAATGACAAAGAAAAATTTTTTTTTATGTTTGTACTTTACGTATCTTTTAAAAAATAATGGGTTTCGAAGATGTGACATACCATTGGAAAGGTAATTTAATTGATTAAAAAATTAGTTAAAAA
Organism: Dryomyza anilis; assembly: GCA_951804985.1. Taxonomy (NCBI): domain Eukaryota; kingdom Metazoa; phylum Arthropoda; class Insecta; order Diptera; family Dryomyzidae; genus Dryomyza; species Dryomyza anilis. Next base: position 88,020,302 of record OX638132.1, on the reverse strand, counting down.
TTGATATTCATTCATGATCAGATTATACTTTATAAATTTTTCTTTACTATGTTATGTCAGTAATATGTATCTCTTAAACACACTGTATCTTAAACTGGGTGCAAAATTAAACATTTATTTATTTCACATTTTTCTTATTTTTTTGAATCACAGAATGGACCCCCACCCGAATTATTGACATCCATGAACCAAACACCCTGTATTTATTCCTATGACGTGCGTGATCCACGGAAATTTTTATATTTATGATAAAAGATAATTGATTCCAAAACTGATAAATAATAAACTAAATAAAACTGTTGAAATAAAATCTAACAAAACTAATATAAAACAAATGATTTCTAATTTTTTTTTATTTAGATTTTTTTTGTCTGTTTGTCCCTGCCATACAAATAATTTTTAACTCTCTCTATGAAAATTAATTCTTCACCCAGAAAAAAAAATCCCTCAAATCCCATTAAAATTGGTCAATAGGACAATTATTGATTTAATAGTATACAAAAAATAAAAATTTTCATATAAACTCAATGGCAATGTCATGGTATTTTCTGGTATTTAATGGTATTTTCCGATTAAAATAATTATTTATCCTATTGAATATTTTTAATAGTAAGAAACTATTATTTATATAGTATTTTTTTCTGGGTGTAAATGTATTATTGTAAATATTAATAAAACACATTTCTTAAATTTAACTATAATATTTCCAACCTAATCCACGTTATGCTCATCCACAACCGTTCTAGTCCATATCTGTGCTATTCTGACGTACATAGTCGACATCGTGGCTTAACACAGTCTGCAGCTCGTAGCTTAAGAAGTCTACTTTGTACAACTCAAGATTTTGCCACCCATTCATTCATGAAATCTTAGGTCTGTCCGTCTATCTAACTAGCTGTCCGTCTGTCTCTGAGTCCACCCATTTAACCGTATTTAGATCAACCTACCTAGTTGTGGTTTTCATTTGAGCAACATTCAACAACGTTACCACGTTGCAAGCGTCCCAAAGAATAGGATTAGCTTAAAAGTTGCTTAAAAGCCATTCAAGGCACGACTTGCTGCCCGTTGTGCCTTCGTTAGTTTGTGGAGGGGGTGGGGTTAAGTCGAAGGTTGGTCTATGGCTGAATGTAAGACGTTCTATTTTGGAGACAATATTTGTTAAAACCACAACATCAGTAAAAGTGGCTGGTTTCCTGCTTCATTAAACGTTGGCGTTTACTGCCAGCACTGCCCTTGTTGTTGTAACGCTCAGATGATGATGATGTTGTTGTAGTTCTCAGAAGTGGTTGTTGTAGTAAGATTATGGACTATGCCTCAGTAACCACTGCTGACAGCATCGATAAAGTTGACTCCTATTCACTTCATATAATGCTGAGTTGAAAGGTGAGGTGAGTCCATAGCATTCAGCAGTGAATAGAATTTTACAATGACTTTTGTTGCACAAAATTTCAATTATTACTTTTAAGAATTTAATTAAAATTACATTTTATATATTCAAGTGGAAATGGCGAATTTATAATAGAGTTCGGTTACAATTAAAATCTACTACATCATCAAATTTAATGAAATTTATGTACAAAACAATTTGTATTTCTGGTATTATTTATAATATTTATAAGAGTTTAGTAACAACTAAATGTTTCGATACTAGCACACTCGGTTTTAGAATTTACATTGTTGCACAGCATTGTGTTTCGTGTGGTGCATTATTTAAAAATTCACTTTATTGTATTTTTTGTGCGCCGCGCAACACGTTCGAAATTCGAGCGCAAATTATAAAGCTCCGACGAATATTAAGCCAGAATAACAAAAAAAACATTTCTTTACACCCAGGCGGAACTAGTTAATTCAAGGAAAACTCAATTGTCTCGTGTTCGTAGTCATTACTTCCCTAAACGTTACAAATCTGAATTTTATTAGTTTATTATTTCATTAAGGGGCTTCACATCAAAGGCGTAAATTTACGATCTCGTAAAAGAATGATACGAACGTACTTAAATAGTTCTGATTTTGCACTCTTTAATTCATTTTTAATTCACTTAAAATCTTTGAAAACTCAATTTAATAAAAAAGATTTTTCATAAATAACACTACTCAACGAAACGAGAAAAGAATTTTGCCATATACATTCCATATATTAATTCTTTATAATTCGCCATTAATATTTTTAAGACAATTGCATCGAACTTGTAGGCCCCTTTCAGACACTTTTGTACAATAATAAAATACAGAACTTTAACAAACTAGTTTTTCAAGTATCTGTAAACGCAGGTTTTTCTTCAATTGACAAGATTAATTACAAAATACCAACAAATACTTTTATTCCTATAGGTTTTTAAAATATTTGAATCTAAACTCGAAAAATAGTGATTTTTTTTAGCATTTTGGATGATAAATAAGAAAAACGTTTATGGGTATGTAGAGCATAGTGACTAACTATTGTTCATCTTTACTCATTTTTAAATATGCCCTATTAACTCAGTTTCCATCAAAATTGTAAAAGTAAAAAATTCTTGTATTATTTACATACAAATTAATGGAAAATAGCAGTGTTTACATGAATTATTTTCAAAAATGCCTCGTAATAGGAAAAAAACTGAGTTTGCAATAAGAATAAGCATAATTTAAATATGAAGTAATGATATTTTCAGATTCAAGGCATAAGTATTTTTATTAAACATTGATTATATAAAAGGGTTACCAAAATTATTAGTATTTTATGCTCTAGGCTCTGGATAATCATTTTTTTGTTTTGTTTTACATTAACTCCTAAATGATAAAAAATATATATAAAATCACAAAAATATCCACATTTTCCGAGTTAGATCCAATTATCATAAATACGTATTGGAATATTAGCATTATTAGATATTAAAATTAGTCTTGAGAATTTAAAGAAAATAGTTTCTTAATTTTTTTGTAAAACTAGTTTTTTACTATACTATATTTTTTTTATTCTATGTAGTGGCTGAGAACAGCATTTTTTACAAATTAACCAACACTCAGAGGATGCCCCCTTCATGCAAATAACAGTGTTGATCGTAAGAAAGGATTATAGATTTAAGGAAGGAGGAAAGATGGAGTTGTGTCGTTGGATGTTTGCTTTGAATTTCATGTTCAAGTCTATATCTTTAAAACTAAACAAGATATTTTCTCAAGTAAGCACATTTTCTTTAGATCTCAATGTAAGTTTTTCATAAACAAAAGAATTATAAAAATCGGATAACTTTTGGATATTTACAATTTTTGAAAAAAAATGCATGAACAAAATCTCAACTTTACTGATATGAATCTCCATAACTATTAAAGATACAAACTTCAATTTTAAAACTTAAGTTCTCACAAGCTCTCTATGTGCAACACTTTTGAAATTTTTAAAAACGGTTGTGTTGTTCCGAAAATACTGAATTTCACCCGATTTAAGAGCGTTTGGGCACACTGTGCGCAGGGAGATTATTCCACAAACGTATCATACGACTGAAGAACGAATTCTCTCTGTAATGCGTGGTTCTGTTACGAACCGAGTGTACAACAAAGGGGTGGGAGTCTGGTACGATAAGTCGAAATTTAAATCGAATAAATATCGAAACTAAAAATACTAAACTAAAAAATGTAGAAAATAAAAATGCCGAAACCTGAAAATGTCGAAAACAAAAATGTCGAACACCAAAATGTCGAAAAAAAAATGTTAAAAACTAAAATGTTGAAAAACAAAATGTCGAAAACTAAAAATGTCGAAATTTAATATGACGAAATCATTTTTGGCGGAAAAAAGATGGAAAATTTTGAAAAAACACGAAGATAAAAATATTAAAAAAAAAACGAAATCTGATTTTTAGCTACTCTAGGATTCATGCGGAGATTTTTAAATATGCTGCCTTCAAAATACCATATTGAAATTTCGATTTTTTTTTTTAAATACTTTTTTTTAAGGACATGCAATTCGAAGTTCAAGGATAACGACCATTGGTCATATGTTTATGTTAAGAAGAATTTTCCAAAAGATTGTTTTATTAGTTTTAAAACGAAACCTTATCAAAATTTCTAGCATCAAGGGATATTTCAATAGGAACCACCATACGAAAGTTATCATTAACAATTTTTTAACTTTGGACTGTATCTCTGGAAAAAGTGATATCTTTGGAAATAGAATACAGGTGTCCCCAGCTTTTCTAGATCAATTCGTTTAAAATTTTAAAACACATTTTAATTTTTTACCAATATCACTCAAACCATATGATGAAATTATTTAACTTTTGTTTATGAAAATGATAAAATTAAAATTATTTCATTAATGACAGACTAAAAACTAATTAATGAATTTAAATTTTATTTAAATTATTATTCAATTGATTGAAAATTTTTGACGCCTTTATGGCCGTTTTTACACGTCCGAGTTCGATTCACGGTAAGCGACCCACTCGGAGAGCATATAACGAATATCTTTCTAAGTATATCTGCGATTTCTTGATGAAACCGTCTCACTGTCCTTGTCAATTGTTCGTATAAAACTCCGTAGAAGACCCAGCTTGATATGCAGAGGAGGTAAATCGACTGGAACTCCGTAGAAAACCCAGCTTGATATGCAGAGGAGGTAAATCGACTGGAATGGAGAATTCCTCTGGAATATGTGGCTGTCCAATTTTTTCGTACAATACATCAATATCATTATATAGCAGAATTGATTTTCGGAATATTCATGTACACCAAAATATTTATTAAATGATTTTGTATTAGTCAGTTTACGATTTCTATGTGTGGGGTTTTGCAAGGCTCAGTAAACATTGTTTTTTCTTTTTTCCGGTATATTCTGAAAAATCATGGAACGTAGTTCTTTTTAAATTGAAATTTATGTTTGATATAAATTGAAGTATTTGTCAACAAAAATCAAAAAATATCGTCGTTGTAGAACGAAAACTCACCAAATACATTTTTAAAATGCCAAATATTCTTTAACAAAAATCTTTATATATTTGTCAAATTTTAAACGATGATCTCAAATTTTTTACCACATGATAATAAAATGTAAATCTATTAATTAATATTCAACTCTCTTTAAAAATGCATCAATTACTTTTTAAAATATTAATCAACAAACTCGAAATTTAAGTTTTTCATAAAAATTCATTTGGTGACTTTTTGTTCTACAACGACGATATATTGTATTGACAATATATATTTATATTAAATTGTTTAATATTGAAAATTTCCTACCGAGCAGCTACAGGTGTAAAAAGACATGCAGACAGACAGACACAAACACAAATTCATTAAATATTCTTTTTACAACACAACGCGAAATGAATTAAAGTGTTAATTTAACATGACACATAATATGTGCAGAGCCCGACCTATGAATGCCATCACCTCGTACCACCCACGGATTAAGGTGGTCGTCGAAGGGGGGAGGGGTGGTTGGATGCGATGTGGTCTTAAGTCTGTTACAAACTGTACATTGGAATATTTTGAATTTAAATGTATGAGTTTAAAAGTTCCAACTCTGTAATAAACACATGGGAATAGTTGAAAAGCGCTATGAAAGTGAAAACAAAATAGAAAAAAACTGCAAATATAAGAGCTGCTCGTAAAAAAGATAATCTACGTAATTCTTACACTCACTGCAAACGCATAATTCTACTTAAGTGCTTAATTAAGCGTATAACAAATATATTCAAATTAAATTGCACGCAATTAAGTTGCCTTTTATTGCAACTAAATAAATGTTTAATTACTTGAGCACCTTGATAATTGAGGACATTGATAAATAAAACTATATTAAATCTTTTTAAATTAATCTGATATCATTCTATTACTGCATTTCAGATTAATTATCAATATTTCTGGTAACTTTTAAAATGACTTCTGATTAAATTTATTGCGTTTCATATGAAATTTACTACAAACCAAATAAAAATATAATTGAAATTTTCTCTTTGAAAATGAGAAAATACTATATTATGTTAGTTAAATGGAATACAGAAATATATTTTTGATATCATATTTTTATGAATTAATATTAATATTCGACAGCTTAGTATTCTGACATAGGCAGGGCACAGCATGTAGTTTTGATTTCATCAAAAACACCAGCCTCGATACAACAACGTAGGTAATAGACATGTTCAATAATTTGTACGTGACATAGCAGATTTATGATTTTTTTTTTAATTTTTTTATTCATATATCAAATCTGCCTTTACATTCCATATATCTACACTCTTTAGCCGTTTGAAAAACTGCCTTTTATATGTGCCTGACATCGGGCAGATTATGATACAAAAACCGCGTTTGTATGTCTAAAATCTGCCGTATATATTAGGATGCGCCGGAAAATCCAAAGCTTTTATTTTTCAAACCCGTAATAGCATTCTCGAGTGAATAAACTTTTTCTATAATTTTATCAAATTATTAAGAACTGCGCACGAAAAAATTGTCCATCACATTATTTAATACATCTTTTATAAAAAACATGAAAAATTAAAAAAATGGTTCACCAAAAAAAATTCATCAATATGATGAATTTATTCATAAATATTATGAATGTTTCTACCAACTACCAGATTCATCATATTAAAACCATCGTTCAATAAACGACATATTGATGAATGAATTCATTATATATATTAACTTATTCATTGTAATATTCAATACAATGAATTTGAATTGTCATATTGATGAATATATTCATAATATCTATGCATATTTTTTTTTATTTTTCAAAAAAAAAAAAATTATTTAATAATTCGAAAAAAAAATCCTAAAATAATGTGTGAAAAAAAATCCAAAAAAATTTTTTTTTTTTTTTTTTCAAAAAATTTTTTTTTTAAATATAATAAATTGTTCAAAAAAAAAAAAAAAAACTTTAATATAATTTTTTTTTTAATATAACTTTCTATTTATAAAAACTTGTAATTACTTATTTATGTATGTCGAGCAAGCATTATATACACAGAAAAAAAAATCTTCAATATGATGAATTTATTCATAAATATTATGAATTTTTACACCAACTACCAGATTCATCATATTGATACCACCGTTCATTAAATGACATATTAATGAATGAATTCATTATATATCTGAACAAAATAATCAATACAATGAATTTGAATTGATATATTGATGAATTTGTTCATAATAGTTTTTCAAAAAAATTTTTTTTTTAAAATAATTCGAAAAAAAAGTGTTGTAAAAATTTTATTTAAAAAATGACAGTAAAAAAATTAAAAATAAAATTATGAGAAAAAGAAAAGTTCGGACAAAAAAAATTGTTCAAAAAAAAATCAAAAAAAAAAATTTGTTCAAAAATAAAAATTTGTTCGAAAACAAACATTTGTTCGAAAAAAAAAATTATCCGAAAAAGAAAAGTTCGAACAAAAAAAATTGTTAAAAAAAAATAAAAAAAAACAAAAAAAAAATTTGTTCAAAAATAAAAATTTGTTCGAAAATAAAAATTTGTTCGAAAAAAAAAATTTTGTCGAAAATAAATTTGTTCAAAAAAAAAATTTTTTTTTTTTAAATATATTTTTTATAAATATAACTTTTTATCAATAAAAAGTTGTAATTATAATAAATATAGTATAAAACATTTTACTAATTTATGCATGTCGAGCAAGCATTATATAAGAAATAACACACAAGAATTACTTGAAAACTGAGAAGTACATCAAAAAATGAACGAAAAAAAAATATTTTGATCGAAAATTAGTTTAATGAACAGCGTTCTTCAATATGAACAACATATATGTTGTATTTTATATTTTGGTTCATTAATATGATGAAACGTATTCTTCACATACAGTTCATCATATTGAAGAACACTTTTTCGACAGTTACCAAGCGTTCTTCATATATATGATAGCATTCATAGCATTGATGACATTAGTCATTAATATTATGAATGGCTCTTCAATACAATGAATCATGGTTTAAAGAACGGAATTCATCAATATGATGTACATTTTTTTTCTGTGTAAGACATAACATACAAGAACTACTTGAGAACTGAGAAGTACGACAAAAAAATAAGCGAAAAATAAATATTTTGATTGAAATTTTGTTTGATGAACAGCATTTTTCAATATAAAGTAAAATAATTTGTATTTTATGTTCTTGTTCATTAATATAATGAAACGTATTCTTCACATCATATTGAAGAACACTTTTTCGATAGTTATCAAGCATTCAACATATTTATTATTGCATTCATAACACTGATGTCGTTAGTTATTAATATTATGAATGGTTCTTCAAAACAATGAATCATGGTTTGAAGAACGGAATTTATCAATATGATATACATTTTTTTTTGTGTATGTCGAAGGCTATGTAATGAATGTTGAAAAATTATATTTATAACTTCTTAGAAGTGGACTCGTTCATAATCTTAAAAATGGTTTATCTAAGTGGATGTAAGAAAATGAAATTTGAACATGTCACTAAATAACTTTCAGTGAACTTAAAATAAATTGCTAGGGATCTAAAAATTGAACCGAACACTATTTCGAAGGTAACAAAATTAGTTTAAATAGGACCTGACCATTACACAGAAGGCAGGTTCTGGGAGAAAAAAGGAGATCTGTGATAAGAAAAAAAACATAGAAGATTAGTACATTGTTCATGAAAAATCCTAATATTTCAAGCATAAAAGTGGGATCAAAAAAAGATGGACTGATGATGTTGAAGGTTATAAAAATACCAGACAAGAATGTACACTGGGGGGAAAAAAACCGTATCAAAATATTAAAAACTATTTATTTTTGAAAAATATAAGTGCTACATAATAAACAACGAAACGTAAGTCTTGTCCGTAAGTCGGACTTTTTGCAACCTAATGGACAGCGATTTTATACAGCAGATTCATAAGCAAATGTGGACCAACATTTAAGACCATGAAGGAAACGCATATTCCTATACAGTTCCTTATTTGGCGACCAATTTGAAGTGGTTACAGAAAAAGTAAAACTTTCAGCATCACGGGCACAATAAACTCCAATATTTGCATTGAAGAATTCTTGGAGAAGAGATTACTGCCATTCTGGTATGAACATAAAATGTCCACAATAATTTGGCCAAACCTATTCTCCTGCCTAACCTCCTCCTCCAGTACAATAAAACGGCCTTCAAGTGATACTTAAGCAATAACGTTATATTGGTGCCTCGAATTGCAAATCTACCAGAATTTAGGACAATATAAAGGTACAGGGCATTGGTCAGAAATGAAATGTATGTAAGAAAGAAGGTCACCAATGACATTTAATTTTTCAGGGGAAAGTGTTCTGCAGCATCCAGGAAGGTGTCCTAAATTCAATTTATAAATAAATTCATATTACATAAATTCATATTATCTAAAATAATAAAAATATGCAAAAAAGAACTGTAAATATGAAAAAAAATCTAAATATAAAATCTGACACGGATTTAAAACTCTGATCAAATATCTTTTATCTACCGGCGATCTTTCAAAGTAGATTTAACTGACAAAGTTGGCTATATGGCCGTATATTTTGTCTGGTTTCCCGAAAATAGCCGCGGTAGCTCAGTGGTTAGTGCGTTGGACTGCGAGCCGAAAGGTCCCCGGTTCAAGCCTGGGCTGGGGCTAACAACATCTTTTCATAGAAACATTTTTCTATACCGCGTTTTCTATAGCAAACCTACGAGAGTAAAAATTGCCTATGAAAAATCTCTCACCCGCCGTTCGGATTCGGCAATAAACTGTAGGTCCCACCACTTTGAGTACAAATATAACACGCAGAGCTCAAAATGGTGAGAGAGCTCGGCCGAAGTTCTATACAGGACTGTAGCGCCAAAACTATATTCCCGAAACAATATTTTCGACATTTTTCAGGAATATTTCCGACAAACACAAAATTAAATGGATGTTTGTGAAAAATAAATAGAAAAAACTTTATAGGTTTGTCCTGCAAAACTCACTTTTTAGACTTGAGCTAGAATCACACGATTGATGCAAAGCATCAACATTCAATACAATTTTGTCGAATATCAATAAATGAGAGGAAATTTCCTGTCCTGTATTTTTGTTTTGTTACTTGAATTGTTGCAAACTGAAATTGATACAATTTAGTCAATCGTGTGATTCGAACTTTAGCATGTAAGAGAATGGGAGGCTCGTTTGGAGGATCCTGTAAAATACCTGTAAAAATTTGCTCTATTAGGATTGGCAAGTTTCTGATCTAGTAACGGATTATTCCAAGGAATCGGTATTCCGTGCTCAGTTCCCAATTCCATATAAAAAGGATTACGGGCCATTTTGCCCCGATTAAACTCTTGCCCAGCTATTCTTCTCCCAAAAAATGTTTACCCAAGACAATTTTAAGTCGAGTTCATTTTTTACAAGACAATGAGAAATATCACACATTTTTATGTTTTGACGAGAATTGATTTCATTAATTTCAATATCTATAGAGTTTAATTTTGCGTAAATTAATAATTGATGTGTAATAATTGTCGGGTTCACAGAAAAAAACAGAAAATTAAAAATAAAAAGTTCCCTTTCAACTAGAGTAATAAAAACTCCACATCTGCATTCGACACATGTACTATATTTTAGAATTTTATAAAAACAATAGACGCACTCCCGGCGGTGCAACGACAGACAGTATTTGCTTGCGACCTGATGAAAGACTTCGAACTGCAATAAGCACCCTGAGAGTTTTATTACAATTGATCACCTGTTTCGTTCATTGGTAATTACACCCTGAGCTACAATAAAAAGAAATGCTTTAAACAAATCAAGTGGCGGATGGGTGGAGCTTTGGCACTGGTTGAAATGGAAAAATAGATGGCAGCACCGAATGCACTGAATCCAACGAAGCGTAGGACATATTTGTTGACTATGCGGAGGGGCATTGGAAAGGTAGTCCAGGAATGAGTACGCTGCAGGACACATTGCAATACATTCTAGGAATTGTGTCCAGCACTATGGAGAATTCCATTGTAGTTGGATTTGGTTATTGTAGTTGTTGTTGTAGTGAGTGTACCTATTTGTGACCCCTGTGGAGCCATCACAGCTTGTTGCTGCTGCTGCTTCATTCCGCATTTTGCTGCTGGAACCTTTGTTGTTGTCCTTCCTTTGATAGCAGTAGCTGCAATACGATGTCTGTCTGTCACGCAGCCACCTATGAATTCAAGAAAAACTCTGGACAACTGATAAAGCACAGTATGACGTCTTCATATAAACTAGAATGTAAAACTTGAAACAATTTTTAAATTCCTTTAAAAATGATGTATTTCAAAATTAAAAATGTAATCACGAAATTGCTTCAAAAGAAATAATATCTAATAAAAAAATCGCAAAACATTTAATTTAAAACAAAAATAAAAATAAATAATACCAAAAACCATTATTTAAAAATAAATATAAAAACAAAGACAATGTTGAACTTTGGAAAAGCAAACACAATTGTTCGAAAAAATTAAAATTTTTCAAAGGCACATTCAAAATTTCTGCTAAATTTGGCTGGACATAGCTGTGATCGTTAATTTATGAATCTGAATTTATGAATTCAATATTATGAATCTACAAACGTTTCTTGAGAAAACTAAATATCAACATATGTTAGAACCATATTATCGATTGTATCTAGCGCGGTTGTATAAGAATTACACAAAAAAAAATTCGACGTAAATATAGCAACCGATATTAATTGCATTCATTAATCAATCCAGCAATGAAATTCACTAATTTAATGAAAACATTTGCTACGTTATATAAGCAATTGCGTTCGCTAATATAAAGCAAATAATTTAGTCGGTGCAGTTTTAGCAAATAAAATTTCTGAAACTACGCCGACTAATTAATTTGCTGCATTGACGTACAAATATTGATATTAGCAAACGGAATTAATGATGAAACGAAGAATAGCATATGTTTTAATTAAATTAGTGAATTTCATTGCTGGATTGATTAATGAAAGTTATTAATATCGGTTGCTATATTTACGTCGATTATTTTTTTCTGTGTACAAATTTTCAACATTTTATGAATTAATATTACAAAAACAAAGATTTTAAGGTATGAGTGTTCCTCTAAAATTAAAATTACAGCAGCACTTTAAATGAGAATTTAACGCTTTATTGTTCGAAAAATCATATTTTCTCAAAATAACTTTTAAGATTTAATCGCATTTAATAGTATTTGATAGTATTTGATTTTGTTATATTTTATTCACAAAAAATAATTCTTTATCATAATTTAAAATACTACAAAATCTATTCCATGATATGAGCGCTGAAAATTCAAAAGAATACAATTTTGCACATTTAAAATTGTGATTAGGAATTGTTAGTTTGATTTTTGTATGAGAACATATTGTAATTAGTAAAGATTTTAAGGTATGTCGCTTGAATGTGCTCATAGTATCAAAAATAATTTAAAATTCAAATTTCTTTTTAAATTTTCCGAAAATCCCCAATTCCCCAAAACATTGTTTTTCGATATATGCTTAAGTATATGAGTAGTAAACTGAAATATATTAAATTATAAAAAAATAATTTCACACTACTTATTCAATAAATATTTCGTTGATAAGAAAATACTGCCGAATTCGTTACCACACCTAACATGGAAGACTTTCATTAAAATTGAAGCTGGTGAACGGATTTATATTACATAAGGACCTATAGGCTTTTATTTCAAGGCGCATAATGTGCTAGAATTTTTTTTTGCTCATACAAAAAAAAATATATGTGTAAATATATCAAAAAAAATGCAATTAATATTTAATTGTTTCATCGCCGATACGACATTTAATTGTATTGATTAAATATTTAATTATATTAATTAAAAACATAAGTGAACACTAATTAAAGGAAATAAGACACCCAATGAAAAGAAAATGTTTTTTTGTTATTTATTAATTTTATATATTATATATTCCATTTATTACATTTTATTTATCTATATATATAAAACTCTTGGTCCGTCTGTCAGTCTGTCGGTCTGTCTGTCTGTCTGTCTGTCTGTCTGTCTGTCTGTCTGTCTGTCTGTCTGTCTGTCTGTCTGTTTGTTCCAGCATCAGTCTAAACCGCTGAACCGATTTAACTGAAATTTTGCCACAGGATACTAAGGAGTCCGGAGGGTGTCATAGGCTTTATATGGGCGGGATTGGACAAAGGGGCGTGGTACCTCCCATACAACCTAAACTTTCAAAACGACATAACTCAGCACATACACAATCTAAAAAAATTAAACAAATAACTAAAATTCACCATACTAAAACTCACCAAACTAAAAAATCACCACACTAAAACTCACCACACTAAAACTCACCATACTAAAACTCACCACACCAAAACTCACCACATTAAAACTAACTCCACTAAAACTTCTACTGGGAAAAACTCTACGGGGACGAAATCTACCGGGAAGAGTTCTACCGGGAAGAATTCTACGGTAAAGCGTTCTATAGGGAAGAATTTTACGGCGAAGATTTCTACTGGGAAGAATTCTACGGCGAAATATTCTACTGTCTGAATTGTCTTTGAGAAAAATTGTTTTGGCGGAGAATTATTATTTGGTTACTACATTTATAAAACCAATAAAAACTTCCACAGTGAAGCACGGGCCCCTGATATAAAAAATAATAATAATGTTTTTTTATATTAATAAAATCGCTTTATATCTATGAATTCACAAAATCTTGGCACGAGTCTTGCACGGGTCCAGCTAGTTTATTTATATTTTAAAACGTTTTTACTAGGTTGCTTTATTGTCTGTTTTTTTGTAATTGATTTTAAACTACTTTCGCGATGAGCTACAGATTTTAAATATTGCCTCGAACTGGATGACAATGCAATATTATCGTTTTCTTGCCATTCGGTTCATCATGGTTACGATATGGTTCTATATTAAAGACACTTTGAAACATGAATGTTTTTAATTTTAATAATATTAGGCTTTTCGAATGCTTTTTCGACAATATTTTTTTTCTAATTGTTGTCTGTGTTTGAGAGAGTGTGGCGAGAATTCCCTGCAGTGTAAATGACTAGTTGTATGCTAGTATTGGTCTAGTTCTCCGTAGACACTCAACTAGCCCGAATTCGACCCCATTTTAATACAATGAACTGTAATTTTTTCAATGCTCATGTCCTACGATGTGTCAATTGTCCCCTCTTGCATTACATTTAAGTAGTTTTTAAACTAGTTTCGTGTAACCAGTCTACGGACTAATTTTTTACAGTCAGTCTATTAACTAGTTATTTTATTCCTACTTTAAACTGGTTTCTATTTACCAATTGGAACACTAGAGCTGTAAGGTGTTCGACGACAATTGATATAGTCAAGCGCATCAAGATCTAACAGTTTTGCTGTCTGGGTCATGTGGGACGAATGGATGAAATTGCTCCAGTCAAGAAATGTCTTGAAATGAGACTAAATGGTGGACTGCGTAGGAAGAGATACTGGTGCGGCTTTTTATTAAGGCACGGTTGTAAGGCCCTTTCAAATATTTAACAAATGCCTTTCAAATAGGTTATTTATTAGATTGTATGAGCTTATGGCGGAAAGAAATAAAACAAATCACATGATGGAACCCACCAGAAAATTAAAAAGAAAGATGTTTCCTACAAAATAAATAAATGAAATATAATTTGTATTTCAAAATTTTTTTTATTTTTGATAATTTTGACACGTTCCTCTACGATACAATTTTTTTTAACTGGTTTTCTCTGCATCCATTTTAACTAGTTACTAGTCTAGAAACATGTTACTAATATAAATACTACATATTTATGCTACTAGTTTAGATTTCACTGCAGGGTTTCGATACATATGATAAAAATTGAGTGATGCAACATTGCAGACAATTTAATTTACTATCAATGAAAAAGATATTAGTGTTTGAGGTCAATTTGACTTTTGAGGTTTTCGTCAACTTTAGGTACTAGCTGCCCCACTGTGGGGCGGTAGATAATATAATCTATTGGATCCTTAAAGTTCACATTAGAAACGTTTTATATATAAAAAAATATTTTTTTATTTCATATATATATTTTTATTTTATATTTATTTATCTACTTGATCTATGTTTTAACTACGTCCACGTCACCAATAAAAAGGAAATGTTAAACACAAATAAGGTAAAGAATACCAATGTCATGATATACGCACGGTGTTCGGAAAATCGACCCGACGAACCAATGAGACAAGCACGCGTTGCGATGAACCAATGTAAATAAGATCGGTACAACAGTACCTGTATTACTGTGTAGTGAATGTAAAACTGTGTAGTGCCTGCAAAACTGTCGGTCGGTGTGTATGCTATATATGTACATTGTACAATGTACACATATAGCATATACACCAACCCAGATAGGATTTAATTTATACTCTTAACTAATTCGTATAACAAATGAATTACATATATCAATAGAATTAATTATTTTGTATCAATTAATCTCAGTTGCTATATTTACGTTCGATTTTTTTTTCCGATAAGTATAGGGAATTTTCAAGAAGAATTTAAAATTTCCAACAAAAAAAGTGGACTTTCTTAAAACTTTCAGCGCAAATATTGTAAATGTTGATATAAAACATTTTAAAATGGTTTAACAGTTAGTTTGACATTGTTTTCTATTAATAGGCGACCTCATTTTAATTCATTCATATTTTGCTTTTTTACATTTTGCCCCACCACGACACACTGTGTTACGTTAACAACAACGGATTTACAAGGGATTATTTTATGTGTTTCGATTTATATTGTTTTTTAGGATTTTTATTATTTTTACTCATGTCGTTAGTTACGCTTTACTGCAGCAGCACAAACAAATAAAAAGTGAATTTTTTGTTCATTACCAACATCATGCTGCAGTTGCTTAATGCCATAATTTAAAATAAATTTGATTTTTTTTTTCTTTTATAAAATAAATGCAAATATATTTCCTGATTGGATTGGAAATATATGCAGAGTAGAATTAGTTTGTATACTTGAAGCTACAATTAATTAAAGACCCTTTTACATTGGCCTTAATTATTAATGACTTTATTAACTAGCTTTCGCACCGGTAACACTTCCTTTCCATGTTCGTATCCTTGCACCATGTGTTGCCGAAACAACATTGAAATTAACAACACCAACAGCACTCTGACATCTGGCTGCAACATCTTATTAGCATCGGAAACGCACTGCTGCTTTGGTTTGGTATAGGATCCCTCATCGTCCTTGATGCCCTCGCATCATTTCATTGAATCACAGGGGCTTATTTTGATTTACTCTACTGTAGTGTAGTACGTTGGTTTGACTACGTCAGGCAAACTTCAATTTCAATTAAGCAACTTGTTACAAAAATCACCTGCGGTATTACGTGTAATTTACACACTTAAATAAATTTTCAAGGCGCACACACACACTCGTCCACATAAATGTACAAGCTCCTTGTGGTGTACCTATCGAGGAGACTTCGTAGTATTATCGACATCTGCAAACACCCAAAAAACAATATACCTATTGCTTAAAAATATCGGAATGATTCATATTTCTTTAAATCAATAAGACTTTTCTTAAAATCAACGATTTAAATCTTCAAATAAAATAAATTTGTATTTACGTGAAATGAATTATTATGAATAGTTTTTACATCAATTAGGTATATTTTTTTTCGGTGACCGACAGCAGTCTCTAGTGTACAGGCACTGAACCGAAAAATATGTTTGCACAGTCGCACAGTCTTCAACCAAGAGTTGGATATGTTGAAGATTGTGAATGCACAGAAAAAATATTGAACGTAAGTATAGCAACTGAAATTAATTGATCCAAAATAACTAATTCTTTTAAAATAATTCATTGGATATACAAAATATTTAATAGTATAAATCAAATCCGTTCTGGGTTGGTGTATTTGCTAAAATATGTACATAAATACCATGCACACCAATTGACAGTTTTACAATCACTACACAGTTTTACAGCTACTACATAGTTTTACATTCACTACACAGTACATATCACAGATACTGCTGTATCGATCTTATTTTACATTGGTTCATCGCAACGCGTGCTTATTATTCGGTTTGTTTTCCGTACATCGTGCGTATATCATTACTTTGATATTCTACTCTCTTATTCGTGTTTAACAGTTCCCTTTCAAAATATGTAGCTCTATTGGTGACTTGAACTTGGTTCAAACTTCGAACAACAAATAATAAAACAAAAAATATCTATATATATAAAACTCATTTTTCGTTTGTTTCTTTGTGCGCTGTGAAAACGTACACCTGTGCACGGATTTCCTTAAAATTTGGAATATATAACCTACAGACCCAAGAGAAGGTCACTATATAGTTTTCGTTGACCACGCCCACCTTTACGCCCGTTTTTATACCCTACACTAAGAGTGAAAGGGTATATTCAGTTTGGTACGCCGTTTGTAACACCCTGAAGAAAGCATCTCTGGTATGGAAAAGTATATATATTCTTAATCAGCATGAACTTCTGAGTCGATTTAGCGATGTCCGTCTGTTTGTCTGTATGTCTGTCTGTCTGTCTGTCTGTCTGTCTGTTGAAATCACGATTACGGAAAAAGTAGAAGAGCTAGAGCAATTAAACTTTAGATTTATATTACTTATATATCTAAGCTGTCTGAACAAGAAAATTGGCATGATCGGTCTATTGTGACCTGAGAACCGACCACTTATATTCAAATACCTCATATAAAATGTACTTCTACAGATCAATTTTACGTGCTTAGGTAAACTTTTTTGGTCAATATATATTGACATCATGCTGAAATACATGAAAATAATGTTTTCCTGCGAAACGAGTTGTGGTTACCAAAAAAAAATTCGAAATTCGGTACACCTACCCATTTGTAAATATGGGTATCAAATGAATGGAAATTCTTCAGCGATGGAAAGTTTATAGATATTTTCAGGATTCGTATACCCTGGTGACCTATATACCAATTTGAATGGTAACCACACATATATGTAGGGTATTTATAGTCGGCTTAGACCGACTATAATTTTGATTTCCATGTGATCTAACCTTCCCAACTGGTTATTTTTAATGTATGTTTCAAATTCATAGCAAAACCGCTGATGAATTTTTCTGAAAATTTGCATTACTATGACATAAGATCCATGAAGAATCCTAAGCCAGAAGTAAACCTGATATGACAAAGAGGAGTGGCTTCTCCCACAGAACCCAAAAATTAAATACGCTGCATCTCAACACTAATGTTATCGATTAAACTAAACTTTAAATTAGGATGATACTAAACTTACTTAATCTCCGTACACCAAACTCACCAAATAAAAATCCACCACACCAAAACTAAATATGAATTCTCTGCACGGTTTTCGTTAATACTTGCAATATACAGACCTAGGAGAAGGTCACTATATAATTTTCGTTGACCACACTCACTTTTACGCCCAATGCAAGTATTTTTGCTGAAAGCATTTTTCTGAAAATTTTCATTACTATACTATATGGTACCAAGAGTATCCTAAACTATAAATTAACCAGATTGGATAAAGGGTAATGGCATCTCCCATACATCCCAAAAATTCGAAATGCTGTACCTTAGTACAAATGCTATCGATTTTAACTAAACTTTAAATTTTGATGTTACTTACTCACTCTACACTAAACTCACCACACTAAAACTCACCATATCAAAATTCACCAAACCAAAACTAAATGTCAAACCTCTGCACCAAGTTCCAAGGAATATATATATCGTAGTAACCCAGGAAAAGTTAACAAACTAAATCAAACTAACAAATATAAATACTAAAAATATTCTTTTTATTAATTAAATCAGTTCATATCCTTACATTCACAAAATTTGTGCACGGGCCTAGCTAGTAAAATATAAAATATAAAAAAGACTCTACGGGGAAGAATTGTCTTTGAGAAAATATGTTTTTGCGGAGAAATATTTTTGTTTTGGTTACTACATTTATAACAACAATAAAAACCGTCTACATAGAAAAAAAAAGTAGTAATAAAAAATAAAAAATACATTTTTCTCATTGGGTGTGTTCATTTCTATTAATTTGTGTTCAATTAATTTATTAATTAATATAATTAAATAATTATTCAGTACATTTAAATGTCGTATCGTTGACGAAAAAATTAAAAATTAATTGTATTGATAATTTTTTTTATATTTACATATATATATTTTTGTAGTGTGCTGGAACCTATAAATTATACCATTTTCTATGTAATTCTCTGATGCCAATTTTGAGTAAAAACTAAATTTTGTACGATCATTATGGATTATGCAGGATGATCAAAATGAATATAACTTTTCACATTAAGTGAACGGTATAAAAAATTATATAGATTTTTCTTTAAATTTAAAATATTATTGACATTACCTTTACACTTAATAAATTTATATTATTAACACTTGTTTCATGGTTATTCAAGCACAGCGTAAATTGAAAACGCGTAGGTTAAGTAAAAATTAATCGACGCATTTAAATCAACTCACATCAGGAAGAAGAAACGCAGCCGTCAAAAGAGTTATTTGCCGAACTACAGCCAGCAGTGGTCCAAAGAGAAAAATAAACAAAAGGTGGCAGTGGTGTGGAAATTTAATTGAAATATTCAGCCTAAAGCATCAGCAACACAATGACTCAACTCAGACTCGACGCAAGAATAATGGCAGCACAATTTGCAGCGAAAAGAACACAGCGGCGGCTGAATTTACCTTAGGTAAAGTTCAAATTGTAACCACTTTAAAAACTCGTACCGCGTAGTTAACACATTTGCGGGTTCATAGGATACAGGTTGGAGTTGGGTATTTCATATTTTTTTCGTTTACTTCACAGTTAGTTATCTTTCTTTGGGCAACTAGTTGAGCGTATTATTAATGGTATTTGGCTACAAAATTTACCGCGAATAGGACAGAAAACACAGCTGTTTCGGTTACTTGAGCAGTTAATTAAGGTAACTGCAGAGTTGATTAAATACTCTTTTAAATTTATAGAGATATTAACCTAAAGTTAACAAAATAAATGTTTGCGATTAACCAACAAAAAAAAATAATGAGCCAATTTTTGACAGGCAATGGAAGACAACAGGAAGACAACAGGCCCCCAGAATAATTTCAAATTTGGCACAAATGCTGTACCATATTAAACTAAGACATTTTATAAATTTTGGACCTCTAGCTAATACGGTTCCCGAAATATGACGGGTTAAAAAAGAGAAAAAATAAGTGAAAGCTCACAAAGGTGGGTAAACTTTTGTATTTATCTTTAAAACTAGTTTATGTACAAGATCAATTGAGATATCATTTGAAAGGTATAAAGATGGCCTTTAATATGACATATAATTTTATGTATGTATCCAAAGGTTAAATGTTATTATCACATGATCAAAATTTTGGAATTAAATTTCTCAAAAACCCATATTTTTAAAAGTTTAAAAAAGTACATTTCAAAATGTAAATCATGTTATAGTGACCTTTATCCTTTGGATACAAAAAGTTATATGCCGTATAAAAGACCATCGTTATACCTTTTAAATGATACCTCAATTGAACTTGTACCTAAACCCGTTTTTCAGATAAATGCAATTAAGTTAAGCCACCTTTGTGAGTTTTTACATATTTTTTCACTTTTTAAGCCCCCATATTTCAAGAACGATAGGTGGTAGGGGTTTAAAAATTTTGCATATTTCTTAGATTAATATGAGAGAACACTCATACAATTTTTTATACCCTACACTAAGAGTGACATTGTATATTCAGTTTGGTACGCCGTTTGTAACACCCAGAAGGAAGCATCTCCGGTATGGAAAAGTATATATATTCTTGATCAGCATGACCTCCTGAGTCGATTTAGCGATGTCCGTCTGTATGTCCGTCCGTCTGTCCGTCTGTCTGTCCGTCCGTCTGTCTGTCCGTCTGTCCGTCTGTCTGTCCGTCCGTCTGTCTGTTGAAATCCCTACTACTTTTAAAATTGAAGAGCTAGATAAATGAAACTTATAACTTAGATTACTAATATACCTACGCTGTATGTGCGAAAAAAGAGATCGGTCCATTGTGACCTATGATCCGACCACTTATGTTCAAATACCTCATATAAAATATACATATAAAGATCAATTTTAATGTATACGTGCTTAGGTAAACTTTTTTGGTCAAATATATATTAATATCATGTTCAAATACATGATAATAATGTTTTGCGGCGAAAAGACTTGTGGTTCACAAAAAAAAAATCGAAATTCGGTACACCTACCCATTTGTAAATATGGGTATCAAATGAATGGAAATTCTTCAGCGATTGAATGTTTGTAGTTATTTTCAGGATTCTTATACCCTGGTGACCTATATACCACTTTGAATGGTAACCACACATATGTGTAGGGTATTTATAGTCGGCTTAGACCGACTATAATTTTGATAATCCTAACTATCATAATTACACCTACTTTAAAATTTCCCATGTGATCTAACCTTCCCAACTGGTTATCAATTTCAAAGAGAATGATGCTTAAATTTATTATTTTTTTCGGTGTTTTAAAATGTAATATCACTATGAGAATCCCATTTTTAGTAAGGTTATAGGCGGTAGACACAAGTGGTAATGCGTAGATGCCTATTTGAAAGAACAATTCCTAGGAAAATAGCAGGCAAAAATTGGGTTTTATATGTGAAAACAAATTGATAGAGAATAGTAGGCAATATGCTGTAATTAAATTAGTAGGCAGTATAATCAAAATGGTATACAACGGTAGAGACTGGACATTTGCACAAATGCATTTAAAACCCACTTCAAGACATTCATTTTAATTCAAGACATGTGCTGTCGCCGACTCATTGCTTGAACATCAAATGAATGTGTTGCTCACAACAACAACGCACAAGTAGTATCAGAACAAAACACAAACAAGACTTAGTTATAGTGAAGTGATCCATAATGATGTGCAATAAAAATTCAAACACTGAAATGAGCTGCTTATGAAACTGAGTACTCAGTGCATTTTATATTTTTTTAAAATCATTCTTACAAAAGGAATTTTCCTTAAAATTGAAATATAGAAAAAATTCGAAAGGTATAAAAAATAATAATATTTTATATTAAGTTTTTTATTTTTCGAACTACATTTTTTTCATTATTTAATTTTTTCAAAAAAAATAGTTTCTACTAGAGATGGGCATGCGAGCGTGAATCACGCGTGATCGCGGGTGATTGTGATTGAATCCTAATTTTGCTCACGTTATTGTGAGTGAGTGTGAGTAGACCAAAAAAAGACCGTGAGTGAGTGTGCGTGAGTAAATTTTTTGCGTGAGTGAGTGTGAGTGAGTCGAATATTTCATAAAATAAAAAATCTCACTTTTAATTTTTTTGCGATTTTCTATTTTTTTTTTGCTGAACTACAGAAGAAGTATGGTCATAGTTTGAACTCAGAAGGCTTTGGGAAGGCTGCTACCCACTATTCAGAACTATAATAAATCAAACCCTTGATTAATGACCGTCAAAGACCCCTTCTTCAACTCAGAATAAGTTACAAGGTTCAGTCAAAAATTGATCTAACCTCCTGCAAACTGGCCGTAATTAGTATGTGCTTGTCAATTTTTGTGGGGTCATGTTAATAGTTTTTGCTTGGTTTTATACGGCCGTTCATGAAAATGTACAAAGAACGCTTTTTTTTCGATATATCTATTTTTGTAAAAAGTTGAATTTTCAATTTCAACTATACATTTATTAAGTTTAGTTTGTTCCATAGGTTCGTGTGGTGTTCCATAGGTTCGTGAGAGGTCCCGTCAATTCATCCCTGGTAAATTCTACACGGGACTATTTTTTATTGATAATTCTTTTCCAGAGATAATTATTCCAGGGACAATTCTCTAAGATTTTAAACAAATTCTTCACCGGAGAATTATTCTTCGAGGCAATTTTTATTTAAACAGTACATCGAAGGTCTTTCACATTTCCATCTCCGTTAAAAATAGAGATCCCTAACATTATTACATCATTATTGCGTTTGAAATATGTAGGTTGTGATTGAATCTTAATTTCACTCACGTGCCCATCTCTAGTTTCTACCCCAATTAAAAAAAACCCTTACCTATTGCTTTAGAAAATAAAAATTTCGTGGTATTTTAACCTTTTCTTAAAAATCTGTTGTTTTAGTTTTACTTATTGATTTGAGACAATAAACAGTATCAAACTTTTAAAATATAGTTTCGATTCCAGTTCCAACCAAAAAAATTAAATGGGTTTCGATTCCGGTTCCATAAATTTTTTAATAAAGGTTTCGATTACAGTTCTTTACGTTCCCTGACAGGGACTATAATATCTGTTCCGGCATGCGCCCATCTCTAGTTTCCAGACATTAAATGTCTTTAAAATAATGCTTTGACATTACTTAACACCAATGAAACAAATACTGCAGTGAAGTGAAGTCGCTTGATAAATTTTACTATAATACTTTAGACTGCCATTGCAAAATACATTCAATACTGTAGAGTGCAATAGTGCATATTTTGCAGAGGGAACTTTTAAATCATTTGTACAGATGTCTAGTAGAGACTTTAAACACATATAATGTAGATGTTGACTCTTATCGTGTGTCTGGCTAGAGCAAACCATGATTTATCTACTATAAAGCTATTAAAAATATCACAACAGAAAATGCTTAATATTTTTTTTCGGCTCACTTGACAACCCAAATACTGCTAAGTTTCTCGTAAGTATTAAAGAGTATATACTCACCAGTGGAAACTAGTCGAAACTTTTTCGGTTACTGGTAGAAATTTGAAGTGTATATCCAGTAAAATTGGTCAAATACTGGTAGGGATTTGCAGAGTAGTTTTCTGCTTTTAAAAGAAGACAACATGTGAGTCAACAATTTAAGAGACGGAGATTTTGAAATAATCAATAACTAAATATTTTATATCCGAAGATATTATGATGGTAAATCTCTTGGGACCACAGCGACATATTTAGTTATAATAGTTTGGCACTAGAATCCTATAAGAACTTAGGCCGAGCTCTCTCACCATTTTGAGCTGTGCGTGTTATATTTGTACTCAAAGTGGTGTGACCTACAGTTTATTGCCGAATCCGAACGGCGTTTGAGAGCTTTTCATAGGCAATGGTTTTACTCTCGTAGGTTTGCCATTTATTGACGAGAGGTAGCGCGGTATAGAAAAATGTTTCTATGAAATGATGTTGTTAGCCCCAGTCCAGGCTTCAACCGGGGACCTTTCGGCTCGCAGTCCAACGCACTAACCACTGAGCTACCGCGGCAACGATACATATTTAGTTAATCTGAGTAAATCCGGCACTGGTAAAATCCAAAAGGACGCGGGTACTATATGAAAAAGTCTATATATTCCTGTTCATGTCCTGAGTCTACTTAGCGATATCCGTGTGTCTGTTAAAATCGCGTTTACAGGAAAACTGGAAGAACTGGAAAGATAAAGATTTCTATAAAGATAAAGATTTCTATAAAGGAAAGATAAAGATATGCCTATTAAAAATGAGCACTAGCGGTCATTTTGACCTGTAATGCGACCACTTATTTTCAAATACTTCAAATTACACTAACAAGCTAATTGAATATACCGGGTACCGGGTACTGTGAACTTTTTTTTTATATAACCCTTGATAATGATTTCTCGCATATTGTTTCTACGCAATATACATTCTCTACTATATTCCTGATATTTTCCTAAAAACTGCTTCCTACTACTATACCATTTTCCATAAAAAAATGTTATCGGGAATATTGTAACTTTTTTTGTGTAGCTTATTTTCTGAACACTTCTTGTTTGAGTAGTGGTTTTACACTACTGACTACGTACATTTTACGCAATTGATTTTAAATCAATGGGGAGGCTGTTACTTCAAAAGGGTCCTATGGAAACGGATGTGCTTTAAGCCAGTGCGGAAACATGCAGGAAATGAAAATTCGTTGAACATTCGCTGGTAAGCGCTTCAGTAAACACTACAGCATGCCTGACAAACGACCATAAGAACAAAAGCCACATAATGAACGAACGTACATTCGGCATAAATTACAATGTGATCAAGTTATATTTGACTATGGTATGCAGAGAACAGCAGAGAACAGCAGCCATTTAAAAGCGGCCAAGCTGCATAAATGTCATATTTTCTAGTTGTTTTCTTTTGTCACTTTTTATTCGACTTTGATTTTTTATTGTTGCCACCTATACAACGATAAACGTTGCCATGCCACAAAAAGGACTTCCGCAATATTCGACCACAATAAATTTGCACATGAGTGTGTTCGGCGCAAATTTACATGACAAGAGCACGTCGCACGGGAGGACCACGTCGGCGCAGCTAGCAGGACACCGGCGCACAGTGGGGCAGTGACCTTAAATTCGAAAATTTCAAAATCAGCCTTTAGATGTGGAAAGTGGGCGTGGGCATCCCATACAACTAAAATGAGAAAATGATATATACTGCGAATTACTGGAGACACAATGATAAAACTTTATGATTCCATCTTGATTGAAAAAGTAATAAAAATAAAATTTTCTCCATCCGAACAAAATGCAATTTTATATATTTCCTTATATTTATTACAAAATTCACCTTTTATTTGATCCAATGTAAGTGCAAAATTGACGAACCTGCGAATTTGATATTCCTGAAGTATTAAATTTCATATCCAACTTATATTTGGTACAAAATCCACCATTTATTTGGTCCAACGTAAGGGCAAAATTAATGAACCTGAATTCTAGAAACAATGGCAAAAAATCCATCCAACTAACTACAACATTTATTATACTTTGAATTGTTCATAATATTAATGAATAATTTATAATATTAATGACTAGTTCACAACACCAATGAATATTTCATAATATTAACGAATAATTTATAATAATTATCAATAATTCATAAAATTAATGAATGGTTCATGATATTAATGACCAGTTCATAATACCAATAAATAGTACATAATATTAATGATGAATTCATACTATTAATCAATACTTCATAATATTAATGAATGGTTCCAAATATTAATGAGTACAACTTTTAATATAATTATGAGGTATTCATAATATTAATCATATTATTAATGAATAAGTACAACAGTTCATAATATTATTGTATAGTTTATAAATTTAATGACTATGAATATGACCAATGAATATTTCATAATAGTAATGAATAATTCATAACAATAATCAATACTTCATAATATCAATGAAGGGTTCATAATATTAATGAGTGCTTCATAACATTAACGAATGGTTCATAATAGTAATTATTATTTCATAATATAAATCAATAGTTCATAATATATATCAACTGTAATAAAATTAGTGAATTATTTATAATATTTATAAATATTTCATATTCAATATTCCTCTGAATCCAGTAAGAATTTTAAGTTATTATACACATGAATTAAATTAGTTATGGATCTAAGTCACTAAATCAAATTGTACAAAATCCACCAGAACAAAATTCATCGGCTGGGTGGATTTTCTAAAGCTGAAATTTCTATACGACATAAATTGAGTGACGCCACATTGTAAAGGGTTTTTCAACAGGGACGCTACAAAAGTAGAGCGACAGGGACAGCAAACGCCGCCATATTTCTTGCCGCTCTTTTGACATTTCTCTTCAGTAAGGTTTGCCATTTCATGATGGAGAGATATACGAATTCGAATTTCGGTAGTAAATTTTAATAATTTCGACTCATTGTTGGCTCGTATATCTTTCCATCATGAAATGACAAACCTTACTGAAGAGAAATGTCAAAAGAGCGGCAAGAAATATGAATCCCTGTCGCTCTACTTTTGTAGCGTCCCTGTTGAAAAACCCTTGAAAAAACTTTTGTAGCGCTCTTTTTGAAAAACCCCCTTTGTTCATATAATATACTAGAAAATGAAAAAAATAGTAATTTTTACTTTTGAGGTATTTGTCAACTTTACGTGCTCACTGCCCCCACTGTACGGCGCATCCTTTGACACATACACATAGACCACACACACTCATGCAAATAAGCATGATGCGCATTTGTGCCATATGTAAATCCGTGCACTGACCAAGTGTAAAATGAATAAAAATCTGCCACATCCGGTGAGCTAATGGTTGTGGCGTCATGCCCTATCCGATAAAAACCAAACGCAGCCAAATGTTTCCCATCAAAATCTACACACAACAAAAATCTATGCAAATGGAAAAAGAATTTAAATTGTTGTACTTTTTGATGAGAATTTTATTTTACAGACATTTTAACCCCAGGTTGGGCAACTGTGCCTGGTCGGACCAAAATTGACTTTGATGTTGAATATCTTTTGCCTTGCTAAAGAAAATGTTTAAACTTCTTCTATAACTTGCGTCGAATGGAGTCATTTGTGAGTGCAAAATTCGTTCAAATTTGAAAAACAAAAACTAACCAACTTGAAAACCAAGAAAAACCATGTGATAATTTTTATGATGTGAGCATAAGAAACATCATTTCTTTTGCTCGTGAGCTAGAACAATTGTGTGAAAGTACAAAAATCACGAAAATGTTATTTGATGAAAAATCGAATAACCGAAAAACAGATTCTTGACGGAAATATATATTCTTTACTCAAACATTCTTCTCCCATATACAACATAAAGAGGAAATATTCAAGCTTTTCGGATCTTCTGTTTAGGCAATGGGTCCCATTAATGGAGACAACCCACCAGTTTCACACACTGTGTGAAAAAATTGCCAAAATTTCAGAGCTTGTAAAATTGCTATAATTCAGAGATAATCAGAGCCTATTTGTGCAGACAACAATTTCCAAATGTCACGCTGATAACAGGAACAACACTTGTCACAATTCGTCATATGAGAATTTATTTGGCTCAAACCTCATTTTTGAATGAATGGGTTTAGGGTTATATGTTTT
The DNA here is from genome assembly GCA_951804985.1 of Dryomyza anilis. NCBI lineage: Eukaryota > Metazoa > Arthropoda > Insecta > Diptera > Dryomyzidae > Dryomyza > Dryomyza anilis. The sequence goes on along the minus strand of OX638132.1, from coordinate 87,992,438 downwards.
TCGATATTTCGCATCAAATCTGAGATATTCAGCATAGACTTTGCGCCAAATTGTAAATTTTCACCTAATAATTATAATAGTTTGGGACTACAGTCCTATAAGAACTTTTGACGAGCTCTCTCACCATTTTGAGCTGTGCGTGTTATATTTGTACTCAAAGTGGTAGGCACCAGAGGTTAATGCCGAATCCGAACGGCGGGTGAGAACTTGTTTTACACTCGTATGTTTGTTATTTACTGCCGAGAGGTAGCGCGGTAGAGACAAATGTTTCAATGAAAAGATGTTGTTAGCCCCTTTATAGGCTTGAACCTAAGACCTTTCGGCTCGCAGTCTAATGCACTAATCTTGAGCTACCGACGCTACTCAACGAAAATGCTATTTTAACGAAAATGTAAATCTTATTTGTCGTTTTTCTCTAAATCAATTCAATAATATTAGAGCCAAATAAATTCTCAGGTGACAAATTGTAAAAATTTGTACAATTTAATTTGTTATTAAACCTAATATTTTTCTGTGTATGGCTGCAGTTGCTAGCTACGGTGATTTGCCTTTTGACACGGAAAATAATTTATGACGCAGCGACAATTTGATGGAGACTAAATTGTGGATAATCTATATTTCTCATCTTCTTTTTTTTGTATTGCCTGCCATTGAACAATGTGAAGTAAACTGTATTTTTGCAAATGCATTTTTAGCGTTAAATTGCAAAATAGTTGTGGAATACTAAACAGCCTGACGTCAATCTTCGATGAATATAATTTAAAACGTGTGTCAGATCATGCAAAACGGCTTATTGTGGGCTTAATACAATTATATTATATAAATAAAAAATTATTATATTAAAAAAAAACAAAACATTATACATTATACATTATACATTATACATTATACATTATACATTATACATTATACATTATACATTATACATTATACATTATACATTATACATTATACATTATACATTATACATTATACATTATACATTATACATTATACATTATACATTATACATTATACATTATACATTATACATTATACATTATACATTATACATTATACATTATACATTATACATTATACATTATACATTATACATTATACATTATACATTATACATTATACATTATACATTATACATTATACATTATACATTATACATTATACATTATACATTATACATTATACATTATACATTATACATTATACATTATACATTATACATTATACATTATACATTATACATTATACATTATACATTATACATTATACATTATACATTATACATTATACATTATACATTATACATTATACATTATACATTATACATTATACATTATACATTATACATTATACATTATACATTATACATTATACATTATACATTATACATTATACATTATACATTATACATTATACATTATACATTATACATTATACATTATACATTATACATTATACATTATACATTATACATTATACATTATACATTATACATTATACATTATACATTATACATTATACATTATACATTATACATTATACATTATACATTATACATTATACATTATACATTATACATTATACATTATACATTATACATTATACATTATACATTATACATTATACATTATACATTATACATTATACATTATACATTATACATTATACATTATACATTATACATTATACATTATACATTATCGGTATACCGAAATTGTTTCATTATAGAACTTAAAACAAAAACAAGTGGAAAACCTGAAATTGCTTAATATGAATAATATACTAAAATCATTTCGGAAAGAATTGAAAGTGTATCTTTCTGCATTTTCCATTAGTTTTTGAAAGAGTTGGCTTATTTTAATATGATCTCTATTTTCATAAGACTTTTAATTAAATATTGTGACTTGGACTCGTTTATTGGAATGTGTTAAACATTTAATAACAAATTATATAGCATTTAATGTGTTTTTTTTTTAATAAGATAATATTTCGTCACTATCATGTGAAAGAGGCGAATGAGTAAATTTGACATTTGCGTTTTTTTCACATTTTTAATGTAGTATACTGTGCCAAAATCGTGTGTGGTTATGTTTGATATTTCTAGCCACAAAAGACAAAACTAAAAGGGCGAATTTGAATAATTGAAAATCTTGAAAATCTTGCCAAAAAGGCGAATTTTTTTGATTTTTTGCCATTACTTTTTACTGGAACAAGAAAAAATGGTGGTGTAAAGGCATGAAATGTTTATTTTCAAAGCACCTATCGATTGGTGCTTTAAATTTTTCAAACCTTTTTCTTGCTTTAAAAATAGACAATTAGTTGCTTTACACTACTATTTTATCTTATACCAATAAAAAGTTATGGCAAAAAAACGAAAAGATTCGCCCTTTTGGTTTGAAAAGATTTTAAATTTTTCAAATTCGGCCTTTTAGTTTTGTCTTCTGTGGCTAGAAATATCCAACATAACCACATACGATTTTGGCATTTTTCAAATTTAGCTATTTGTAAGCGATAACTTTTTATTGATAAAATAGTGGATTAAAGGCACAAAAATTCGAAAAATTATTTTTAAATAATGATGCCAATCGAGAGGTGCATTAAAAATAAACAATTAATTGCTTTACACCACTATTTCATCTTGTCGTGTTAAAAATGTTACTCTTAAACATCATTTCTCAATGTGCTATATCAAAATTTAATTTGTATAATATACTAATGCACTTTGCCCGTTGATATTTCTCAAATATTTGTGGTTTTATATGAACATGCGAAATATGTGACCAGCATCGCCGCATCCCGACTACCAGTAGTAGTAGCTACAAACTGACCGACCGTCCGAATAATCCTCATGCCATCGAACCACAATGACCACACGCAGGAATTTTGAATACAAATATTAACACAAACAACTAAATGCGAACATAATTATAACCGACGTGTTCATTAGAACTAACATCATCATTAATTTGGTTATCATTAAGAACTTAATTTCCAGGACTATATGATTTGTGTCAATGATAACATTATATTATCACTGGGTTAGATAAAATCCAGAGGCGTTTTTGAGGTATGCATTTAAATCTAAATATATTAATAATATTTTGTATTTAAAATTGTATAAAAAATATGCTCTCCAACCATAATGTTGATTCTCAACAGCATTACATCATATTTAAAGTATGTTTTAATAAAGCGGTGACTATGTTGTTAGGTGGGGTGTATTTTAAAAAGTAGAACCGTTGGAAAAACTTTTGTAATTTTGATTATTACTTTGGACTATGCTCTGTATAAACGTAAATTATTTTCTTGTTTAACATTATATTCTAAATGCTAAAAAAATAATCCAGCAATAGTCTAAAATATCAAAAATTTGCGAGTATCGTTTCAAATATCTTAAGAACAATTAGAAATATTAGTATTTATTGATATAATATAATTACTGTTGATAATTAAAAGAAAAATGGAGTTTAAAGTTATTGGGAAAACTAGTTGTACAAGATACTGTATTATTTTTATTACAAAAAGAGGCTGCGAGGCCTCCAAAATTTCGATTGCTATATTCGTAAAAACGTAACGTAACCGAAAAAACTGAGTATGAAGTCTAGATCAGCACTCGTTAATTATTTATAAATAATGTAAGTGATATCCCAAGGGGTTTTTTTGTGTTTTGTGAAGTAGATAAGTTACATAAGAATTATGCAAAAATACTTCAATCAAGTATTTCGAAAATTTGAAAATTGTATTTTGTAATTTTTAGCATGCTACAACAACTATTTATGATTTATTATGTATAAATAACAAATAAAATAACTTATGACGCCAATGTGCCAGCCAGTCCCCACCCAACAACGCTGCCATAAAATGCAACACGTTGGCATTTCAACCAAAATCATCATGATTAATTAAAATCCTACTACATAACTTTGCTAATGTATGCCGCGGAACATGTTTCAACGTTGATCCTTGTCAGTTGCCATGGTTACAGCAAACCACAGCTATAGAGAGATAGAATGATAGAAGAAGGGGGTCTTAGAGTGATGGCAGAGAACTGTAAAAGACCCTTCAAACAGATATGCAGAGCTTTTAAGGTGGTTTTTAGGGTTTTCGCGCATTATTAATTCAAGTTTTTGATAACATTTCGTGCAGCTGGCAAAAACTAGGCATCAAAAATGCCAACTTATCAGAGTAATTTGACGTTTTCGCGTCATGCAAAACTTTTGACTTTTTACTGAGAGCATTCTACGCTCAACTCGCAGCACACATCCGCTTCCGTTTGCCATTTGTTGCATGGATGTTTTTTTTGTTTTTTTTTTTTTTTTTTTTTTGACAGGCTGCCATCCACTCTACACTATTCTACTTTTTTTTACTCTACTCCATCCATCCTGTCGTCCGTCCCCACACACTGTCTTGATATGGATTTCGGGATTTTGAGAATTTCGCTGCAAATTATTGCTGGCTATGGTTGCTATTGTTGGTTTTTTTTATTGCTGCTGTTGTTGCGATTACTGGTATTGCTGCTTCTGAAGGCCGCTAATCCCCAAAGCGTTCATCAACTTGCGCTAATGAGGACAATGATGGACGTCATAATGCTGACGATGATGGCAAGATACAGCAGCGGCAGCAACAACATCATTCGCAGTAGCAGCAGTGGCAACGGCAGCGGAAGCTCTACCGCATTGTTTGTTGTAATTATTTGTGGAAAATTAAGATGGATATGTTGCAAAAACACGCACATACAAAAATACATATATTAGGCACACACATCCATACACTCTAAAAAAAATCTAGGACATTTGACGAAATATTTGTTCGTACATTTTTATTTTGTAAAACACACGCATAATTCGTAGAATACACGAAACAATTGAAACTTCCTTTTTTCTAAAACAATTTCTTGGATATTTGAAATATTTGTTCGTAGATTTGTATTTCGTAAAATACACGAATAATTCTTTTTTTACGAACGATTTGTATATATTACGAATCAATATTTGTAAAATTAAAATAACAACAAAACTATATATATTTCGTTAAAATTACGTAACTTTCGTTATAATATTTATTATTATAATATTTTTTATTACATAATGAATAACATTTATGAATATCATTTCGTAAAACCACGAGCTACGAATAAACCACTAAACTTTTGTAAATTTTGAGGATATATGTAGAATTTTACGAAACAAATACAAACAGTTTTAAAATATTTTCTGTGTGTCAAAATTATCAAATCAGTATATTCGTAGACCTACAAATAAATTCGAAAAAATATTCATATTTTACAAATAAAATGTACGAATACTATCTCTAAAGGTACGAAAATTGTCGTAAAATATACGAATATATTCGTAAAAAGTTAAAAAAAATAATCAATAAGTTACAAATCAAAATAGCATTCTTTCGTATTATGTACGCATGACTTTCGTAATTAAAATCTATGAATAGCTTCGTAAAATACACAAATAATATTCGTAATTTTATCATAAATTTACGAAAGTCCTTTTGTGTGTTTTACGAAATATGTAGATAAAAATCACGATTTTTTCATGTATTTTAAATAGATTTTATTTTGAGTGTATAGACAACCGTCTAAAATAATTAAATATACATGATGTGCAACAACTGTAAAATTAGATGCGAAATTGTCCATATGTTTGTTTGTGTTTGTGCTCATCCATGTACTATGGTATGTATGTGTGTATGGAAAGATAATCCTTTTGGCGTTATCAAATATTTATGTGCCATAATTATTCGAATATGGCTGCTTCTAATAATTACAATAATAAATATTATCTAAATTATAGGTTTTCCAATTAGTGATGGTTTTTTTTTAAGGTTTGCCCTAATGCTTAAGAAGCTTAATTTCCGGTATATTTAAATCTTTATTAACTCAAGTTTTTCACATTGAACAGTAATTGCTATAAATACAAATTATCATAAAAACACATTATAATATAATTAATAGCACAAATGTTTGTCAAAATTACACAGAAAAATGAATCTTTATGATGAATTTCGTTCTTCAAATCTTGATTCATTGTTTTGAAATACAATTCATAATGTTGATACCAAAATAAAACAATAATATATAATGAATTCACAAATTTAATGAATGTCTGATAAATGTCTCTTCAATGTGATAAAGTGAAAGTCAAGACTACGTTTCATCACATTAATGAATAAATATATAAGTCATGAAATATGTACATCATATTGAAGAATTTCGTGCATCAAAGCAAATTTCATTCAAAATATTTATTTTTTTTTCGTTCATTTTTTTAGCATATTCGTGCATTTTGTTTGCCAAATTTCTGACATATTATTTCTGGGAATTTCTATTCGAATAAACTAATTTTGTAACTTTTTCTGCAGGATAACTTACCAGTCCAAAATCAATATAATTGGTTACAAAATCCTGGTTTATCATTATAAATTATAAAAAAGTGCGGTGATCCATAACGAAATTTTGAGAAAATCAATGAAAAAGTAAAAATTTTTATTCTTGTAAATTTAACCTTTATGTACCTTTAAAAAAAACGTAGAAATCATGCAGTTCGAAGATTTAATACACAATTGGAAAGATAAATTAATTTTCTGAAACGTGAGTTAAAAGTAGAAAATCATTTATCAACAGCTTATATTTAATAACAAATTTTCTTGACTAGGTTATGTCATAAATATGCATTTCTTAAACACCCTGTATCTTAAACTGGGTAAAAAAAAATTAGGCATTTTTTTTTGAGGCATAGAATGTCCCTCTGAATAATTAACATCCACGAACCAAACACACTGCATAAAAGTTAAATGGAAATATTCAGAAAAAAAAATTTACATACCTACAAAATCTCATAAACAAAAACTATAAAAATACTAAACATCGTTGGTAATGGTAGCCCATAAAATGAGTCCAACTACACGCTGCAAAAAAAAGGGCTCTCCCAAACATAATTTTGCAGGCATTAACATGTATGTTTGGAATTTTATGTAAACATAATATATAATTGACTGATAAATCATAACAGGGTTGTATTGAGACTTGAACAGTGTTGTAATGAGCTCTGACTTACATTATAATATCCCGGAAACATTTTAATGTTGCCCCTTAAATGGTGTATGTTCTAATGGAAACATAATAATTACTACATCCAAACAAAATAAATATTTGAACCGAAACATAAATATGTTCAAATTAAAACATGATTTTGAACGAGCTGAATATAAATATGTTTCCAGTGAACCATATCAGTTATTTCAGTACAAAAAATAGTATGTTTGCATAGAAACATATTTAAATATTTTTGGAAAAAAAAATCCTGAAAATAAAATAAAAAAAAAATGTTGTTTTTTTTAATTTATTTTTATTAAAAATCTTTAAACATGCACAGTGGAAAATTATAATAATAGAATTAATATATAAAATTTTAAATGCTTAAATAAATAATTCGTTTCAAACTACAAGTACTAGTGACAGCATCAATGGATGCACAATTGGGCTCGCTTTATATTTGGTACAGTTACAATTGGTCTCAGTACAGCACATAGCGTAGGCAATGAATTCACGGAGGCTTTTGTAAAAAAACATGCCAAATTCTGTTTGAAAATCGAAACACAGATTTTTATTTGTGGTTTTTTCACATTAGTTTCAGAAATTATATACTATATTATACTCTGTTACTATTAGTATTTTTTATAACACAATTTATATATTTATTTAATTTACAAATAACAAAATTATTACCGACGCGAACACGTTTTCTCAACGAACAACAAAAGACACGTACGCAGAAAATGCCGATCAACGAGTGTCAACTTTGTATACAAGAAGAGAGCTGCAAGAATACCTTTATTTACATTTGAATTAATTTGTATATACACTAATATACACTTGTATATACACTAAGAGCGAAAGGGTATATTCAGTTTGGTATGCCGTTTGTAACACCCAGAAGGAAGCATCTCCGGTATGGAAAAGTATATATATTCTTGATCAGCATGACCTCCTGAGTCGATTTAGCGATGTCAGTCTGTCTGTCAGTCAGTCTGTCTGTTGAAATCCCTACTACTTAAAAAATTGTAGAGTTAGATGAATAAAACTTATAATTTAGATTACTTATATACCACGCTGTATCGAGATCGGTCCATTGTTACCTGTGATCTGACCATTTATATTCAAATATCTCACATAAAATGTACATCTATAGATCAATTTTACTGTATACGTGCTTAGGTAAACTTTTTTGGTCAAATATATATTGACATCATGCTCAAATACATGAAATTAATGTTTTCCGCGGAAACGACTTGTGGTTCCCAAAAACAAAATCGAAATTCGGTACACCTACCCATTTGTAAATATGGGTATCAAATTAATGGAAATTCTTCAGCGATTGAAAGTTTGTTGTTATTTTCAGGATTCGTATACCCTGGTGACCATTTTGTAACTACACATATGTGTAGGGTATTTATAGTCGGCTCAGACCGACTATAATTTTGATAATCCTAACTATCATAATAACACCTACTTTAAAATTTCCCATGTGATCTAACCTTCCCATGTGATCTAACCTTCCCAACTGATTTTGTTTGTTTTCAAACATCAGTATGTTTAAAATTATATGCTTCCAACGACGAGACGTAGGTAGAAAAATCTGCTCAACGAGTGCCAACTTCGTATACAAGTAGAATCTTGCAAGAATACACTTATTTAAATCAAATTCCTTTTTTGTTTGTTTTTAAACATCAATATGTTCAAACGATGGCAAAAGATGGCGTAGGTAGAAAATGCTGCACAACGTTGCCAACGTCGTCAGTCGATAAGTTATCGAAATAAGACAAGCGTTGCGAACATAGGTTGTATTTAGATTTGATTAGCATTTTCTGCGTTTCGAAACATAGTTTTAACCAAGTAAATTGCCAAGAAATAGTTTATTCAAATGCAATTAAAATTTCATGTTGGTATTGTAACATATTTATGGTAAATTTGACAGATTCTACTGGACAATATAATGTTTACACGTGAACAAAAATAAATTCAATTTCGATTATAATTTAATTAAACTTCATTCCTAATACATGTATGGTAATTTCGTATTACTTTTTAATTACATTCAAACATATTCAAACAAATCTTTTCTATTCGTGTACTGTTGTAATTTTTCACATAACCTCACATTAAACTAATTATGCCGTTATTGCCAAACAACTCGCCAACCGAAAGAACGAACGAACAAATGAATCGAACATTTTTCACAAATCCAACCACTTTGTGCGGTACTCATACCACATGGTCAGTCAGCTCCACATGGACAGCTTTATTTCGCTCATAATCACAAAATACGCCGCTACAGCCCTGAAATGACCAGACATTAAGCTACCCACGGATGTGACCACAATGTGCAACTCTAATTCCAAAAATAGCCTCCAATTAGGCCGGCATTGTTTGGGGGGGCCAAATTGGCGACCTGTGGCACGGTCACCAATTTGCGTGCGTCCGTATGCGATGCATCAGAGCTGGGACATGTTAGTTACACTGTTACACTGTTGCATGTATGCATAGATGTCACTGGGTGGCAACCAACCCACACTTCAGAGAAGCGCCGCAATTTTGCTGCAATTTTTTCCGTTGTATTTTTTCTGACGCCATTGTCTGCCGGCCATGATTTTGCAATGGCGCGGCGTTACAGCTACCGTTATTGTTATTACATAAAACGACGTTACTTTCACGCAATTAAGTACTGTAATTAACTGCATTCAACCTGTTGTTGTCCGTGTGTGTTTTTATCTATATGTGTGAGTGTTGACTTATGCGTGAATTAGTGTAGTATAAATGGCCGCCACTGCGTTGCCAACTGCATTTAAATGTTGGTCATTTAAAATGGCCGCCCATTACCACAGTGTTGCATTTTGTAATAATGGCGATAAATTAGTGTTATTCTGAATGCATAGCCCACCAGTTGGCAGCAGAAATAAAACTAACTGTCGACCATGTAATATTTAGCAAATAATAATTATAAATTGTGCATAATAATTATAGAAAAAAAAAACGGAATTTAATTGCTCGTAAGTGCGACTTAAGCGTAATGCGTTTACGTTGTCGTTCAATTTACAACGTACGCTAATTTGCTCCATTTTAATGCTATTAGTTGGTTTTTAGCTAAAGTGTCGTGTTTAAAATAAATATTAGCAAATTGTCAATGTTATATTGTGGCATTCACATCGTTTTGTTGAAAGTTTGAACGCATTTATTACCCATCATAAAATCTAAAATATTATCATCGTAAATTACATCAAAGTTTCTGTCGCGTTCAACGTTGCGCAACAACAGTTTTGCTTGACATCGGTTAATCGCAGAACTTCCGTTTGGCAGCCATTGTTTTACGTTGACGTCATGCAGCAAACACTGGAATTCCCATTAAACTTTTAAATTTGTTCGAGAATTAGGTTTGTCGATAACCCATGAATATGTTTTGGCAGAGTCAAGGTAGTTCAGCGAAATTATTTTTGAAATAATTCCAATATCTTTCTTGTCAAAATGTTCCATAAAATATTCATAAATATTCGAAATATTGCAAAGATTTGCTGAAAGTATTAATAATTTAAAATACATATAATTCAAATTACACAAATAAACAATTTCAATATATTTTTAGATAACTCCCGAACTGCTAATTTTCAATATATGTATCATGTTTATTTAATCGAAATATTGGTTGAAATACTATTTTGTGTACCGATATAATTTATGTACCTACACAAAAAAAATATTCATCAATATGATCAATTTATTAATAAATATTATGAATTTTTTCACCAACTACCAGATTCATCAGATTGATACCACCGTTATTTAAATGACATATTAATGAATGCATTCATTATATATATGAACAAAATATTTAATACAATGAATTTGAATCGTCATATTGATGAATTTGTTCATAATATTTATGAATAAGCAATATGAACTTTTCAAAAAAAAAATGTTTAGAAAATAATTCGAAAAAGTGTTGTAAAAATTTAATTCAAAAAATAACAGAAAAAATAAATTGAAAAAAAAAAATTAGAAAAGAACAATTTTGTCCAAAAAAAATTTTGTATCGAAAAAAATGTGTTCGAAAAAAAAATGTTGAAAAAAAAAATTGAAAAAAAATAATTTTGAAAAAAAATAATTTTGAAAAAAAAGTATTAGCATTTACCAAAAAGGCGCTAAAAACATAAAAAGTAGGAGTTATATTGCAAAAATAGAAACAGTCGATTCATTTATATGCAGTGTTCGCGATTGTTTAATCCGGGCTCTAATCACGTATGACGATAATCGTCTAACGATATCGTTTAGACGATAGTCTTACTTAAGCAAAAACGATAGCATTTTATGACTATCGCTTCAACGACGATCGTTTTTAAGTTAAGTGATGAGAGCTCCGGACAATAGCAGTTTTTTCGTTTCTGATATTCTTTCCATTGTCATAACAAAAGCTTAGTGATAAAAGTTAACCTTTTCGTAGGTTCCTGAATTAAAGAAAACAAAAAAATAGAAAATCAAAAGAAATATTTATTTTTGAAAATTTCGTTTGCGGTCTGAGAGAAACGATTATTTTTGAAAAAATGTCGGTTGCGGTTGAACAGCGAGAGATACATATAAAGGTTAACAAAATATATCTCTGATATTTGAGAAGCGTTGTTTTTTCAGATAACTCCCAATATTTCTGGAACACAGACTGATGGTAAAATTAAAAATTTTAGTATAATTGTAAATAAAATCTAAAAACCAAAATTAAATTTTTTTATCAAAAAAAAAATGTTTAGTTGAAAATTTTCGTAAACAAAATTGTAAAAAAAAAATTTGGACGACAAAAGCAACGCAATTGTCGAAATCACAAAGTTCAAGAAAAGATATTCGACATAAACAACAGTGCACGAAAAATTTCGAACAAAAAATTTAATAAAAAAAAATGTTGACGATAAAAACAAGTAAATTTATAAAAAAAAAACAATATTCACAAAAACAACAATGTTCGAAAAATTTCAAAAAAAATATTAGACCTCTAAACGACGCAATGGTCGAAATAACCATTTTCAAAAAAAAATATTATACAAAAACAACAATGTTCGACAAAAATAGAAAAATATATATATTTTTGTTAAAAAATGTTGGACGACAAAAACAACGCAAAGGTCGAAATCAACATTTTCCAAAAAAAAAAATATTCGACAAAAACAAAAATGTTGGACGACAAAAAAAGCACAATGACCGAAATCACCATTATCAAAAATATATATATATATGCGACAGAAACAACAATTTTCGAAAAAAATATTGTTTGAAAAAATGTTTGGACGACAAAAAAAACACAACAAATTTGTATGTTTCTCCAAGTAGCAATACAAAATTCCCTATAAATGAAACCAACTAAATTTTCTGTCTACAAACAATCATTGATCAAAGACCTTTATAATAAAGATTTTCATATCGTCACTGTCATGCCAAAGGGGCGAATGTGCATTTAAATGTTGGGAAATGAAATTTTAAAGTTTGAAGTGCTTTAAAAATTATAAAAATTTATATTTTTTTAATTTTTTCTGTTATTTTAGTTTATTCGTCAATTATTATAACGTATATAAAATATCTTTAAATTTGGACAACCTACTGAATTATAAATACGGATTTTGTGAGGCTATATCCAGATCAAAACGTATATATTTTTGATTTTTATGCTATAACTTTTTATTAGCACAAGATAAAATAGTCGTGTAAAGGCATTTATTGTTTGTATTCAAAGCATCTATCGTTCAGCGTCATTAATTAAAAATATTTTGACAAACGTCAATTTGCCATTTTTTATTTGCAGGAAAAAATGTTTGGCAAAATATTTTTAATTAATGATGCAGATCGATAGGTGCTTTAAAAACAAAAAATTAATACCTTTACACCAGTATTTTATCTTGAACCAATAATAAAATTAAAGCAAAAAAACTAAGAAATTGGTAAAATTGAAAATCTTGTCATGCCAAAAGGGCGAAACTTTTCGTTTTTTCGCCATAACTCTTTAATGGTACAAGATAAAATAGTAGTGAAGAGGTATTAATTGTTTGTTTTTAAAGTAACTATCGAACTGCATCATTATTTAAAAATATTTTGAGTAACATTTTTTCCTGCAAATAACAAATGGCAAATTAATGTTTGGCAAAATATTTTTAATTAATGATGCAGTTCGAAAGGTGCTTTAAAAACAAACAATAAATTCTTCTAAATCACTACTTTATCTTATACCATTAAAGAGTTATAGCAAAAAATGAAAAGATTCGCCCTTTTGGCATGACAAGATTTTCAATTTTTCCAATTTCTTCGTTTTTTTGCCTAATTTTATTATTGGTGCAAGATAAAATAGTAGTAAAGAGGTATTAATTGTTTGTTTTTAAAGTACCTATCGAACTGCATCATTATTTAAAAATATTTTGCCTAACATTTTTTCCTGCAAATAACAAATGGCAAATTAATGTTTGGCAAAATATTTTTAATTAATGATGCAGATCGATAGGTTCTTTAAAAACAAACAATAAATGCATTTACATCACTACTTTATCTTGTACCATTAAAGAGTTATAGCAAAAAATGAAAAGATTCGCACTTTTGGCATGACAAGATTTCCAATTTCTTCGTTTTTTTGCTTTAATTTTATTATTGGTGCAAGATAAAATAGTAGTTTAAAGGTATTAATTGTTTGTTTTTAAAGTACCTATCGAACTGCATCATTATTTAAAAATATTTTGCCTAACATTTTTTCCTGTAAATAACAAATTGCAAATTAATGTTTGTCAAAATATATTTAATTAATGATGCAGCTCGATAGGTGCTTTGAATACAAACAATAAATGCCTTTACACCACTATTTTATCTTATTCCAATAAAAAGTTATGGCGAAAAAACGAAAAGATTCGCCCTTTTGGCATGACAAGATTTTCAATTTTTCAAATTCGCCCTTTTGGTTTTGTCTTTTGTGGTTAGAAATATCCAACAAAATGACACGCGATTTTGGCACAGCATACTTCAGGATAAACTACATTCAAAAATGTAAAAAAACGCAAATATCAAAAATTGCACATTCGCCCCTTTGGCATGATAGTGACGATATAACTATCAACCAAAGATCTTTACTTTTCAAAATAAAAATTTTCTTTGAACCAAAGACCTTTATTTTTTTAAAATAAAAATTATCTCTCAACCAAAGACCTTTATTTTTTAAAATTCGATCTTTAATCGCACGATCTACGATCAAACTATAACGTGAAATCACGAATAGAGTAAAAAAATTTTTAAAATTCGATCTTTAATCGCACGATCTACGATCAAACTATAACGTGAAATCACGAATAGAGTAAAACTTGAAGAGGAGCTAGGTCAATGCACTGCGAAAAAGTACTATAAATCAATAGTTTTTTTTGATTTGAAAATTATTCAATAGAATTATTATTTTAATAGACAAATCCCATTAAATTCTACAAAATACTATTAAATACTATTAAATTGTTATTGTGTTTATATGAAAATATTTATTTTTGGTATACTATTGAATCAATAACTGTCCTATTGACTAAATTTTTTTTTTTTTAGTGTGTAATTGATAACTTATACAAGCCGGCCTCAGCAGTCCATAGGTAGCGCGCTGGACTTGCATTCTGAAGGTCTCGGGTTCGAATCCCGGCTTGGGCATGGGCGCTCGTGGTGATATTAACCACAAAATTGTAGGGAATAGATTTCACAGTACAATGGATATAGTCTGTCTGAGTGCTGTGGATCTTAGTAGATATTCCAAAAAAAAAAAAAAAAAAAAAAAAAAGATAACTTATACATACGGACCAAAACACAGACTTTTATGTTACATACATCCATCATAAATTGCTCTGAAAACACAATAAATTAAATACTTTTTAATGTTATTATACATACATCTAAAGGTATGCTTCTGTTATATAATTTTCTTCATATATAACATTTATCATACGCCTTGTGTTGTTTAGGAGTTATGAGTTCGTTAAAAATGGACTGTTTCGTTACAGTATTTGGAAGTAGATTTAAAGCTGCCTTATATTGTTCAAAAAGTCTGCTATTCTGGTCGTCTATTCAACGTGCAGTGCATATTTATTATGCTTTAGAATGAAAATACTTAATTAAATTTGAATTACGCTGAAACATTATTTTTTAGTTCCTTAGAAGCAACAATGTTCGGACTGTTATGTTACAAAAAAATGAGTCTTACGTTATCCGTGCGATAAATCGTTCAGATAAAAAGTAAAATCAAATTAAATATGCTTCAATGGTTTAATTTCACAATAGCTACATTAATTCATTTTTTTACGATTAGATATTCAAGAAGTTCCAAAAAAAATGAACATTGAGTTCGAAGGAATCAACATTATTCTAATTATTCATTGAATTTATGGTTTCGTTTTTTGCGTTTTGGTGCACATACGCTGTCTGATATTTCAAATAGTCGTGAGCTATCGATTCTGACCTGTGACCCGACCATTTATTTTCAAAAATACCTCATATAACTCTAACATCAACGGGTACATTTTCCTTTTTTTCCGACCGAAGTAAACTTTTTTAACCTCTTAAATTTTGATCAAATATAGAAAATAATGTTTTTCTCGAGAACCGATTTATGTATTATACAACCATTTCGTTTGCTGGGTTATTTTCAACGGATATCTATTGAGCTGCTAATCAATGTGTTCATAAGTTTGCTTAAAAGTCGAATTAAAGTCAATGCATTTAGAATATACGCAAATTTAAGAGGAGCTAATCAAAACCTCTGCAATATTTTTACACGTCATTAAATACAGCGTCGACTAACCATGACAACAAAAACCTATATCTACACATGTTCCTATATATGATATATATATATATTATAAAAAAAACACACATATTCTCACACCTACACAAAGGCATAAAGTTTCGCTTAATAAATTTCCGCCGTTAATGGAGTCATTTTACAGAAGGGCGTCGATGCTTAGAAAATGTTTGTGGCGGCTCCTTTGACTTAAGCGTGCAGCGTTGATAGTTTGTCAAAAGATTTAACCAAAAACACAGGTGGGTGTTGGGCCATGGTTCGATGGGGTTAAATGTAAATTTTGGTTTAGAACCATGGCACCACCAGTGTGTAATTGGCGCGGTAACTGAAACTTCTTGCCACGTTGGGTGGTATCGTAGGCGGGAGCGCGACGAGACGCGACGGTGTGCAACGACAAACTTCTAATTACCGTGTAATTATTGTAATCTACAAGGTACAATCTTGCAGACATGAATAATGGTAGGATGTGCGAACTTTGTGGAATTCACCGGCAGCTGAAGGATACTGATTTTATTTTAGTTTTAGGTTTAGGTTTTGACATGATTTTCGGGTGTAGTGATGCCAGTGATTAGTTCGGGTATTATTTCGTTGATAAACGTATCATATGCCAGCAACATCTGTTGGCGATGTTTGCTGTGCATGTTGTCAGATTAAGGATGTTTATAGTTTGTTTAACTTGGAATCGCTTAAAGGCCGTTATGAAGGTTTAATTTTGAGAGAATTCATTATTAAAAATTATAATTTAGCTGTTTAAGAATATTGTATTTTCGGTGAAAATCACACTAAAGCAATGATAAATTAGATGCTCGTACAGTACCCCTATATGTCTCAATTTCGTAGGCGGGAATTACAATTGCCATTTGTTAAATGGTCATAATCTCCATAATTTATCAACAACTATATTTTTTTTTTTAATTCTGAATTTTTGAATACAGAAATCCTAAGGTTTGGTTCGATACTTCATTAATTTCTTATTTTTTTTCAGTTGTGTGTGATAAATTCTAATATTATAATTTTGTAGTTTGTAGAGTTCTGAAATATCCTAATTATAATTCCTAAAGAGGTTATGTGATTGAACAAATAAATTTCATAGAGTCAAGTTCTAGAGGGTCCGGCGGGCTATTCTTTTCGTTGTTTCGTTTCGAAATGATACAACGATTTTCACATCTTTACGTAGAACCACTGTAGTATTACCTGTGCTACGGGAACATGTGCGTCCGGGACCTTTCGTCTCGCAATCTAACGCACTAACTACAGAGCTGCCGACTCTACTTGTACTATCGAAAGTAATTTTTGGAATAATGTTACAAGAGTTACTCAGTTTTAAAATTTTATCATATTAGTGAAGACATTACAACAAAAAACCAGTAGGGAAAGTTAGATCACATGGGAAATTTTAAAGTAGGTTTTAGTATGATAGTTAGGATTATCAAAATTATAGTCGGTCTAAGCCGACTATAAATACCCTACACATATGTGTGGTTACTATTAAAAGTGGTATATAGGTCACCAGGGTATACGAATCCTGAAAATAATTACAAACTTTCAATCGCTGAAGAATTTCCATTCATTTGATACCCATATTTACAAATGGGTAGGTGTACCGAATTTCACCTCTTTTTTTTGGAATCACAAGTCGTTTCGCCGGAAACCATTATTTTCATGTATTTGAGCATGAGTCAATATATATTTGTCCAAAAAAAGTTTTCCTAAGCACGTATACAGTAAAATTGATCTGCAGATATAAATTTTAAACGAGGTATTTGAACATAAGTGGTCGGTTCTCAGGTCACAATAGACCGATCATGCCAATCTTGTTCAGACAGCTAGATATATAAGTAATCTAAATCTAAAGTTTCATTGCTCTAGCTCTTATCGTGATTTCAACAGACAGACAGACGGACATCGCTAAATCGACTCAGGTGGTCATGCTGATCAAGAATATATATACTTTTCCATACCGGAGATGCTTCCTTATGGGTGTTACAAACGGCGTACCAAACTGAATATACCCTTTCACTTTTAGTGTAGGGTATAAATATATGTAAAAATAAAGCAAACAAAAATTATCAATACAATCAAATTTTAATTGTTTCATAGACGATACGACACACGGTGAACAAAAAAGCACTTTTTTTGAACAAAATTATTTAACTTCAAAACTAATCGGTAGATTTCGTTGAATTTTTTTTACTTAATAAAAAAAATATCAAGGTACAAGTATGCTTTACAGAATGTCTTTTATTGATTCACAAAAGTTATGTAAAAATATTTAAACTTCGAGAATTTTGTGGACATTTTTAAGATGTGATTTTTTTTTAAATATGGAGCCGATATCGGTATGATTTATTTTTTATTTTTGTTCACATTGATAGTGATCTGAAATAAGTTAGTGTTAATGAAGGATATTGTTTGCAAACTTTAAAATAACTAAAAATTAGAAAATAAAATGGTAATTGTTGCAATGTAATTTCTCCTAATCCGGGAACGATATGAGAATAATATTTTTTTTATTTTTTACCACATTGATTGTAATTAGAAAAAAGTTAGTACGAATGAAGAATATCTCTAGGTTTAATTGATATAAAATTATTAACTTGAAATAACATTACTCAAACTCAAATTTTTGACGTGAAATGTTACGAAATGTGGTTGTAATAGTAGAATTTCGGTATTTTTATATTTTTTACACACTATGGATATAAATTTGTGTGAATATAAACTTTGTATTATTCGTAGCCGCGGTAGCTCAGTGGTTAGTGCGTTGGACTGCGAGCCGAAAGTTCCCCGGTTCAAGTATGGACTGGGGCTAACAACATCTTTTCATTGAAACATTTTCTATACCGCGCTACCTCTCGCCAGTAAATGGCAAACCTCCGAGAGTAAAAACATTGCCTATGAAAAGCTCTCACCCGCCGTTCGGATTAGCAATAAACAGTAGGACCCACCACTTTGAGTACAAAAATAACACGCACAGCTCAAAATAGTGAGAGAGCTCGACCGAGGTTCTATACAGGACTGTAGTGCCAAACTATTATTATTATTATTCGTCTGTGTTGAGTTATGATATGAAATACGAAACACTTAAATCAAATTAATAAATTTCTAAAGAAAATGGTAGTATTTCACTACAAATTTCTTGCAAAAGGAAGCATACCGCAAACAACGTTTTCTTCAGAATTTGTATTTTGTAAAAGCCTAAATACAATTTTAAGGATTTGAGAGGATATGCAAAGATATTTTAGTTATTTTCTAATATGTATTTTCATATAATTATGTATGGTATGCAATTTTTTTCCTATCTTTGAAGACTCATATCTCTTAAACTATTAATGTTATAAGAAAAATGGTTACAGATTATACTTAGTGGGTCTTTAATTTATATTATAGTTTAGAAAAAAATTAAAAATAAATACAAAAATATATAGTTATGCTCAAAATTTCATCATTTTGTTCACCGTGCGACATTTAATTGTATTGATTAAATATTTAATTATATTAGTTATTAAATTAATTGAGCAAAAATTAAAGGAAATTAACACATCCGATGAAAAAAAATGTTTTTTTTTATTTGTTTTTTATTTGTTATTTTATTTATTTTACTACTTTTACTTACTACTTGTTGTTGAAATTTTGAACAACGTTCACTTCACCTACAGCTCTATAATGAAAGGAAAATGTTAAACACGAATAAGGAGTAGAATATCAAAGTCATGATAAACGTACGATGTATGGAAAAACGACCCGATGAACCGAATATGGTCGAAAGATCGCTACAACAAAAAAAAGATCGCTACAACTGTGTAGTGACTTTAAGGCTATCGGTTGGTGTGCATGCTATATATTAGCATATACACCAACCCACAAAGGATTTATACTATTAAATAATTTGTGTATCCAATTAAAATTCCAATGAAAATTTGAATTTTTAGTGAAAAATTAAATTTTTAAAGAAAAATTGAATTTCAGTGAAAAATTTAATTTTGAGTGAAAAATTGAGTTTTTAATGAAAAATTGTATTTTTTTGTGAAAATTTGAATTTTTAGTAACAATTTGAATTTTTAAGGAAAATTTGATTTTTTTTAACTGAAAAATGTAATTTTTAGTGAAAAATTTAAGTTTTAGTGAAAATTTAAATTTTGTAGTGAATAATGGAATTTTTAGTGAAAAATTGATTTTTTTTAATGAAAACTTGAATTTTTAGTGTAAATTTGAAATTCTAGTTGAAATTTGAATTTTAAGTGAAAAATTAAATTCTATAATACATTTTTAAAAATTTGAGTTCGAGTGAAATTTTGAATTTAAATTAAATTGCAGTGCAAGTAAACATAGAACTCGTTCAAAGTAGAATTAATATATCCAACTACCATTTACATCATTTTTGGCAGTTAAGGCAGTTCAGAATCATTTCATTGAAAGATTTTAGGCAGACAAAGGCGAGGGTTTGGTTTAGAAGCTGTTTTTTCGCTCATACACAGAATATGTTGGAAATCTGCCTTTAAACTTACAGAAAATTAGAGTATCTTCACAAAATAAAATGTCTGTCATTTTTCAGGAATATTTTGGGCATGCACATAGATAAATGAAATATTTTGAAAAGTTATGTTGCCTAATTTTGTCATTTTCTAATGGCAGATTCCAGGAGTATTTTGTGAACGTTTCAGAATTGAAAAATGCAGGAGTTCAATTCTGACCGTACCCTAAATATGTTGTTATTCTATCAAATTTCAGAAAAAGGTTATCATCTCCCGAGACAAAATTTCTGTTATTTTTCAGAAAATTTCTCGCATATTTCCGCAAACTCACAAATAAATGGATTATTTTGGGAAGTTTATAGAATGTTGTAAAATTTTGTTGTATTTTAATTGCGGATACAGACAAAAACAGACAGCTTGTGATACAAACTCAGCCTTTATCTGTTTGATCGGTCTGTTGATATGGTCGAAAGATCGCTACAACAAAAAAAAGATCGCTACAACAGTACCTGCAATACTGTGTCGAGAATGCACAACTGTGTAGTGACTTTAAAGCTGTCGGTTGGTGTGCATGCTATATATTAGCATATACACCAACCCACAAAGGATTTGATTTATACTAATAAATAATTTGTGTATCCAATTAATTATATTAAAAGAATTAACTATTTTGTATACATTAGTCTCAGTTGATATATTTACGTTCAATATTGTTTTTTTGTGTACTGACAAAATTATGCAGATGCAGCTCATAGCACTTTTACAATTTCTATGAGGAAAGCACTCAAAATCAACCATTTTTATATTAAACTACACTATGACTTCAATACCGTTAAAATTAAGTTATAAATAGGTATTATTAAATTCAATTCTAAATATAGCTTAAAAACCGAACAAATACCCAAGCCTATAAAAGGAAAAAACTCATTTAAAAACATCAAAATATTAAATTAAATGTTGCACATCAAAATCTCAAATCTATATTAAGCAACATATGAATAATACATGTACGGTATACAGAACACATTTAATATATTTCGACAGATTTTAAAGGCTTCTTAGTGAAATCAAACGTAAAAATGTTCCAAAAATAAAAGCAACAATTAAATTGATTTTTTGTTGACCCCAATAAATGTGCAAAAAAAAACCTACTTAAATTCCATATTTATGAGCAGCAGACAGCATTATCGGGCGGGCGGGGCTATGAACATAAACAAAATCAAAGGATCGCATCCACATCCGCTTTAGTTGACTGCACAGATAGATACTATGTACTATACGGACGTCGCGCGCGTCCCTTCATTATGTTGGGTTCAGTGCATAGATGGGTTCTGTACACAGAGCAGGACTTAAAAATTAATAATTCAAAAGTTAAAGGCTAATGTTTTTCTTTTTTTTTGGCACAACGCACCCCAGTCTACTTGACCAACACACACACACAAACTTTTTAATAACCTTTCTAAAATGTTCAACCTCTATTTTTTTAAGCAGCTTTTTGCTTTGACTGCCCCGTATCGCCCCTAAACAAATAGCAAATGTTACTTCAGTTATTGCCTTGTTGAAGCCTTTGTTTCTATTTGCCGATTGTCACAATTGTTGATGCTGCTACTTGTTGCAATTGTTTTAGTTTTACGAGTTGCTACACCTGCTCTTAAATGTTTTGCACAATTTTCACAATTCTCCAACTTCCATCCAAATAAATAAATAAGTCAGAGCTATACTTTTGTCAAACAATGCATTACAATTCAGCACCTGAAAGTCGGAAGGTTGGTCGGTCGGTCGGTCCTGTCGTTTGGCAAAAGTTGCCGTAAAAGTTGTACAAACTTTGGACGAACTTGTTGCCTATTTTTTGTTCGTTTCTCTTCATCACTCATTTGCGGTTATTTGCTTTAATACTTTGCTATAGTTTATAGTTTATTGTTTGTTTTATAATAAGTAGTGTTTAGTTTAAATGTTTGACTTGGAAATAAATAAGACTTGGAAATAAATAAAAGTAGTTGGTTATGATTTTAACTACAAAACAATTAAATGTGATTTCTTGTATTTGCACAATTTTAAAATAGAGATAAAATTACTATTTCTCGAAATGTAACTTATTTATTTAACACTGTTGACAGAAGAGTTATTTTTTATATAAATTTATATCAAAAAGTGATGACATTGTCACGTTTTAAATAGCCCATGCCTAAAATACAACAGAGGGAATCGAACTCAAGTGTGTCCACTAAAAAATCTTTAAAATGTCAGACTTCAATTTAGCTTTCAGCTAATCACACATAAGTAAATGTGCTGCTTGAGTGATGAATTAAACATTGAAGAGTTCAAACTTGAATACCTTATTATTTAAATTCAGTCCAGAATTCTACAACACTGTGCGCACATTTGAAAAAAATTGTCGACACCAGAAATAAGAATTACATATTCTTATGGATTTGAACATTCTAAGAACAAATGCGTTTTCAGTTTTTTCCCTACACGTCCAGTTTCAAGAATATTCGACAATATCGAAAAACCATGTTTTTGATGATACTATTGGTTGGTAAGCGTTGTATATAAAATCAGACTTATTTTTATTTTATCCAAAACATACATAACAGAACACAAATTATATGTTCAAATCATTTTTCATAATTCCTTTAACAAGGCCTGAAATATAAAGAAAAAAGGACTCATTTTTAGTCCAAAAAAGTCCCATTTTTGCGCATTTTTTTCTCAACTCCCAGTTGTGCACCATTCATGTAATTTTCAGTATCAATTTTCAAATCTCAGCAATTTCAAAACTGTTCAAAAAAAACGAAAATTAAAAAATAAATAAAAATATAACTATTAAGCATAATAAATTCTTAGAAATATTATTAACTCGTATTTTTTGACTCTTATACAATAATCTTGTGTTAAGGGAGATATTTAGATCTAATGTATCAATTCATTGAACCTCTTGATATCAGAAATAAATCCTGATTCATAATAATATTTTAGAAATACTGAAACCCATAACTGGTTTCAAGAGGTCCAATGAATTGATAAATTTGACCCAACTATCTCCCTTATCACAATAATATTGTAAAGCAGTAAAAAAACGTATGAGTTACTAATATTACTACGAATTTATTATGCTTAATTATTTTTATTTTATTTTTTTAAATGTTTTAAATGTTTAATTCGTAAGCCCAATTTTGACGTTTACGATTTTTTGAATAAAACAGGATTGAAATATATGAGATTTGCTATATTTTAATGTAAAGCACAAGAATGGCGTAGAACAGGGAATTGAGAAACAAATGCTCAAAAATTTGGTATTTTTTTTAGCCCAAAATTGAGTCCATTTTGCTTTCTATCTCAGGTCCAGTTAAAGGAATTTTGATAATTGACATGTACATGTAATTTGTGTTCTGTTATGAATATTGTGAATAAAATAAAAATAAGTCTGACATTATAATCACCCAAAACCAAAATCTAAAAATATAAGATTTACTTTAAATAATTATAATCTATACCAAAAAAAATGAGTATACCCTCAATGAAATTATTTAAAATCCAATTAGTGATATTTCTTTTAAAATTTTTACCAATTAACGAACGGGAAACTATTGGGAAACTTTCGGGTAAACCCTGTAAGAGTAAACATAAACATTGCCTTGTCAGGCATTGATCATGCTCACCATAGTGAGATTTATAGGATCTATGCCATTGATGGTTGCAACCTCAATGTTAAAAACAAAACGCAATTTTGGGAAGCGAATTTAATTTGGATCAGTGTAATATTTCTCATTTTTAAAAGATCTCACATAATGGTGACTACTGAGCGTGACACTTCCCAAACTACTTAAATCTTTAAAACGCAATAATGATGTAGTTATGATAGGAATTATGATTTAAAATATCTAAATTTTTTATGCAGTTTTAAAATTTGAACCCCTAAGGTGTGCTGTACAAATTGAAAGTTAAAATTTGACTCGAGGAATAATTCCCGAATTGTCCAAGAAAGAATTGTCTCTGGGAAGAATTTTCTCGGGAATGAATTGTCAGCGAAAGAGAAACCAGAGGAATAATTGTGCGGAGATGAATTGTCTTTAAGAAAAAATGTTGGAAATGATTTTTTATATTTTTTTATTTTGTACAATTATAAATATGTAACAACTTATTATGTATAGTACATATTAGACATCTGCAAAAATCCATTTGAAACCCACTTCAAGACATTCACTTCGTTTCAAAACATTTACTGTCGTCAACTCTATGCTTGAATATCAAATGAATGTGTTGCTCACAACAACAAAGAACCAAGTACTGTCAAAACAAAACATAAGCAAAACAAAACTGAAGTGAAGAGGTCTATGATGATGTGCAATAAACATTCAAATACTGAAATGAACTACGTATGTCACCGAGTACTTAGTGCATTTTTTATTTATTTTTTTTTATCATTCTTACTAGAGTAAGGAATAGAGTAGGAATTTTCATTAATATTGAAATACAGAAAAAACAAAAGGTATAAGAAAATCACATAATATTTTATATTAAGTTTTTTATTTAGCGAAAAACTTTTTTTTCATTATTTAATTTTTTCATTATTTAATTAAAAAATTTTTTTTTTTTGAGATATTGCTTTTCGACCAAACCGTTGTTTTTTTTAATATAGTTTGTTGTATTTTTTATTAACACTTAAATACCAATAACAACATTACTGCCGTTGAACGAGCGTCAGATTTGTTGTTGTTTTCAATATTCGTCTTCTCACTCGTTACTCGTTGCGCTCACTCGCTGCACCTACTGTATTCGTTGCATGTTCAGCGACAGTGTTGTCGTTTGTTGTATTTTTCAAAACATTGAATGTTTTGAATGGCTTGATGTTTTGACAGTGCTTGACACCAATGAAACAAATACTGAAGTGAAGTGAAGTCGCTCAAAGAGACTTCACTATAATACTGTCGATTGTCATTTGTGAAATGAATTCAAAAATGTAGAGTGCATATTTGCAGAGGAAACTTCAAAACCATTTGTGCAGATGTCTAATACATATACCACTAACGAGTATTACCCACAACTTCAAGAAATATATACATATAAAAAAAAAATATATATATATATATATATATATATATATATATATATATATAAATAAATAAATAAATAAGTAACAAAATAAATATCAAACATATTTTCCTGATGATGAGATGGAAGCAACACTAAGTATCATCAGTTCTGACGACTCAAAGGAATGACAGTTAAAACTTTTTGAGTTAAAACACATATGAATAACTAGCTGGAAGCGTGCACGACTCGTGCCCGTAAAATTCTTCCCGGTAGATTTCTTTCCCGTAAAATTCTTCCCCGTAGTGTTATTCCAGTAGAAGTTTTAATGTGGTGAGTTTAAGTGTGGTGAGTTTTAGTGTGATGAATTTAGTGTGGTGAGTTTAGTGTGGTGAGTTTAGTGTGGTGAATTTAGGTGTGGTGATTTTATGTGTCTTGAGTTTTAAGTAAGATGAGGAACGTCCAATTTTAAAGTTTAGTTGAAATCGATATCACTAGGGCAGAGAAATAGCGTACTGAATTTTTGAGTTCTATGGGAGTTGCCACTTCTCTTTGCCCTATCTAGTTTATATATGGTTTAGGATACTTCCTGGACTCTATAGAATAGTAATGCAAATTGTCAGAAAAATACATTCAGTGGTTTTGCTATGAATCTGAATTATACACCAAAAATAAAAATGGGCGTAAAAGTCGGCGTGGTCAACGAAAACTATGTAGTGACCTTCTCCTGGGTCTGTAGGATATATATTCCAAATTTTAAGAAAATCCGTGCACAGGTGTACGTTGGATAGCGCACGAACAAACAAACGGAAAATGTAAGGCGATAAATTTGGCATATTTACTGATGGAATATCAACTCTTTCTGCGTTCGGAATCTGCATATATATATATATATATATGTCATATATATCAATAACAAGCAGTCAAAAAATAAAATGTCTGTTCAGTTTCGACAACTTTTATTTTCGCGTTTATATTTTCAAAACCGATAAGATTCAGTTGATTCAATCAGTTGGTTCAATTAGTTGGCATCACTAGATTTCGTTTCGGTCAGATGCTCAGGCTGCTTGGGTTTTTAATTTATGGTTTCTCATTTTTGCAGTCGTCCATCGGGTGTCTGATCGGGTGTGTGAAAAACCATTTCTACAATATGTAGCCAACGAATTTGTTTATACCTACACGAAGAATGACCATTCGTCCACAAGAATTTAAAATAATTAAAAAAATAAAACAATAACACAGTTTCTGCAATATTTAGAGATGTTCAATACATGGTGTAGTCAATTTAAGTCAAATAACAACAAATGTATTTGAAAACTAACAAATTGTAGTAGACCTTCGTTTTTTCATAACAAAGACATAAATAAAATTTAATTTAATACAGTTATTTTTTCGGTGTACAAAATATGTTAATAATTATAAAACAGTTATAAAATGAACATTGTAGTAAATATGGACGGTCCTGCTCATTTTAAATATATGTGCTGAAATGTATGGTTTATACACCATCAATTTATTTTATATAATTCACAATTTAATACCCATAATTAAAAAGTGTTCAAAAGTGATTCGATATTTCAAAGAATATGTAATGTATGGCCATAGTCTCGCACAGTTAAGTTATAATAATAACTTTTAGGGCCGTTTTCACAATGTCCAGTTAAGTGTTTCAATTCCATATATTCTATTGGTAACTCTGAGTTAAAGTGGCAGTTAGTGCTTAAACGAAGATGGTGAAAACGGCCCTTAGTTTCATTAGTTTAATATCCATTTAAACTAAAAGCATTACTTTTGATAATGTTTTAAATAAAGTCACTCTTCAACTCAACCCTTTAAATACAAAAGAAATTATTATATTTCACTATCACAAACAAAATATTACAGCCTCCAGAGTATTATGAACTTAGGATAAGTTTTATGAAAAAATAAACATAAATTGGCTGTCAATCTAATCAAACGATGACAAAATATATGAAACCCAATTATTTGTCAATTGCATATTTTCGAGAATCCGCACACAACAAACACCCCCATAAGTTTTCAAACTTCACGCATAATACTGTCAAAAATATATATATTTTTTTTTTTGCAAAGTGCGTCGTCTAATTCTGAAAAGTGACAGCAGCAACGTGTGCGCTTGAAATTCAGGACCCGAGGCTACAATTTTTTTGAATGTAAAACAAACAACTACGTAACAATGACAACCACAAAATAAGCATTTGGAATATAAGAAGTACTGATGCTGGGACAGAACACAAGGAGGAACATAAGGCAGAAATACACAGAGAATGAAGCAGCAGTTTGAATATGACAGAAAAAAAGATAAAAAAAAGTTGAAGATGAAGAAAAAGAAGCGCACTAAGAGAAATGTCAAATTGAATTGTTTCATTTTTAATTTTAATGGAAATGAAAATTGAAATGAAAATTAAAAGAAATTAAAAACTCAGCACGGCAAGAAGTTTGCTTTTATTTTTCGCTTATTTATTGCAAAATCATGTTATGCATAAAATGAATACCTTGGGGCTATATTTTTGCCTCTTTGTTTTTTTTTTACATTATTTATTTATTTATTTTGGTTGATGCTCTGCTCTTGCTGATGACATTTCAATTCAATTGTCAGTTAAATGGGCGCTTTTAAGCCAAATTAAAATTAAAAGCTATTTAATTTGTTTGCCAAGCAGCAGTAGCAGCAGAAATTGTTACAAGGGACTTAAAATTGGCAAACAAAAATCCACAAAAAGATGCATCACTGTACACAGTGCTGCCAACGTTTGCCGCTAATTAATTAAATTTCCGCACGTTGGCAAAATGAATGCGTGCATGCGTGCGTGCATGCGTGCGTGCATGCGTGCGTGCGTGTTTTTCAAAAACACCACATGCCAAAAATTCTCTGCTACTTTATACAAATGTTGGCCGCAAAAATGAACATAATGCATCCTGTGTGCATTAATGCAATTTTCACTTACTGACTCATTGGAAAATAATAATAATTGAGTGGCGTTTTCGCATGAAGCACACTCTGGGCCAAGTTGGTGCTCTTAACGTGGTCAACAAACACAGTGCTGGGCAATATCTGGGCAGCATTTGTGTCAAGTGTAGCGCAAATGTCGATTATACAAAATTGGGAAACCATGTTTTTGGTTTTTAAAAATATATAGGAAATTAACCTACAACTACAATACAAGAGTTGAAAAAACATGTTTTTATATATGCAGTTGTAGTCTATGAGACTACTTTTCCGATCAGTTCAATTATATGGAAAAACTACTGAAATTTTTCAAAAACAAAAAAAATTTTTTTTTTTTGCTAAAGTATAGAATTTCCCTAGTAGTCATCGGGAAATGATTGGGTCTTCGTTGGGTAAACCCTATTAGAGAAAATATGATCATTGCCTTTGCATACCCTTATCATGCTTACCATAGCAGGGTTTACATTATCTAAACAGTCAATGTTCCCGATCATAGCTACATTATTAGTTCCTCATTACGAAATTAGCATCAGGCAATGATCGAGATTAATGAGAGAAACCCAATAAAATGGGGAATTGCCCGATCAGTATATGATCATGGCCTGAAGTGAATACATGATCAGGTCACTGCGTTACAAGGACATTATGGGCCTCGTCATATCGCGATCATCTCAAATAATGCCATGATCACTTCATGACCATGGCCCTACCAAAATTTCTACTAGGTTTAGAATACACTCTCAAAAAAAAAAATACCATACAATTAATAGTTTTTTTACCATTCAAATTAGTCAATAGGATAAATCAGCATTTTATTCGGTAAATATTTTAATCGATAAATTATGTTTTGAAGTTTTTATAAAATGTTAATTTGGTTTATACTAAACAATACTAAATATACAATACTAATAACAATAACTGTCCTATTGACCAAGTTTTTTTAGGATTTGATTGAATTTTTTCAGTATGTATGTATTAGAATTTGAAGTGCTCAATGCTATTTTATATCGTCACTGGCATGCCAAAGAGGCGAATGTGTATTTTTAAAAATGTTGGGAAGTTTGAAGTGCTTTAAAAATTAGTAAAATTTATTTTGGTTTATTCATTAATTATTATAACGTATATAACATATCTTTGCATTTGAACAACTTACTGAATTATAAATATGGATTTTGTGAGTCTATATCCTGACCAAAACGCAAATATTTTTGTTTTTATGCTATAACTCTTTATTTGCGTAATATAAAATAGTGGTGTAAAGGCATTTATAGATTGTTTTCAAAGCACCTATCGATTGGCATCATTATTTAAAAATAATTTTACAAATATTAATTTGCCATTGATTTGCAAGAAAAATGTTTGGTAAAATATTTTTAAGTAATGATGCCAATACATGCTTTAAAAACAAACAATTAATGACTCAACACCAATATTTTATCTTGCACCAATAAATAGTTATAGCAAAAAAACGAAGAAATTTGAAAATTTTATATTAGTGCCACAATAGTTTATGCCACAATAGTTTGTGACAATTGTCGAGCCGTGATTGCTTGGGTAGTAGGTCAGAAGTTTTAGCAATTTAAATGTTTTGGTTATATGAGTTCCGCGTTCCGTCGTCAAATACCGTCCACATTCTACGTGACAATTGGAGTTTTAAATTTGAACAGTTGTTTCTATTTTTATAACTCTAGTTTTAGTAGGACAGGCGTTATAGCATTTTTAAAGTTTTATTCATATGGGAGGTGCCACGCCCCTTTGTCCTGCCCACATTTGGTAAAAAGATAAACAACCACAATATACATCACTGGACCAAACTTCATTAGTGTGGCTATCTTAAGGACATAGATATTTTGAATTAAAGTTCAGATTTGCCACGCCCATTTTTGTACTTTAGGGGACGAATTTTAAAAAAATCCGGTCGCTTCTACGTGGGGAGTAGAACACCCTGTCCAAATTTCATGTTCCTTGTTAAGGGTTAGGGCTGGACGTGGATCGATTAGTCAGTTAAAGTCAATCAGTGCTTGTTCTGATTGACTGAAACTAGGTAAGAAACTATATTTTTATTAAATAGAAAAAACAGTCGAAATCATCACCCTCAAATTAGATAGAATTGATATAAGAAATTTTTGTTTTCTCGTTTTGTTGAGTAGTGTAATTGGACTCAAAGAACCGTAATCGGAACCAGTACCAGAACCGTTTCAATTTTTTTATTCCGGAACCGAAATTGGAGCCGTTATTATGTGTGGAACCGGCATCGGAACCCTTGTAATGTTTTTGGTTAGAACTGGAATCGGAACCGATATTTTAAAAATCTTGTAACCAGAACTGGAACCGATATTCCAAAGAGTTTAAGTCAAAATTAAAGAACCGGAATCGAATCCCATATATATTTTTTTTTTGGTTTGAATCCGTATGAGCATCGGTACCGGAACCGATATTCCAAAGCGTTTTAGTCCCTTATATAAATTATTTGTTTACTCAATATTATTTTTTCTATAATTGAAAAGGAAGAATTATTAAAAATAACTTTTCATTATTGCGTAAATATTTAACTTTTTCAGTTTTTTTTTAGCAATATTTATGAAGTTCAATCGTCAAGTTATTCTTAATTAGATGAATTATTGAAATGAATATCAAAAATATCCAATATGCTCCATTTGCAATTGACCCCTACAAATATTTATTTTAATTACTACAATTACTACATATTATTTATGTGTGCTGCATTTAAAATTGGCCACATTGGAATCAACAGTGCAAATAATGCATTAAAAACGCAACGCAAATTAGTTGGATATGCAATATTCAAATTATTATTGAAGCAAACAATTTATGATTTGTTAGCCCGATTTCCGTTGCACTCCCTCTAAACAAATACTAATGCGTATCGGATATGAGGTCGCCAACGCGTAAAACAGCTGCCGGTAGAGATTATGTTCATGCCGATGATAATTATTGCCCAACCAAAACGGTGTATTGTTCGATGTATGCACTTCCGGTTAAGTGGAGTAGAATAATGGGGTTGCCACTAAATACCATTAATAACGCAACAACAACAACAAAAACTACAATATCAATAATTCCACCCCAAACATATCATAGTTTTTGGGCGGTTGGTTGCAATTAAAATAAATTAAGCGTAAATTTTGCAAATATTTTTCCAAAAATTATACCAACTAAAATACAAATATTTCGATTATCAATGGGGGCTTTCATAATTTAGAGGGTATATTTGAAATTTCATAGAGTGGCAACTAATTAGTGCACTTAAACTATTTACAAGGGTCAAACAATTTGTTGTTAAACTACGTACGTAATTGTAAAAATATTTTTTAAATGATCAATGCGAGATACAGGAGAATTCACACGTTATCAGAAAATTTTTCATACCTATATCGAGCGTTAACTTGGAGCAACAAAGAGATTTATATTTTTATTATAATGTTGTCCACAATATAGCATGGTGTCTCCAATAGCCATAATTATTTATGTTAAACCATCAAAATGTATTGTGGATACACCACATGTCTTGCCAGAAATGTTAAACTTTATGTTATTTGAAATATCGGCATAAAGTCTACCTGAATTTGACGTTTTGGAATAAATTAAAATCAAAATAAATTACTTAAATATTTTCATGCGAGTGCTAAACATAAGTTTTACAATAAAATATTGAAACATAATTGGACCATATCGTTTTTGTAGACACAAACATAAAATATGTCTATCATAAACATTACAGTGCGTCTCCACTATTCACACTAGTCTCATGGTCATGTTTATGACAAATTTTATGTTTATGTCGACAAAAATGATTATGTCACAACATTTTATTGAAAAACTTTGCACTCGCGCCAGCTGTATCACCGATAATTAGACTGCGAATTTATTAATCAAATTAGTTCAACGCGAAATTAAAAATTGATAAAATGAAAATTTGGATGTAATTGTTTTGAGTTTATTTCGAAACATCAAAGTCATGGCTGACTTTATGAGGACATTTCAGTCATACCATAATTTATGGCAAGACAGATAGTATCTCCACAATACATTTTATAGTACAACATAAATATTTCCATAATTTATGGCTAGTAGAGACGCAGTGTTATCACGATATTTCATTCGGTGTTGCAACGATTTTCAAATATTACAACAGATAAGTATAAAGTTATCGAACAATTATATTAAAATAGAACTTATATTACTCTGCGCATAAACATCCGGGATTAGAATTAATCTTGAAAAAAATTGATAGAATATTGAGATTGATGTATAAGAATTTTCTGTAATCTAAGGATTGGCTAAAAATATACCAAGATATTGCAGTAATATTTGTAACAAAGAATGAATGTGGCAGTTATGGAAAGGTACATACAGAAAAATCATCTTTTGTCATGAGGTTGGAAGAATTAAAATGTTAGTCGTTACAGCCAACTTCATTCGGTTGAAACGAATCTTCTAAAAATTTGTTGAAGGAACTGTCAATGAAATATTAACCTATATGCACTCCAAATTGTTCGAAATCTGTTCTAAATTATTCTAAAATTAATTTTGACAATAACAACCGACTAAGCGGTTGAGAGAACCGAATAAATTTGTTGGACAAGGAGTTGATTGGCGCAGAAAATCTCTATTCTGTGAGTATATATACTCGATCAGTTGATTTAGAGTAGTTCGTCTGTATGTCCTACAATAAAACTTGTATTATGCCATGCTCCTGGTATTTGCTTTAATATAGTGTTAAATTTTAGTGTACATATTTTTTTGTTGATCATAGGGTTTTAATCCACAACTTTATTTGAGGTTACTATATACTAGACATCTTTACAAATGCATTTGAAAACTACTTCAAGACATTAATTTTATTTAATGACATATACTGTCGCCGACTCTATGCTTGAAAATCAAATGAATGTGTTACTCACAACAAGAAAGCACAAGTAGTGTCAAAACAAAACAAAAAAAGAAGACGTAGTTGTAGTGAAGACGTCTATAATGATGTGCAATATAAATTCAAATGCTGAAATGAACTGCTTATGACTTTGAGTACTCAATGCATTTTACATTTTTTTTTTGTATCATTCTTACTCTAAGGAATTTTCATTAATATTGAAATATAGAAAAAATTCAAAAGGTATATAAGAAAATAATATAATATTTTATATTAAGTTTTTTATTTATCGAAGAAACATTTTTTTTCATTATACATTTTTTTTTTGGATATTGCTTTTCGGCCAATGCGTTGTTCGTACAATTTATTTTTACAATTTTTTTTATATTTTTCAAATAATGTTTGTTGTATTTTTTATAAACACATAAATACCGCAAACAACATTACTGCCGTTCGTCGAACACCGAGCAGCATAGTTGTTTTTTTCAATGTTCGTTGTCTCACTCATTACTCGTTGCGCCACTCACTGCACTCACTGTACTTCCTGAATTTTCAACGACAGTAGTGTCATTTGGTTTTGTTTTTCAAAGCATTGAATGTCTTGACATTACTTGACACCAATAAAACAAATATTGCAGTGAAGTGAAGTCGTTGGGGAGACTTCAATATAATACTGTATACTGCTATTGCGAAATGCACTCAAAACTGTAGAGTGCAGTAGTGTATTTTTTGCAGATGGAACTTCAAATACATTTCTGCAGATGTCTACGTGACGACACAACTAGACATCGTTTAAATAAAAGAAAAATACCTTGGGTTACAGAATCTCAATTCCATAATGTCCTAGAATTATCATCGGTGCTACCCATTCCCCATCTAACCTTTCTATATTTTCATTTTCAATGTAAAAAACAAAAATACTATCCTGATTTTATAAACTATACTATCTTAATATACCTAAATAGTTAACTCAAAGAAAAATAGAAATAGTTTTTACAGGTTTTTAGTTGGCCAGTCCAGCCTACATTATTTTTACGAATATTTTGGACATTTAAACTTGGTTTCTAACTTATTTTTATTTATTATGTTTTTTTTATGTTGCGGGCATAACAAAAGCTTCGATTACCGATTTTTGTGCCATGGCTATCGGCGTAAATTTTCAATGGCAACACATTGCATAAAACTTTCTTTTGACGAATTTTCCGCACTATTGAAATTAATATTATACATCTATGTACATTGTACATAGATAATCTGATTGAAATGCCACAGCAATTTCAAGCCGATTTAATTTTGACTGTTATTTCGGAATGTGACCACAAAACTAACCGCACAGTGCAGTGCGTGTTATCTACCCAAAGGCCCAATGGAATTTTTGAAAAACTGTAAGGCTTAACATTAGAGTATGGTGCACAACAAAATACATCATGGTTTCATGCTGTCCTTATTTGCAATGCATACTGTGTAGTATTCTATTATTGAATTTAGAGCACTAATATAAATCATAATTTAAATGAACCGCCAGTCATGTCCTTTGAACTCAACTCTTGATGCACGCTGTGCACTACATGCACTCACCTGTGCACCCCATGGGTTTTATTGGAACTGATATCTCCAAAACCACAATATTCAAATTTTAACAAAGTCCTATCAAATTATGTGCACATGTACTAGCTGATGCTTATTATAACTCAGACTCAAATTATCATAAGCACCATAGCAATATTATTCGACATCATGGCAAATATAACACAGAACAGAGGCTAGCTTCAAATAACTGAATATAAGATTATTCAAATATCATTGAATTTGGCTTCAATTTGCTCAACTTGCTGTTCTTTTTATTATTATTATTGTTACTGTGTTGTTTCTCTTGGATTTTTTCGTACTGCCAGCAATTTGCGCATCATTTTTCATGCAACAACGAATTGAATAACCGGAAATTGACTATGTAGTTGTTGCCAAATTGCAATTTATATCCACATATTTGAGGATATTTTCTACATTTGCTGCTTTTTCCATTATTCGCATATGTCCGTAGGTAGGTTGGTCTGTCGTTCGGTCGGTGAATAACATTTTTGCATTACTGTTCGACCGGATGTGGCTGTGAGTGTAGTACTTGATTTCGCAGGATATCATTTAATGCTTATTTGGAAATTCATACGAGATGCATGTGAGCATGAAAATAATAGTCATAATAAATGTGAATATATATTATGTTAGTACTTCTTAATAGAATCATTTACAGTCGTTGGATTGAAAGCTCTTTTCTTTGTAATTATTTTAGCAAACATAATAACTTGGCAAACCAAACAAATGCCTTAACAAATTTTGAAGTTTCTACATTTTATGAACTTAATATAGTTTTCCACACAATTCAACATGCTTTAAACAATTAATTTACAATGAAACGGAAACGGGAAAAATGGTCCCAGGTAGAAATTTTGGTAGGGCCATGGTCATGAAGTGATCATGTCATTATTTGAGATGATCGGGATATGACGAGGCCCATAATGTCCTTGTAACGCAGTGTCCTGATCATGTATTGACCTCAGGCCATGATCATGTACTGATCGGGCAATTCCCTATTTTATTATTTACCCAGCAATTGCCTTGTCCGAGCCCGAGCATAATAGGGTTTCTCTCATTAATCTCGATCATTGCCTGATGCTAATTTTGTTATGAGGAACAAATAATGTAGCTATGATCGGGAACATTGACTGTTTAGATAATGGAAACCGTGCTATGGTAAGCATGATAAGGGCATGCAAAGGCAATGATCATATTTTCTCTAATAGGGCTTACCCAACGAAAACCCGATCATATCCCGATGGCGCATCGGGCAAATTTCTACTAGGGGTGCTGCTGATTTTGAATACATACTCTGTTCTTTTCCTATTACGTAGCGTTTTTAAGCAAATTTCCATCAACATGTTATGCCTTTTCAGTTACTTTTTACAATCAAAATAAAGTCCTTTATACAACTACGTAGTTTTCCAAAAAACTGTAAACGCAAATTTTATTTCAATTGTCAAGATTAATTTTAGTATAGCAAAAAATATTAATATTCCAATATGATTTTAAGATATTTGAATGTAAACTTGATAAATTTGGATTATTTTGAACATTTTTTTTAATTTTGGAAGATTTAGGTTATGAGCATCGTACGAATTCACAGAATAAAAAATTATTAATATGATATATTTATTTGTTAATATTATGAATTTTATCACATACTTTTTCACCATTTAGTTTTCAATTTAATGTTTTTAATGATGTATATCAAATTTTGCACACACAAATTAAAATAGATATGTATATGTTTTTATAATTCCTATAAGGTTTATGTTATTTAATTGTTAAAAACTGCTTGCTTGATTTATAAAATATTATTTTGAAAAAAAAAAATAAAAAGAAATAAATTGATCAAAAAAAAGACTTTACAAATTTTTCAAAATAAAAAATAGTTTTTCGAACAAAAAAATCAAAAACATAAATATCCTAAAAATAATATTTATTTTGAAAAAAAAATTGTCGAAAAAAAAAATGTATTTTTCAAAAAAAAAACTCAAAAAATTTTTTTTTTTTAATATATTTTTTATACATAACTTTTTATTAATTAAAAGTCGTAATTATAAATAAATATATTACAAACAAGACATCTGCAGAAATGTTTTTGAAAATATGAACTACTGCACTCTGCAGTTTTGAATGTATTTTGTGTATTACAGTCGACAGTATTATGGTGAAGTCTCGGCCGACTTCACTTCACTGCAGTATTTGTTTCATTGGTGTCAAGTACTGTCAAAACAAAAAGCCAATCAAAACATTCCATGTTTTGAAAAACAAAACCAAACGACAATGCTGTCGCTGAACGAATACAGTGAGTGCAGCGATTGAGAGCAACTAGTAACGAGTGAAAAGACGAACATTAATAACAACAACTTATCTACCGCTCGGCGTTCGACGGCAGTAATGTTGTTGTTGGTATTTATGTGTTAATACAACAAATATTATTAAAAAAAATATCCAAAAAAAAAAAACAACGCTTTGGTAAAATTTATTATTTTCTAATTTATATTTCAATATTTATAAAAAATCCTTAGAGTAAGAAAAAAAAATGTAAAATGCACTTAGTAATCGGTGTCATAAGCAGTTCATTTCAGTATTTGAGTTTTTATTACAAACTAGCTGGACCCGTGCACGACTCGTGCAAAGATTTTGTGAATGCAAGGATATGAAGTGATTTTATCAATATAAAGAACATTTTTTATTATTCATATCAGGGACCCATGCTTCGTTGTGGACCTTTTTATTGGTGTTATAAATGTAGTAACCAAAACAAAAATAATTCCCAGTAGAATGCTTTGCCGTAGAATTCTTCCGGGTAGAATTATTCCCCGTAGAATTCTTCCCCGTAGTGTCTTTTCCAGTAGAAGTTTTAGTGTGGTGAGTTTTAGTGTGATAAATTTAGTGTGGTGAATTTTATTGTGGTGGGTTTCGATGTGGTGAGTTAAGGTGTGGTGAGCTTTGGTATGGTGAGTTTGGTATAGTGAGATTAAGTAAGTTTAGTATCATCCAAATTTAAAATTTGGTGGAAATCAATAACATTAGGGTTGAGATTTAGCGTACTGAATTTTTGGGTTTGGGTTCTATGGGGGGTTCTATGGTTTGGGATACTGAATGGACTTTATATCAAAGTAATGCTAGTTTTCAGAAAAATACGTTCAGTAATTTTGCTATGAATCTAAATTATACACCAACAATAAAAATGGGCATAAAAAAGGGCGTGGTCAACGAAAACTATATAGTGACCTTCTCCTGGGTCTGTAGGATATATATCCAAATTTTAAGAAAATCCGAGCACAGGTGTACGTTTGCATATCGCAAAAGCAAACAAACAAACGGAAAATAAATTATATGGACCATTCCACACCAAATCGACCAGCGGTTAGAACTCATCTTCTTCGATTTCAATGAAATTTGCACAACTGATAAAGGGTATCGAGATATGCGTTGATCAATTTTTGTTTTATTTTTTTCGCCCACTACTTCATGAGATTCAGTTATTCAAATTTACAAAAAATGGGCCAAATATCACTTTTATATGGTTGTTCGTTCATATTTCAATATCTCTTAAAATTTAAATACCACAAACTCCGTTGATGGCTCGTTTTAAAGCTAATGGAACAAACTTTTATACCAATTAGGTTGTAACTTCTAAACTTGAACATGTGGCTCGTGGTAATAACCCATGCATTTCAAAATGGATGTCCTTAAAAAGGTACCTTTTTGAAATTCTGAAAAAAATCACATATTTTGGTTGATTTAATAAAAATGTTCATGCCAAATTTTAAGATGGTATTTTGATGGCATCATATTTTAAAATTAATTTTTAAAATTTTTACATATTTTTTGTATTGAAAAAAAAATATTTTTTTTTTTTTCAAAAGTACAATTTGCAATAATTTTTCAACTGAACTCTGATTTCGAAAATGGCGCCAGTTTCATCAAATTGTCTCTAGTTATTGAGATATATACCATTTTTCGAAAATCGTAAAAACTATATGCCAAAATCAATATCTCAAAAACTAGATTGCATATGATAAAACTGACTTCATTTCAGAAATCAGTGTTACAAATATATTCAGGAATTATTACAACTTTTACTGTAGAAAAAAAATTTTTTTTTTCTATGCAAAAAATAGATAAAAATTTAGAAAATTATTTTTTAAAATATGATGACGTCAAAATACAATCTTGAAATTTTGCATGAACATTTATAATAAATTGACGAAAACTTAGAATTTTTTTCAGAATTTTAAAAAGGGTTCTTTTTAAGGACATTACTTTTGAAGTGCAGGGATAATGACCACGGACCACATGTTCTCGTTTAGAAGTCACAACATAATTTTTCTGTTCTATTAGCTTTAAAACGAGCCCTCAATGGAGTTTCTAGCTTTTCTAGTTTAAGAGATATTTAAATATAAACAATCATACAAATGTGATTTTAGGCACATTTTTTGTAAGTTTGAGCCACTGTATCTCTGTAAGTAGTGGGCGAAAAAATTGGTCAGTACATATCTGGATACCTTTTATCAGTTGCCCAAATTTAATTGAAATCCAAAACGTAAAATCTCAAATTTGACTTTTTTTGGTCGATTTGGTATGGATCATCAAAGACCTCTAAACTGCAGTTTTGTTTTGTTTGTGTTTTGTTTTGACAGTACTTGGTGCTTTGTTGTTGTGAGCAACACAATATTTTGATTTTCAAGCATAGAGTTGACGACAGTAAATGTTTTGAAACAAAGTGAATGTCTTGAAGTTGGTTTCAAATGCACTTGTGAAGATATCTATTACAAACCATCCAATTGGACTCGATATTTGATATTTTAAAGTAATTTGAAATTATTAATGAGTAATAAATTTTAAAATAGAATTACTAACAGAAATATTTACTTTATATTTATTTAATTGAAATCCAAAACGTAAAATCTCAAATTTGACTTTTTTTGGTCGATTTGGTATGGATCATCAAAGACCTCTCACTGCAGTTTTGTTTTGTTTGTGTTTTGTTTTGACAGTACTTGGTGCTTTGTTGTTGTGAGCAACACAATATTTTGATTTTCAAGCACAGAGTTGACGACAGTAAATGTTTTGAAACAAAGTGAATGTCTTGAAGTTGGTTTCAAATGCACTTGTGAAGATATCTATTACAAACCATCCAATTGGACTCGATATTTGATATTTTAAAGTAATTTGAAATTATTAATGAGTAATAAATTTTAAAATAGAATTACTAACAGAAATATTTACTTTTAACTCTA
This sequence comes from Dryomyza anilis, assembly GCA_951804985.1. NCBI lineage: Eukaryota > Metazoa > Arthropoda > Insecta > Diptera > Dryomyzidae > Dryomyza > Dryomyza anilis. The sequence continues at coordinate 87,952,386 of OX638132.1, read as the reverse complement.
AAAAAAATTATTTCAAATTATGGCTCAGAATACCCATTAAACCTTTTAGGAGATCTCTAAATTGGAGTCGGAAAGGAGACCCATTTTAGCGTATTGTGTGAGCTCTCAGAAAAAGACTCATGGATGTATAGCATTTAAGACTGTTTTCGGAATTCTCCAAAATATATGACACATTAAAGAGTTGGCTCTAAGGCATTTAATTCAAATTACTGATACTGAATTACTAAGAGCTCATTAAATGGAGTAGTAAAAATCTTGCTTTAAAGACTATTTTCGAAGCAACACGTATAATGGATTATAAAAGAGTATCATTTGGGAGTGTATTGGGAGCACTCATAAATATATTCTATTCTAAACATATAAAGTCATTTAAAAGTCAAATAAAGTCAATCCAAGTTCAAGTAAATCCGTTATATATGTAATTATTGGATTAACTTGAACTTGGATATAATTTCTCGAATGTTTGGACTAAGAACATGTCGACTAACTTCGAAGTATGACTCATTTATGTCACTTTGTGTATAAGTTAGAAGTGAATGTGGATCTTAACAATTTCAAATTTATGAAATACTCTTAAATGAGAGAATTTTTGTGCTCTTGAACTCTTAAATGTGCTCAAATATAAATCTTATATGAGTATTGAAAGTCTCATAAATGTGAGTGTTTTGGCTTATAAAAACATGACCTCTACCCAGGTTTCGAGAGCCATTGTTAACTCTTTTAAGTACCTTTGATTTTTTTTAGTAGTATTAAAAGACTTTCTAAAGACTGTCTCGAGATCTACCCATTTTCGGGAGCCTTTTTGGGATCCTTTTAAGTATCCATTTAATGTAAATCTGAAAAAGAAGACTCATTTTAGAGTCATAAATGACTTCAAATATTTGATGGTAATCGAAAAACGAGCTCTAAAATTTATAAAGCGTGACATAGACTTCTACTGCAAACATCCCTAGTATAAATTTACCCTATTAGGGAGGATATAATCAGATCATTAGAACTGGTCAGATTATGACAAGGTAAAATGAAACAATCAGTTCCCGATAATGACACTAGTACAATTTCTATTAGAGATATCTTTCTTACTTGGTATAGTTTTATGTGACTAGATTTTCTAATAATGCATCTATCCCTTTAATAGTGGTTGCCTAGTTATAAATTAAAACATGTTGACAATATTTAAAATCTTCAAACAATAAACCAAATAATGCTTTAAATGCGACGCGAATAAATTTCGTTACCCTTTAACATGATATAATTGATTCCAAACACTCGTACTTAGCTCGTCAACAATAAATTCAATTACCAAACCAAATCGAGAAATAAAGCTGAAATTTTTTCCAAACCATTACATTTTCAGGTCCAAATAACCCTTTGCTTTAGTGCGCCCGAAAGTACGCCAGCAATAGTAATCTTTGCACCGCCGATAATACAAAAAAAAAACACTCAGCCAATTGTTTGCCTTCTACTTTTGTGTGATGGAGCAAATATGGATGGGTTTTATTTTGTGCACCTTCATTTCAATCTAAACATCGATAACGTCAAGTAGTTTAGAACGTTTACCGCGTGCTACCCATACGCATAACAATGTTTTGCGTTTGTGGCAGGCACTAAACGTTTATGTAGCACAAATTGCAATTTATAATATTTTTGTAGCTGCTGAAAACAATGAAAAATCAATTTAAATTTCATCTTGTGCGCACAACAAAACATAAAACTACGAACAACAATAACAAAAAATCCAAACCGTGCCACGTAGGACCACAACCATTCATAAATTGCCACATCAACGTAATGGGGGCCAAAGTGGTAGAACCGGCAACAACCACATACGCAAGGTGTACAATTCGCCTTTGTTAACAGTTTTTAAATATAAACATTGTATGCAACACAAACACCATATACTACCTACTATGTGCAAAATAAAGCCGCAATGTTGCGTTAAACTTATCATGCCCCAGAGTAAAATATTGAATCAAAAATTTGTAATAGAATTTTCCATTTTTATCGTTATCAAAATATGTATGAGAACGAACGGGGTTCATCTTGTGGCAACAAAAGTGTACGGTTACTGTTGCTTTGGTTACTGCTGCTACATATATTGTGTGGCTTCCGGACTACATTTTGTCTTCGTGGTGGGGTGGGGGCGGAGTTGCTCTGTCAATGATGCCAAAAATCGCAGACAGCCGTACTAAGCCGTAAATCCTTTATTGAATTTTATCCTTGTGCGTATTACTGGTGCGCGCTTCTAGACGTAGCGCGTATTAAGTCGTATATGTGCTGCACAGTGGAACAAACAGCTACGATGGAAGTCTTTTAAAATCAAAGAAAGAGAGAGTTAAATCAAAAGGAATAGACAAAAATCTTGGACTTTAGATTGTCGGCAAGAAAGGTCGTTTGTAGTAATGAATCTTATTCAATTGCAATCAAACTTCATATTAGGTTCCCACAACCAAATTATCATAGACACACACCAAATTGTTCTATATTTCATATGCACATAGACAAAGTATACATTTGGCATGAGGTTGGCAGAACGTAACATCCTACTTTATTCGATTAAGACAAATTCTTTACAAAATTTCGGTTGATGTTTGTATTAGACTTTACACACTTCAAACTGTTCTAAAACTGTTCGAAAGAGTTCTAAAACTGTTGAAAATTGGTTGCAGTCCAAAGTATATCTCATTCTTTTGACTATAAGAACGAACTAAGCGGTTGAGAGAACCGAATAATTTGGTTGTCGCAACAAATCTTTATTTTGTGAGTAGTTTAAACACTTTTAAAACACAAGCGTTCGACATTTAACATTTAAGAGAACTGAATTTAAATTAAAATCGATATTTAAGAGAGAATTCAAACAAAGTATTCAAACGACTTGTTGTTTTGAGAATAAGAATGGCATTAATATCTACAAATAGAATAGATATTTGGTCTGCGAATCAACTCATTTGCCCTACCAATTTATTCGGTTCTATCAACTGTTAAGTCGTTTCTTATATCCATATTCGTTATCTCATCTAAAACCGATAGAAAAGATTTGTTTGAATATGTTTGAATGTAATTATAACGTAATTCGAAATCATCATATAAATATTAGGAGTAAAAACTAATTACATTATAATTGAATTGTATAAGTATTTTGTTCTGATTGAAATATTATTATACGATATTTAAATATAAATTGCTTTAATCGCGAATTATATAATGTATCTGTATAAATATATATTTATCATCAGATATTAATATATGTATGTTTGATATTTCTGCTATTTAACACATTCAACGTCAAAAAAGAGGTAATTTGAATTATATGTATTTGGTTATTCATGATTCTTACTGGGTGACAACGAATTTAAAAATAATAGCATAAGTATGTTTGGCATTACGAAATCACAATTAAATAACAATTCTGCCCAATTTTAGCACTCAGTAACACTCACATTAATACTTTTCATACAGTTCAAAAGTTAATTTTGGTGGGTGAAATATGTTTGGCTTTTAATATAATAATGTTTGGCAATGCAATAATACTTTTATTTGCATAAAGCTTAAAAGAAATATGTAATGTCTGCAAAATTATGTTTGAGAGAGCACTTTTTTGTGCTGCGTGCATATACATAGAAAAACTCTCTTGTAGAATGTTGTTGAACGAAAAAAAGTTAGTTTTTAAATCACATTTTCTATAAATTGTTAGGTAGAACTGACATATTTGGTTGGGCCTTGACTATTCTAAATTAGTAACAGTCCAAACAGCAATCTTTTAGTTTTGGTTATAAAAAACTACTTTATAGTTAAGAAAATCGAATAAATTGGTTGGTTAAAGATTTGATTGTAGCCGCGGTAGCTCAGTGGTTAGTGCGTTGGACTGCGAGCCGAAAGGTCCCCGGTTCAAGTCTGAACTGGGACTAACAATATCTTTTCATAGGAACATTTTTCTATACCGCGCTACCTCTCGGCAGTAAATGGCAAACCTCTCGGCAATAAACTGTAGGTCCTACCACTTTGAGTACAAATATAACACGCACAGCTCAAAATGGTGAGAGAGCTCGGCCAAAGTTCCTATAGAACTGAAGTGCCAAACTATTATTATAAAGATTTGATTCTATGTTTATAACGATTAATATTGTATAACGATTAATAGTTTTCAGTTATTTTAACTATCAACTATCGCCGATCCAGCTGTCCTGAGGTATGGTCTTGCATTCCAAAGGTCTAGGGTTCGAATGGTGATATTTATACCAAATCTTTGGTAATCGATTGCAGTACAATGGACATTAGTACACTCAAAATAAAAAGTTTGCAATTAATAGCAAACTCTGAATGGTAAATTTTAGCAAACTTTTATTTGCATTTACAGTATACATTAATTTGCAATAGTTTGCTATGAATCTTAGTTCTGCTATTTTGCACAAGTTCGTGCTAGTGTCACTAGTGTAGCCAACAGGCACTAGATGGCGCCATATTCACTAGAGTAATTTGCACGCCGCAGCTAATGTGTCTATAATTCGTAGACTATTTTTCTACAACATTTTTATAAAAAACAGATATTTCTTTTACGTTATAATAATGTTAGCAAGCAAGAGTGAAAAATATAGTGAAATGAGAAGGAGAAGGAAAAAATATTTATAAGATATAGAAAATTTATAATAAAGGGTTTTCAACAGGGACGCTACAAAAGTAGAGCGACAGGGACAGCAAACGACGCCATATTTCTTGCCGCTCTTTTGGCATTTCTCTTCAGTAAGGTTTGCCATTTCATGATGGAAAGATATACGAATTCGAATTTCTGTAGTAAATTTTAATAATTTCGACTCGTTGTTGGCTCGTATATCTTTCCATCATGAAATGGCAAACCTTACTGAAGAGAAATGCCAAAAGAACGGCAAGAAATATGGCGTCGTTTGCTGTCCCTGTCACTCTACTTTTGTAGCGTCCTTGTTGAAAAACCATTGAAAAAAAACTTTTGTAGCGCTCCTATTGAAGAACCCTTTATATAAAAAATAATATAAGAAATAAAAAATATTAATATAAAAAAATATTTTTGAATTGGATTGTGAATTGGAGTTAACAGCTAAACATTTTTAAAAATAGCTAAAATTGTCTGCTATAATATCATAAAAAAGGTTTGCTTAAATAGAAAACAGTAATTTGCTGTTGCAGCAAACTCCGGGGCTTTAATATTTTCTTCAAACTCTTTTGCTATTTTAGCAAACTGTTTTGCTATTTTAGCAACCTTTTTTTCTACTGTTGCAGACTTTTTAGTTTGAGTGTATATATTAAAAAATATATAAAAATTTTTCTACTTCAAAATTTCCAAAAATCTATTATTACAAAAACTTGTCTCTCTTCCAATCTTCATAGAATGAATTGTTGTTTAAAATATAAACTAATATTTTTATATTTTTCTCCACTGTAACTTAGGCAACCCGAATCCAACGAAATAGTTTGCATTATCCGTTCGACTCTAAAAATTTAATATTTCATAAACACATTCGGCTTGCAGCAGCAGCAACACCTCGTATGCTATTCACGCTTTTTATCACTGACATTTTATGCCTTCATAAGGATTTGCCAAGGATCGGTTTTTGATTATGAACATTGACACAAAAACAGACGCCCACTCACACGTTCGGGCACAGTATGAGTCCTAAATACAATGAGGAAGAAATGATCCTTTTTTTCATAAAGACAGACACTGGCACAGCAGACTTGACACACATCGAAAAAATATACAATGAGTAGTAGGTGGGTATGTAAATGAAGAGTAAATAGAAGATTTACATCCGACGATGTTTGATTTGTAAGCAATTTATGTGGAAAATTGCATTTTGTGGCGTAATCGGAAAATTATGCAAAATAACCAGAACCTTTAACCGAAGTGTGGGGGGGGGGTGATGGATGGGGTGGGATGTGACTTGACACACGCACGCCTCATTAGCCTCGAGTGGGCGTTGTACGCAGGTATGGCGTGCGTTCTTTATACGCAGGACCAACAGCAAAATAATAGAAATCCAACAATCGAGTGCAATTGACACCACAACGACAGCAGATCACAACGAAAGCGCTGCAGGACATGAGATGTTGTAGTGAAGGACACAGACACAAAGACTCACTCACGCTATCACACATACAGACAGACAGACATATACAGTGATAACATGCAATTAGCACGAACTGCAAGCAGGACGCACCGACTGGTGGTCGGTTGATTTTTTATTTATTTTGTTGATTCTATTCGTTATTCTTCTGCTAAGCAGTGTGCGGAAGCAACGCCATCTAATTGGACTTCCGTTTCCGTATTTTTATAGCGTCCTATATCCGTGCTTTAGAGCGACACCAAGCAGCGCATCAACACTGCCGTCTTACATCCTGCCGGCAAGGATTCACTGTGATAAGGTAAAAATTTGCTTCGTTATTAACGCCACTTTAAGTGCTTCGCCGCTGAAGCTGTACAGCGTGCGAGGCGTACAAAGCGGCAGAATAGCAGATGCAGAAGACAGAACAAAATCAACAACAACAGTAAAAAAATATATTATAAAAAAAACTGAAACCTAAGACATGAGCCGTGTAACTGAAAGCTGCATAAAAAGTATCCTTGCGTTGCCCAGGATATACGTTTAAGCGTTGAGCACAATTTAATTGAAGTCAATTACACAGTGGGCGGTACTGACCGACCCGTCAGGCCCGTCCGACCCGTGATAAACCGTAATGAGCCGTACCGTATCGTGCCACACAGTGTGCGCGTGGCACTGAAGACGCGCTAACGAGAGTCACTTGATGCTGTAAATTGCAAGGATTGTTGCCCGACCACCCCACGACGCCGACAAGGCTGCCATCCAACGAGTTGGTAGCCTCTTGATCCTTTATCAAAACAAAATCAAGCATAAAATCCCATGTTTATTATGTGCTTGGCTGTGCAATGTTGTCCCGCAAATCGATTAACTTCACAATCGAGATTTGCTCTCAATTAGCGTTAGATTCTTAAAAGGGATTTGAAAATGTTCAAGTGCGGATTTTAGTGGCAACTTACAGGTGAACATTTTCGTAATCGATGATGATAAAAAGAAATTAAATATATATTGAAGAACCAGCCAGAAAGCATCAGCTTTTCCTAACCGTTTTTCCATTGGTCAGTTCTATATATTTTGTGGTTGCTATTAGGTATACTTAATTGTAACCTCTAGACACAGAAAAATCATCTTTTGGCATCATTAGGTTGGAAGAAAGAAAAAGTTAGTTGTTACAACCAACTTCATTCGGTTGCAACGAATTTACTACAAATTTGTTGACGGAGGGGCTCATTCGGTTGGCGCTTGAAATATTAGCCTTTTTACACTGCTAGCTGTTCTCAAACTGTTCGAAATTGTTCTCAAATTGTTCGAAATTAGTTGTAGTCCAAATTACAAGTCTAGTTTTGACTATAAGAACAAACTAAGCTGTTGAGAGAACCGAATAAGTTAGTTGGACAAAGAGTTGGTTGGCGCAACTAATCCTTGTACTATATGTACTCTATTTTGTTCTACCCTAGTAGAAATTTTACTTCAGCAACTGATCATTGTACTCTTTCTTAACATGTTGGTCATGTTAGCTATTTATATTTTTTGATGTTGCTGTCACGGGAATCTAACCAGCGATGATTTGAAACGCAAGAAAAATGTCCTTGATTGTTCAAAACACTCTAATTTATTTTAAAACTATTTTAAATTGGCGACACTACAACCAATCTAAGAACCGACTTGGCAGAGAAACCTAATAAATTGGTTGGCACAACCAATTATATTCTGTGCACAAATGAAGTACTTTAGAATGGCATAGACATTTAATTTTTCGAAAAGATAGACATTTGATTTTTCGAAAATATATTTACAAAAGATACACATAGAAAATTGTAACAAAGTAAAATTTATATAAAATGGTTGTAGAAACCATAACTATATTCGGTTGGCACTTGAAATCGTATCATATACACAAACCGAATAGTTATAAACTGTAATAAATCGCTTGAATTCTAAACTACGATAATCTTTTACAAAATAGTTTAATAGTTGAGAGAACCGAATAAGTTGAAAGCACCTAACTGGTGCGTACCGATTTCAGCTGGTTGACGAAAAATGTTTCATTCTTTTTGTAGTTGCAGCCAGTCTATCATATGTATATTATTTTCTCCGTCTTGTTATTATCAAAAATGTTCGTATAGTTATCAAATTAAATATTATATTTAAAGTAAATATTAAGCAACACATTATAACTGTGTGTTATCAAGAGAGACAAATGTTTAGAAATGCTTTTGTTGTAGTTAATGTAAGACTTACTTATAAGGTACTTATAATAATCCTAAGTTTATCCATTATCAAAATTTTCTATTGATGTCTATTGCACTCACAGAAATAATTATTCAGCATGCAGTCGTTTCAACGCATATTAATTGCATCTACAAAATATAATTTGCTTAACTAAAATTCATTTGTTACCAAACAATAGTAGTGAATCATAACCAATTATTTGGCAGAATGAAAATGCAATCATGAGGTTACGACAACCGAACGTGCAGTTGTGCGGACTAACATTGCGGTTAGAGTACAAAATGGTACTTGCATTTTAATGACATGAGGTTACAACAAATGTATTTCGGTTGCAACACTGAAACGTTGGTTCAATTAACCTCATGCCAAAAAAGGATTGTTCTGTGTATAGGTATAACATTAGGTATAGCAACCAATATTTATATTAAATTAGCTGTTTTTAGTAAAACGAGTTCTCGATAATCGCAAAATGCCGATTATTTGGTTGTGTCAATTGTATTTATTAGTTGTGTGAGCTGCTATGTGCTGGTGCAACAACTGAATTAGTCAAATGCTGATGGAACTAAATACATCGGTTGGCAACAAAAAAAAACTGATTCGTTCTCTGGGTGTATACGTTAAATGCTTAGGTACTTCATCTCAGTTCACAAAATATGCCATCAATGTTTCAAAAGTTATAGCCTTTTGTGGTTTACACAATGTAGTTACCTAAGCTACTTATCGCACAAAGATTTTCGAGTTCAATTAAAGCCAACAAAAGAACTTCATTATAAAGTTGTACAAGAATAAGTTAAAAACAAAAACTTATTAAGTGACAACCGCATTTACTGGCTCTCCACATTTAAATAACTTTGATGTGTCCTTTAACAGGCAATCTTATGTGTGCTGGATAATGTTGAATTTATAGTATTATATTTTAGTACTTGTTGTGTTAATGTTTTGCAGTAAACAATTTATAACTAACTTGCATTTTCTAAAATTAAAAAATAGTGGCATAATTATTATAAAATACAATAATATAAATTACAAAACAATCACTATGATTTGTGACGTCCAACTGTGTTCACAAAAATTTTATAATTACTGCAAAAAATAGATTCTTAATTGTCGATATTTCAATCTTTCTATCTATTCTAAATTTCTGGAGTTCTACATTTCAAATATACATTAAATAAAAGAAAGATATCAATAGAATTTATTTGTGAAAAGTGTCTTAAAACTTGACGCATACTTAATTGGCCATTATAAAATTCGAAAATAAAAATTTCTTATAAAAAAAAAATATCGAAACAAATAAATTTGTGCGAAAAAAATAAAAAAAAAGTTTTTTTCGTAAAAAAAAGAAAATATGTCCGAAAAAAATATATTTCGAAAAAAATTTTATTGAATAATTATTTCAAAAACTTTGCCGGGGCACAGTGGTTCAGAAACGTTTTTCATCGGACAAAACTCTGAATCTTTTGATGTAGTGAATATTTTTGAATGTGGTTTTTTTCTTTGATGGAAATACTAAGATACTAAAAATAGAAATCGACCTATTAGATTCGGCTGTATAATTAGCCAAAGAATTTTTCTTTTCCCATTTTAGTATATACAACAAAATTTTTTTTGTTGTAATAAGTCTCTTTTAATTACAATTTTGCATGATTGATAATATTAGATACTCAAAAATATATATATTTTTTTGTTTGAAATTTTGAACCTCTGAAAATTATAAAAATGTGCAAATTCTTGAATTATTTGTTTTCACTTTGAGTTATAATATCTCCGTGAGTTTAAAAGATATTGCGCTTACTTTAGATTTTTTTAAACACTCGATATTTTACCTATATTTTTCAAATAAAAGATTCTCATACTCTTTTTATTGTAGGTGCTTTTTATGGAAATCATCAGTTTCGTGTCTTAAAACTTTTGTAGTACATTCAATACTCACAATCCTATTTTCGTTTATATATCATTTTTTTGAAAAAAGACAATCTTTCATTTAAAAATATAAAAACATATAATTCAAAAACCACAGAAACGTTTTTAAAATTCAATAACTTCTGTTAAATAAATTGTGTTTGCCAAAATAAATATTTTTATTGTAAAGCTCATGAAAAATACTTTCTAAAATAGTCAAACACGTTCACAAAAAATCCACTCTGATAGAAGTTATAAATAATTCAATACAAAAGCCTACGCGGTCAATTTTTGTCATTTTTGGACCCAAATACATCGACAACCCGTCGTACTATCCCATCCCCCTTAACAGGTTTTAATGAGGTTCACTTATATCACATGTTCACCAAATTTCATTCAAATCGGCAGCAAAACATTTTTGAGCGGGTAAGGTTGACAAAATTTCACCCATATACTAAAATTGGAAAAGAAAAAAGAGTTCAACATTGGGTAATTTAATTATACAGCGGAATCTAATAGGTCGATTTTTATTTTTTGTATCTTAAAAACACATTTCATCAATTTCCTATCAAATAAAAAAAAATCACATTCAAAAATATTCACTACATCATTAGATACAGAGTTTTGGCCGATGAAAAACGTTTCTGAAACACAGTGCGGCGTAGAGCTCATCTGATTCTGTACTCGTTTTCAACGTATATCGGGCCATAGATTTACCGAAGAATCTTTCCCTCGAACGTTGCTAAAGCTCGTTCATCAGTGTTGGCAAGCGTTCTCCATAGATCGTTGAGTGGGTGCTCTGATTGTCAATTGCCTACTGATTCCAAAGTAGCACAATTGTGTTCCGCCTTCATTGTGATGGAATTCGGCAGCTCTTATAATCTTCTTTATTATCAGGTTGAAGAAGTCACACGAGAGGGAGTCGCTCTGTCTGAAACGTCGCTAGGTATTAAACGAATCCAAGAAGTTGTTTCCAATTCTCACTGTGCAATGCGTCTTTCTCAGGGTTACCCTGCATAGTGTTATTAGTTGAGTATTTTTTAAAACTAAAATAAACTTTATGATATTCTTTATGAAAATTGTCAAAAAAGTGGACTCTAATTTTAAAGTTGACTTTAAATTTTTATGAATATGCGTCATTATAAAAAAAAACGTTAATACAACTGTTTTAAAACTAGTTATAAAAAATATGAAGAATTTGTATATTCCTTCACTTAACTTTAGAATATTAACTTGCAGGCTTAAGAAGTATTTGAACAACATAATGCAAAAGGGACTAAGCATCTTGTATTCTTGTGGTTTTGTGGTGGCTTTGAGTCAATGTAGATGATACTAATAACGACTTTGAATGTGTTTCTAACGGTTAATACCCATGTAAGTTACAGGTCTTTGTGGTTGTTATTAGGATTAACGTTACAGTTTTGAATACTATAAGGAACATAGACATTAACTGAATTAAATTACAACAAATGTTGTACTGCTTAGTTTAAAAAGTACTCTTTTGAATTAAAATCATGTTATCAACCAAACAATAGGTAGCACTTCATACTCCGAAGAACATGCGCCTAATTGGTTGGTACAAAATACGCCACCCACACTGCTGGCGCTTTTATTCACATTCAAAACCAAACAAATAACGTCTAAATTGCCTAAAACAGAAACTGGAAAGAAATGCAAATGCAGATGTCAAATAAACAATTGTTCGGGCAGCAACTGATGAAAGCAAATGTGCTGAACAAAACAAAAAAAATACCCTTAGCATAATTTCATAAAAACAAGGCAAATATGAAACAAACACGAAAAACAAAACAATCAAAAAAAACCTCTTGCAAAAACAAGCAGTTGAACAAAAAGAAGCAAACCGAACCGAACAGAACAGAACAGAACAGTAGTAGAAATTTGTATTCCATGTATTCTCAAATGACCTGCGGACATTTTTCGAAAGGAATGTTCGTGACAGCGCATTGCGTAGATATTCCGAATAAAATGAGAATTTCGTTCGTTCGTTCGTTCATCCATCTATGGCGTTCGTTGCTGGTCTCAGGTAGCCACTGCTACCAATTCCACTACATATAGCTGCGAGTACTTCCGTTTCCGTTGGTCTTCACATATACTATAAATAGATATTGGGATTTTTTTTGCATTTGAATTTGCTTGCTATTGGAATAGCTGAAAGAGCGAACAAACGACCGAATGAATTTTGCAAATGTTTCAATTGTCGCAAACACTGCAAATTGTTTGAACATCTATGGACCATGCGATACATGCTCACATTTTCATATGTCCGACTGAATGCAAAATGTCATGGCATATTTCAATGTTATGGACATGTTGGGTTTAGATCTTTAGCCTCCTGCCTATGCTAATTCCCAATAGGTTTTCGTTGCTGCTGTCGACTGGGCTAAATGAATGAGTGAACGCAGCAGCAGTGCGTCCGTCATCTTGGTCTCCATTGCAGTTCAATGTGTTTGAGCTTCTAATTGTGTATTAATGAAAACAGTTGCTTTCTGACCCCAGGCTGACTTGACTGACTAGCACTTGAGCAGCTGTTCGAACTCAAATGTGCGAGTATCGATGTCTATCGCTTGTAGCTTTGCTATTCTATTTATTTCTCACATCAAGTGAAATTCGATGGTTAAGTTATGTTAAAGTGTCAAAAACTTATCCAACGGTTTAAATTGTTTATGCGTCTGATCATAGCAGTTAGTTGCATTACAAACCTGGGTTTGTTACTAAAGGGGTTTTCAACAGGGACGCTACAAAAGTAGAGCGACAGGGACAGCAAACGACGCCATATTTCTTGCCGTTCTTTTGACATTTCTCTTCAGTAAGGCTTGCCATTTCATGATGGAAAGATATACGAATCCGAATTTCGGTAGTAAATTTTAATAATTTCGACTCGTTGTTGGCTCGTATATCTTTCGATCATGAAATGCCAAACCTTACTGAAGAGAAATGTCAAAAGAGCGGCAAGAAATATGGCGTCGCTTGCTGTCCCTGTCGCTCTACTTTTGTAGCGTCCCTGTTGAAAAACCCTTGAAAAAACTTTTGTAGCGCTCTTATTGAAAACCTTTATTACTAAAATCGATATTTGTTTAATATTGCTACATTTTTAAAACCAAATCCGATAACATAATGTTAAAGTAAGAAATAAACGGAAATTCAAAGTAAGAACTATCCAGCCAGCCTCAGCATTCTAGAGGTATACGCGCTAGACTTGCATTCTAAAGGTCTCGGGTTCGAATCCCGGCTTGGGCATGGGCGCTCGTGGTGATTTAACCACAAAACGTGGGGAATATATTTCACAGTCTAATGGATATAGTCTGTCTGATGTCCGTAATTTCAACAACTAGATATCTAGCTGTGCTTAGATATCTATCGTGTAAATCAAAATTGGTAATTTCTACACTTTATACACCATACCTACTCGGTAATTTGTAGTGTATCTTACACGGTCGATTTCATATAGATACCAATAGATACCTATTAGGTAAATAAAATTCAAATAAAATGTCAAATTAATTTTAAGATTTGTTGATGTCAAAATATGAACAATTTTCGGCACAAATTTTACGGTTTTTTAATTGCAAAAAGGCTTTTAACACAAAACGTGAACGGAATATCCAAATTTTATATCATATTTGTCAGAAATATAAAAAGTCAAATGCAAATGATGCCATATTTTAAAAAGATTCTCTAAAGGTAAACGAACACTAATAGATATCTAATCGTTAAAATTACGGTAGTATATCATTTTCTAGAAAATCAAAAAAATGTTGAGAGTTCTCTTCGCATGCAGTCGAGTTCTATAGTTCCTCATACTTTTTTTCAATAGTTCCGCCCATTTTAGCCAAAAAAAAATACACATTTTTTGTTGATCTTCTAGGAATTGATATGCTAAGTTCACAGACACCCTTCTGTCATTATCCCATAATACACTTCTTTCATTTTCGAATGACATTTGTCATTCTTATTCGTTCACAAAGCAACCAAACTCTGTGCCCAGAATGCCATACGTTTCGATATCGTTACGAGATCAATGCGAATAGATGGAGAAATCACACGATATTGGACCCGATCTCGAACGGTAATTTGGACATATTTGGAATATAGATATCGATGCATTCTTTCGAAGTTATTTCGTTTCGAGAAAGTGAAAACCAACATTTTTTGTAAAGGATTTTGTTAGATAGATTTTGTATGCTGGATTCCATTTCTAACACATGGCATATGTGCTTTGATTTTTTAAGTGGTGCAAGACACCGTTCTGCTGACTTTAACTGCGTCTACAATTCGGACATTTGGGTAGGAGATTCATTATAAATCGTGAGCAGTTTCAACAATGTATATTAGGGTGTCACTTATTTTTAACACCCATGTCTCAGCACCTAGGGTTGTTTATTACGACTCAAAAATAAGGTGTGCAACATTTTTTTGAATTTGAACAACGGGAACACGTTTATTGCTGTATAAAACAATCGATAACTCGGAAAATAATCGAAATATCGAAAATCCGAATACATATAATTTTTTTTCGCAAACAGTTCTACATGATTGCATACTCGAAATATTGTTTTGAAATATTCTAAATTTCGACTCCTAGTACAAATGCACCTCCTAGTATAATTTTCAATGTACTTGCGACACGTGTTTCCGTTGTTCAAATTAAAAAAAAAAATTGCATATCTTATTTTTTGTACCTAATAAACAATCCTAGGGGGTGAGAATACTAAAAATAGAAAAAAGTGTCACACCCTAATGTATATCTATATTGATTCCCTTGAACCAATGGGTGTGGAAGTCTGTATTACAGAAATATCAATATAAAATGTTCGATGTCTAAAATCTATCCATGTCTTCTTTTTTGAGGCAAGGTGAGAAAAAAAATTAACCAGCCTTTAATAGAATTTCAACGTGTCCGACATCCAAAGTCCCCACGCCTCTCGTCGAGCGCAACGAACCACTTCCAGCGTCTAGTCTTGAATATTACATATTATCTCTATAACTAAAATCAGTCTACCTCCGCGTGATCGACTGTTCAGTGTGAACATCCTGCAATTCCGAGGTTGAACATGGTCGACATTAGAAAAACTTATTAAATTTTTAGATATTCACTGTACCTAATGCAGCTCTGGAACTGTGCCACGGGACCTTTCGGATCGCAGTCTAAGAACATTTGCAATAACACAGACGGTTAAAGATTAAAATATATAAATGTAAATCTAAACCGTATCCATAGAATGCAACGAGTAGGGCAGTCTGGGGTAAAGTGGAACACGTTTTGATGTTCTCCCAAAAAAAAGTACATTTGAATAATTTATTAAATTATTTTTAAGGGTCTATTCCATAGACTGGTTCATAATCTAATTTTTGCATTAACAGATTATTAAATGCTTTTTAATTATTTTTGAGCAATTTATCAAAACAGCTCAATTTTGGACTTGTGAAAAATGTTTGGGTAAAGTGGGAAAATTCTAAATTTTTACCAAAATGATATTTTAGTCTTTTCAATTCATCTTTTGTTTTTGTCATTACAAAGTCAAATGTATTCAGGATAAAAAAATATAATAAGGTAATAAAAAAAGAATGGTAATGCAAGAAATATAAAAATTGTGCATTTACTCCTAGTCAGAATATTCTGAGTGACAATGGGTAGAGGTGTACTTTCTGGTTATCAATTTCTTGTATTTCTTCGGCATTTTATTCATGTAAATTGTACATAATTGTCTAAAATTGATGAATATTTTACGATGTATTCGTTTTGCTTCTGTTAAAGGTTCATTTCTCGACTTTCTTTTGCAATTCAGATCTTATATCTGGCCACGATTGGAGTATGTTTCTTGGTTAACCAATTAATTCATATTACAAATTATATTCACTAAAATTATAACAACCATTGCTTAAATTATGTTTCCCACTTTACCACAGAAAGTGTTTCTCACTTGACAACATTATATCATTTTAAACATACTTTCAAAATTAAAAAAACAAACAATTCACACTTTTTGATAGCAAACAACAGCACTCTAAAAAAAACTTTCAAAAAGATTTATTTTCACTTAAGCTCGAATCACAGTCAACTTTTAAATCAATTTTCAAAATAATTTAAATATCAATCGTGTGATTGCCTAATTTCCCGTACAAAAATTGGGCAATCACTCGATTGATATTAAAATTATTTGAAAATTGATTCAAAAGTTGACTGTTTATTCTATCGTGTGGTTCGAGCTTGTTTCTCTAAATATTATAAAATGGTATTAATTTGATTATAACTAGAGATAGGCGCGTGCCTGTTTTTGATGGCACAGACACGCGCGGGCACGCCGATAGGTGACACGCACGAGCACGGGCCTAAGATAGAATACAATTCGCACATATGGGCAGGGGCTTCAAAATCTTCTTTGGAGTTCCTGGATCGAATCCAACAGCGTGCAATATATTTAATAGGGGATGAAAATATTTCATCCTCTATTGGTTCTCTTGAGCACCGAAGGACCGTAGGGTGTGTAAGCCTGTTCTATAGGTATTACAATGGTAAGTGTTCGAGGGAAATACATGGCCTGATTCCACCAGGTCGTGTGTCCTCTCGTTCTACTCGGGCATCGAACCAAGGCCTCCCCTTCGTAGTTCACTCGGCTCTCAATAGAACCACGCATTACCGAGAGAATTCGTTCTTCAGTCGCACGATACGTTTGTGGAACAATCTCCCTGCGTCTGTTTTTCCCGACATTTTTGATATTGGCAAGTTCAAAACAAACATTCACCGACACTACTCCATCTTTCCCCCCTCCATTTAACCTATCACCCCTTCTTACGATCAACACTGTGCATTGCATGAATAGGGGGCATCCCCTGAGCGTTGGTTAATTCGTAAAAAAAAAAAAAAAAACCTGGAAAAGCAAGAGAAACGTGAAAAATAATACCGGAACCGTTTAGATTTTTGGAACCAGAATCGTTATTAAAAATGTGTTGAACCGGAACTGAAATCGGAACATATATTTTTTCTGGTTGGAATCGGTATCGCTATTTTAAAAATATCGGAACCAGAACCGGAACAGATATTATAGTCCCTGTCAGGGAACGCAAATAACCGGAATCGCAACCGTTATTAAAAATGTATGGAACCGGAATCGAAACCCATTTCATTTGTTAGTTGAAACTGGAATCGGAACCGGAACCACAATTTTATAAATCTTGGAACCCGAACCGGAACCGATATTCCAATAGGTTTTGGTCCCTCTAATAAATAATTCAAACATTAAGTTTGATACTGTTTTATTCTCTTAAATCCATAAGTAAAACTTAAACAACATGTTTTTAAGAAGTGGTTAAAATACTACGACTTTTTTTTCTGATGTATGTTGAATATTGTTATATTATAGTTATCACTGTATCATTAAACACTTTATATTATTTGTAATTTTCTGATCACAGATATGTTTTGTTATGTTCTCAATACTTTAATATTGTTCATTCAGTTTTTAATAAATACTCAACTACAATAGGTTATGGGAACAGCAACCCACAGAAATATTTGTCAAAAAAAAAAAAAAAAAAATAATAATAATTTTGAAAGTATAAAATTTTTTCAAGAACATTTTTTAAAAGTTTTTTTTTGCATCGTAAAAGACAATTGAAAATTATGGATTTTTCGAAACATATCAAGCCTCTAGCGGGAGAAACCGATTGGCCAGTTTGGAAACGAAAAATTCGCGATTTACTGGATTATCACGATGGTGCCTTGGAAGTAATCGACGGACGGTTGCAGAAACCGTTGCCATTGGCAAGCACTGCAAATGAACTCGAGTTGAAGGAGTACAGAGAATCTTGTGATCGATTCAGAAAGGCGAATAGTTATGCAAAATCCATGATCACCAGTGCAATATCGGATGATGTCTACGAAAAAATAATGGATACTGATTCGGCTTTTGATGCGTGGGAAGCATTAAAAACTTTGTACGAAGCGTCGTCAAAGGATCAAGTTTTTAAGATTTGCACCGATTTCTTTTCATTTAATTGGTCGCATAATCAAGACGTGTCGATGCATATCGCAAAACTCAAGAGTCTTTGGAGCGAATTAAACAATGGGCTCAAAAGCAGAAAGGAGCAGCCATTGCCAGAATTGTTGTTGGTATGTAAAACAATGCAAGTTTTGCCAGAACAATTTGATAATTTTAAAAGCAGTTGGATGCTTTTGACCAAAAATGATGAGAGGTCATTTGATGAGATGACAAATCAGCTATGCATGTATGAACGAAATTTTCGGAAGTTTGAAGACAGCAAAAAAGATCAAGAGGCCTTGGTAGTGAAAAGTTATAAGAAAAAAGGTGAACGTTTCAGAACAGTTAAGAGGGATGAGAAAAAACAAGATACTTCATGCAATTACTGTAAGAAAAAAGGTCACTGGGTTCGTGATTGCAAGAAATGGATTGCTGATGGTCGTCCACCCAAAGATAAAAGCCAAAATAGTAATATTGCTCTACCATTGGCATGTAATGATGCTAATATTATTATGACCGATAATGATTGGTGGATTGACAATGGAGCTACGCGACATGTTACTAATTCTATGGAGATGTTTGCTGAATTTGAAGAATTCAACACGCCGAATGAAATAAAAGCTGCTGGAAGTCAATCTTTAAAAGCTATGGGTATGGGAGTTATTGAAATGAATTCTAAAGTTAACAACAAGATCCAGCAGTTAAAGCTTGTCGATGTTTGGTATGTTCCTGGAATATCAAGGAATTTATTTTCGGTATTAGCCAGTCAAGATAAAAACAAAAACAGCGTTTTTAAGTCAACAACATCGAACTGTACGTTAGAAGTCAGCGGGCAAGTTGTGCTTTGTGGTTATCGTCAAGAAAAAGGTGGTTTGTATAAAGCTGACTTAACACCAATATATCCAGAGAAAGTCAATGCTGCTGTTAATGTATCAAGTCTACAACTTTACCATGAGCGATGGGGTCACCAAGATAAGAGGCATGTTAAGAATATGATGGAGAGCGCGTTAGGTATTAAAGTCAAAGCTGAAACTGAAATTTGTGAACCGTGTGTGTATGGAAAAGCGCATAGATTTCCATTTGGAACGAGGAAGCAATCAACATGTCCTGGAGAGCTAGTATCCACTGATGTCTGCGGACCTTTCCCAGTATCATATCAAGGAAAAAGGTATTTAGTAGTATTTAAGGATCAATTTACTAAATTTCGATATGGATATTTTATTGCCAAAAAGTCTGATGTAATTGATACTCTTAAAAATATGATTGCTCACGCCAAAATGCAAGGTCATACAATTAAAGAGCTACTGAGTGATAACGGTGGTGAATTTAACAACAAACATGTTATAGCTATATTACAGTCAAATGGTATTACGCAAAGACTAACTGCTCCATATACGCCGGAGCAGAATGGGGGTTCTGAGAGAGAAAATAGAACAATTTTGAGATGGCTAGAACCTTTAAGTACTCGAACTCCGGCATTGAGTTTCCAGATGCATTATGGGCAGAATTTACAAATAGTGCGATTTATATACTAAATAGAACTAGCAAGTCTTCCATAAAAGATGTTAGTCCATATGAGTTGTGGATGGGCAAGAAGCCTCGCATAAAACATTTAAGAATAGTTGGATCGATATGTTATTTTCATGTGCCAAAGCAGAATCGTAAGAAGTTAGATAGAAAGGCTATTAAGGGCTATTTGGTTGGATATGATGGTGAGGAACGCTATAGAATTTTCAACAAAGAGAAGAATACTGTTAATTTATCAAGAGATGTGATTTTTAATGAAAAACTAATAGAATGCAAAGAATTTAACAAGTTGTCAAATGAAGAACAAAAGAACTGTACAGATTTACCAGAAGTTAGTTTTCAATTTAAGGAGTGCAACTCCGCGAATAATGATGATAAGTCGATTAAACTAAAAATTGAAAATTCTGAAGACGTAGAAGAAATTAAAACAGATGAAAATGTCGCTAACGATGAATTTTTTGAATTCTCAGAAGACAGTTCTACAGATAACGAAGACATTCAAAGACAAAAGCGTATAAGAGATGATACAATTGCAGAAGAAGAATTGCCAATTTCGAAAAGGCTTAGAGATAGAACATTATTAAAAAACAGTAAATATGATGATTATGTAATGACGATTTCTGACTATATTAGTAAAATAAAAACTCCTACAACATATAATGAAGTCTTAAATAGCGCAGAAAAGGAACAGTGGCTAGAAGCGATGAAATCAGAGCTGCATTCTTTAAAAGAAAACAAAACTTGGGAAATGTCAAGTTTACCAAAAGGTGGGAAAGCGTTACCTTGCAAGTGGGTATTCCGAGTAAAAACAAATGCAGATGGTTCTGTAGACAAATATAAAGCTCGCTTAGTAATAAAAGGCTTCAATCAACGCGCAGGAATAGATTATAGTGAAACATTTAGCCCAGTTGCAAAAATAGGCACAATTCGAGCTCTATTAAGTATAGCTGCAAGCGAAGAAATGCATATTTCTCAATTCGATGTTTCTACTGCATTTCTTTATGGTGAGCTGGAGGAAATTATATATATGAAGCAGCCCGATGGTTTTGAAGATGGTACAAATCGTGTGTGCAAGCTACAGAGAAGTCTTTACGGTCTTAAACAAGCTCCAAGATGTTGGAATAAGCGCTTCGGAAGACATTTACTAAAACTCGGATTCAAAGCTAGCGGGGCAGATCCATGTTTTTACATCAGGGAAAATAATGGTAAGAAGCTGTTGCTAGTGCTATATGTAGATGATGGGCTAGTCGCGTCAAGTGATGCCAACGACCTGAAAGAATTCTTAGATGAATTGAAAGCTGAATTCAAAATAGTAAATAAAGAAGCTGACTATTTTCTTGGAATCCAAATAAAGAGAGAAAGTGGTAAAATAATAATTTGTCAAGAAGCGTTTGCCAAAAAGATTTTGGAAAGATTTAATTTCGATGGTTGTAAAAAGGTAAATACGCCAATGCTCAAAGCAAGTGATCAGGGAAAGAATCTAGAACAAGAGAAGAAGACAGTTGACTTTCCTTATCGACAAGCTGTTGGGGCGTTAATGTATTTAATGCTTGGTACACGTCCAGATCTAGCATACAGTGTTAGTTTTCTGTCTAGAACTCTGGAAAGTCCTTCACCTGAAGATGTCATACGTGTCAAAAGAGTCTTTAGGTACATTTCCGGTACTATTGATCTTGGCATTGTTTACAACAGAGATGCTAAATGTGAATTAGAATGCTATAGTGATGCTGATTTTGGAGGATGTTTAACAACGGGAAGATCAACATCAGGTGTTGTAATTAAATATGCTGGTGGAGCGATTACCTGGATGAGTCAACGTCAAACTATTGTGGCTACTTCGACAACCGAAGCTGAAATTGTCGCAGCAACTGAAGCAACAAAAGAAATCATGTGGCTGTGTCGCCTATATTCGGAAATAGTATCGTTGAAAAATATACCCATATTACAAGTAGATAATGCTGCTGCAGTTCGATTGTCTCAAAACCCAGAATTTCATAGAAGAACCAAACACATTGCGATTAAGCATTTCTTCGTAAGAGAGAAGGTTGTTGAACGAAAACTTGAGGTCCTTCAAATTTCTACTTCAGAACAAGTTGCTGACATCATGACAAAACCTCTTCAACCCGTAAGGTTAAAGATTCTGTGTTCGATGTTGGGTCTACAGAATGCTAACTCTAAATAACAAGGGAAAGTGTTGAATATTGTTATATTATAGTTATCACTGTATCATTAAACACTTTATATTATTTGTAATTTTCTGATCACAGATATGTTTTGTTATGTTCTCAATACTTTAATATTGTTCATTCAGTTTTTAATAAATACTCAACTACAATAATGTACGAAGTAAGGGTTTTTTTTTAAATTGGGGTAGAAACTATAAAAAAAGTCTTTAATGGGCGCGTGCCGGATTTTGGAGGCACGGGCACGACTGCAACTAGCACGCACGAACTCAGACTTTCGTTCGTGACACGAAAAAAGCACGGCACGCGCCCATCTCTAATTATAACCATAAATGAAAAAAGTTGATGCACTTGACAATTGTTATACCCTACACTAAGAGTGAAAGGGTATATTCAGTTTGGTACGCACCCAGAAGGAAGTATCTCCGGTATGAAAAAGTATATATATTCTTGATCAGCATGACCTCCTGAGTCGATTTAACGATGTCCGTCTGTCTGTCCCCCTGTCTGTCTGTTGAAATAACGATTACAGAAAAAGTAGAAGAGGTAGAACAATAAAACTTTAGATTTAGATTACTTATATATCTAAGCTGTCCGAACAAGAAAATTGGTCTATTGTGACCTGAGAACCGACCACTTATGTTCAAATACCTCATATAAAATGAATATCTACAGATCAATATTACTATATACGTGCTTAGGTAAACTTTTTTTGGTCAAATATATATTGATATCATGCTCAAATATATGATAATAATGTTGTCCGGCGAAACGACTTGTGGTTATAAAAAAAAAATCGAATTCGGTACACATACCCATTTTTAAATATGGATATCAAATGAATGGAAATTCTTCAGCGATTGAAAGTTTGTAGTTATTTTCAGGATTCGTATACCCTTGTGACCTATATACCACTTTGACTGGTAACCACACATATGTGTAGGGTATTAGACCGACTATAATTTTGATAATCCTAACTATCATAATAACACCTACTTTAAAATTTGCCATGGGAACTAACCTTCCCAACTGGTTTTTATTTTTCTATGTGTAAAAACATGTCCAAAAATTGCAATTTCCCACATTACATGTATTTCCCAATCCATAGTTCTATATTATATCAGCATTTTCGGAGATTTAAATAACTTCTAAAAAAAAATACTTCGTTGCAATCGTAAACTAAATGATTTTTAAAATCTAAAATTAAATAAAGTGTATTCACGAACTTTTTATACATCGTTGTTATATTTGATAGATTTTTTAAATGTTAAAATATTTCTATATAAAACAAATTGTGAATTCTTTTAATATTTTAGTTATTATTAATCAATTTTATGCCCTAATTTAAATTATTTAAATAAAAGACTAATTACTGAATTTGTTTAAACAACTTTCTAGATTACACGAACTTTATGGATTCATAATAATGGCCAGGCAGCACTAAGAATTAGACAATAATATTTCAATGTTACTATTATTGCGAAAAAAAGATGTTACTCTTGAATTATTCGCTTGTGACTTTTGTATACGGAAGAGCACTCAATCAATTAGTACAAAATCTAGAAAATGGCATTAGTGCAAGATATACCATATACTATGGTGTTAGAGACAATGAACTAATGGCGAATCTTGTGCGTCGAATTGAGGTACCGCGCCTCATTATAGCAGAAGAATATGAGCAAGAACTTCGACACAATTTCAACTCTCAAGTATTATCGATTGTTTATATTATGCCAGAACTAAATGAAATGCTTTTAAATACATTAAAGAAATCGCTTAATCGTTGGCACAAGACAGATGTGCTGTTTGTGCTGGAACTCGCCAACGACGAACAACTATCCACAATCAATATAGAAACTCTTTTTAAATGGTGTTGGACAAATGGATTCTATAACATATTGCTGATTGCACTTAATCAAACCTACAGGCTACTGACATTTGAACCATTTCCCAGTTTGCGAGTACGTGAAACCACATTAGAAAGATATCTGAGTGTGCGAAATAAATGGCGAAATTTCCTGGGATATCCTATACATGCAGCCATCGGTCATAAACCACCTAGATGTATGATCTATGAAAATTCAGCTAATAAACAATTGAGATTCGGTGGATTATACTACAAATTCTTGTTGCTTTTCTCTACGCATTACAATGCTTCATTGGTGCACGTGTTAATGCCGAACTATGTCATCTCGGATTGTTTTCGAGATTTGCGCAACGGTCATGTCGATTTATGTGTGGACGGTGGTATACCTGATAATAACTATGTAATCGCGGTACCATACCGATTGGCCACTGCACATCTTATGGTGCCCTTTGCGCAGCCCC
Organism: Dryomyza anilis; assembly: GCA_951804985.1. NCBI lineage: Eukaryota > Metazoa > Arthropoda > Insecta > Diptera > Dryomyzidae > Dryomyza > Dryomyza anilis. The sequence continues at coordinate 87,928,143 of OX638132.1, read as the reverse complement.
TACAAAAATACCGCTACTTTGTGCAGCCGCTGGATTGGGACGTTTGGATGGCCATGGGCATCATCATCTGCTATATAGCAATGGCCATCACATTGGTCTACTGGCAACAGACTGGCGTCTGGGACATGGGCAGCTCATTGCTGATGGCTTTACGTGGGCTGCTGTTTATGCCCAACTACTACGTGAATCTGCGCGGCAAGACACAGTTTTTATTACTATTGGTATTGTGTATAGGTGGTTTTATACTCAGTAACATTTATCTTACTGTACTGTCCAGTATTTTGACTAGCACCGTCTACGAGCAACAGATTGAAACCATGGAAGATTTGCGCAAAAACGATGTAACTATACTGGTCAATGATTATGATGTCAAGGCCTTACAAACTTTTGGTGCATCACCCGAAATTTGGAATCGTTTAAAAAAAGTCAATCAGACAACACATGACTTGTATCTCAACGACATGAATCCTGCATATGCGTACTATTGTCACGTGGACAAGTGTAACTTCTACATGCATCAGCAAATGTATATGTCACAGCCTAAGCTTAAAATCATGACGCAGGTCGTCAATTATATCTTGGGTTCTTTTCCTATTGCCTCTGCATGGCCATTCGAGGAAATCTTCAATCAATTATATCTTACGGCCTTTGCGCATGGGATGTTTGATGAATTCCGGAGAAGCACCAATAATGAGGCTATTACAAATGGCATTCTACAGTTGCTAAATACGGAGAAGGAGCCATGGGTGGGAAAACCTCTGTCCATTGAATATTTTCAAATGCCAATAATACTTTTTACAATAGGCTACTCTTCGGCACTTATTGCTTTTATATTAGAACATTTCTTTTACCATCTGCACTGATATAGTTTTGCATGAATTTGACAGAATAAAATTGGAATTCTTGTATACTCATTCTCATTCTTTATTACGCTTAAAATTTAAGAAATATGTTCCTATTTTTTATTATACAAATAAAATACCTTTGAATCAAGTGAGTTGATTTTATTTTTAATTGGGTTCCAAAAGGAAATTCCATTTGAACACCATGGAAGTATAGAAAAGCGTGGAAGTATAGAAAAGTATATATATTCTTAAGCTTCAGTAATAATAGACGTACATATGTGCACAAATGTTACCGGAACGGAATGCGGATTACAAGAGCTACGGAAATATACGTCCCATCCACGTTACGTTACGCTTATAATAACTATTTTTATAATCTACGATTTTTCAAAAGGTTACGTCCCGTTCCTGTGACATTTGAGAACGTCTATTATAAATTCAGCTTTAATCAGGTAGCACATACTGAGTCTGTCTGTTGTTAGGTACTAGACTATGCACCTCACTGGTTCCTTGGAGATAGTGAATCGGTTTTATTTTTGCATTTTTATATGAAAACGTTGTCCTAGAGATAGTTGAATTAATACCTCACAGATTCTTTTTAGATGTTTAAATAATTTTTTGCTGTTAACTCCAATTCATAAAAAATAGAACAGACAAAATTGCGAATAGACGAATGACGTTGTGTGGTTTTGTAGCCTAGCACTTACAGCCAGATATTGTATCTCGATAATTGTCAAAAATAGTCACGCACGCCCGTGTGACTGGCTTTTTCAATTTTGTAAAGCGCAAAACGTCTGACGTCACACGGTTTGCGCCGACGAAAGAAATAATTTGTATTTCATAAAACTAAACCGCACGAATGTTGTGTCAAATTAGACGGCAGCTTTTTTGGCTCTGTTCACTAAAATTTTCACGAAACAAGGCACTAATTGCACCTATAAAGGATGCAGAACAATCTTAAATAATTTTTTAATACACTACACTTTTCTTTTCATCAGCAAAGCAAATTAGAAAAAAAATTGCAAAAATGATAAAATACACACAAACACAATTTTGCCCACATTTTCAAAACAGATGTTTTTTGTTCGATTCTCAATCAAGTCTCGTTTTGTTGCTGTCATAAGTACTGCCAGATTAAAAAATTCGTAAGTTTTAAATAAATTTTTATGTTGTTTATCTGAAATTTGTTTGTTGGTAACACGACATGTTTTCGAGAGTCGTATAACGCAAGATCCATCAAAATCAACGTAAAGGCTTGACGGGCGGAATGTGTGAAGATATGAAATACAACTTTACAGACGATGTGAGAGCACTCACATGTGAGAGCACTCAGTCACATCGAGATAGTGTGCTTGTCTACACATAAAAAAATAATAGCTTGGCGAGCAGTTGTTTCAAAGAATATTCATTTGCATTTTCCAACTGTAATCAGCCTCAACTGAAATTCATTTGAGGCAAACAATAGTATGAAGCTTAACCAACTATTTGTTGAAGCAACTACAACATTAATTGGGGAAACCCACTTTTTATCCATTTTCATTTTTTTTTTTATTTCCATTGCTACGGCAACTAAATTCAAAATGAGACGAAACCAATATTTAGTTGACTCAACAGATATTTGGTTATATTGACTAAATGACATAACATTATGTTGTACCAACCAATATTTATTTGATTCAACTGCGGAATCAGCTGTTTTGCGAAGCCAAAGCAGGACAACATCAGTCGCACAAGCTTCATATTTTTCTCTCGTTGTTTTTGTGTTGCGGACAGCGCGTGCCACGTGTAAAACAAAATTTGGATTTGTTTTAAAGCTTGTTCGTTGTTATTGTTCGGTTTTTTCATGCCCAAATATACTTTCTTCAACAACGGACATACTATTGTACAGAGTTCTTGAAATTTTCTTTATATCTGTTGTGTTTCTATATACAGCCCTAGCGCTCCAACGTGTTGCAAACACGAAGTCAGCAGCATAACGAGTCGACGTTAATGTTCGATATCGGGAATATATTGTGACGCTGACTTCGTGTTTGCAACACGTTGGAGCGCTAGGGCTGCATATAGAAACACAACATATTTGCCGATTCCTTATAATTAAATTGGCAACCACAACTAAACAAATTGGTTGTGTCAATTGTATTCATTCGTTGTGTGCACTGATACGCGGTGTTGCAACAACTGAATCAGTGGAATATTTTTTTTTTTTACAGATTAACCAACACTCAGGGGATGCCCCCTATTTATGAAACGCACAGTGTTGATCGTAGGAAAGGATTAGGGTTAGAGGAAGGGAAGAAAGATGAGGTAGTGTCGGTGAATATTTGTTGCATTAAAATCAACTCTATTTGCAAGACCCGCTTGTTGAACGAATATGATTGACAAATGTTGCTGTCATCTGCAAAGGAATGAATTGGGTTCTGGGCCAATGACAGAAGGTCATTGATAAATACCAGAAATAGGGACGGGGATAGGACGGAACCCTGCGGAACTCCAGAATTGATGGAATGTTGTTCTGAGAACACACCATCCATCGCAACTGGTATTGAACGACGGCATTACAGCGATTCCTAGCCTGTATGCGAAGTCTTTCTGTGTCAGCATTCTTGTTAGACCGCCAATTCTGAAGGCTTCCTCTTTCGACCTGACTGCAATCCTGCAAGTCTCATTAAACCATGAGTGGTCCTTGGGTTTAATGCTAATTTTTTTAGAAGGTATGCAGGACCGCATACCTAATAAAATAATATTTTGTACCATTAAAGCCGCGGCATTTATGTCTCTGTCTGCGAAACACAATTTCCAATTAAAGTTGCGAAAAGAATCATTTAACGCAACCCAATTTTAATCGAAAAGGCTCGAAAACTCAGCGGAAACCGTACAGTGGTCGGAGTTGCCAAGAGGTGCAAGGACCTTTACATCATATTTTTCATGATGTGAAGTCAGAAAAAGGTCTAGGACTTTTTGGCTTTGCCCACCGACGCGTGGGAGGTACGTCGGTTCCTTCACCAATTGAGTGAGTTGATTGCACTCTGCAAACAGCTCAACATAACAACCCTGCTGTGTTGGAAGACCCGAGTGGTTCAACCAAGTGGCGTTGTGCACATTAAAATCTCCGGCAACAACAATTTCACTGCCTGGAAATTGCTCCAATATATTTGAGATCGAATCAGATAAGGCATCCAGGTTATTACAGGTGGAAACCCTATCTAGATTCGAACTCCTATAAAGAAAGCACAAGTGCATTATGTGTGCTTGGATTTTGAATTTAACCCAAATTGTATTAAATTCGCTATCCGAAACACTATGTTGTTGCTGCAGTTGATACACAACGTCACTCCGAATAAATAGAGCGAGACCCCTATGAGCAGAAAATAATGGCACTAAGTGATACCCAGGTATTTGAAAATCCAGTGGATCTGCATCCTCACTACCCTGGGTCTCACCCAGTGCCATTATTTGTGGCATATTAATGGACACATACGCATCGAAAAAACAACAGCAGGGACCAACACGTGTTAATTAAATTTTGGGAAGAAAACAGCAACAACATTTTAATACCTAAGATATTAATATCTGCATATCAAGAATAATTCCACTTAGTTACTTTTTTGACAACTAAGTACATCTGTTTCTTAAAATTAAGAATTTAATCAAAAATTATATAGGTGAATTGTTATTTAATCTCAAGACTTAAAGAGTGATTTGCTAAAAACAAAGTAAGAGGAACCACAGTATTGATCTTCATTGACATATAATATACACATTTATTGAATTATGAAAAACCATATATGTTATGCAATAAATAATAGGTACCCCTTAAAATTTATATTGTTTGCGTTTGACTAGACATAACTTCGGTCAGATAAATTGGAATTTTATATGAATCATTTCAAAATATTAGCTGAAGTAAACTCAATGGAACACAAAACAAATCAGATCGAAAACTCAAATCTGTAAAAAGTTAAAGTCCAAAATATTGTTACGAAAAGAGGTAATTTGCCCCACTGTGCCAGCATTCAACAATAATAAATGAGACGCAAGACAATTCAGCCCACTGAACAATGTGTTAAAAAGTGACGGAAGATCATTCAGCGTACTGAGCAATGTGCGAGAAAGAGATGGAAAATCTGCACATTACGAAACAAGTAGAAGGTTCTCGAAAAAAGTCGAAGCTTGTCGAAACGTATCGAACTGTTGCATGCAGTATATAAGGGAGCCGCATCCGAGGTACAGCACTTCAGTAGTGATTGTAAAGTGGTCGAGTGCATCTCGTGTGATAAATGTCAAGTTAAATAGTGGACATGCAGCAGTTATTAGAATTTGTTATTAGTAAAGTTGTTTATTGAAGTGAATTAATAAAGTTAATTGTTATAATTAAAACCAAACATAAGAGTATTTTTATTTTGTACACAATCCAGAGATACGAACTTGTAGAACAGTTTTCCTAAGACTGTATTTTCGTAACAATATGTTGAAAAATGCGAGAATTGGCATATTTTACGTAATAACTCAAAAACTTGAAGCAATATGAAAAAACTGAGCATGAGGTCTTGATTAGAATCTTAAAGTCCATCGGAAAATCGTAATAAAATCGCGGATAATTTTTTTTTTGTGTTGTGTAATCAGAGAAAAGAGAAATATTTATTAATTTATTTATGATTTAATTATTTAAATAGGTTCATTATTAAAATTTGATCATGAATAATGGTAATATAACAGACTTGTTTCGCATTATCAGAATTATGACTGTTTCTCTTTGTTTTATATTAACAACAAATTAGACACTATGAATTTAACATTATAATTTTTGTAGTGCGTGCCGAACATTTTGCAATGAGTAATAGTAGCACGAGAATAACATGGTAAAATTACCAAACGATAAGAGATAAGTTTTTGACACTAATCCATCATCCAAGTGAAATATTTTTTCTGTTTTTTTAGACAATTTTCAATTTGATAGCAGTAAAGAACTAACCATGTATTGATAACAACAATAAAAATAGAATGCTATATAAATGGTAGAAACCGATTTCAATATTTTAGTTTAACATTAATAACGAACCACAAAACAACGATGCAGCGAAATAATTTTCTATTACTAAGTGTCATAGTCGCCATTGCTGGCCTAGCAGCAAATGTTAATGGAGCCGGTAACTTGAGAAAATAATCAAAATTCATTTTCGCAAACTTTCTCTAACTAAAAACCTCCTTTTTTACATAGCCTATGCATCAGACAACACATCCATTCAACTTTCCGATATTAACTTTGGCACTGCACTGCAAATGTTGTATAATGCCTTCCAGAAGATTATGCCTTGCGGATATCCACCCATGAAACTGCCCATCTTGGCACCATTCACCATGGGTTTTCTGCCAATAAATCTAACCAACGAGTACTACAAGTAAGTCTTCAGTTTGCATAATCGATTCAATCAAACCACTGACATTATTCTTACTCGGATAGTATTAATGGCAATATCTCCAATATGGTTGTAACCGGCATGAGCAATTTCCGTTTTATTGCTTCGAGTTACAACGAGGACACCAATCGTACTACATACGACTTGATCTTTCCGGAATTACAGATTCTTGGCGAATTCATGCTCGATGCTTGGGCGCTTATGGCCGGTTTTCCGGTCGACATGGCCAGCAAGGGTTTGCTCAATGTCAAGGTTGTGGATTTCCGTATGGTCGGAGAATTTGAGATGGCCACTAGCGCGCTCAGTCCTGATGGTTTGCGTATATCAGACTTCGATTTGCATTTCTATGTGGGCAATGTGTTGGTGAACAATTGGAACAGTTTGTGGGACATATCGGCCAATAATTTCTTCAATCGTTGGATGCGTGACTTCTCATTGATGTGGGCGCAACAGATTCAGGTGCAGGTCGATAGCATTTATGCGCAACTGTTGCTGCCTATTGCGAATGGATACTTGGAGAATGTTACAATGAACGAGTTTATTGATATGCTTGTCGAACTGAGCATGGAATTCAATATGGCTAATTGCACATTGGCATAATGAATGGAATTAAATAAATAATATATTGAAATTTTAATGTGCCTTGTTTAAAAATCGTATTTCTTATATAGTTATATAAATATAAAACTGGAGGGTACAAAAAATCAAAAATTTTGTAAATTTTAATAATGAACTTACATAAGTATGTTAATAATTATTTCTTAGATTTATGTTCCACTTTTTTTTCAAATTCTATATTTTCTATATATTCTGTATTCTATATTTTCTATATTTTCGTATGTTTTTGTAGCGTCGGTAGCTCAGATGTCTGTACGTTGGACTGCGAGTCGAAAAATCCCATGTTCAATTCTGGGCTGCCTCTCGGCAGACAATGGCAACCCTCCAAGAGAAAACACTGCCCATGAAAAGCTCTTACCCCGACGTTGGTATTCGGCATTAAACTGTAGGTCCCACCATTTTAAGTAAAAATATAATACGCACAGCTCAAATGGTAAGAGATCTTAGCATAAGTTCTTCAAGACTGTATTTTAAGCACTTTTATAATTATAAAAAATATTTCTTTTTGAAAACAAAATCAAAAAAAAATCTTGAGTTGATGCAGTATTTACATTCTTTGCTTTTGGTTCTTTCTTCAATGAACATAATTCTTATTGTGTTCATTAGAAAAGGAAAACGTTAGCTACTTGAAATGTTGAATCTTCGCTGATGAAGGGGCTTGGCTGCCTCTGAAACAGCTGTACGATCTGCCACTCAATGCATTTTGCCAATTGTTTGTTTTTTCATTTGTTGGTACAAAACACCAAATTTGTACCGACTGAGCACGTTAAGATAATATCTTAAAATAATCAAAAGAGGTCGTAAAACAAAAACAATTAAAATTTTTCGGAATAATTTATTTTCGAAAAAACAATTTTTTTTTTTAAAAAAACCAAAAACTAATTTAGTTTATATAAAAAATATATATTTTATAAATCAAACAAGCAGTATAGTGATGGGTAAATCAATTTCGATTTTAGTCGAAAATCGATTTTGTGATTTAAAAATCGATTATTTCGTAGTTGATTTTACATGTTAAAAAATCAATCAAAATCGATTTTGCAGATCAAATAATCGATTTAAAAAATAAGAATAAAAAAATATACGAATTGGTACAAAACCCAGACAAAAAATATGCAAGGTAACTGGTATTATAGTAGTAGTTTTGAGGAAAACTCACAGGAATATGGTAGGAAATACACATTGCATAGCAGGCATTTTGAATTTTTGAAAATAAGCAGTCTCCCTATAGCAGCATTTACGCCGCAAACTGATATGTTCAAGACTATCCCTAGCAGGCAAAAGAATTTTTCTGTAAATTTTGGTTTTGAAGTTTTGAAAGGTATCTTTATAGCTAGAATATGGAAGAGAAAGGTAGCCTGCGAGTAGCAGGCAAGCACATTGTATAGGAATTTCTGTTTTGAGATTTTAAAAAGCTTCTCCATAGTAGGAAACTAAAAGGAAAAGGTAGCCTGCGAGTAGCAGGCAAACACATTGTATAGCAGTTTCTGTTTTGAAATTTTTAAAGCTTGATCAACAAGTTGGCGACAGATAATGTTGTTGATAAAAAATTTTTGTTTTGATGTTTTAAATGATTGATCAACAAGTTGTCGACTGAAATTTTTGTTTACAAATATCAATTTTTCCTTCAAAATTTTTCAGTATTGAACATTTTTGCCATTTGTAAACATCGGTGTTTACTACCGTCGTTTTGCAACGCGAATTGTTTTAATTAAAACATGAAAATGTGCCGTATTGACATGGATTTGCGTATTGCAGAAGATTATTGCTGATATCAACATAATCATCAAAAGTGCACAGCAAATAGTTTTAACCGTCATGACGCCCGAAACAAAAATTTCTTGCTGTACAAAAACAAACACATGTTGATTTTAATACACAAGTGTTTTGTTATTGCTTTCTGCAATCACTTTTTAGGCAACATTGCAAACACAATAACAAACAATTCGGAGTTCCTTCAGAAAACATATGCGAATCCAGCAATAGAGAATCGAAGCGTTTGAGTTTTTCGCGAAAATTTAACAAACAAAATTCGTCGGTGTTATTGTACAACAAGAAGTTTTTGGTACAGTGGGATGGATGGGAACTGATGAATTATGTTATATGTTTATGCTCTCTACCATTCCCTACCATTTTGCTTCCAGCACATTGCCTACATTATCCTGCTTGTGCCTACCATTTTGCTTACACCTGTTTGGCTACCATACCCTACCTATGCCTGTCAGTTCTCTACCAATTTTGTTTTCATGCTATAGCAGGGATCTAGCAGCTTTTGTCCACATTCCCACCTTTGCCTACTTCAAAGCTTCATATTAAATGTGATTTCAATACCTACCTTATCCTGTCTGAGCCTACCATTTTGCTTACACCTGTTTGGCTACCATACCCTACCTATGCCTGTCAGTTCCCTACCAATTTGGTTTTCATGCTATTGCAGGGAACTAGCAGCTTTTGTCCACATTCCCACCTTTGCCTACCTCAAAGCTTCATATAAAATGTGATTTCAATGCATACAGGTAGCTTGTTTGTCTGCGTGTTTCGAACCACTTGCCTGCTTAAATTTTGTCTGGGGAAACATATTTTTATTTTGCTAATTCCTGTGGTTTTGGTTGTGTTGGTTTTTGTATTTCGTTATTATTTGTATTTTATATCAGTATTAATCCCCAAGTCAAGTTCTATCTTATTTCAAAAAATTCGACAACAAAATTGGGAGCTCCACTACTTAAGCATCACAGATGATCATCATTCATAGCATAGCAATTCCAGACGTTGAATTTAAAAACTCATATTAACATATGATATAGATTTGAAAGTAGAATAATTAAACAACAACTCACAGTCAATTATAGTATGTTTAATATACAAAATTTCATATATATTTAATTTTGAATTCGATATTTCACATTAAAATTTTATGAAACACAACCACTCTAAATAATTAATAAAATAAAGTTGACTAAAAATATTATAAATAATAATAGTTTGGCGCTACAGTCCTGTACAGAACTTCGGCCGAGCTCTCTCACCATTTTGAGCTGTGCGTGTTATATTTGTACTCAAAGTGGTGGGACCTACAGTTTATTGCCGAATCCGAACGGCGGGTGAGAGCTTTTCATAGGCAATGATTTTACTCTCGTAGGTTTGCCATTTACTGACGAGAGGTAGCGCGGTATAGAAAAATGTTTCTATGAAAAGATGTTGTTAGCCCCAGTCCAGGCTTGAACCGGGGACCTTTCGACTCGCAGTCCAACGCACTAACCACTGAGCTACCGCGGCTACTAATCAGTCGACTTTATTTCGTTTATAGTTTAGACTTAATGTTTTGTTTTTTTTTTTTAGGAAGAAATTCCGTTCATCGGGAAACTCTATTGGACTGAAAATGCATATATTTGTATGAAGCCATAATACGTAACACAGGCCAAGGCTCGTAAATCCGAAAAATCCATTTGTCAATTGTTTTCTAAATGCGGACACATATATTTGAATTGCATACATTTAATTTATAAATTTTAATTTAACAAACTGAAAGTTTATGTTATTATTTCTTTATTTTTATTTTATTCACATTTATTTGAAAAAAAGCCGAAAATCGATTTAAAATCGATTTGTTGTTCTGATTAATCGATTTCAAAAATCGAATTGAAAATAGTTGATCGAAGAGTCGATAATCGATTTTTAACTTTGCGTACCCATCACTAAAGCATTATTTAACAATTAAATAACATAAACCTTATAATAATTAAACCCAGAAAAAATACTATATAAATAACAGTTTCTTACTATTAAAAATAGTCAATAGGATAAATTATAATTTAAATCGGAAAATACCATTAAATACTAGAAAATACCATGACATTACCATTGAATTTATATGAAAAGATTTATTTTTTGTATACTATTAAATCAATAATTGCCCTATTGACCAATTTTAATGGGATTTGAGGGAATTTTTTTCTGGATGTATAAATACATAAAAGCGTAATCAAATATTTTTTTTTTGTAAAATCGATGTTTAAAAACAATTCAATGAATGCAATCTTTTATATGGGCATTTTCTGTGGTTCCGGTCTGGACATTAAATAGGACTAAACATATTCTTTAGAATTCTATAAGGTAGATCAAAAGATATAATAGTAGTTCCGGACGGGACAGAAAGTCAGCGAATTTTGCGTACAAATTATTTTTTTGATTTATTTTAGAAAATAGCTGAAATCATGTGCGTTATTTTTATTATATTTACACATTGTTTCCGAAGTTTTTTTTTTCATAATAAATCACAGAAAAATTCCGGACAGGGCAAACATTTTTGTATTTTTCTAAAAATACTTTTTGCGTACAATTTTTTTTTTTAATAATTTATAAAGATAGCTGAGATAATTTACTTTATTTTTGTATATGTTCATAAAGTTTATAGTTTTTTCGCAATAAATCACAGAATAATTCCTATGAAAATTTGCACTACGATTTTTTGCTAAAAATAATTTCATATCTGCAAATATTAAAATCATTATTACGAAATAAAAAGTGATTCGAATATCCAGAGGTTTTTTTTAAGGTTTATATTTTTATACCTTACACTAAGAGTGAAAGGGTAAATTCAGTTTGTCGACTTAGACCGACTATAATTCGGATAATCCTAACTATCATAATAACACCCACTGTAATATGTCCCTACTTTAAAATTTCCCATGTGATCTAACCTTCCCAACTGGTTTTTCTTTTTTAGTGAAAAACATTTTTTTTTTTTTGATTTTTGATACTCAAAGTTACGATCGGGACGGATTTAAATTAGTTGTCAAAAAATGTTAAGAATTACTTCCTAGTGAAAAAATCGATGTTTACATTTTCGAAATTCTGCTTTAGAAACAGAGGATCCAACTCTTTAAAAATTGTTGTTAGAAAATAATATTTTGTATCCGTATTTCATTCAAATGATTTAATTTGGTTACTCAAAGTACATGAAGAATTGGTATATTTACAAGTTGTATAGTAACGTAACTTTATGAGTATTTTTTTTAAATGCTAAAGTTAACGGAATGGAATATCTTTGCAGATATTTAGATTCACATATTTTATATTCTATATCCATCGTTATTTCAAAGATTTCAGCATTTTGAACTTTGCCCATATGTGGAATCTGATAGTTGGTGAAAAATTCCAAATAATTATAATTATTGAATAATTAAATTTTCTGTGTTAAGTCAGTAAGAACAACAATTAAACATGAAAACGAAACTATTTAACTTTTCGTATTAGAAAATTTCTTTCGTGAGCTTGAGTCAAAATTCACTCTAATGCACATCTCTAGTTTGAATGTATAGTTGAAACATATTTTCAAATAAATTGCGTATGCATTGCATGGGTCCACTTTTGGTCCTGTTAACAAAACGTTGCCTGTTCGTAGTTTCTAAAGGAAAAACTTTACGCATAACTTTTCTGATTCCAATTTTATGAGCATTTTTCATTTGGTGCTTTGTTCAAAACAATGGCCATAGAAAGGAGATGCGTCAAAGGACACACATGGCAATGTGAGGCTCACCAAAACAGATCTACATACATTTGTAGTTAAAGGATTTTAAAAGGATATTCAAATGAAAATACTAATTAATAAAGTCATATGTTGGTAAATTGCGTTATTCATTTAGAATAATATTCTTTATTAATATTTAATTTTAAACATCAGCACTTCCACGTCAAAACGGACACTTTTAAGATTTACTATTTTGCATTTCGTAGCCGCGGTATCTCAGTGGTTAGTGCGTTGGACTGCGAGCCGAAAGGTCCCCAGTTCAAGCCTAGACTGGGGCTAACAACATATTTTCATAGAAACATTTTTCTATACCGCGCTACCTCTCGTCAGTAAATGGCAAACCTACGAGAGTAAAACCATTGCCCATGAAAAGCTCTCACCCGCCGTTCGGATTCAGCAATAAACTGTAGGCCCCACCACTTTGAGTACAAATATAACACGCACAGTTCAAAATGGTGAGAGAGCTTGGCCGAAATTCTATACAGGTCTGTAGCGCCATACTATTTTTATTATATTTTGCATTTCATTGAAACTTTGCACTCAAGTTCTGTATCCAAATATATTGTACACGTATTTCTTGTTTAATAAAAAAAGATTATTGACAGTCCTACAGTTCTATCTTAATTTCCCAAAACCTACTTGCGTCATTGGACATTGGAAAATTTTGTTTCATTGGAATTTGGCCTGAACACACTTGCGTCGTTGGATATTTTTATACCCTACACCTATGAGGTAAAGGGTATATTAACTTTGTGCATATATTGTAACGCCCCTTAGGAGACGTGTCCGGTATGGAAAAGTATATATATTCTTGATCTGCATCACTACCCGAGTCCGTTTAGCCATGTCCGTCTGTCTGTCTGTCTGTCCGTCTTGCTGTCTTGCTGTCCGAATACAGAATAACTTGAGAAATACTGATCAGAATTCGATGAAATTTCGTTTCAATATATTTTAGCCAAAAGTAGGAACTGAGTTTGAAAATGAGCCAAATCGGTCAACGGACACGCCCACCTCCCATGCAAGTCACTTTTATATAACTCTTTCGGAACTAATAACTCGAAAAGTATGCAAGGTATAGTTATAAAGTTTAAAACGTGTTGTTAAACTTCACCTTAAAATATGTGGTTCAAAAATGGGCGCGACTTTTTTTTCATTATTTCCCGGGTTTTCATAGTGGAAATTTGATCCGTAAATTATTAAAATCAAATCTATGAAATATAAGCCTTTCAAAATTTTAAATATGGGCGTGGTCCGCCCATTTACATTTTTCTAATTTTTTGTATTAGTTTTTTTTTACTTTTATATCAATTTTTAAATTATGGGGATATAAGATGTAAATTTCTGATATGTGAATAATATTCTGAGGGTGGGGAGGTTCAGTATAATTAAAAACTTTAAAATTAAGATATACAATTTAATATCCCACCAATGGTGTAGGGTATTCCATAGTCGGGCCCGACCGACTATAAAAGTCCGCCCCATGTGACCTAACTTTCCCAACTCGTTTTGGATAAATTTGTTCCTTTGGAATTTGGCCAGAACCTACTTGAGGCATTGGTCATTTTGTGGAAAAATTTATTCTTTTGGGATTTGGCCAGAATCTAATTGGGTCATTGGATTTTTTTTTTTTTTTTAAATTTGTTCCTTTAGGATTTGGCCAGAACCCACTTGCGTCATTGGACATTTTTTGGAAAATTGTGTTCCTTTGGAATTTGGCCAGATCCTGCTTGCGTTATTATTCATTTTCTAAAAAAAAGTCTAGCAACGCAAGTGGGTTCTGGCCAAAACCCAATGGAACATATTTTTCCAAAAAAAATGTCCAATGACGCAATTAGATTCTGGCGAAATCCCAAAGGAACGAATTTATCCAAAATAAAAATGTCCAATGACGCAAGTGGGTTGTGGCCAAATTCCAAAGGAACCAATTTTTTCAAAAAAATTCCAATGACGCAAGTGTGTTCCGGCCAAATCGCACCAGCAAATGTATCTATGCCCATTGGAAATGTTTCATAAAACAAGTTCCAATGACGCATATGGATGTGAATCTAGTACTCATTGGAACAGTTTCTTAAAAAAAAAAATGTCCAGGAACACACCTGAAAATCATGTCATCAATGAAAAATCAAATGGTCATAATAGACTACCACCTTCATCATCAACATTTTGTGCTTCTTACCCACTAAATTTTCGATTGTATCGAAAATGCATATATGCTTTTATTCGTGGTGAAATTAAAAATGTGCTTTTGTACGTATATAAAATATAAATGTGTTTCTATTCGTGGAAAAGATGAAGTATTGCTTCTATTCGAGGAGAAAAAGAAAATCAGTATTTTTTCGTGGCCAAAATAATTTACTGTTTCTTTTCGTGGATAAATTAAACTGAAAAATGGACTGGGATTGACACTCTAGTTATGACATACTGGCAGGTTATCTGACTGTAAAAAATCCCCTGTTTTGAAACATGTCTGAAATTCTGTATTTTTATATCGACGATTTTTTTTATTAGTCAGGTGGTATAAATAAAATTAGATGTAAAAATATAATTATTTTGAGTGAAAGTTTCTGTTACCTAAAGTTTTCTTTGATTGTTGTTTAATGTTGACAAACTCTTTTATAGTTATCGATAACATGACGTCGATAGTTCTTAACCGAAAATGTCATCTTCTGTTTTTGCCATCTCTGTCAAAAATCAATCAGCAAATAACTTATAATAAAAATAATTAAATTTAAGTTTATCTGTTTAGATTGGGTTTTCAGACAGAATTGCCGTTTGGAGAAGACGTGTAACTGTTGTTTCTGATGAATTACATGTTTAGATATTTAGTTAATTGCTGTTGATGTTTTATTCTTTGATATATTTTGCTTTGTTTTAATGTCTTTCATGCACTTTAATTAATTCACATTTAACTTATTCTTTAGTAACATAGATTTCACTGCGTTGGGTGATGAAGTTTTTAATATATTTAAAGTTTCGAGGAGAAAAAGAAAATCAGTATTTTTTCGTGGCCAAAATAATTTACTGTTTCTTTTCGTGGATAAATTAAACTGAAAAATGGACTGGGATTGACACTCTAGTTATGACATACTGGCAGGTTATCTGACTGTAAAAAATCCCCTGTTTTGAAACATGTCTGAAATTCTGTATTTTTATATCGACGATTTTTTTTATTAGTCAGGTGGTATAAATAAAATTAGATGTAAAAATATAATTATTTTGAGTGAAAGTTTCTGTTACCTAAAGTTTTCTTTGATTGTTGTTTAATGTTGACAAACTCTTTTATAGTTATCGATAACATGACGTCGATAGTTCTTAACCGAAAATGTCATCTTCTGTTTTTGCCATCTCTGTCAAAAATCAATCAGCAAATAACTTATAATAAAAATAATTAAATTTAAGTTTATCTGTTTAGATTGGGTTTTCAGACAGAATTGCCGTTTGGAGAAGACGTGTAACTGTTGTTTCTGATGAATTACATGTTTAGATATTTAGTTAATTGCTGTTGATGTTTTATTCTTTGATATATTTTGCTTTGTTTTAATGTCTTTCATGCACTTTAATTAATTCACATTTAACTTATTCTTTAGTAACATAGATTTCACTGCGTTGGGTGATGAAGTTTTTAATATATTTAAAGTTCATTTGTTGTAATAATAAACTTTTCACTGATAATTGAATGAATTTAATGTGTGTCGCACGTGTTTTAACCGGAAGTAATTGTTGTACTGATCGAAAATGAAGAAAACGACTTACGAAGCTCAATTTTTCGAGTCTCGAATGTAAAACATAGTTGTGGTTTGAGTTCTAACTAAGAAAATAAGCAAAAGCGATTGCATACTTTTAGGGAGAAATAAATTTGGAATGTTAATTACTAATTACTGTTGAAATTATTTTCCCATTAAACATTTTGCAAATTATCCGGGATATTAAATCCCGTAATATTTACAATACTAGGATTTGTTCAGGGATTTAAAAATAAGAAGAATTTTAATTATTTTATTTTCTTATTATTAATTAAAAAAAAAATAATTTAAACTGTTTAAAATTTTACTCTACGTTTCAAATTGTTTTACTTTTTCGTTATTAAATCCGTCAGATGGCAAAAGATTATTCGCCAAAACAAACTGTCGAGGACACAGAATAGCAGTATACGAAATTCTTGAGCCACGTTTTTAAATATTCCACAGATGAAAAAAAAAGTTTAAGCTTTTCTGGAAATTAAGACCCTTGTATAAATGCTCTGTATACAGTACGTTTGTGTGAATGCCCCATCACATATGTCGTTGCATCGCGCAGTTACCCTTCAGTTCTTTAAGAGACGTGGCTTTGAAGTACAACTGCGGTTCAAAGACCACTTTCAACGGTTGTGAATTAGGCAACATTGTTGTTGTTGTTCCAGTGAAAACTGTTTCCGCCCATCTTCATACCACCCTCTTAAATATGTTGCCTCACAAGGACACACACGTTGTTTAATGTCCTTAGCAAGTCCTTCTAAGTACTGGTGGAGCACTGGTGGACATCCGGCACTGCAAAACCTCTGAGAATTCATAAAATGTTCATTAGCAAAATGCTACCATCCGGTGTGGAATTTTTAGCAAAGCATAACAACAGTAATAGCTAAGAGTTTAAGGGCTTAAAGTGATAATGATACTATTTTGTATGGTGTGATTATAGTATGGTACCTAAGGGTTGGGGTTACACTACAGCAAATATGTTGGCTGTGCAACATACTCTGTTTTCTATGTGTACTAAATATTTTTGATTTAGAAATTCCAAATAATTTCCTACTATCAGATCATTCGTTTGTAGCTTCCTGATGGAGGCGTGGCAATGATTACTATGATGACAATCTGTCACGATTACAGGAAAACAAGAGCTTGATTAATGGAACTTTGAATTAGGATTACTTAATACACGGAGGGAAAAAAGTTAATAAGTATACGAAGTGATATACAGCAAAACCGAAAAATCCTTAATTTCAATAAAAGGATTCACTTAGTTGTCAAAAAAGTAACTAAGTAGCATTATTCTTGAATTCAGTTATTAATTTCTTAGGTTTCGTCAAGTACATTGGCTTCGCCAGTCATGATAGAGCCATTAGAAATTCCCAAAAAGTACTATCAGGTCACTCGTTTGTAGAAGGAGGCGTGGCAGGTATGGAATAGTATATGTATTCTTGATCAGCGTTATCTCCTTGCGATGACTGGCTGTCTGTCTATCACAATTACAGGAAAATAAGGGCTTGATAAATGTAACTCTGATCAAAGACTTTATATTTCTCTCGTACAACAAAAGTTACAGTTTTATGACACGAAAAGGAGGAAACTATCAAAATTATAGTATTTATACTATTCAAAATAATAATTTTGAAATATTGAAATTAATGGTATTGAATTGTCAAATACTATCAAATTCATTATAAAACGTTTGAAATAATATAAAAAAGTAGGAACATTGATTAATTAATCTATATATATAAAACTCTTGGTCCGTCTGTCAATCTGTCGGTCTGTCTGTCTGTTTGTTTGTTCCAGCATCACGTCTAAACCGCTGAACCGATTTAACTGAAATTTTGCCACAGGATACTAAGGAGTCGGGAGGGTGTCATAGGCTATATATGGGCGGGATTGGACAAAGGGGCGTGGTACTTTCAAAACGACATAACTCAGCACATACACAATCTAAAAAGATGAAACAAAAAATTCACCACACTAAAACTCACCACACTAAAACTCACCACACTAAAACTCACCAAACTAAAACTCACCACACTAAAACTCACCACAATAAAACTCACCACGCTAAAACTCACCGCACTAAAAATTCACCATACTAAAACTCACCACACAAAAACTCACTACACTAAAACTCAACACAATAAAGCTCACCACACTAAAACTCACCACACTAAAAATTCACCACACTAAAACTTACCACACTAAAACTCACCATACTAAAAACTCACCACACCGAAACTCACCACACTAAAACTCACCACACTAAAACCCACCACACTAAAACTCACCACACTAAAAATTCACTAAACCAAAAATTCAACACACTAAAACTCACCACATTAAAACTAACTACACTAAAACTTCTACTGGGAAAAACTCTACGGGGAAGAATTCTACCGGGAAGAGTTCTACCGGGAAGAATACTACGGTAAAGCGTACTATGGGGAAGAATTTTACGGCGAAGATTTCTACTGGGAAGAATTCTAAGGCGAAATATTCTACTGTCTGAATTGTCTTTGAGAAAAGTTGTTTTGGCGGAGAATTATTATTTGGTTACTACATTTATAAAACCAATAAAAAAAACTTTCACAGCCAAGCACGGGCCCTGATATAAATAATAAAAATGTTTTTTATATTAATAAAATCGCTCTGTATCTTTTAATTCACAAAATCTTGGCACGAGTCGTGCACGGGTCCAGCTAGTCATTGAATAAAATTGTTTCATATTCAATTAATCAAAATTCTCAGATGTGATAAAAATACCTCTACATTTTTTATAAATTGATAATTTTCTAACAAATAAAACTGCTACAACAACTCGTTTGACATTATTCCATAATACTATATGCATTTTATTTATTTTTCGATAGATTTTTATAAGTTTTTGTTTGTTGGTTTGTTTTATTATTTATTTAATTCAGTAAATGCAAAAAATTTCACAATTCTGTCGTTTATCGTACAATAATGAAAATATTATAACAGTTGCATTTGTTGCACGCTAATTTATTCATATATTTGTTTATTTATTTGTATGCGTTGCGCTTAAAATCATTTTTATATTTATATATTTTTTTTCTTTTTTGTTTTTTCACAATAAAATTGTTTGTTAAATACAAAATAAGCATTGTATAAAAATGCATTATATATATAAAATGTATGAATCTTCTGAGAATAAAGCTGTTGAATTACATCTGTTTGTGATTTCTTATTTTCTTTTCATTATTATAATAATTAAAACATTTATATATAATAATATTTTAATAAATTTATTGCAAATAAAACAAAAGCGTTTATTTTAATTATAAAAAAAAAAAACTAAACAAAAATTATTTAAAATTTGGTACCGTGGCGCTGAGCAGCAGTCTGATCGTTAACAGTCGGATAATGAGCTGTCCGTCGATTTGCTACTCAGTTTAACATAGATTGATTATATGCAAATGCATAAGATGTGCGACGTTTGTAATGAACACTATAGTAACGTTTTATGTTTGTGTTTGCTTTGACTATGATTACATCATGTGTTTAATATGTTTAATGCAAGTATATTTAGTTGCTTTTTTTTCTTCATTTTACTTTTTTTCTAAAACAGCTTTTACACATTAATTTATGTATATATATAAAAATTCTATTATATTTTTAGTAATTGTTTTTCATACAGTTGTTCTAAGTATTTAATTCGTACTTTGCAATGTCTGCTTAAAATACCTACACATTATATTGCAGCTGTTAATAAAATTGTGTATTTAGGTTTTTTTTGTTTTTTTTTTTTCATATATATAAATACTACACTCACATAAATACATTCATCATATTTTATAAATATACATAAAAATGGATTTCTCTAAATATCTTTGAATGCATTTAAATACATATATAAATTAAATGTGTTATTTATTGTAACAATTTCAGTGGTTTGCGGCGGAGTTTTCAATCATCGTGCGCGTCGTCGTCGTCGTCTTCAACAATGAAGCATTTTATGTTTGAGACAAATATATGCTTTTAAAATATATTAATCTAGATATACTTAGTATGGCACCATCTGCGCTCTTGAGGGGGATGTGGGGGAGGGAGTTTATTTTACTTGAATAGTAGGTGCTTCAAATGTTTTTAGGATGTGTGCGAGTTCGACTAAATTGCTGAGTTTTCGCTAATTATTAAAATCCGTAATAAATCGATTATGTCTGTTTGCTGTCATTTACTACAATCAAGTTTGCTCAAAAATATACTTAACTCAATGAGAAAAAACTGCATTACCGAAAAACATTTGCAATTTAGTCAAACTCGGACACACCCTTAATTTAGACTCTAAATATCAAAGTAAGATATATTTTTGTTTTTTTTTTAAGTTGTCAAATTTTAAACTCTTTGAAAACCATTGGTTCAATATGAGTTATTATTATAATTGACATTTTATATCGTTAAATTTTGCTTTTTCTAGTTTTGCAATAATATTTTGCATTAAACTAAAGAAAATATGTTTTCAATGTTTTTTTAAAAATGCGCCTAAATAATTTACACAAAAAGCTTATAGTTGCATGTGGCAAGTTTGATACATATATTTCAAAAATATAATATTTAATAGTTTTTCAAAAATATTTGAACAAAGGGGTTTCGTATTATTAATTAAATGCAGTCTTTTGCAAATTAAATAATGCATTTTTTACAATTTCAATTATAGCTTTTCAGCTGCCAATATAACAAAAAAAAAGGGCTATTATGAAAAATATTCGAATTCAAAAAATACCATAAAATTAATAGTTTTTTAATTTTAAATTGGTCTTCATAACAATTTCAATCATAGCTTTTCAGCTGCCAATATAATAAAAAAAAGGGCTATTATGAAAAATATTCGAATTCAAAAAATACCATAAAATTAATAGTTTTTTGCCTTTTAAATTGGTCTTTATAACAATTTCAATTATAGCTTTTCAGCTGCCAATATAACAAAAAAAGGGCTATTATGAAAAATATTCGAATTCAAAAAATACCATAAAATTAATAGTTTTTTGCATTTTAAATTAGTGTTTATAACAATTTCAATTATAGCTTTTCAGCTGCCAATATAACAAAAAAAAGGGCTATTATAAAAAATTTTCGAATTCAAAAAATACCATAAAATTAATAGTTTTATGCATTTTAAATTTGTTTTTATAAAAATTTCCATTATAGCTTTTCAGCTGCCAATATAACAAAAAAAGGGCTATTATGAAAAATATTCGAATTAAAAAAATACCATAAAATTAATAGATTTTTGCATTTTAAATTGGTCAATAGGTTAAATTATTATTTTAATCAGCAAATACTATTAAATACTACAAAATACTATAAAAATTATTAGGAATTTAAGTGAAAATATTTATTTTTTACTATATAGTTTCAAGTTATCATAATTAACTCCACTATATTATGATCTTTAATGTCTCAATAAATTTGAATTTTATACTTATTTTTTGTATACTATTAAATTAATAACTCTCCTATTGATCAAACATTTATGCAACTTTTTTGTTAGTGTTCAAAACGTGTTCCTATGAACATGCTATACATCATTTTTATATAATTTTAGCGTGCTGATTGATATCGAGTTTGATAATTTAGAATATAATTACAATCAAAAATTGATTGCAGAATAAAAATATATAAAACAAAAAAAAGTAGTTTAACACAAAAATTTGAAATGCAATTTTTCTTTAAATTTTCAAAGCATGTTTTAATATTAAATGGATTGGCTGCATTCAAAATAGATTTCAATATATTTGAATGTAAACATCAAATATTTTGTTTATTTTAGATTTGTTTTCAATAATTTGTTTTGTATTAAAAATCCAATGATAAAAAATAAAATTATCCACGATTATCCAGAACATAGTCTAAACTAACGATTAAAATTGCTAATTTTTTGGTATCGATTTTACTTTTAATATAAATTTCAAATTTATATTAAAAGTTTGAACCCAAACTGTAAAAGTTTTGATAACTATTCCCCCCCATACAAACCATTTGACGATAATTTTTAAATTCGATATAATTATGATAAATTTTAGATATAAAACTCCAAGTTTTTGTCAAAAAATAAAATTTTCTGTACAAATGAAATTTGTTTATCGAAAATAAATCCATTTATGCTATAATCTCGATATGAATAACGACAAAAACAACGATATCGTTTTAGACAAGTTCGTTTTTATCGAAAACCCTATCGTCTTCGTATCATTATAGATTATCGAAAACGACAATTTGAGCCTAATGATATCGTTTTGATATCGTAAAATTATCGTTTGGTTTGTTGGCCACTTATTTCGTAAAACGAAAATAAATTCGTCAAAAATTTCAGTGACAGTTTTTATTTTACTTGTTCATTTCGGCGTCGTTTTCATTTCATTTAATACAAATATAATTTTCACTGGCATTTCTGAAGTATTTTTATTACGAATCACATTTCGTTTAAGAAATAAGGGGATATTATTCAATTTGGTGTTCTTAAATACATAATGTTAAAAAGTAAATGATCCATGATTTCAGAACCTAGTTCAAACTAACAATTGAAATTTGTTCACTTTTGGATTTCACAATTAATTAGTAAAAAATTGTAGTAGTAAATTGTTATACAATAAGTATACAAATAATTATGATGTTATTATTTAAAAATATTTGTATTAAATTTCGATTAGAAAAAAAGAGTATGAAAATTATGTTTGAAGGGAAATTTTCAAAGTTTAGATCATTGATATGGACTCTATTCTGAGTAACCACTTTCCTTTTTATTATTAGATCTAGAATTATAGTTTTCTAGATAATTTAATACATACCCTAAAAAATGCTTTTCAAGTTTAGATCACAACATCTTGAAAACTATTTAGGGTCAGTGTGCAAGTTTGTCAAACATTTAAGACTAAACTAAATTTGACGGTAATGCAGTGTTTTCTATTCAATTTAGCAAATCTTGGAGCAAACTAAATTGAATCAAATGATTGCTCGACTAATTTACGACTTTACAGATGTCCAATTACCGAATTTAGACAAACTCGCATTTTTTCTTTTTATCATTAGATCTAATAAATCTATAAAATAATTTAATAGTCTAAAAAACAATAAATGTTTTTCAAGTTTAGATCCGAACAGATTATAACAGTCATTTTAGAAAGAACATTAAAGAAAAACTATTTGGAATTACCATTTTAGAAAGTCGGTTCTAGAAGGATCATTTAAGAAAGATAATTTTAGAATGACTCTTTTAGAAATGCCATTATAAAAATGCCATTTTAGGGCCAGTTTTTCAGTGCTCGTTTAAACGTAGTTTAAACTCCGTTTAATTAATCTTCTCTTTAAATTAAACGTCGTTTAATTTTGTTAGCAGTTTTTCAGTGATAGTTTAGAATGAACACAGACCAAGACAATACATATGGCACCACAGGCAAATGACAAATAATTCTCTCGATATTGACTTCTGATAAATGTCATTCAAAATTAAATAAATAAAAAAAAAAATCAGAAAAATAAAATTAATGTATTTTTAAATTTAAACAAGAGATGGAGCAACTGAATTGCACGTGAGACTTTTTTTCAATACATAGTGTGCAAAAATACAAAAATTAGTAATAATTTGTGAAACAGCGCAGCGACAGAAAATAGTGAAAAGTGTTGTGAAAAAAATTTATTTAACCATCAGCATCGGTCGTTTAAACTAAGTTTAAACGACTGTTGAAGTTCACTGAAAAAATCGATTATGATTTTAAACGAAGTTTAAACCACAAACAAAGTTCAACTAGCACTGAAAAACTGGCCCTTAGAAATACAATTTTGAGAAAAACAATTTATGAAAAATATTTATAAAGTACATTTTAAAAGAACTATTTTAGAAATGCCGTTTTAAAGAGACAATTTTAAAAGACAATTTTAAAAAGACTTTTTTAGAAAGGCTATTAGGAATTGCCATTATAGAAAGACCGTATTAGAAAAATCAAGAAAGACTATTTTATAATGACCATTTAAAGAAAAAGCTTCATGAAAAGATCACTTTAGAAGAACTATTTTGGACAAAGCATTTTACACAGATCGTTTAAGAAAAACCATTTTAAGAAGACAATTTCAGTAATACTATTTTAGATAAGACTGTTTTTGAAAGATCACTTTGCAAGGCTCATTTAAATAGAGCATTTTAGATAGATCATTTTAGATAGATCATTTCAGAATAACTATTTTAAAATTCCCATATTTGAATGAACCTGTTCGAAAGATCATTTTAGAATTGCCATTTTGAGTAGAACATTTTAGGAAGACCATTTTATAAAGAACATTTTAGAAGGACTATTTTTAAAAGATCACTTTAAAAAAACTATTTTAGAAGGCTAATAAGTATTGCCTTTTTATAATCAACATTTTATAAAGATTATTCGAGAAGGTATATTTTTGACAATTTTAGAAAGCATAATAAGTATTGCCTTTTTATAATGAACATTTTATAAAGATTATTCGAGAAGGTCTATATTTGAAATAATTTTTTTGTAATATCATTTTTAAATGATCGTTTATGAAAGACCATTTTAGAAAGACAATTGCTAAATTTGGAGACTAAACTCTAATTTGTCGGTAATGCAGTGTTTTCTATTCAATTTAGCAAATAATTACTAACTTTTCAACTACCGATCGATTTTAAACAGGAATTTTGTATAGTTTCAAATGAAGACAATCTCGCGGAAGAATATTTTATATACAATGCTACTTTAGTAAAGATATTTTTATTTTAAAAACTGACTAAAAATGAGCCAACATTACCAATAAACATTTTTCTTAAAACGTTACATGATCAAACAAATCTAAGTATGTAGCCAAAATCAACACCCTCAAATTTTATAGAAGTGTTGTATGTATGACATGCTCATATGAAAATCATATCGTAGTTTAATCAAAATTTAAACAAACATTCGAGTTGGTTGTTGCACATGCAAGTATATCACAAGTTTAACGAATTCGTATTTTCAATGTGCTGTGTTTAGTCAAATGTACAAAGATGCCTTTAAAAGTCTATTAGATATCGGTGTAATAATTGTTATAATTTTGTGCTTCATGACATTTTGTTGTTGTATTTCGAAATGTAGCCTATGGAATGTTTGTTCAACAGGAAATATAATTTGTTGATCAATCTAAATGTTTTCTCAATTTAATACAAATACAAATTAGTTCAACAAATTGGACTTCCCGCTGCTAACAAATACAGTTTGCTTGATAAATTAATTATATATATATATTAATGAATTTATTTATACGATGATAGTTTTATAGCATAGACACATGTTAATCGTTTATATTATACATTTACATATATAAATATAAGTTTAATGTAGACTTTGGCTGTAGTTAAGGAATTGCGAATAAATTAGTTGTAATTAATCTCTTAAGAAATATATAGAGTTTTTGTTGCCAACATTTAATAGTTTTTTGTTTTTTTTTACTTAGCTTTAATACACACAATTTCTACTATAGTTCGCAGTACTTAATTCTGCATTACTTGTTGAATATGTTTATGAAAAAAAAAATACACTTTAGTTTAATGAAAATCAAAAAATGCAGCAATTTAAATACAAAGTAAATGCTTAAAGAATTTCATTAGAAATAATATATAACGAAAATATTTGTGTGAAATTGGATTTCATACTGCCTAGGCCCCCTACACGCCCTAATAATCTTTTGTTTTTTTTTATCTTGTTTAGTGATTAAGTGATGTTTGACATCAACTATTTTACAAATTCGTTAAATTTTGCACACCATTTTCTTATAGAAACTTTTCAATCTCTTGCGTCAAATAATATTTTCAATTTTTTGTTTAGCATTATCCCCTCAATTTAGCCGCAGCCGCCCCCAATCCTTTAAATCCTTATTAAACCCTTATTTAAGGCGCCCCCTTTATGACGAATCCTAGGCTTCTGTTTCGGCGCCCTTGAGTCGCAAGCGTGCAAAATCCTCGAATATAATGTCATCGTCTGCATTTTCGTCCTCGTCCAATTGTATCAAATTCGTGGTCGGCACATCGGCGCTAACGTTTTCCGCTCCCGCCGCAAGTGCATTTGCACCACCCGCCGCCACAGTCAATTGCTGTGCGTCACGCAAGCTCTGACGCGGCGAACGCTCACCCAGCAATGCGTTCAGATCCTCCTCCTCCGGCTTGGGATGCATCAGCGTAAAAGGCAGTTCGGCCACCAAATCATTGCCCAGCAGTGGGCCGCTAATCATCAGTTTAACCTTTACCTTGTAGTGCACAATAATGCCGAGACTTTCGCGTTGTGCTGGATTCGATATCAATGTGCTGGACGCCAGATTGGTGTCTTCGTGCTTGAGCTGCCCATCCAAGGCTAAACCCCATTTGTCCTTGTTGTTGGCCAGCAACGGCGTTAACTCGAATACCTTGGAGAGCGTAAAACCAGGCTGCACCTGAACACCCTCCTCCGATTCGGTCTCTGCCACCACCGACTTGTATTGGGCCGTCGAAAACAGGCAGATGTCGGCGAATTGACGCACGCACACTTTGATCTTCTTGACGGAACGATTCGAATTGTTGGCCACATGCACGTTCACTGATATCTTCTCGCCATGATGGTAGAGCTCCTTGTCCAAGCTGGCCTCGAGATGGATTTTATTTGGTTTCATCATGAACTCTTTGCTCACTTCGATGGATGGCTGTTCGCCCACTTTGGACGGTGCGTACATGACTTTGCGTATGGTGAGGCGCACAGAGTTGCGCTTGTGCGGTTTGTCTTCGATGTGTTCACCTGTAAGATAGAGAGAGAGCTAGATGATGAAAGCAGTTTAGAAAGAATATTTTGTACCGAATATTTTAGAATGATTCTTTTAAAAAGACCTTTTTAGAATATCATTCTGAGAAAACTATTTTTTTAAAAAGATTTTAGAGACTATTTTGGAAATGCCATTTTTAAAATACTGTTTTAAAAACTGCTTTCTACGAGGTACATTTTAAGAACACTATTTATAAAAGACCATTTTAGAAAGACCATTTAGAATTACAATTAGAGCAATAATGTTTTAGAAATATCATTTTAGGACGATCTGTTAAGAAACTCCTTTTTATAAAAATCATTTTAGAAAGACTATTTTGAAAACACCAATTTAAAAAGATCGTTTAAGAGAGACCATTTTCTGAAAGACATTTTCAGAAATACTATTTTAGAAAGACTGTTTAGAAGGACAATAGATCATTCTAGATAGATCATTTCAGAATAACCATTTTAGAATTACATATTTTGAAAGAACGTATTCGAAAGATCACTTTAGAAATACCATTTTGTGTAAAACATTTTAGGAAAACCATTTATAAAGTTTTATTTAGAATGACTATTTTTTAAATGCGATTTTAAAAAGATTATTTTAGAAAGACTACAAAGAATTTCCATTTTTAGGGACCATTTTAGAAGGACTATTTTTTTGAAATACATTTTTGTAATATCATTTTAAAAATATCGTTTAAGAAAAGCCATTTTAGAAATACCATTAAAGAAACAATTTTAAGAAATACGATTTTAAGAAGACAATTTTAGAATAACTATTTTTGAAATGCCATCGATCATTTAAAAAATTATATTTTAGAAACACTAATAAGAATTGAAATAATAGAAATACCGTTTTAGGAAGATCATTATAAGGGCGAGTTTACACGATAGAGAAAATAGCTAATAGATCATTTTATTTTTGAAATAGCATTTTAAAAAGATCGTTTAAGAAAGAACATATTAGAAAGAAAATTTAAGAAATACTATTTTAGAAAGATCGTTTTAGAAAGATACTTTTAGATGGACCGTTTTAGGTACATCATTTTAGATAGATCATTTCAGATTAACCATTTTAGATAAACCATTTTTTAAAGAACGTGTTCGAAACATTATTTTAGAAATACCATTTTTAATATAACATTTGAAGAAGACCAAGAAGATCATTTTAGAAAGGCTATTTTTGAAATACATTTTATGTAACCATTACATAAAGCACTATTTTTGAATGCCATTTTGGGAAGGTCATTTAGGAAAGACTACCTTAAAAAGGATAATAAGAATTTCCATAATAGAAATATCATTTTATGAAGATCATTCTAAGAAAGAATATTTTATAATGACTATTTAGAAAGACATTTTTAGAAAGACCGTTTTAGAAAGATCATTTTTTAGATAGATCATTTCAGATAAACCATTTTATATAAACCATTTTTTAAAGAACGTGTTCGAAACATTATTTTAGAAATACCGTTTTTAATATAACATTTTAAGAAGACCAAGAAGATCATTTTAGAAAGACTATTTTTGAAATGTCATTTTAGGAAGATACATTTAGGAAGACCATTTAAGAAAGACTATTTTAGAAAGGCTAATAAGAATTGAAATAATAGAAATACCGTTTTATGAAGATCATTCTAAGAAAGAATATTTTATATGTTTATATTATATTATGACCATTTAGAGAGACCGTTTTAGAAAGATCATTTTTAAAAAGAGCATTTCAGATAGATAATTTCAGAATAACCATTTTAGAATGCCCATTTTGAAAATAACGCTTATGAAAGATTATTTTAGAAATACCATTTTAAGTAGATCAATTTAGCCGTTTTGATGCCACAACTCATGTAACCATGTTGTTAACTGTTAGTGGTGTGTGGAAGACCATTTTAGGAAAATGATTTTATTCAGCAAACATTGGAAAGCAATTGAGTGACAAATTTGTTATATTACAATTTGTTATATTACAAATTTGTTATATTATATGCAGAACATTTAAATAAATAATTCAATAAATGTTTTTATTTAAATATTAAAATTACAAATTAAAAATTTTACTCAATTGTATTAAAATAATAATATTATAATATAATAATAATAGTTTGGCACTACAGCTCTATAAGAACATAGGCCGAGCTCTATCACCATTTTGAGCTGTGCATGTTATATTTGTACTCAAAGTGGTGGGACCTACAGTTTATTGCCGAATCCGAACGGCGGGTGAGAGCTTTTTCATAGGCAATTTTTACTCTCGTAGGTTTGCCATTAACTGACGAGAGGTAGCGAGGTATAGAAAAAAAAGTTTCTATGAAAAGATGTTGTTAGCCCCAGTCCAGGCTTGAACCGGGGACCTTTCGTCTCGCAGTCCAACGCACTAACCACTGAGCTACCGCGGCTACTAATAATATTACATTTATAAATAATAATAATTCTTAGTAGTTTGAAAAAATTATCTTGAATTATATTCAGCAACACTTGAATGTAAATAATAGACGAATATTCTCTTGTACTCTATAACATGTGAAAGAAGGGATCCGTATGATAAGTCGATAAAAAAAAATTTCGAAACCTAAAAATGTCGAAACTTTTAAAAGCCTTAAAATCCCGAAACAAAAAATTTCGAAAAATATTTTTAAGGCTAAAAGTTATCGAAAAAAAACTTTGAAAATAAATATACATTTTTTTTATTAAAGGAGCTCAAATGTCGAAAATTAAAATGTCGAAATATCAAAATGTTGAAATACAAATTTCAAATCGTATTAGAGCCAACTCACCCACTGCAATATCAATGGAATTTTGGGTTTCGAGATATGCATTTTTTTATATTTTTTCCAACCACTATTTACAGAGATACTGTTCAAAGTTATAATGATCACTTTTGTATAGTGGTTTATATGCAACATCTTTGGATGCTAGTAACTCCGCTAAGGTTTCTTTTTAAAAATTATAAGCAATCATTTGACAAATTAAAGTCATCTAAACATGGAAATGTGGCCAATAGTCATTATTTCAGCACTTCAAATTCCAAGTACTTAATTCAAAATTCGGGTTGATTTATTATAATAATATATAAGCGGAAATACGAATCTCCTCTATACGAATACGAATTTTTAGCTACTCTATGATCGGTGCGGAATGGAATAAGGACTGCGTCGAATAAAATTGTCTGTTACATATCTTCCCATAATGTGCTATTGCAAGATTCAAATTAAAAAAATTTGATCATAGTAGCTCTGAATTAAATGGCAGAAAATAATTTGTGTCAGTTATAGTCAATACAAAATTTATTTAACGCGAAAATGGCAAACGAAGTGGAAGTGCGAGAAAATATAATTAAAATTTTTCAAAAACAACCTAGTTGGTCTTTTAAAAAAATTGCCAAGGAGGTAGGGGCTAACCCTAAGACCATTTATCGCGTTATCAACCGCTTTAAGGAAGACCTGAGTATTGATCGGAAGAAAGGTTCTGGTAAAAAAAAGGCCTACATGATCGTGAAAAGTCGAAGAAGGTTGTGAATATTTTAAAGAAAGATCCAAGCATATCCGGAAGGAAATTCGCGAGAAAGGCGGATTTCTCAGAATCTTTCGTGCGCAGGACTCAGAAAGAAGCTGGGCTGAAGACGTACAAGGTCCAAAAAGTTCCGGATAGAAATGCCGTCAAGAATGAAACCGCAAAACAACGAGCTAAAAAGCTGAACCAAGATTTTTTTTTAAAATTCAATTGCTGCATAATGGACGAGGAAACTTATGTTTTAGCGGACTTTTCTCAGCTACCTGGGCAGGAATTTTATACAGCCGATTCTCGAGGAAATGTCGTTGAAAAATTCAAATAAAAAAAAAAAAATGACAAAATTCGCAAAGAAATTCCTTGTTTGGCAGGCAATTTGCAGTTGTGGAAAAAGGAGCAGCTCATTCGTGACATCGGGTACAATTAATAGCGAAATATATGTGAAGGAATGCTTGCAAAAGAGATTGCTTCCATTTTTACGCCAACATGAAGTGTCCACATTTTTTTGGCCTGACCTTGCTTCATGTCACTACAGCAAAACGGCCTTAGAGTGGATCCAACAAAATGCAGTGATTTTGGTGCCTAGAGAAGCCAATCCACCAAACTGTCCAGAATTCAGGCCGATTGAGAGATATTGGGCTTTAGTAAAAAGGGCGATGAAGACAACAAAAAAAGTGGCCAAAGACCTACAAGACTTTAAAAGAAAGTGGTCTTCAGCAGCTGTGAGGGTGTCGGACACTACCATTACAACATTAATGGAAGGGGTTCCGGAAAAATTAAAACTTTTTATTAAAAAAATATTAATTTCTGGTTTTTTATATTTTTTTTTAAATCTAAAAATAATTTGCAAAATAAAATATTTTATTCTATAAAAATTCGATTACTAGAATTCTAGATTTTTTTCATTTTTGTAGTGGACAATTTTTTTCGACGCAGTCCTTATGTTTCATCGAATGAATTCTACTACGCACGAATTCTAAAATAGCTAAAAATGCGAAGATTCGGATTTTCGCTACGACCTAAATCGGAATTGTGATGTTTATATTACGAATTTGTTATTTTTTTAATATCTTTGTCTTCGTATTTTATTATATTTATTTGTTTATTTTAGTGCTATTTTAGTTACACAAACAAAAAAAAACATTATCTTTGTTACTATGCAGTTTTCTTCGACATTTTCTATAATTTTTTCGGCTAAAAATGATTTAGCCATTTTAAATTTCGACCTTTTTGTTTTCGATATTTTTAGGTTTCGGCGTTTTTATTTTCTACCTTTTTGTCTTCGGTATTTTTAGTTTCGATATTTTAAATTTCGACTTCGACTTACCAAACTCGTGAAATAAGTATTTTGCAAAGCGCTTAGATTTTTCGCATTTTTTGTTTGAATAGAAATCTCAAATTATAAAGAACAAATATTTTGCATCAATTGTTTCATGTCAAAAACTATATAATTATATTTATATTACACTATCAAAAAATTAATAAATTTTTTTTTTTTTGAAAACAACAATCAGTGTCTTCAGAATTATTAATGTAATCAGATTATAATATGGTACATGGTTATTTTACACCTAATTCTCGATATAATAACATTACCCATGAGCACTTTCCATGAGCATCCCTTACTTCAATTCTATATAGTTCGATGGTATGATTTTGACTGTATACTCAATTTTTTTTCCTATTACGCAACATTTTTAAGAAAATTAAAATCGTAATTTTAAACTATTTCAACCTCTACTTGTAATAAAAAAAAATAGTATTGTTGGAAAAAAGTTTTACAAAAAACCTTAAATGCAATTTAGCTTTAAATTGTCAAGACTAATTTTAGTATATCAATGAATTCGAATATTCCTAAACGTTTTTAAGATAATTCGATCTAAAGTCGTTTCGTTCCCTGAGTACAAAATACTTCTTTTATATGAAATGCAATAGAAATTCGAACGAAAGTGGAATATGGACCATTTATATGAAATTCCTTTGATATATAAATCAAAAAAACAGAAATTCGAACTTTTTGCACACAGAGAAACTAGAAAAATGTTTAAAATTTCATTAAATTTATGTCATCATCTATATAGAACTCATTAATTCGCACACCCAAACAACTCAAATTGATATTAAGTATATCAAACTATCGCCACTATGTGAACGTATGCGGCAGATTATGTTTCAGAATTTGTGCTTGCGTTGTATTGTAAGTGTCTCGTATCTGAGTTGTATAAGTTTCATAATTGTATTTGATATGCCTGGTATGTGAACAGTCTCTAATCGAAAGAAGCTTTGTTTTTAAATTATATTCAATAAATAAAAAAAATGTTAATACATGTTTAAACTTGCAAATGACTTTTATCGAGTTGTTACTAGACATATACTTATTGTTGTACAATAGTAAAATTTATATTTTAGAAATTTTAACATTTGATTAACATATATATTTTTTTATCTCTATTTAAATTATTCATTTTTAATATTTGAATTCAGTTTGCCGTTTCGAATTAAAAATTTGCAAAGAGGGTTATTTTTAAATCAAGGTTTTAGATTACAAATGAAATTAATAAAATAAAAATAAAAATTCATTTTAATATTTCTAAATTTAATTTGATTGTTGCTGAAATTATTACCGACTCCTACTGACCACAATTTGATCCAGAAGTTTATCATTTTTGTGGGAATTTAAAAAATTACAAACAAATCTTATATAGATTAAATTCATACATTTTAAATTCACAAGAATTTTGATATCAGCGAGGTTAAAAACCCATTCATTAAATTTGTCGAATACTTTAAGACAAAAATTTGCTACAAACGATTTCTCATTATGTGAATCAAGTGAATCAAGCTACCATCAATATTTTAGTTGTTGTTTACATCAGTAGTGAAATTAAATGTGAAAAACCACTTAAACGCAAAACCAAAATAGCGATTTCAATTACTCAAAACAAGTACAGAAAATAGCCCGATATGAACACGAGTCAGGGGTGTGTGTGCGTGTGTGTGTGCTTTAAGTATTGTATATAATATTGTTAATTTATTTGCAACAATAGACTATAGTTAGTTAATTATTTCTGTTAAAAATAAACAGACCAACATTTTTGCGAACTAGTTATTCTTTTTAAATTTCATTGTTTTTCTTTTTTGTTTGAATTGTGCGCTGCTGTTTAACGCACAATTAAGCCCTACACTAATGTTGTATAGCAACTGCGTAAACAATTGCTCGGAATACGATTAGACACTGTCAACGCCTCAATAAATGTACCCCTCCCCCCCCCCAACCATCAACAACTAGAAAAATATTGCATTAATTGTACGACGGCTAAATCAATTTGACATTGGGTGGCCGCCGGTCGTTATATTTGGCCTCAACCTAAATTGCGACCTCTTCCAAATGCACTCACCTACGAACGCCTTCAGCTCGTAGTCTACGCCACACGATTTGCCCGTGTCGCCCGGTGCTGGCTGCAGTGACACAGACGCCGGACAGTAGGGAGGAACTTCAAAGTAAAATGGATATGCATTCGGACCCAGTTTCTTGATGAGACGCTCCTGCAGTCGCGTCAGCGGTCTCTCCGTTTCGGCCGGCGGATAAATTTGCTCATGTGCCAAGTACAGATCCTTGCGAAATGTCAGACCCAGCACATCGAGATCCTCGCGGCCATAGCGAAAGGCGGCCAGCACCTGACCAAACACCTTGCGATCCTTGACGTACTCGGGATCGATGAAGACGACACCATCGATGGGATCCACATTTGCGATATGATCGACAAAGTCACGTTTGCCTAGATATACGGTGATTTTGCCATTGGAGGAGCTCTTCTTAAACACACGTGTCGCCTGGCGCTTTGAACTGGCATCACCATCGGCACCCGCCGCATCCAATTCCGGCGAACTGTGCGCTGCAACCGCCTGCTGTTGCTGTTGCGGCTGCTGTTGTGATCCGGCGGCGGCAAGTGAATTCATTGTTGCGTCCGTCTTCTTAATCAGTGGGCAAATTTCTGGGAATTTTTTAAGTCTATCTATTCGTTGAAAAATCACACTACGTCGTTAGTCTATGTGGCTGGAGGCGCTCGTTCGCTCTGTTTGCTAGTTCAGATTTGTGCAAATATTATTGATGTTTAGCATGTAAAACAAAATCTAAATTAATGCCGAGCGAGAGATGACCAACCCAAAATATCAGAACTGACACGAAACGTCATTTTTTGATTGAGAAAAATATGACCACGGAACTTTTTATGTATACTGTGACGTCATGGTTGGCGCACGAAACTTCAAAAGAATATTTTCGAAACTTCAAAAGTCCACTTCGATGTTTCGAAATTCGAAGTGGACTCTTGACAGTTGGTGGGTGAATTGGAAAAATTAGAAAATTTCTATCAGTTTTAAAGTTTAAAATTTTAAAATTCATTCGTGCACGAATCATGATGAAGTTTAAACGAATACAAATAATAGCTTTTTATAACGATACAATATATTTATTTTTATTGAAGAGAATTTTAATTATTTGTATATATCTTTCAATTGAAAACAAAATGAATATACTCTAGACCACCTTGTAAACTTACAATATGATAAAAAATTAATGTATAATTCAAAATAATATAGGTTAAAATATTGATTTTTTTTCTATGATTGAAAAGGCATTTGTAGAAGTATTCAGATTTAGGTTAATTTGTGTCTCAATTTTTATATAAATCTATATAATGTCAAGAATAATATGGTATATTGTTTTCACTATACATTTTGTGTCAGTTTCATTTTCGAAAATTTCACGAATTTGTTATTTTTCGTCATGGCAAAGATTTAAAAAAATGTTAACATGTTGACATTTTTATTTTGTTTGAAATGGATACTGAAAATTTGAATTTTGGACAGTTTCTGCATCGCAATCACAATGTCAAAAAAACAAATGTGACACAACATGATATAGTGAAAACCAGGCATTGGGAAATGAAAACCGCACTCATTGAAATATATTGTTATTTCCAACAATACTTTAACAATGCGTAAGTTCAATATAGATCCCATTATAATATTGTAATTTGATTGTCGGTTATGAACATTTTATTGTTACTTTCAAAAAAATCATTTTTGTTTTTTAAAAATCGGCATTGTCAAATTAAATGCAAAGAAATTGTCAGTTATATTGTTGATTTTGATATATTGTAATACATTATAGTAATCCATAATTTTTAAAGAAATATAATAAAAATCTTTATTTATCTTGTTCGTTATCATTTTTCGAAAATAGATGGTACAATTTTTATTTTATAAATATGTTTCCTCCAAAACTCCAAAATATAAAGGTAATTTTTCTTAATAATTGGAGTTATAGTTTCATATTTTTAATCATATGGGCACTTTCACAGCTTCAATTTTTTTTATTAAAAACAAGAAATCTTTTTTTTTATCAATAATTATAGAAATAATTTATTAAGAAAAACATAATTTGTTTTTTTCTTAAATTAATTAATTATACATTTGTTTATAGATTAGTTTATTGGATTATCGATCGAATTCCGATTAAATTTTATATACAATTTGTAATCAAACTTTTTTGAATTCGATGTCTCAGTAAAAACATTTATTTCTCAAATGAATTCATTTTTTTTTTTCAATGATTTTAACGATTTAAATTCGATATTTGTATTGTGACATCAAATTCAAAACCGCTTGTTTACATTTTTATGATATTCGATCGAAAGTCGGAACATTTCACGGAATATCAAATTTCGTCTTTATTTTGTTAATTGGGTTGGCTTGTAATAGATTAACTTAAATAGTAATAGATTAGCTTAAAATCTCTTACAACTCAAAATCGATTATCGACTATAATCGAAATCGATTTACCAAGCACTAACGCTAATATTGTGGACACGTGCAAAACAGAACCGCATTTATATAAAATTTTCATTCGTGTCGGCAAACGCTTGCTGTGAAAAGTAAAAAATCTAAAAAATAATATTTTTGGTAAATTAATATAACTCAATATGAAGCAAAAGAACACACCAGCCAAACCCAAGAATACTCAAAATGGCGTCCAAAAGGCGAAGAACGTACAACAGCAAAATGTGCAGCCGGCTGTAGCGGCAGCGGCGGCGTCCCAGGCCGTTTCTCCAGTTGCCAAAGGAAATAATAAAAAGAAGGCGACACCGGTTAAAGCTGTGCCGGCGCCAAAAGTAGCAGCTGAGGAAGAAGAATTACCACAGGAGGAAGATGCTCCAGTTGATGAGGAAGCCGAACAGGATGAAAATGATGAAGAACCCACTGAACAACCAATTGAGAAGACATCGAATGCTCAGTCAAATTTTGCAGCGCTTAAGATAAAAACTGGTGATGTGCCCGTGACTTTTGTAGATGAACAGGTTGTTTTTGTACAAAATTTGCCAAGGAGTAAGTGAACCTTTGTAAGGTTTTTTCTCAAAACAGCTTTTAATAATGCTATCATCACAGAATCCACCTTCAAACA
The DNA here is from genome assembly GCA_951804985.1 of Dryomyza anilis. Lineage (NCBI taxonomy): Eukaryota > Metazoa > Arthropoda > Insecta > Diptera > Dryomyzidae > Dryomyza > Dryomyza anilis. Next base: position 87,891,245 of record OX638132.1, on the reverse strand, counting down.
AATCGATCTAGTTGAAGTTTTTGCCAAATACGGAGCCATACATACGATCAAACCTATGTACAAGGTAGATGGTGTCAGCACCGCTTTTGTGGCCTACAACACCGTTGAAGAGGCCAAGGCAGCGCTGGCCGCAGACCAGGCTGACGTAAAGGGCAACGCCATCAAGGTTTCGCTGAGGAAAACAAAAGCCAGCAAGAAAGAAAAAATAGCCGAGGAGAAAAGAAAGCAATACGAAGAGAAGAAGAAACAAATCGAAGAGTCCAAAGATCGATTGATCTACGTAAAGAACTTGAAACAAGGTAAATTTGATCATCTTTTATATTTTATAAATACATAATATACGTGTTTATTTATTAGGGACCACTTCGGAGCAAGTACAGGAACATTTTGCGACTTGCGGCGAGATTGACAATGTCAACTTGATCGAACGCAAAGGTTTTACCTATGCATTTGTCGTGTACAAGGAAGAGTCCTCCGTTGAACCTGCAATCAAAATGCATAATTCCACATTTAATGGCGTCACCATTGGCGTTTATCTGCACGGCGATGAAAGCAGTAAAGCCAATAGCAAGGATCCCAAGCGTACCGTCTACATGAAGAACACCGAACAGTTGGGTAGGTTAAAATTGATATAAATTATATTTTAATAATATAATTAAAAATATTTTAATAATATTTTTGCGGAACAATTTCAGAAACTTTCCCTGGCGAAAAGGTTACCGCCATCTTCGAACAATGTGGCGAAATTGCCAATATCGATGTTTTGTGCCGTAAGAATGTTTTGGCCTTTATCACATTCAAGGAGGAGGACGGTGCCAAGAAGGCACTTGAATTGACTGGCCAGACAGTTGAGGGTGTGCTGTTGGAAGTACATGATTATAAACCAGCCAATGAAATGGTTAAGACTACCATTTTTGTGCAGAATGTGAAGCCTGGTGAGTACGATTAGTTGTGAAAATTAAACATTTTTCTGCTTTCAAAATTATTTAATCATATTTTATACTGTAGATAGATATTTGAAATCATTAAAACAACTTTGTTATGAACAAAATTTATTCCTCCGCATGTTAAAACGTATCAACCCAAGTAGAGATTTATCAAATCTCTTTGGAAGTTTGCCAATGTTCAGACTGTACCTATTAAAGGTGAAAAATTGTAACCATAGAAATATATTTTACATTTTTCAAAGCCAATTTTATCATTATAAACTTCAACAATATAAGTTGTAAGAATTTCACTAAATTTTTTTCCGAAATTTTAGTAATAGTTTTAGACAGACATTCTAAAAGTGTTTAATGGACATCACTCGCTCAGAATAAAAAATAATCTGTTAATGATTGATCAATACTTTTAATATACTTTTTTTATCCGAAGTCAATATTTTTCTTAGTGGATGGTAGCAGCATTTATCATTCATAACAAATATCCCATCTGTGGAGATTGAAAATTAGAATTATATACTCAATTAAATCATTAAAATCAACTGTCAGGGTTGTTTTTTTTTATTGTAATCAAAGCCCTAAAATTTTTATCAATTCAATACTATACAAAATTCATCTATATATAGTAAATTGCAACATTTGGCCGAAAATTACAAACAAAAGTCTTAGATAGACCGTTCTGAATTCAAAATGGGGTTGAAAGTTGCATTATTGATTTTTAGTTCCTATAAAATGGTTGGTTGTGCAAGGCGTCATTCATAGACAACCCCGTAAAAAGCGTAAGGGAGAAAATGCACAAGGGGATAATTCTAAAACATGCACTATTGATTTTCGTGATCGTGATTTTCCAAACAAAAATTGTACGTGTACGTTATGTTTTATGGGCATCGCCATGTAAAGTGTAAAAGGAAAATGGCCGATTTCTATTTACTATTGCATTTTCTCGTTCTTTTCGAACACCCACCCCTAATAGTATGACGCGTTACCGAGAAAAATATACCTGACTCTTGTCGCATCGTAAAACAAAAATAAAACCTCTTGTGCGGGAAAAATGTTGGTCATAAAAATGATAGACGTGCTGTAAACATTTTAGAAAATTTCATTTTGATGCAATTGTTCGTCTGATCTTCTTTTTCAAAGTACCACTGTGGAAAGGGTAGCCAAAACCTTTTCCACGATGGTGCGTTTATTCCCAAATTAATTGCCCTGCTCCATTATAAATTAACTTCATTTTATTAACGATTTTATTAACATTTTGCTTTATGTGACAGGGTTTAAAATTAATAAGAGTCTTGTCTTAAAATGTTGGCAAGTTATCAGCCCAAATTAAAATTCCAAAAGACTTCGATCAATTAGATTTGACCTAATCTATGAAACACTTTGGTTCAAAGCTATGAGTCTGTCAGAAACGTTATGGAATTCGTATAAAAGCAATCAATCGATTTTCGGAGCATACACAAAATCTGGAATACGGATCTTTTGTACAATCTGTACAACTTAAATTTATAAATCTTGGGTTTAAAACTGCAAAAATCAAACTATAGTCGATCTTATATTGACATATCCAGACCTATTATGATTATCTAAACGTTTTAAATTTGTATATGCTATTTTTACATAAAAATTGTAAACGTTCTAGTTTTTTTCTCGAAAGAGCCATCAATATCAAGACATAAATTACACATTTTACGTTTTAAAGCACGTTCGTCGAAACATAATATGGCTTGTATATTGAAAAAACTGTTAGAATTTGAGTAAAGCAGGCGTGTATTTAAATATTTTACAATTTAAACCTAATTTAATGTAAATATCGACACAACTTACTCATTACCTCGTATTTGCGTAAGTTAGGTTAAGAAGGGTGTGTGTGATAACCATTTTTTTACCCTACACTAAGAGTAAAAGGGTATATTCAGTTTGTGAAAGAGTATAGCCGCTAATAACACTCAGAAAGTTTGTCTGTTTAAATCACATTTACAGGAAATCTAGAAGAGCTAGATAAATGAAACTCTGAAATTAAATTATCTATACATCTACGCTTAATCGGCTTGAACTGAATATAACTTACATAATCCTTACTAACTTCCTCACATCAACTTTTACAATTTTCCTACTTCATAATTTCCAATGTGTCCTAACCTTTCTTTCTTCTTTTTATGGCATAAGAAAGAACCAGGGTTATATCCACTGTCCTATGGCACAGGCCCCTGGTTTTTAATGAAATTTCTTAGATTTATTTTTAAATCAAAGAAGGCTATTGATTGATAAAGAGTGAAGGTAATGCACTTTCATCAAGTCTGTGCCAAATATCTGCCTTCTAATTCTAGAATATCCTGGACAGTCACAGGAAAAATGCTCTGTGATACCAGCTTCTTCGTAGCAGGCAACACATAAAATGTGCTCGGGCAGGCCGATTACGTTCATTGGTTTTTCACATGACTTGTGAAGTCCCCTCAGTGATCTACACTCCTTTCTACTCAAGGCATGGAGAAAAGCGGCAAATCTCTTGGTTATCTTCGGTATCATGAGCTTGGAGCATTTGTATTTGGTCTCTTTATGTCATCTGCTCTTGTGTGCAGATAAAAGCCATGCCCTCACTTCCACTCGAAGACCTAAATTTCCATTGTGATTCCCTTACTATGGAGTACCAGAAACTATCACATTAATTACGATTAATTGGCAGTGGACCAGTTTATGCGCTTGTTGAACGAAACAACATTATTCAATTCAATGTTCTAAATGACTGCTGTGCTATTTAGGAATCTTTCGTGTTCCGGAAGAGCGATGTAGTGATAGATGAATTATTGAATTTTCTCCTTATCGCATCCTCAGTTTCTGCAAAGTCTCATTTGATTGACGTTGCCAATTTCTTAGCATTGGCCGTATTTCGTAGCGTCCTGTGAGAACTCCTGTTTTCAGTCGGATGGCGGATTTTGTTATAGACTGAAGACTGTTCTCTTTTTTTGATTAACTTGTGCTATACCATTTCTCACGATGTACAGTCTGTTCTTACTTGGCAATTGTGGTTTGTGTCGTTTTTATGATTTCGTCAATAGTGTTAAACGTGTTCCTAATCGGTGGTGTAGTTTTGTCACTAGGGCCAAGGCAGTGCGAGCCATTTCATCGGCTAAATCGTTTTCTTCTATATTGCAAAGTCCGGGTACCCATCAGAGTCAGATTGAGTGGTGTTCTATGGATGACAGAACTTTCCGGAAGTTTGATATTCATCTAGATTTTATTGTGTATGAAGCTAAAGATTTTATAGCTGCATGGGGTTGTCTATGCAGATGGAAGATCTTTAGCTTTGATAAACTGTGCTGCTTTTTCTATAGAAAGACTACTGCTTAATAGAAGCTACATTCCTTCGGAAGCCTAAATTACTCCTGAGTTTATAGATCTTTCAAATATAATCCAGCTCCTGTGCCTATGTCCATTTTGGACTAGTCAGTAAAGGCGACGATTTTCCATATAAAATATAATAAGATGCATCCATTATATACAAAAATTCTGCATAATTAGTCCTTCTCTTGGGTGCTGTGTTAAAAAAACAATTTCAACCCTTGATGTTCGATTATAATTTGAATCACTACTGCTTTTACACAATAATTTATTGTTTTGAAAGAGTTTAAACATTTTTGTTGAAACACTTTCAAGTGTAAGCGTTTTTATACCCTACACTAAGAGTGAAGGGGTATATTCAGTTTGGTATGCCGTTTGTAACACCCAGAAGGAAGCATCTCCGGTATGAAAAAGTATATATATTCTTGATCAGCATGACCTGAATCGATTTAGCGATGTCTGTTGAAATCACGATTACAGAACAATTAGGAGAAGTAGATCAATGAAACTTATAATTTAGATTACTTACATATCTACTCTGTACCAACAAGAAAATTGGCAAGCTCGGACCATTATGACCTGCGAACCGACTACTTATATTCAAACACATCATAAAATTTACATCTAGAGATGAATTTTACTTTAAACGAGCTTAAGTGAACTTTTTTTTTGCCAAAATATGTATTGCTTTTTTACTCAAACAATGTTTTCTCGGAAACTGACGTGTGGTTCTCGAAAAAAAAAATCGAAATTCGGTATACCTGTCCATTTGTACATATGGGTATCAAATGAAAGGAAATCCTTCAGTGATTTCAAGTTTGTAGGTATTTTCAGGATGTGTAAACCCTGCCGACTTATGAACCTTCTTAAGTGGTCACCGCACACATTATCATATATGTGTATTGGTATTTATAGTCGGCTTAGACCGACTATAACTTTCATAATTCTTACTAATTTCATCACATCAACTATCACAATATCCCTACTTCAAAATTACTCATGTGACTTAAAACAACCTACATGTTCTAATTGTTTTTATTCGACTTTTTGACAAACATAATATATATTACAAGCTATATACATTTTATATAATTGTTGTTGATTTTTTAATTCCTTCCGGAAAGTTATTGGTGCCCACAGATTGTATTAAATATCGATTAAATTTCGATTCGATCAAATTTGTTTCAATTTGTCCAGAATATAATTTTGTTCGAGACGTACCTAAACATTTGAATTTAGTTTTTTTGCTGCTTTTTTCGTTTTTTGTTAAGGCGTTGTTCTTTCATACTAAATACCGAATTTCGAATGCTAATTTTTTGATAAATCAAATATAGAATTTAAAACAAACAAATGTATTTACTAAAATACTTATTAACTGACTTTTCCCATTAACAGGTACAAGTGAAGAGAAAATTCGCGAATTATTCTCACAAAGCGGCGAGATTGCGCACATTTTCATGAAGGGCGGCTTTGCCATCATCAAATACAAAGAAGTGGATGGTTTCTGCAAATCCTTCCTGTTGAATGAGACCGTCTTGGAAGGACAACCCATTTTTATGGAACCATATTCCGAGATGAAGCAGAAGGTGATAAAGAAACCACACAACAGCTTCGGCAAAAGAAAACAAATGCCACACAACAAGGGTGGAAACAAGCGATTCAAACACAATGCCGACTAATATATATAATTTGATTAATTAGCATATAATAAGTATTTCAAACGCGGTTTCAATAAACTTTTTTATTGTATTAATTTTAGTACCGAGATAAATAAACTTTTTATTCTAAAAGTAAATATGGTGTTGTAATTACTTTGTGGCCCATAACTCACAAAGACGTTTATTTCAATGAATGCATTTAATTAATATAAGTGCCTCGAATGCCTCACCGAACGCAATGCGGAGGAGTTGAGTGCGTCCACACCCTGACGGCGGTCGGCAGCACGTCTGAGGTTTGGCCCCAAAATAAACGCAAAAGCCATTTGTCATGTAATATAACAACCGGCGAAATGCAATACGTAGACAGACAAGCAGTTGCTGTGTTTAGAGGGTACATACTACATTGAAGTAAATGCTGCTTCTACTTTGAAGCAAAATTCGCATATTTCAAACACGTAGCTCTCGCGCGGCGCAGCGCTATATGGCCAGCCGAACAGCCAACGTCTCGTGAATCATTTTGCACTTGAATGATTCATCTGTAGAGTTTCTTCTTTTTGCGAGTGCTGGGTTGTGTGCGGCGAACGATTGAATCGCGGGCGGGGCAGCAGCGGTTGGCGAGGAAAGTCTGGCGGTCGGACGGTCGATCGATCGAACGGTGGGTCCGACCGTTAGTCACGCGAACACAATTACAAATGCATGCACTCGTCGTTGCTTTCACAAGAAATAGCAACACACTACTACTACATGCAGTGTGCGGCATATTTATGGCCAAAATAAATAAGCCGGCCAAAAAAAGAAACTATAAAAATAATACCATTTAAAAAGTCAAATAGCTGTGAAATGATGAAGTCATTTTTGCATTAAAACGTTTTGTTTTGCGCTACATTTATTACGATATTTATCGTTATCAGTTTCAGATTTGTTTTATTTATTTTTTTTCTTTTGTTTTCTTTTGCACATAATATGTATAATAATTGCAATGAGTTTTAAATAGTTTGCATTTAATATATTCTTTAATAATAATAAATGGTATAAATTTTGTATTAAAAAATAAAAACCTAAATTAAGCATTAAAAATTAGCTTTAAATTTAGTTTGACAGCGAAATATAATTTCAAATATTTGTGTCCTACGCATATATTTTACAATAATATATGTATTTTTTGGCTTAGTCTAGAAATATTTTTATATGAGTTTTTACCAAGAAGAGTCTAAATGTCATTTGACTGGTATTCTGCTTATATCGTCGTACATACTGGGCATTTTACATTTAATTAAAAGACACTGAATCAGATTTTGTCAAAAACAACTGCTCAACAGAATAAGCACTACGTAATCTTTATTTCGACACTTCTCTATATGTGGGGCATACCGTATGAATTACGCTTAAATAGCAATGAAATATTACACTCTCAGAAATATATTGTTACATTTTAACAATATGGGATTGTCATTTAGTAAAAATGTGATTGTGTGGCAGCTCTGTATAGTGGCTTCAGCATATTTGTCAAATATTTATTTTGAATTGTTTTGAATTATTTTAAAAAAAATTTTAAACATCAAAAAATGTGAGTAATATTTTTAGAATTAATATTATCTATTAATTATTGTGTTTAGCAGGACTATTTAACAACCAAATGTCTCAATACTAATACTGCAAAATATTGCATCTGCAAAGTTAGACCGTCGTCACATTTCTCTGAAACGCCTAGCAAGAAGAATACTTGTTTATTTGTTATTACACAAGAACGGATTAGGCATTGTGAAATGTTGTCGATGTAAATTAACTAATTAATTAATAAATTATGCATGCACCATCGTATTTTATATTCTACAATTAAATTTTAAACTGCCAACTTATTTGTTTTTAAAATTGACAATTTCGATTGTTATCACCAACAATCTAATGACATTTTCAATATTAACAATCAGAATGTCAAGCCGACAATAATTTGACAATCTGATCATGAGATCTATTTTGAACATCGAGATTGTTACAAAATTGTCGGAAATGACAATATATTTCTGAGAGTGTAGTTATTGGACTTTTTATCAAATTGGAGCAAATTGATTCAAGTATTTATGGTATGAATTAGATGACATTATTGAATGATTAATCGGAAATTTGAACTGCCGTTTTGTTTAAATCGCGTTACACTATTAACAAAATTTGCCATCGCAATTGTTTGTTCTTTTTGAAGAATATTTTTAATAAAAATTACAGAGTTTTACAAGGCGCGTATCATTATTAAGCTATTATTTGAACTTCCACATAAGGACTTCTTTCCCGTCGAATATTAAAAAAGCGTTATTGACTGCTAAGTTTAAATTTGCTCTGAACAACTGCAGCTTAGTCTTAGCCATATTTTTTCATAAATAATTTAAAACTAACAGCCCTATTCTAGCGAGCAATTATAATTGCTATCAATAACAATTTATACAAATGACAACTGAACATAGAAAATAAAATTGACAGAATACGAAATTGTGACAAATCGCTCTATTGTGACCGATTTGAATTTGTGACTCGTGCCAGAATAGGGCTATACGACGTATACAATAAGAATGTATTCAAATTGTATGCATAAATTTCAATCATAAAATGGCCGAAAATAAAGTTCAAATACAATATTTCGAAAAGTAGAAGAGATACGAGAAATGTAGTCAATTTCACCGTTAGATTGGACTATGTTCTGAATAATCATGAACGATTTGCTTTGTAATAATTGATATACTTTAAAAATAGTATAAAAAATCAAAAATTGTATAATTTAGAACGAAATTTTTTGAAAACTAACTATTTTTGAAAACTAAATATGGCTGGCATTATATTTTAAACTAATTTGACATAACGTCGGTGATACTGCAAAACCGCGTATTTACATTTTCGAATATCTCTTACAAAATGAAATTAACAGAAGAAACAAAAAACTATTTTGAGTCTCAATTCTAAACTTACTTCATACAAAATTAAGTATGTCATAACATACAATGGCATTTATCTAATTTATCCGATCAACATATCATTAAAAACCCGATTAAAACACAAAATTAGTTAGTCGGTTTTGCAGTATCGTCGACGATATATATTTTAAAGTTTTTTTTTTTAGAAATTGCTCGGTTTAGTTCTGTAATTTTTATTCTAAAATATAGCAGACAATAGACTCAAATATCTATTCTGTTCCTTTAAAATATTCCGGGATATGCAGCAATTTTAACGTTATATAGAAAAAAATCTATGGTTGGTCTATAGAAAAAATCATATAGTATTATTTTCGTGTAACCCCATTGTATCTAATGTTTTTAAAACTCTTCCTATTGACAGAAATAATTTATATATTATAGCCTAGCAATATTATTTAATATTTTTGATATTACAATATAAGTTGCAAACAACTTCTAAAAATTTATAAAAATATTTCTACTGCAACTATTAAAATTTGCACAAATTCAACCACATATTTAATACTACAGCTATTTAAGCCCCAATATTAATAATTTTGGGTAATAAAATATGGGTAAGTTTTAAGTTGATCATATATTCAAATTACAAAACATAACATTTTTCATTTTAAATAGCAAATGATGGATCGTATACCCAATTTAAAAAAAAAATTCTCTGTGAAGATTTCACCATTTAAAAATCCAGTTTATTCCTGTAATAATTTAAGTAGTATATTTTTCAAATTACCTTATAATAAAATGTATTCTAGACACTATAAATTTGGTTTAATATTAGGTAAGTTATGTCGTATATGCCTATAAATAATTTTGTTATTCTAGTTCTACGTTAGATAATGAATAATATTGGACTCTTGTGTTAGTTACCAATTAATAATTAAAAGTGTTTAGTGAAAACACAGAAAAGGTTTTGTAGTCAAAACTTTAAACCTTCCTTTAAGATCGTCGATGTAAAAATAGATCTTACCATTTTAAAAATTTAGTTTATTGGTTACTCATTCATCTGTTAATCTGTTCATTGATGAGCCCAATACTTGTATCAAGTGATAAGAACATATCGTCGTTGTAGAACTAAAAGTCACCAACTACATTTTTAAAATGCTAATTGTTCATTTACAAAAATCTTTATATTTCTTTTAATTTTTGATCGATGAGCTCAATATTTGTACCAAATGATAATAAAATGTGAATCTATCAATTGGTATTTCAACTTTGTAAATGTATCAATTACTTTTTGTTATAATTACAAACAAAGTTGAAATTTAAGATTTTCATTAAAATGTTTTTGGTGACTTTTAGTTCTACAAAGACGATATATGTACATCTAGAATATTTGGCTAGATTTACTTCTACAAATACATGATGTCGTACGAAATTTAAAGTTACAGCATATCGATTTTTAATATTCTAGCAATTAATATTTTTTAGTTATTTCTAAGAATACAAAAACATATATATTTTATTTTATTTTGTAAAATGAATCTATTTCAATATGTAAAAATATCGATTTGTTCTCAAAACAGCAACTGATTATAATGGTTCTAATTTTAGCTAATTGTGTATAATTAATATTTAATTTAATTTTGTATTCTACAATCTATGCACGTGTTCTAATTCCGCTTTATTTAAAAAAAACGACTGTTATCCTTCCTAGTAAAAATGTTCCCTATTAGGGAAGACCTAGTCAGATCATTTTTCTTGTAATTGGTTGGGTTATGACGCGTTAAAAATACTATTATCAGTTCCCGTTCACGACTTTAGTACAATATCTACTACGGATAGTTTGAATACTCAAGTTCGAGCGAGAGATTTTTATGTGACAATCAAAATAAGAAACTTTACATAATACTTGTACGAACTAAAATTTGGTTATTCTCGTGGTGTCTTTACGACTTTTTAAATTCGACAATTGTTGTACAAAAATATCGATTTTTCGTTTATAAAATAAACAAAATTATGAATGACTTAATTAATATTACATTTCTTTAAAATTATCACATGAAAATATCTCGCACGAACTCAAGAATGAAGTCATAAGTTTTTTATATTAAGGGGATTCATATCAGCACTGTAAATTTATCATCTCGTAAAAAATAAAATTACGCGCAACTCGACAATGAACGCACTTTTATCTGGCTTCGCGTAAACTATTTTATAAAGTTTTGGTTGTACTCCAATTTTTAGTTATATCACTTATAATCATTTCACAACACAATTTAATGAAAACACATATGCTACAAAACATAATTTTATTGACAACTAACGAAAAGATAGAAAAAAATATTCAAGTAATTTTATTTACGTTATTTTCACATAAAAATCAACAAATAAATTTATGAGTTGAGCGTAAAATATTCTCATACAATTTTTGCGTAAATTTCTACTATTTATGGGATTTCCACAAATTACGAGGTTTACGCGCTTGATATGAATCCTCTTATTGTAAAAATTTCAATAAAATAACGGCCTCATTACATAAAACAGGGGGTTTACTCTGTAATGCGATTCGAATGTGATATTACTCGCATTCTAATAAATGGTACTTTGGTAGTGTGACTTTCGCATTTAAATTTGGAACTTTCGTAATCAAATTAACAAAGTGACAACACAACACGGCTACCTTTTTAATTTCGTTAGATTGTATGAATTTGCCTTCGTATGGCTTTGTTCTTCGATTTAAATTGACTTTCGTATCGCATTGACTTTCGAATCGCGATACATAGTAACCCCCCAGTTTCTTATTAATAAGAAATTGTAAACTTGAAATAACGTTAAGGAAAAGATGTTCTTTTCATTTTATTATGGAAAATCTTTGCTAAAAATAAGTAAAGTTCAACTTGACACAATTTAAAGTTAATTTGCTTTAATATTATGAAATAGTTTTCTTATGGAAATTATGCATTTTATGGAAATTATTATGCTTATTATGGAAAATCTTTGCTAAAAATAAGTAAAATTGAACTTGACACTATTTAAAGTTAATTTGCCTTAATATTATAAAATAGTTTTCTGGATGCAACATTGGTATACAAATTAAAATGTGTTCATGTGGTTCTACTAAAATGTAAAACCGTTTCGCTACCCTGATGGACTCACTACTCTTAAGTTCGTTTCGCGAAATCTCGCTTGGTTTTTTGTACGACTTTGTTTAATTCGAATTTATTTTCACCAGAAACTCAATAGCATGAAAAATTTTCCAATTAATGCGTGTATCAGGGTAACATTTCATAATTGTCACTCGAAAACATATCCATTGAAATCGAGAATTGTAGCGTTGGGTGCAATAAGGGCGTCATCTGATAAAATAGGTTTTGAAATATTTGTGTTAAAGTGTCGTATCTCATAAAGTTATGAACCGATATTATTGACGTAAATGGAGAATTTGCAGCGAAATCCGAATATTTGGAAATGGAGCTGCTCTCAAGAGCAATAATCTAATGAAATGTGTAGGTGTATGTCATTTGGGGCCAATTCTCGAGTTCATGCGAGCATTTTCATTTTTTATTTTTTCATTCGACTTTGTTTCATTCGAAATAATTCACAGCAGAAAAAGCATTGCTAATTCGAAAATTACTAGCGAAAATTGTCGATTTTTAAAATTCACTCAACTCGAGAATAACTTATTTACATTTCATGCAAGAATCAGGGGAGTATTTTCGTAATTGTCGCATGAAAATTTCTCGAACGAACTCGAGAATTGGGTTCCTGTTCGGAAATTTCATTATACACCCAGAACAAAAAAATCCATCAAATCCCATTCATATTGGTCAATAGGACAATTATTGATTTAATAGTATACAAAAAATAAATATTTTCATATAAACTCAATGGCTATGTCATGGTATTTTCGAGTATTTAATGATATTTTCCGATTAAAATAATAATTTATCTTATTGACTATTTTTAACAGTAAAAAACTATTATTTATATAGTATTTTTTTCTGGGTGTAGTTTCAACAACTAGGAAAATTCAATGAGATGACTTATCCACATTTTTTGTTTATTGTTCTTGGAAGTAGTAATGTCAATTCTATTTTCAATTTGTAGATTTGGGTACCAAAACGCGAACTTTGTTGATGGACCCGCCATTTCCCATAATCGAAATTCGCTGAAAATTCTTCACACCAATTTTCTTATCCCATAGAGCATTTTAGGGATTTACCTTTTCTCAATTTGAAATCATGAAAATCTATTTTCATTTTATCTATTCTCATACTATTTTCATTGTAAAGGACCCTACAAAATTTTATTTTCAAGGGTTTTTCAACAGGGACGCTACAAAAGTAGAGCGACAGGGACAGCAAACGACGCCATATTTCTTGCCGCTTTTTTGACATTTCTCTTCAGTAATGTTTGCGATTTCATGATGGAAAGATATACGAGCCAACGAGTCGAAATTATTAAAATTTACTACCGAAATTCGAATTCGTATATCTTTCCATCATGAAATGGCAAACCTTACTGAAGAGAAATGTCAAAAGAGCGGTAAGAAATATGGCGTCGTTTGCTGTCCCTGTCGCACTACTTTTGTAGCGTCCCTGTTGAAAAACCCTTTATTGTGCATAGTCTAGATATAAATATTGATATGAATGGATATAGTTATAAATTACGGTCAAAATGGCTCAAAATTAAATTGACTCTGAAAAAACTATCTAAAAAAATGTAAATATAATAAAAATATATATTTTTTATATACCTAGCGAAAAAAAACTTTATGCAATCGAGCATGGATTGCACAGGACGTTAGTAGCACTGTTGCCATCATTCGATGCGTATAACTCAAAAGATATTTTATGTTGCCTAACGCCATTATTGCACCCAACGCTTCAATTGAGTCCCTTCGAATTTGTTAAATACCAGTTGCACATAAATGAAACTGTGCCGGTATTAAACAGTAAAGTACTTTTTTAAGTTATTCTTTTATTTTAATTCCAACTATAAATAACTACAAAATTTTAACTTAAGTCCAACTGGAATCCAGCAAACCTCATTAAATCATCGTGCACAACAATAAATGCAGTAAAATAGAAAACGCATGACGCAAGGCATATAATATTTTAAGTATGTAGTATGTTTGTATATTTTTTTTAAGCAACATATAAATGTAATTTTATTCATAAGTAGTTAAATATTAAATATAGAATACGAATCCAATTCAATTAAGTAATATAATAAATATCAAAATGATTTATTTATGTTGTTTTTCTTTTGTTGTTATTATAAATTCGAATTGATTCCATCAATATTATATTTTGTGTTTCTATATAATAAAAAAGGCAACTTTTAAAAAATCGTTTCAGTTACAAATACTAAATATAAAGCGAAGCATACTTAAGAAGGCGTTTTTTTTCATGCAGAGGACAAATTAAATATTAAAAGAAACTTATTGAAAAAATGAAGAAAATTAAACTGAAATGGTAGAAAAAAAAGTCAAATCATAAAAAAACACAAGTTTGATTTTCAATTTAGCATATATTATAAAAAAATGTGTGATTTTCAGAAATTTATGCGCTCGTTTTGAAGATTTATAATTAAATTTTATTATAAAATAATAGCAAACAAAATAATAAATACATTTTCTTTTTTCTTTTTAATTAAAATAATACAAAAACAAATATAGCATTAAAATTAATACACTGGGAAGAGTTGCGCGTTTTTATTTGTTCACATTTTTTAAAAATATTTTCAATATCGATCGCCATTTGCTTTACTTGTAGTTTTATTAAACAGGAACAGAATATATATTTATAAAATATGCGGCGCATAGCTATCAAGAACCATGCCATATAAAAATGTATAAAAATAAAACGTTTTCGAGAACAAATCTGCGAAATTTTTCATTTCATTAAATTATGAGAAATATCAAAAATTTTGCATTTTTTCTTTTCAATTATATATTTTATGAAGTAATAAAAACAAAATAAATTAAACGTTAACGACAACTATAATGCGGCGCGCAGAGACAACAAAATAAAATTATTGAGCAGAGTTTTAACAAAATTATAAATGAGCAGTAGTTGTAGAAGATCATAGGAGCACAAAACAAAATTGAAATACAAAGAATGCAAAAAAAAGAAAACAAAATATGTCGAAATATTACTGAGGCGAATATTTCAAAAAAAAAAACGCAAAACTCGTATAGAGGTAGCGGAAATAGGAGCACATACACAATAATAAAAAAAAATCGTTGCAAAAACACAATTGTGTGTGGAAAAAAGGTTTCAAAAAATTTCTTTCGCATTTTAAAAGAAATACTTAAAAAGCATATAATTCGTGATTTTTTTTTGTGTGTTTAACTTATTTGCGTATTTTTTGTTTTTTTGTATTTTTTTTGTTCGTTTTTCGTATCTTTTTCTTGTTTTTTTTTTTCTTTTGTTTCTTTTGTTGTATTAAGTAAATATAGTAGAAGAAAACTTTTACGTTTGCCATTATTTGCCACTGCAAAATATGTACTTATTTAGTTAATATAATAATAATAATGATTCCACCACTGCGGCCACTTGTTTGCATCAAATGGTTTTTGATATTGTTGCTGCTTGGTTGCCAGCTTCCAAAAAAAGTAAAGTGCGCCTGCACGCCCACCGCTTAGGCAGCAGCTTCACCATCGCCCACCAAAGCCAGCTCCGCCTGCTCGATGTGAACATTGTTGTCGGCCGTATAGGCACCATTCTCGCCGTTGCCCATGTGCACCATCGGCTCCAAATGCGGCTCACCGGCGTCGCCATTGCTCTTGGGCGGCTCTACAACCGACTTGAGTTTGTCAACGCCGGCACCATTGGCAACGCCTGGTTTCGTTATGGGTTTGGGTGCTGCATCTTTGGTTTTGTTGCGTGAGATTGGTGCCGGTTTGTTGGGTGAGATTTTGCCGGTGGCAGCTGCGGCCGATAACGGCTTAGTGGGCGACGTCTTGCGCAACAACGTGCTGCTGGTTCTGGCTGACGTGGACGAAGACGTGACGCTGCCGCCCAGCGTAGTGCGACGCGATGTTGCTGTAGTGCTGCTCGTTGTTGTGGTTGAAGTTGTGGAAGTCGATTTGGGCGCTGGACGTGCGCTAAAAGTCTTTGTGGTCGTAGATATAGTTGAAGTCTTTGTTCGAGTTGCTGCATTGCTGGCAGCTGTGGGCACCCTGGCGCTGCCATTTGTGGTGGTGGCGCTGCCCGCTGGTTTGTTTGGACTTTTGGCTGCTGCTGTTGCTGTAGTTGTAGGCGCCGATTTGCGTACTTGCGATGTCAGCGTGGAGCGCGGTGATAGTGTCACCTTTGGCTTAGCAGCGACGCCGATAGTGCTTGGTTTAGCAGCAGCCGCTGTGGTCGAGGACGCAGTTGTGCGCGGTTTGGCTGCAGTTGTTGCAGATGTGGCAGGCTTGCGCGCAGCCGTTGTTGCTGTGGCCGCACGTGCAGCAGCAGCAGTAGTAGTGGTTGCTGTGGTTCTTGCGATCGGCTTGTGACCAACAGTAGCTGGACGTGACGTAGTAGTGGCGCTACGTGCGCCAGCAGCACTTGTTGCTGTTTTAGCTGCTGTCGAAGAGGCGCTTAAAGGTTTGCGCGCCGTGGTTGCTGCAGTGGCGGAGGGTTTGGCCGCTGTGCTGCCCACTGTAGTCTTTCGCTCGGTGGTTGCTGTTGTTCTGGTGGCGGCACTAGCCGATGGCGCAGTGCGTGGTCTTGCTGTAGCGGCAGCAGTTGCTGTCCTTGCAGTAGTACCAGGTGTTGGTTTTTTGGCCGACACAGCGCCTACTTTGGGTTTGGCTGATGCCGGAGTTACTTTGTCCGTAGTCGATTTCTTTGATGCATCTGTCTTCTTGGTGATAGGAGTAGCAGCAGCCACTGCAGCAACTGCGGTGGCAGCAACTGCAGCGGTGACTGCAACAGCAGCAGCTGTCAGTTCTGTTGTGGCTGGCTCAGTGGATATAGGAGCCGCTGGTGCCTCCAGAATCTCCTGAGTTGCCGTTGGAAGTGGTTCTTCTATTGGTGCTGCAGGAGGCTGTTCTTCTAGTTGTGTCACCGAAAGTTGTTCCTCTAGTGTTGCAGCAGGAATTGGCTCATCTTGTGATGCAGCAGGAATTAGTTCTTCTTGAGGTGGAGCAGGAGTTAGTACTTCTTGAGATGCAACAGGAATTAATTCTTCTTGAGGTGCAGCAGGAACAGATTCTACTTGTGATACACCACGTATAAGTTCTTCTTGTTCTTCAGCTGAAAATACTTCTTGGTGTGCAACTGCAGAAAGTTGTTGTTCTTGGTGTGCAACAGCAATTAGCTCTTCTTGTGACGCAGCAATAATTAATTCTTCTTGTTGCAAAGCCGGTTCATCTACTGGTGCTGAGGGAGTCTGTTCTTCGAACACTGATTGCGAAACTATTTCCTGCTGCTCTTCAGCAAATAATGAATCTTGCAATTGTTCTGATTGCAGCTCCGCTGGGGCAACAGATGAAAATTCAGAAACCATTGTATCCAGCACAGGAGCGGAAACAGCAAAAGGATCTTCTTGAATCACTGATTGTGGCTCTGTTGCTAACGGCGCATATGATTCTGGTAGTAACTCTGGTTCAAATGATGCTGCTTCTGCAGTGAACGCTGTATCATATGCAGCTGATAACTTTTGCTCCTCCACTTCGAAATCTGCTGGATGTTGTTCCAACAACATTTGCTCTGGCAATGGAGATGTTGCAAAAGCAGTTTCGTTTTCTTGAGTAAAATCATCGAATGCGGCGATTTGATCTTTATCAATGGTTTGTGTTGCAGAGAAAGCAACATCCTCCACCTGCAAGTGAATAAAAGAACATGAGTAAATGATATACATTTTGAAAAATGTAAAATAAATAATTTAAAAATTAATTGTAACAATATTTGAAACATATTTGATAAAATAGAGCATAATTTAATATAAAGAATACTATTATTTAATAATATAAAAAGTATTCCACGTAAAAGGTGTCATGATTCAGCTTTTAAAATTTTGAATAGTATTTCGCAATACAAAAACTACACATGTAACCTAACCTTACTGGTTCCAATTCATCAACTACCATTAATAATCAATAAACTAAAAAAAAAACAAAGTTCTTAATATAAATGTTTTTACTTAGTTTTACTTTAACAACGTCTGCAATTCCAAGAGCATTCATAAATTAAAAAAAGGTAATATAGATTTTAACCTTAAAATAAAGACCTATTTGCTAAAACTAGTACATGGCAATATAAATTGCAAATAATAGCTGAGAAAGTATTTTTGTTTTTGCGAAAATTTGCAACTTAAAAATTTTAAAAAGGGCGTCTTTTTTTGTTCCAAAGTTAAATGATTAATTATATAAATGATTCATATTTAATACTTGAATTTTAAGTTAGTCTTAAGACAGCATGACCTCATTATTTCATACACTTTGCTTTGTTTTAGTTTTTACTGCGTTGGTCAATGACATTGAGTGCGTCGCAGCAAACAGCAACAGCAGCTGTCGACCGAGCTTAGTTTTTTTTAAGTTATTTTCATTTAGCCGCAGTTCAGCTTCAACGACGAACATATTTCCCAAACTCAGTGGTTGGCAGGAAGACAATTAAATGACTTTAGCAAATGTAACACGAGCTTCAGTTTTTAGCTCTAGACAACTCTGGTGGCGGTCGGACTGTCGGTCGGACTTGCTTGTTGTTTTTATTTTCAGTAGTGGTTCAGTAATTATGAGCTCGACGGCAACATTTAACGCATATAACAGACAGCGGCGGCAGCAGCAACAGCAGGCATCCGTAGTATAACCTCTAAGTAGTTATGTATTTGTTAATGCTTAGGTTCAATTATGTAAATTGTAGCTACGCACAGCGGCAACACTTTCCAAACGAAATTCCTTAAATGTTTTTTTTGGATAATAATTGCTGGCGTTACTAAATGCATCCATTATTATCATTAGGCGACTTTCCTTTTATGGATCATTTTTTAAATTGTATTTTTGTTCTACATAATGCTGCTGCATATGGCTCGTGTTGGCGTAACGCCCCATCCAATATGTGAAATAGGTCTTTATGGCATTTGTATAAATTGAAATTTATTCACACTCACTCTTAAAAGTTTGTTTATTATTTTTATTAATGCATGAGCAATTTTTCATTTGCCAGATGATACCGTTTTGGAAAATTGATTAGTTTTCCATGAAATATGCATTTCTGGGACAAGGGCTGTATACGATAGAAAAAAAAACACATTTTTAAGTGTTTTCTCAATGCAGACTCGTGGATTAAATATATATTTTTTTTGTTTTTAGTCTATTAATACATCGCTGTTCTTGAAATTAGTAAATGTCTTTTTCCAAATGTGGGGTATATTTTAAAAAGTTGCATTTTACAATCAACGAACCAAATTTAAATATCAATTTTAAATATCCTACAGCATAAGTAATCTAACTTCTGGGTTTCATTGATCTAGCTATTCTGTTTTTCTTATAATAGAATTTCAACAGACAGACACCCATACCACGACTTTTACTTTTCCACAACAAACGTGTGACCAAATTTAATAAAGCCTTTCACTATTACAGTAGGGTATAAATGAACCGCTCACTTGAAGTGGAGATATGTGATGATTTAATTTACACTGTTTTTAAAAATTTCCTTTAAAATAAATATTGAAATTAACATTGTAGAATGCGAAAATAAAGATGTAACTTTCATCAAAAGTCATATTAAATAAATAAAATGAAATAGATTTTATGTAATCGTTATTTATAATGCAACTTTTTGGTGATTTATGTGAATTTAAAAATATGGCAAAGTGAAAAATAATAATAACATCAATATCAGTATTTAAAATCAATTTTTTATTTTAGAAAAAACCCTACAAACCATTTACCGATAATTTTTAAATTCGATATAATAATGATACATTTTAGATAAAAAAAAAACACAAACCCCCAAATCATGTATCTTTTTATTATCGTGTGACTACGATTTATTTCCAGTCCCCGTCCCCTTCGTCTAGAATTTGTATAACGTATTTCAAACGTTTCGTTCGTTTCGCTCTTTGAATCGAACGTTTGTTAAAAATTTTGGTTTTGCCAACTATTTTTTCATAAAGAAACATTTTTTTTTTTACTTTGTCGTATGATTTATATGCTGGCAACAAAAACACTCTCAAAACGAGCGTACTCAACGTTTCGTTTGATACATGAATCAAAAATTGTTGTCACACAATATTCAACCGATATTCAAACGAATTGTAGCCGATATCGTTGTCACCGGGAAATACATGATCAACACGAAAGTATTTGAAAATGTAATTGCGTCTTCTTTATAATTTTTGTCAAAAAAAAAATAAAATTTTCTGAACAAATAATATTTGCCGAAGAGCGTATAATAGTTTTCTCGAGCGTTCATGCGGTATGTCAAAATTTATAATTAGTAGAGTTAAAAATCGAAAAAACGGAAGTTAGAGAAAAGCGTTGGGACGATGGGGTCAAAGTAAAAAAAATGCGTCTGTTCATGATAAACAATATTTCTAAAGGCACCAAACCTG
Organism: Dryomyza anilis; assembly: GCA_951804985.1. Taxonomy (NCBI): domain Eukaryota; kingdom Metazoa; phylum Arthropoda; class Insecta; order Diptera; family Dryomyzidae; genus Dryomyza; species Dryomyza anilis. The sequence continues at coordinate 87,870,854 of OX638132.1, read as the reverse complement.
TATATTTTGAAATTAATATATTTTAAGTACCGTCGCTGATAGAGCAAAACGGAATTCAGATTCCATGTTACCATAAAATCGGAAGATGGAAGAAAAAGTTGGACATTTGTTGCACTGTGTTATCAAAAACGACCATTTGAGACTATAAACGATATCGTTTCGATATCGTAAAATTACCGTTTGGTTTGCTGGGAATTCATTAAATGTTTATTAAAAGTTCACTACGCAATTTACCGTCATCATTATGCATTTGTTGCTGCAATTGGATTTTCATTAGAGAACGGAGTTACTCAGAATGGTTTTTGAAATCAATTACTTTTTAACCCGAGTGGAAATTTAGTTCAGGATGCGATCATTGTCTGATCAGGCAGCCTGATTTAAAGTCAGGCAATGATCAGGAGTTTTGATCAGTTCCGTGATTCAAATCGTGACGCTCTTCGAAGTTACTATCCTGATCAGGTTGCCTAATCAGGCTTCCTGATCTTAACCTTGTATAATTCGATGTATATTTAAATTCTTCTTAAACTGCTTTTACCAACTTTGAGACATTTCAAACAAAAAAAATTTGTTTTGTGAAAAAAGGTATTTTAAAATTTTTCCAATGACAAAAAGTCAACGTTTTGAGATATTTCAAATTTTTAAAAATGTGAAAAATTTTTATATCTCTTCCATTTGATTTTAACATTTATTTATTAGAATATTTTATTGGAATAATTTTGCTACCCAATTTTATTATAAAAGGTTTTTAATAAAATCTCGATCATATTATATTAATACGATATCAAATAAGGTTTTTTTTCATAAGTGTCACATCAGTTTTCATCAACTTTATATCAGTATTTTTAATGAATATTGGATCATACTGCCTTACGTGTATTTAAAATTGTGATTACCATAGTCTACATTGATCAGCATCATTTCATGTGGCCTTTGGTAGGGTTGCCTGATTGTGTTCTGATCAGGGACGGATGCGAAATAGGGCTAACCTTAACCAATTTCCACTCGGGAAGCGACTTGGTGTTCGTTTAATGGTGTTAATCTTTATTATTTTGAAATTTTATTATAAACATAGAATTTTATGAACAGATCAAATGCTTTGACTCTTAAAGCTAAATTGTTTCAACAAGTGGAACTAATCGATTTAGCAATTACCATTTTAAAATGTTCAATTATAAAAAAAAAATACAAAATTGCAATTTCGTTTTAAAATGAAACGCTAACCAGAACAAGAATCAAGTTTAAAATGTATTTTTGCATTTTTATTTTTAGTTCTTTGTTGTTGAATGTCCATTATAAAATGTCGTCTCTCGATGATAGCAATTATAATTCCGAAATGTAGTAAAAATACAAATAACTTCACATTTTAAATAACACAATCAATCCCACTTTTTCAACTTTATCCAAACCACTGTTTACCATCCCCGAGAAAGTTTAAGTCAGACTAAATTAATTTTTGAACTCAAAGGATCTTCAGTTCATTAACTTTGTATATCATTATACCCTACACCTATGAGGTACAGGGTATATTAACTTTGTGCATATATTGTAACGCCCCTTAGGAGGCGTGTCCGGTATGGAAAAGTATATATATTCTTGATCAGCATCACTACCCGAGTCCGTTTAGCCATGTCCGTCTGTCTGTCTGTCTGTCTGTCCGTCTTGCTGTCTTGCTGTCTTGCTGTCCGAATACAGAATAACTTGAGAAATACTGAACAGAATGCGATGAAATTTCGTCTCAATATATTTTAGCCAAAATTAGGAACTGAGTTTGAAAATGAGCTAAATCGGTCAACGGACACGCCCACCTCCCATACAAGTCACTTTTATGTAACTCTTTCGGAACTAATAACTCGAAAAGTATTCAAGGTATAGTTATAAAATTTAAAATGTATTGTTAGAATTCACCTAAAAATATGTGGTCAAAAAATGGGCGTGATCCGCCCACTTTTTTTTTTCATTATTTCCCGGGTTTTCATGGTGGAAATTTGATCCGTAAATTATTTAAATCAAATCTATGAAATATTAGCCTTTCAAAATTTTAAATATAGGCGTGGTCCGCCCAATTATATTTTTCAATTTTTTTTTCAACTTTATGTATTTTTTAAATTATGGGGATATAAGACGTAAATTTCTGATATATGAATAATATTCTGAGGGTTAATATCCCCACCAAAGGTGTAGGGTATTCCATAGTCGGGCCCGACCGACTATAAAAATCCGCCCCATGTGACCGAACTTACCCATGTGACCTAACTTTCCCAACTCGTTTTTATAAGTCAAACTTCTGGTAGAAGCATTGTGCATTGTTTAGAAAATGTCAGATATAAAACTCTTTTTGTTAACCAAAATTTTAAAAATGTAGTTTCCGAGTAGAAATTGGGTAGCCTTATTTCGCATCCGTGCCTGATCAGAATACATCGAATGATATAAGGTTAGAATAAGAGTAAGATCAGAAAGCTTGACCAGGATATCAACTTTAAATAGCGTCACGTTTTTAATCTGACATTCATGTCGATTATGGAATCCAGGAAATCCATAGCGGCGAGAAAATTGCTTAAAAGCAGTTCGCGAATTCGAGTTGAAAATGCGGCGGATTTGGTCTTCATAGATATCTATTCACTTTTCAACCACACCCTTATTTAATTCTACATTTTCTTGTTTTGTTTGTATGCCAAGATTATAGCGATCGTCTTCCAAAAAAAAAAAATAAGTCCAATTGAATCCATTTCACTTTGTTTAATTTTATTACATTTCACTTTTAACAACAAACTGCTGTTTTCGGAGTGTTTTTGGAGGATCGATAAGGTAGTTGATACGAGCGAATTCAATAATATAATTACTCCGAAAAAATGAATCGAATCTACTGGGATTCCTGGGATTCCATGGCATGATTATTGTGGAAACCTGATCATTGCGTTACTTGAAATCAGGCAACCCTGTTCAGACAATGATCATCGCATTCTGAACTAAATTTTCACTCGGGTGAAAAAACAAAAATAGTTTTTAACAAAAATTTAATACAATTCAAGGTTATTCCGTTAGTTTTATAGTTTTCAACGTTAGTTTTTTAAAAAATCATTTCCCATTGTATTATTTACAGTCACTGATTTTAATTGTTAACTCATTTTTTTAATGAATGAATATTAATTTATAAACAATACAAATTTTATTCAAATATTCTTCATGGTATAAAATTCCTCTAAATTAGCAGTGAGACAATTTTTACTTATATAATTCTATTATAACATGAATCATCGACGCAGCACAGCTTAAAATGCATGACTACCACGACAAAGAATAATTGGTTATAAAAATATGACACTCATTCACAAAATTACTTTTCTATATGAAAAAAAAAAGAAAGAAAAAATATTTTTTGCAAATGCAAAAACCAAGTTATACCGGCAGTAACTAATTGCAAAAATAAATATCAGCGATAGCTGTTAATTAAATATGATACCTAAACGTTGTTTATCTATATTCAGTCATATTTTTATAAATCACATTATTGCAAATATTTTTTTTTTATTTTTTTGGTTATTTTATAAGCAAATAATATTAATTGATAAATAACAGCCGCCAAAATATTCCAACGATGACATCAACAATGGTAAAAAGAAGCAGAAGCTACAACATTCTTTGTTATTAGCAATTTAAAGTCGACTTCATCGTTTACTGTCTAAATTTGGTTAAACAAAAAAAAAAACCATTTGGTCAACAACAAGCACACAACATATATGCAGTATGTATTTTGCATTTAAATAGTTTATAATGCGTGACAAACAGTGGCTGGCTGCCGACAGGAAAAACATACCGAAAAACAAAACAACTGAAACCAATATGGAAAACATATTAGGCGCAATAGTGTACAAATGTAGAAAATAACAAAACCAAAATTTAAACAAATTAAAAACCCTCCCAAATAAAAATACAAGAAATGAATTAAGCAGGAATATCGCGTAAGATCTATTTTTAATTTGGCAAAATGACGAAGAAACAAAAGAGGGGACCCTAAAACAAAGGCGGCGATTCCGACGAACATAACGTCAGCAAATTGTAATTCAATTGAATATCAAGCAACGGCGCAGCAACTGTGAAATATATTCACGTTTTATATAGCCATACACTTTGAAGAAAATCAGTCAAACCAAATATTGATTTTATGATAAATGTATTAATAGTTTTATCACATTAATTTAAATCTTTTCAATCATATTAATTGAATGATTTGAATTTTATTGATCGTTTTATATTAATAGTTAAAGAAATACTATAAATTCTATAATATTTTTATTTTTGTATTGTATAATTTTTTCAATATAATTATTTACTAATAGTATTGATACTATTGTTTTTATGATTTTTTTATTATAATAATAAACTAAGGGCCAGTTTTTCAGTGCTCGTTTAAACGTAGTTTAAACTCCGTTTAATTAATCTTCTCTTTAAATTAAACGACGTTATCAGTGATAGTTTAAAATGAACACAGACCAAGACAATACATAAGGCACCACAGGCAAATGACAAATAATTCTCTCGATTTTGACTTCTGATAAATATCATTCAAAATTAAATACACTCAAAATAAAAAGTCTGCTATTAATAGCAAACTCTGACTGCTAAATTTTAGCAAACTTTAAATGGCATTTACAGCAAACTTTTATCTACAATAGCGAACTGTTTGCTGGGCTAAATGTGTCTATAATTCGTAGTCTCTTTTTCGATAACATGTTTATTTAAAAGAGATATTTCTTCTACGTAGTAATAATGAACGCATGCAAGAGTGAAATAGTGAAATAAAGGTAAAATACAAAAATGAAATAAATATAATAAAAAAATAATATAAATAAAAAAAATAATAAAAAAAAAATATTTATTTAATTTCTTTTCTATGAATTTGAGTTAACAGCAAAAACATTAGTTAAAACAGCTAAAATTGTCTGCTCTAATAGCATAAAAAAAGTTCGCTGAAATAGCAAACTGTCATTAGCTATTTTAGCAGAATTCGGCGCTTTCGTCTTTTCAGCAAACATTTTTGTTATATTGGCAACCTTTTTTACTACTGCTACTGTCTTTTTATTTTGAGTGAAACTAAAAAAATTGTTTCAGAAAAATAAAATTAATGTATTTTTAAATTTAAACCATAGATCGAACAACATAAGTGCATGTGAGACTTTTTTTAATGCATAGTGTGCAAAAATACAAAAATTAATAATAATTTGTGAAACAGCGCAGCGACAGAAAGTAGTGAAGTGTTGTGAACAAAATTCATGTCGAAAACTTGGCAAGTTTAAACGTAGTTTAAACCATCAGCATCAGTCGTTTAAACTAAGTTTAAACGACGGTTGAGGTTCACTGAAAAAATCAATTTTGATTTTAAACGAAGTTTAAACCATAAACAAAGTTCAACTATCACTTAAAAACTTAAGTCTCTTATAATCTGATTATTTGCCATACTGCCTGTTCGTCTATTTTCAATTAATCTAGTTCCACGATCAGAACTGATCATTGAAAAATGTCGTTATCGTAATCCGACCAGTTACAAGTCCAACTTAGAAGAAAAATAATAACGGCTATACTATAGATTTTGTTATATATGGGCATTTACACAGAAAGGTCTACTTTTTGTCACATCGCCCTCTTTAATTGTTCATATTTTAGTACCATGCCGTACGATTGTTTTCATCTCTTTTACTAAATATAGAGCTACTTACGCTCGTAACGTGAAAATGCCCTAATACCATTAAATATCTTAAGGATTTACTATAATTATATTTAAAACGTAAACGTTGTATCATGGACTATATAAACATTCAATGAAAAAAACAAAATATTGAATTAAATGTTTAAATATTATTGTTTTAATAGCAAATTTCAATATTAATAATAATTGTTTTAATTAATTTTGAATGTATGTTTTTTCTCTGAGTGCATAGTCAAATATAGTCTACAACAGATTTAAAATGTTAGGCAAGTCATTAATACGCCATGATGCAAATAATGTGTGTATGCGAGTGAGTGTCGTGTATGACTCAGTGTTGAGAAAAATGTTAATAGTTTGAAAAGAAAATAGTTGTCGTCTTAATTAGTAGAAAAATTTCAAAAATAAAAAAAATTCACACTTTCGCTCAGATTTAATGCTTATCATAAAAATTGTATAAATAAATCAAATGTTTTCACATTACAAAGACGGAAGTGTGCGTGATTTCCTTTTTTGGTGGGAACGCGCAACGGAAATACGGCTAAAGAAACAACAATACAATGCATGTAGTCAAAGTAAAATATAATAATAATAATCTAGCAAAAGTTTAAAGAAACCCAAATATCATTCATAATATTACTATAGAAAGATAAAGAATCTGCAATCAAAACCCACCATAACAAACAAAAAGAGTATTCACGAATATGATGACTACATGACTGACATACAGATAGGTAGGGGTAACACATATCAACAACTAGACAAACCAACACAAAAAATATAACAAAAATGCAAATCATCAAAATTAAAAGAAGAAAACAAACAAACAATAGTAGACATGATGTAGAAACTATAATTCCAGGAAAAACAGATTTTCTTTTAAGCAGAAAATCTACTTTTTAATGGTTGTGAAACTATTGTTGTTATGGGTTGTATAACATTATTAGATTTAAGTGGTTAAAAATCGCATTTAAAAAGATTATTAATCATATGTAATATATAACTTAACGTTTTATCACCATTTTTAATGGATATCCCATAACCAATCCCTTAAAGAAATTGTAATCAGTAAAAGCAGGTAGAAAAGTATAATATATTCGAGATACGAGTGGAATGAACCATATTCATTAATTTTATGTACAAATTATAAATTCATTTTTTAAGATAAATTGTTTTTAATTACATAAATTGTATATAAAAAGTAATATTTATACAATACCGAAATTTAATGTGTTATAAAACCTCAAAATCGTAAGCTCAACGTGGGTTATAACTGAATTTTGCCTCGCTTTTAATTCTTACAAATTAAAATAAATTCAAAAGTGTCAACATTTCTGTTTAAATGAAAGCAACTAATCTAGAATTGTTCATATTTAAAAATGTCAATCAATATAAACTTAACGATAAACTTAAGCTCATAAATTGGCAATCTCTCTCTAAAATTTTAAGACATTCGGTCGTATCGATTAGGAATTATAGACGTTTTAATAATTTGAAAAAGTTTAAACTTAGCTTTGCTCTTAATAAACTAATTATATCGTTTACGTATTTGACGTATATTTTGAGATATAAACATTTAAAAATGTGGCAGATAAATTATTTCGCCTTACAAAAATGAGTCATTTGGTTGTTGTTAAGCCATGAATAAACAGATTTTATGTACTCGACAATCAATTATTTTGATAAATGGTAAACTGAGACACTGCAGAAGAAACACTCAAGTATAAAGCTGCACAATACATCTACTGAATAAATAATTGCAACTGTAAAAACACACGATTAAGCATAACCGCGTGTTGGTAAAAATACAATTAATGTTGATAAATTACAGAAAACATATGCGAAGTTACAGTGGAAAAAGTAGGTTATGGTAGGTACTACTATTTTGGTGCTGGAAAAATTTATGATGAAAATTATATAAAATTTTAAGTCTATATTAAAATTTTTGTTTTAACTAAAACCCAGCTGTAGCTCACAATTGTGTGACGCAAAATGTCATATTCATTGTAGATCAAGGTCAGTCAGTAGTAGCACAAAAGGGATGGATACAATTTCATTGAACGAAACCAATTTAAATTGCGGTAACGATGTTGCCATGGGGTCATAATGGCATGAGCAACTACACCAGAAGAAATTGCTTTTTTAATATATCGATACTTTGTTATTTTCTATATTTAATGCAGTAAAAATTTATTTTATTTTAAAAAATTGAATGTCATATATAAAAAATTGATAAATAAAAAAATTTGATATCAAAAATATTTCTATTATTTGAAGTTACTTTGGTAATTTAATGGTTAATACATAGTAATTACAAATATTAATCGAAATAGCAAAAGCTAATTAATGCCCGATTTACATTGTATCTTCTGTGAGTCTCACTGTATCACCTGTCTAAATTTTCATATAAAAATAGTATTTTTTTTGAAAAATACACCCCTAGGAAATACAGTGAGACTCACAGAAGATACAATGTAAATCGGGCATAAAGCATTCATAATTTTTATTTATTCTACGATTTTAATTTTATCTATAATTTAAAGTAGAACCAATTTGTTCGTAATATAAAATAAATATTTGTTAATTTAACTAATAATTAAGTCAATAAAAAAATCGTTATAAATATTACATTTATTGACGCTTAAAAATTGGAATTTTTGGTAAACTTTCCGATTTTATTACAAGTGAGAACTACAGAACAACTATAAAGTGTGTTAGGATTATAACATATTGCCTCATAGGTATTTATAAAATAATTGTTAATTCAACTACAAAATTTGTCGAGTGACGATGATTCAAACAATTCTTTTTTTTTAAATTTATTGACTAATACTATAAATAAATGAGGATGAGGAAAATTGAATGCTATTCGAAAGACTATCAAATGACAATGTTGTCATCACTCAAAAACTGTCTGCCATATATGGGACATTCCATGTACAGTGCCGTTACGTTTTCAGAATATCAATGAAATCAGTTTTTCAAGGATTTTTCATTTATTTTATAGTTAAGGAAGAAAACAAAAACTGAGAGATTTTGTAAAGCATTTTGTTATTTTACAATTCCAAATGCATTTTTTTAAGGAAATAAAGTTGTATACTGATCACAGGACAGTCGTAGTATTTTTTTAAATATATCGCTTATTTACTTCAATACTGTCATAACTCAATAAAGCAAATAACGCGTCTAAAGTTTTCAATGGACTCCCTCATAAAGTAAATGAACGATATAAAAAAATGTAGCTACAGACGTTATCATTCAAATGACGTTTATCACATTGTCGGACATCCAGCCATTTGTAAATAGCAGCCTCCTATACATTTTATTAAATAAATAATATTGGAAGGTCGTTAATGGAAAGTTATAAAAAATTTCAATGAAAATATGAAACTATTTCATGAATTAAATGGAATTTGTGATTTATTTAAAACAAGTAATATAAATACAATTAAAAGAATTTATAATAAATCAATTTTTGCCGAATTATCTTCTAGTTGAATTGATAAAATTTGTTATTCAAATGATTTTTTTTTAATCCACATTTTTGAATAATAGAGCATTTCTTATCTCTGTGTACACCCAGAAAAAAATTCCCTCAAATCCCATTAAAATTAGTCAATAGGACAATTATTGATTTAATAGTGTACCAAAAATAAATATTTTCATATAAATGCCATGATATTTTCTAGTATTTAATGGTATTTTCCGATCAAAATAATAACTTATCCTATTGACTATTTTTAATAGTAAAAAACTATTAGTTATATAGTATTTTTTTCTGCGTGTATCTTCCCTAAAATAATGTACAGAATAGGCTGACATTAACTAATATTAACTAGCTAAAAATATAACAAACATTTATTTAATTTGACGACATTTTTTTGTGGAACGTTACCACTCGTCGACGTGTCGTGTGCTGCCTTGCGTTACTTATGCAACGTTCCACAACACTGCAAATTGAATTGACGAAATAATGCGGTCGGTCGGTCGAACGTTCCGTCCGTATGACTGACTGTGTGTGTGTGTCTGTCTGTCTTGCGAAAAGAAGAAATCTAATAAAAACCAAACTACACTCGACATTTCAAACAATTGCACAAAGTGGAATAGTTTTTTTTTTATTATGTCTACCTATTGTACAGATTTTCTTCAATGAATAGAAAGTTTAATTTATTTCTATGCAGAAACTAACAAAAATTTGAATTAGCAACAGATGTACTGCAACACGAAAAACAAAACTAATTCAATGTCCAATTGAAGCTATGTTACTATTTTATTTTATAAAATATTTTTTTTTATTGTGATAGCCTCAAACTTGGACGTGGCAAGCGAGCGAGCAATGCTAAAATATATGGTAAAAGTAGAATAGAAGGAGCAACGCCAACAGCCAATAATAGACAAAATAATGTTAATCATAATAAAAATAAACGAAAAAAAATGTACAACACCTGGCGCAACAGCAAATCAAGTGAATTCTTAATATTTATAAAGTTTTCTATGCCAGCAACAGCAGCAGCACGATATACAACAATAGTTGCCAGCTATTGTTGCTGCCGCCGCCGCCACTCTGGCAGCAACTTCTGGACACACAATGGCTATAAAAAATCTTTAGGAAGAGAAGAAAAAGACGAACGCTGCAGAAAAAGTTTGCGGTATTAACTGGAACCATTATTATGTGCCAACAACAAAAACAATATACTATAATCTATGCTATTGCACACTTAAAACTGAAATAGAAAAACGAATCTATTTTGCAGCGCAAATCAATGGCAATAAGAAATGCTAAAAAAAAACAGTTAAAATTCAACTCTAAAAAAGGTACCTTCAACAAAATGCGCCACCGAAGCAATTTTCTCAAAGTCTACGCAGTGCAACATAATTTTTCGTTTCTGCATTTTACAAAGACTTCCCGAGACAAAAAGTATGCAAGGAAACTGGTATTATAGTAGCAGTTTTGAGGAAAACTCACAGGAATATGATAGAAAATACACATCGCACAGAAGGCATTTTGAATTTTTGAATAAAGGCAGGCTTCCTATAGCAGCGTTTACGCAGGAAGCTAGTATGTTCAAGCCAACACCTAGCAGGCAAAGGCGTTATTTTGTAAGTTTTGTTTTTTTTTTTTTTAATTTGAATAGCAGCTTTATAACAGCCTAATGGTGGGGAAAGGTAGCCTGTCTGTAACAGGCAGAAACATTTTTTATAAATTTCTGGTATTCTTCAATTGATGAAAAATACATATTTGGACAATTTTTGATTAACTCTAAATTAGTTGAATAAAAATTTATGTTGCACTGTGTAATCAGCAACATCATCATAATCTTAACAATGCGAATTGTTCGAGAAAATGAAAAATTGCAGCGCACTGGTGAAAATGCGACACGACATCTATGACGATGACGACAGCGACAACGGCGTGCGCTCGAAAGCTAAAATGAATTAAAATTTTAATTATTTCCCTTGACAACCATTTGGAGGAATGCATTTTTCTAATTAAAGTAGTCTGCAGAGTTACCTTTTTTTTCGCAATTTATATTTTTTATTTTCGTTGGTTGCAGTTTTTACTCATAGATTCTATACTTTTGCACCATGGCATTCTTCTAATTAGTAATAATTTCCGTTGCAGGAGGTGCGCGTGATAATGTGGCCAACGTCACTGCCGCACAGAGCCAGCCACCAACTGCGGACAGGCAGGCAGGCAGACGGACGGACAATGAACCAACAGACAGACAGACACACAGATAGATAGACAGACAGATAGTCAAGGCGCGGCATTGAAATTCAATGTTTTTCGCAGCTATTGAACTTGTTACATTATAAATATATTTTTAAACACAAACTCACATGAACACACTCACACACACATGCATACATACATAGTAGATACAAAAGTATCTGCGAGTGCATGCGTTCAAATATTGTATCTTTTAAGTAGACATCGTAGCGAGTGAGTGCATTGCATCCATCATGAGTGCAGATTCTCAATTGAGATTTAAGAAATTTGTTATATATATATTTTTTGTTTGCACCAAGTAATAAAATAAAATTGTAAAAAAAATCAAGTTTGATTTTTAATTGCAAAATCCCTTTAACATTGCAGATAAGATACGTTTGAAGTTATTAAAACTACAATTCTTTGGCGTGGCATTAATTCAACCTCAAGTAGTAGTGATTCATACAGGCCTGCACCCATAGTTGCCATCCAAAATTCCCACGAAAAATTAAAATAAATACCTTTTTCCCATACGACTTATTAAAAATTCCCACGTGGTAATTTTGATTGATTTAATTCCCACAGCACATGAAAATTACCACAAAAATTCCCATAGCACATGAAAATTACCACACAATTCCCACAGTCATTAAAAATTACCACAAAAATACCACAGAAAGTTAAATTAACTCAAAAATACAAGATAAATTTATAAATACCAAGAAAATTCTTAAATGAATTAAATATGAACATAAAAAAGCACTTAGAAAATTATTGCATACATTTAAAATTTACCACAAAATTAATAAAAATCCAAATAAAAATATTGAACAAATGTATTGTCTCGAAAAAGTGTTATTATTTGCAAATGCTAAATTAATTGTAAAAATAATATAAAGTTTATCAATTTATTTTAAATCATTTTATTAAAATGTTTATTTAATTTTTTTTTTTTGGAATCTCTTGCAAATAATTATCGTCAACTGCGTTAGATGTATGGATTTCCATATTTAAGCGATGCAGTTCACTATTTTTCAACTCGACAATGCTGTCGGATGAACTGTCTTCATTATCTGTTAGTTCCAAAAGTGCTAATGCAGCGAGTGCAGTTGCCAAAGATTCTACAACAGCAATATTTTTGTTGCAACTTGTGCAGATTTTGATGTTGAAACACAAATACATGTTTCTTTTATTTTTCCAAATTTGTTTTTTTTTTCTTTTTTTTAATTTATTAAAAAGTAAACAACAACTTACCATGACTTCCTGAAATGTCTTTCTACGTCCACTCATTTTTACCTTAAACAACGAACACTTTATATTATTTTAAAATAGGAACGGACTTATTTTTGAATTAACGCCTTCACTGATCCTATTTTCACTTTGCAAAACGGTGCGTTCGAAATGTTGATAGCATTAAATTTACATTTAGTGTGATCTTAAATTGAGTTACATAAAAAAAAAACTGTGGGAAAAAAAATTCCCACAGCCAATAAAAATTCCCATGGGAATTACCTTTCCCACAGCGACTAAAAATTCCCACAAATGGGAAATTTCCCACGGAACTGGCAACTCTGCCTGCACCGCACCAACTACTACCATTTTTTTGTTTTTGTTTTATTGATGTTGCTTGCTGTTTTTCTTTTTCCTGCTGACTTGGCAGACACAAACTCTTGTTATTTGCAGCTCGTCCGCAGTTGCGCTGGCGCTGCCTGCATAGAATCCAGTTAACCCACACTCAAAATTGAAACAAGTGAACAACACAATACAAGACGAAACTAGTTTCACCACATTCGTTGTTGCTCCGTTTTTTTGGCAACTTTTAGAATGTTAAAAGCGCAAAAATGGAGCACTTGCAGGTTTTTTACAGCTCACGTATATGGTTTTAGTCGAGTACTTAAAACGTGTCGAATTTTATTTTTTTTTTTTCATAATATTTTAATATTACAGAGAATTAACAAGATGAAAAAGTCAAGAGTCAAAGACTAGCATTTAAATTAATGCAAATCATAACTCAATGAGTAATACAAAAGAAATGTTGTATTCAACATTTTTATTATAGGATTCTGGCATTTTGGTGTCAAATTTTTAAGCCTGAATCACACGATTCAATAAACAATGAAAATTTGAATCAATTTTTAAATAATTTTAATATCAATCGTGTGATTACCCAATTTTTGTATGGAAAATTAGGCAATCATACGGTTGATATTAACCTTGTATTTTTTTTAATCAATTGTCTGATTCAGGCATTAGTCATTCAAATGTTTTAATGCGTGTGTTATTAATAAGTGTTACTGTATTCTAATTAAACAAGAAAATTCGCTACTCCGAGAACTGGGGCCCTATTCTGGTTTGATGAGAAATATAAAATGAGAATGAAAATGAGATAAAAACTTTTTTCATATTCAGTAAACAATATAAAAAATAGTTTTTGTCTCATTTTCATTTTATATTTCTCATCAAACCAGTATAGGGCCCTGTCCGGGAATTTAGTTCAGGATGAAATCATTATCTGATCAGGAGGCTTTCCTGATTTCAAATAATGTAATGATCGGACTTTCGTTTGTGTATAAGATCTTCCTAACTTAGCATCGTTAGGCAAAACATCGTTACTACATTTTTCATTGAATACTTTAATAGAAATTTTACAATTGAGGCCACAATAGTATTATAGGAAACGTTACTTTACGAAATAAAAAAAAACAACATTCGATATAAAAATCAAAATCAGTCAGTCAATCTGAAATATATATCCTCGTTATAGATGTAAAACTTTCCAAATATTTTTTTCTGATCGATGAGCTCAATATGATCAATTGACATTTCAATCTCTTCAATAATCAATTAACAAAAAAAATGTATGATTTTGATAAAAAAAATATATATATATATATATTCTGTGGAAATTTATTAAGGCCACCTGAAAATAACCTGATCAAGATCGAATAGGACAATCCTAATTTCAAATCTATGCAAGGCAACCAATCCTTACAAAGAATGCTAATCTGAAAATACTGAAAAAAAACTGATTGTAAATCGTTATCATTTTTTGTCATTGTAAAGTTATTGAAACAAATTTGAGTGTTCACTAAAATATATTTTTTGAGAATTTGATAAAATCACTTTCAGAAGAATTTAAATATACATCGAATTATATAAGGTTAGGATAAGGGTAAGATCAATAACCTTGATCAGGCAACCTGCGTCACGATTTGAAGCCTGATCATTAACCTATTTGAAATCATGCAGGCCTGATCAGACAATGATAGTCTCCTGAACTCAGCATATTATAATTGTGAAAATGTATACGATGCTCTGGAAAAGTTGTGTTATTAAATTAATTGTTTCCAGAACCAATCGATTGTTACTCATTGCTTTAATTTTATATTTTGTTTATTATGATTTACTACCAGAAATTGTGTGTCCGGAAATCAATTGTTATGGAAATAAATGGGAAACTGAACTTTAAAACATGATAGTTCATAAATGGAAAACTTCATCGTGACACGGTTTCAAAACATTTGTATAGTGGGTCGTATATAATAGTGGGTCGTATATAATAGTGGGTCGTATACGTAGTATGGTTTTTAAAATATATATTTTTTTTATTTGAAAGCATGATCTAAAAACTTATATAAACCATTCATTATATAAACACTTCATTAAAATGTGATTATCGGTTACAGAGATATAAATAAATTGGTAAATTTGTACTTTCGACATTTCAAAACGCATAACATTCGTGTTGTTTGGAAATAAAAAAAAATAAAAAAAAACTAAATATAGTTTTTTTTTTATATTTCTCGATGACTATCCCTCCACAAAATGACTATTTCCCTAAATGACTATCTCCACAAATGACTATCTCTCATCAAAATAGGAAGACATCGTGCCAAGATTGATATTTTGGACGTGGTATGAACGCAATAAAAAGTCTGCCTAAATACAATATAATGGAACATATGTGTATAATGATTTTTTTATGTATTACAAGATTTGTTTTTATTCTAATTGAAAATTTAATACTTATTAAGATAAAAGAAGACCCCCCGAGACAAAATTTTTGGTAGGAAAATGGAAAGAAACTAGCAGGCAAACAAGCATTTTTATTGGTATGAAAATCACCTTTTTGAGGTAGCTTTTAGGTAGGAATTGAGACAAAACCTGCTATTGCCTGCCTGAGGCATGTGGTATGTAAGAAAAATGGTAGGGACAGGCAGGTAATGGTAGGCAATTGGGTGAAATCAAAAAGGGCAAGCAAAGGTGGGAAATGGAAGGCAATGGGCAGGGAGCATAAATATTTATTATATTGGTGACCAGCAATATAGACCACAACTAAACTTCTTGTTGCGCAGAAACAACGATGAATTTTGTTTGTTGTAAACGATCACGAATTTCGATGTTGAGTTGCTGGATTTGCACATGTTTGTTCTTGCACTTACAAATATTTTAAGCACAACAAGAAGTTTTGTTTATGGACGCAAAGCTGGACACCACTCATATCAGCACAAACTTCGTCGATTTGATATTTTATTAAAACTGACTGCACACATTTAAACTGGCACAAACTTAAAAAACGCGCGGCGTGGCACATTGCTTGGCACAGCGTAGCAAATATAAGCCAAAAATTTTAAATATTGAAAAATTTTTAAGTAAAATTTTATAATTGTCAAAAAAAAATCTGTCCAAAATTGTCTAAAAGCTGCCTAAAAGCAGCTAAAATAACGCTACCTTTCCCTTTCATTATCCTGCTATAAAACTACGTTTAAAATTTGAAAACAGAAACATTTTCCTGCTATAAAAAACTTCAAAACAGAAATTTATAAAAAATGTTTTTGCGTGCTACAGACAGGCTACCTTTCCCCTCCATTAGGCTGTTATAAAGATGCTATTCAAATTTAAAAAACAAAACTTACAATATAACGCCTTTGCCTGCTAGGTGTTGGCTTGAACATACTAGTTTCCTGCGTAAACGCTGCTATAGGAAGCCTGCCTTTATTCAAAAATTCAAAATGCCTTCTGTGCGATGTGTATTTCTTATCATATTCCTGTGAGTTTTTCTCAAAACTGCTCCAATAATACCATATTTTTTGTCTAAGGTGATAGCAGCTAAAAAAACGCTACCTTTCCCTTTCATTATCCTGCTATAAAACTACGTTTAAAATTTGAAAACAGAAACACTTTCCTACTATAAAAAACTTCAAAACAGAAATTTATAAAAAATGTTTTTACCTGTTACAGACAGGCTACCTTTCCCCACCATTAGGCTGTTATAAAGCTGCTATTCAAATTAAAAAAAAAAAACAAAATTTACAGAAAAATGCTTTTGCCTGCTAGGTGTTGGCTTGAACATACTAGTTTCCTGCGTAAACGCTGCCATAGAAAGCCTGCCTTTATTCAAAAATTCAAAATGCCTTCTGTGCGATGTGTATTTCCTATCATATTCCTGTGAGTTTTCCTCAAAACTGCTACTGTAATACCAGTTTTCTTGCATATTTTTTGTCACGGGGAAAATATTAAAATCCAATTTAAAATAAAATAAATAATTTAAAATTCTAAACAATAATAACTACATAAGCATGATGCATGCATAAACAATAATATTATTTAAGATACCAACCACATCATCTACCAATTCGTTTTGTCATCTTTCTCAAAAGTAATTTGCCATGTCATTTGTTCGATAGGTCAACAAACATTCATGTGCTTAGTTATTTTTATATATATACATGAAGTTATGCGTCATTTCAAAATTATTGCATCACAATTCAATGAATATCCAAAATATAATGTGACAACTTATATAGTAACAAAAATATATATATTTTTTTAGTTGAAATTCAAAAGAATGTTGTTTTTGCAGATATTCACAGTTTTAACTAGAACATGATAAATCGCACAAAATATAATTGCTGTCAAAGCACTTCAAAATTTCAATAATTCATTCAACATTTCTGCCATTGCGATTAGCAACACCAAATACAACTAATTAAAATGTTTCGTTTTGTGATAATCTAACGATTGCGGCATTATTAGCAAAAGATTAGCATATGTTCAGTTTATTTTTTTTTTGTGTTATTTATAGATATTTTAATATTTCATGATGATAAAAAACAAATTCGCAATGAATCATCGCGCTTGTTGCCGGTTTAGTTCCCACACTGTTTCGCATATACATACATTGTTTGTATGTCAATCTATCTATCTATCTTTCTATCTATCAGCGCTTTAGATTGTTTTAATTAAAATTTTAATTTATGTAAATTTAGAAGAATGATAGCGATGTCATGAAAACAATAACTTTATTTGTTATAATGGAATTTGTGTAACCCATACAGAATGAGGAGACACAAATTCTAATTGAGTTGAATTATGAATTATATATAATTAGTTGGATCTTGTATCTATTAAAAAAAAAAGATGTCACATTGTACATATTAAATTGACTAATATAATTTGATATGATCTGCGTATGCTGTAATAAATAATAACTATATCGTCGTTGTAGAACGAAAAGTTACCAAATATATTTTCAAAATGCATTTACAAAAATCTTTGAATATCTGTCAATTTTTAATCGATGATCTCAATTTTTTTACCACATAATAAGAAAATGTAAACCTATTAATTGATATTTCAATTTTACAAATGCATCAATTACTATGTATAATATTAATCAACAAACTCGAAATTTTAAGTTTATCATAAAAATATATTTGGTGACTTTTCGATCAACAACGACAATATTATAACGAAAAATTGCACGTTTTTGAATCATCAGTTTAAACTTTCTTGTACACTATGAATTTTACTATTATCAATTATTTATTTATAGAATGTTTTTTTTTTTTTAACAAAAAACGGGCGCCACCTAATGTAATAAATTAGCAAAATTCAAGGTTATAATTCATGTTCCTAATGCATGACATAAATAGTGATAAATGCATTTTTGTTTTTTTGTAATCTTAGAGCTGACTAATTATAAATATATTTGTGTTATTTCATATAACCTTTCATAGATGTAATCTTTGTTGTTTAGATTAAAAACTTTTATAAAATATATTTACTGAGTTCATGAAAAATATTGTGACGACTATTCGTTATCAAGAAAAAAAAGGTTATATGTCGACAATACAAAAAAAAGCAAACATTTTAAAGTGCATTAGTCAACAATTATAACTAACAAGCAGAAGAACAACAAAGTTCAAACTAAAATTGTGAAATCTACTGTAGTCCAATATCTAATTTTAAGTTATTTTGTACTTCTTCATGTAATTAGTCCCCTGATTATCTGCAGTAATTTATGTTTATATAATTTGTATCATTTAAGTAGTCTGTAAGAGCTTTGTACTGTTTGATGAAAATAAACTAAAAAAAAAAAAATATTCCAACTAAATATGTACAGAATGATGAAGGGAGATCTCTGCTAAGTCGACTTTTTTTTTGGAATTGTTAATTTGGAACACCAAACAAATATTATTGCTGAATAGATTATTGACTAGATATGCCCTATTATTCGATTTTTATATATATTTGACAATTGACCGAATAATTGAAGAGTTTTAATCGATAACGTGATATACAATTAGAGATCACAATAAATTCATTTCGCAAATGTTATATTTAGTCAAAAGTAAATTTCATGACAAATAGTTTCCAAAAAATTTAGTAATATGTCGTCGCAGTAACACTGTTTTCAAAGTTTAAATATAAATATTGTAAATAAGTATTGTATGCATTGAACAAAAGAACACAGAAACAAAAAAGATTGCTTTGAATAAATTATTAAATATAATTTATTCAAAGGCACATATTGTAAGTTATATTAAACTTACGATAAATCACTTATTAGCATTTTTAATATGTACACACTTCATATGTTCACACTTTTTATTGAAATTTTAATTTATTACATTAAAATTGCATTAAAACTGTTTATGTCAGCGACTTAAATACAGATCATGTCCAAATATTTGATTAATTGAGCGAATAAAAGGCACATAGGAATTAAGAAAAGCTATAACAAAGGTCAAATTATATGAAACGAACTCTGTTTTAAGTAAAAGGCGAAATACTGTTACACCATGAAAGAGTCAAATTTGAACCAAAGTGTCTTCTACACTTTTGATCTTTGTCACATTCTTAGGATATTGAAGTTTTTAAATTAATCGTTCTTGAACCGTATGTATGTTAATAAATGCTTTCAAAATTGAAATAGCATGTTTTGGAAATGAAATCTCACAAAGCATTTTTTGGAAATAATATTTTTAAAAGATAGTACTGTTTGGAATTAAAAACTACATTATTCTGAGTTTGGTTCATGTTTTTTAATTATAATAAAGATAATAGTGATTTTTTAAAATTATCCGCAATTAAAATTGTTATTTCCACATCAGGATATGAGTCTTTAATAATATTATTGACCAACATGGAATATTCGCTACATTTAAACTCATTGCTTTCAACCTTTGTGTGTCTTTTTTTGCAGCTTGTTCATTAACAGATTATTTCCAATATAAGTTTCACAAAATCTTATTTGATTTCAACTAGGCATCATTCCTAATACCTTTGAATCTGATATTTTGAATGTTTTTTAAATTAGAACCATGTTTAACAAACAAGAAGTGGAACGTTTCCAGGCAGACTTTTAGTGTAACATTTTTTATTCTTAAAAAAATCATATGTTTCAATATTTTGACTTCAAGCAAGCCTACAGAAATATTTTTTCTCTTTGGAGTATAGTTTTTTTTTTGTATTCTAATAAATTGACGTATTTTACAAACATTAATTTGCCAATTGTTATTTGCAGGAAAAAATGTTTGACAAAATATTTTTAAATAATGATGCAGATTAATAGGTGCTTTAAAAACAAACTATTAATACAAACAAACTACCTCTACACCACTATTTTATCTCGTATCAATAAAAAGTTATGGCGAAAAAGAAAAGATTAGCCCTTTTGGTATGACAAGATTTTCAAATTTTAAAATTTTGTTATTTGCAAGAAAATATTTTTTATTAATGATGCAGATCGATAGGTGATTTAAATACAAACAATAAATGCCTTTACACCACTATTTTATCTCGTATCAATGAAAAGTTATGGCGAAAAAGAAACGATTCGCCCTTTTGGCATGACAAGATTTTCAATTTTTCCAATTTCTTTGTTTTTTTGCTATAATTTTTTATTGGTGCAAGATATAATAGTGGTGTAAAGGTATTAATTATTTGTTTTTAAAGCACCTATCTATTGGTATCATTATTTAACATCATTATATTCCTGCAAATAACAAATGGCAAGTTAATGTTTGGCAAAATATTTTTAAATAATGATGCCAATAGATAGGTGCTTTAAAAACAAACAATTAATACCTTTACCACACTATTCTATCTTGTACCCATCAAAAGTTATGGCTTAAAAACAAAAATATTTGCGTTTTGGTCAGGATATAGTCACACAAAATCCGTATTTATAATTCAGTAAGTTGTCCAAATCCAAAGATATTATATATACGTTATAATAATTCATGAATAAAAAACCAAAATAACAGAAAAAATTTAAAAAATCAAAACTTTGCTAATTTTTAAAGCACTTTAAAATTTGATTTCCCAACATATTTAAAAATGCACATTCACCATTTTGGCATAACAGTGACGATATATTCTTGAGCAGCCTGAGGCGATTTAGCGTCCGTCTGTCTGTTGAAATCCCTACTACTTAAAAAATTGAAAAAATTGATTGGTCCATTGTAACGTGCGATCTGATAATTTACTTGTGGTACGACTTGTGGTTCCAAAAAAAAAAAAAAAATCGAATTCCTAACCCTTTGTAAATATGGGTATCAAATGAATGGAATTTCTTAAGCGATTGAAAGTTTGTACTTATTTTCAGGATTCGTATACCCTTATGTAGGGGATTTATATTCGGCTTAGACCAACTATAATTTTGATAATATATCATAATAACACCTACTATTAAATGTCCCTACTTCCCGACTGGTTTTTCTTTAGCTTTATAGTCAGCTCAAAGTGAAAAATAGAAGACGAAACATGAATTGTTGCCACTCACACAACTGAAACACTTAATAAATTGAAAAAATCAGAAAGTGTTTTATTTTAAATAAATTTACTAGAAAGCGAGTGACAAAATCAAAATCCTTTACAATTTTAAGACCTACATTTGACTTCGCGTGATAATTTTTTTCCCGCATACCTTCAGATTTGTGGTCGACTTCAGATTTGTGGTCGACAAATGAGGAGCTATCCACTTAAATATAATTAATGAAAATATTAGGAGTGGAAAATACCTTTGTTTTAATTTGATTCTAGCATTAAGTATGAATAACTCAGGTTTTACTAAACCTATCTTCGTTTCACATAGTACGTTTTGGAAATGAGCTCCTCAAATGTTTTCGACACTCTCCACCTCTTTTAGTGGGCGCGACCTAACCTATAACGTAAACTGCTACATTTAATTTTTTAATATGGTTGACTATCTCAACAGAACGTTGTGTTTTTTAATTGTTATTTTTTTATGTAATTAGTGAGATTTACATCTACCTCTAAAATTTAATATTTTATTATTTTTTCGTGTATTTAAAAAATACATGTAATGTGTGTAAGTGTGCATTGTATAATTTAGCAAATGCCGAGTTTAATCTACTGAGTAACACACGCAACTTGCACGCATGGACGTTGGCTTATACCAAACATGAATGGTCTAAATACATTGGTCGAAACGCGTTTTGTTTATGTTTGCAAATGACGCAAAGCAGCGATGCCATGGCAACGCGTAACATTTGTTGTTTCACATGGTTGTGGTAGTAGTTGTTGTTGTTTCTTTTGTAATTTTATCAATATTATTTACAAACAAATGAAATTGTTTACACATAAACAAATAAATGAATAGTTTTGTCATATCATGAAATTCGCAAGATAAGCAGACACAAGAAGAGCGCAGCGCACACAAGAGCGCGAGCTACATCGTATACAATTTAAAAGAATTTAAATGGGAAGAAAGGGTAGCGCATGAATACTGCGCGCGCCCACAGGAAGCCTGCGATAACAAAATGACCCAATTAAATGAACCCAAGCATGCATATTGCGTATGTGCTTCAGAAACACATGCGTGCATTGAATGTGTTACTCATCATAATCATCATCAGATGGACTCTTAATGGACAGACGCACGAACGGACGGAGGGTGTAAGAAACGGACGGACGGACAGACGCTCGAACAAACATAATGCATTAGTTACCCTTAAAAATGTACAACATAAAATCGATTTTTCACTATGAGGTATGTATACAGTGCATGTGCTGTGTATGTGTCTTACGCAAAGTTTTGTTGTAACTTCATACAACAACAAAAAAAATATATAAAAACAACATGTAAAACAAATAACGCCTCACCTTAGGCAGAGCACCATCAGACTGCATCTGCAAATCGCACATCTGCTGCTCCAGTTGCTGCATGTCATCGTTGTAAAATTGTGGCTCTTCCTTAGTCTCCTCCATCAGATGTTTCTCCGTCGCCAGTTCATGGGCCGCCATGTCAGCGACGAGCAAGTCTGCGCCAGCCGCCACATTATTATCTTCAATACTTTCAAGAGTTTGCAGCGGATTAGTGGTGTCAGCCAGCAGATTTTGCTCCAGCTGTGCCAACTCTTCACTTGATGTTTCAATGTTGTAGACGGGCGCATTGTTTGCGGCTGCCTCCAATGCTTCATGCGATGTATTTTCCATGTAGAAAGACTCCTGCATATGCGCTGCATTATTCATATCAATGGGCATATCTTGGTTGACTTGTGAAAATAGTGCGTCGTCGTTTTGGAAAATATTCTCCTGCTGTTGTTGCTGCTCTGAGTCGGTGAACAGTTGTGCATCCTCTTCTTTGTGGAACTGCAGCTGTTCGTTGGCGGCATTAAGCACCGCTTCCATATCGATCGGCATGTCCTGCAGATTCTTGTGGTTATTGCTCAACACGTTGTCGTAATCTATGTCCTCGGTTGAGGGCGAATGCGAAATGTGTTCCTTCTCCTCCACGTGCAACAGCTCTTTGTGCGGCACAACCAACTGCTCCTCATCGAGCTGCATCTCTTCCTCCTCATCAATCAACGAGTTGTTCAGACTCTCCGAGTCTGTTGGTATGGGTTGCACTGTATTGAGCAGTTCTTCAATGGGTTGTTCGGTGGCGCACTCATGCTGCGCAGCAACATTTTCCACATAAATCGATTGTTTCATCAGATCCTCCTGCTGACCGTTCACATCCACATCCATGTCCAAATCCAAATCGACCGAAGTCTCTGGACCATGATCGATGTGGCTGACTGGTGGCGCCGCATTTTGAAAGTCAGTCAAGTCTATAGCAGCTACTGCTGGCATTTGCATGTGCTCAGCGTCTGCAGCTAGTGCAGCGCTCATGTTGCTGTCTTCGCCATTCTCCATTTGCTCCAGTTGCTGCTCTGTCTGCTCAATGTTGCCAGCGCCAATCAAGTCGTCTTCTTGCTCTATTTCATGCGGCCGCTTGGCTGCTTCGTGCTCAAACTCAATTTCGGCTGGTAACGCGATTGCATCCATGTTGAAGCCGCGAGCGCCTTTGCGTGGGCTCTGCGCCACCACATCGTCAGCGGCGGCAGAGCCGATCATGTGCCGTGGAACAGCGGTTGGGTGTGGTGAGGCTCTCGACAGGGCCGGTTCGCCAACGTCATCACCGGCATCAGCAAGAATATCAGCATCATCTGCTGCAAAGTCGTTATTAATAAAGTTTTGCTCTACGCCAACGCCAAAGTCTATGGGTGACGCATTGACATCGTGTTCTAAAGTTGGTGCTGCTGTAGCGTCGCTTAAAAAGTCGAAATCCTTCTGTTGCATCGGCGATGTTGGAGACGCAGGATTCGAGAACACGGGCACAAACTCCTTGGCCTCGGGATTTAAATTTGAGTGCATTTCGAAATCTAGTTCAGTTGGACGTTGCTGCTCGAATGGATTTGTGTTGGCGACGACGGCTGCGGCACTGTTGTCGTCGTTGTCTTCGAGGAGGTCGTTAACAGCTGCTGCTGCTACTGCTGCTACTGTTGGGTCTGCATTTTCTTTGTCTGCTTCGTATTTATACTCGGCGTATGCTGCCTCTTCTTCTTCGTAGTAGTTGTTGCTTTTGTGCTGTAGAGAGTGCGCTGCAAACATATCTTCTTCTAGTTGCTGCTGCTGCGGATTTTCACAATTTTCGCTGCTGGCCATTGAACTCTGCGCAATAGTTGCTGGTGAAATATGCGCCTGTGTCTGGTGCAATTCGCTGGCAATTTCCATGTCTACGGGCAACTGTTGTTGCTGGTGGTGCATCTCTTCGGCAGCAGAATTTCCCTCTTCAGCCCCGTTGGTTGACGTGGTCGTAGTTGAAGTTGTTGAAAAATCGCCATCATTTTTAATTGCGGCCCATTCCTCCACTTCGTCGGGGTATTCTTCGCCGTTTTCTTCTGCCTCGTATTTAGCAAGCAACACGACGGCACCATCGTCGTCGTTGTCGTCATCATTACCAACACCTACTACTGCCGCCGCCGCCGCTGCCGCCTCCTCAGCCACTCGCAACGTTTGCTTTTCGCTCTGCTGCACTTCTTTTATATACTTCCACTCTTCATCATCGTGTTCTTCCTCCTCAAACTTTCCCCCAATACTACCAACAACGCCAACGCCGATCTCATCGACGGCGCCCACTAGGCCGCCAGCGCCAAAGCCGCCGGCAATCTGCAAATTCTCCACCAGATTCTGTTGATTCTGCTGCAGCGAAAACTCCTCGAAATTGCTGCCATGCAAATAATTGTTGTCCAAGTGCTGCGTCGCAGTACGATGATTATCCTCGTGCTCCATATTTCCCCTACTTTTTTTTTGTTTGCCTTGTGCAAAAATTTCCCCTTTGCTGTGGTTTTTCTCTTCCTTTTTCTATTCGTTCGTTCAGTCAAAAATATTTCGCAATTAAGCACAGAAAATGATCTTTTTTTTATTTAAGTGATTTTCGTGAATCACCTTTTGCACAAAACTCCTTTTTTGTTTTTTTTTTTTAATTATTTTGTTTTTTTTCTCACTTTACTTTAGGTGTCACTCACTTTACACAGTGCAAGTTTTTAAATGAATTAAAAATTTTTATTTGATGCTTTATATTTTTTTATTTAAGTGGTAGATGGTAGAGAAAAAGTGCAAAACTGAATTTCGCTGCTATCTGCTTGCGAACGAGTCGAGAATCCAACACCCAATGGCAATGGGAGCGGTTTTGCGGTTTTGCACAGCTCGGCTGCCAGTGTTGCATAACTTAGTATTTTTATACTATTTGGTACTTTTTTTATTTAATACTTTTTTTCACTGAAAATTACTGGTGCAATTAGGTTTCGTGTTTCGTTTAATTTTTCACGAAAAAATAATAAAAGATTTAATATTAGATATAGATGAGAATCTTACTAATAACATTAAAAAATAACAATTAAAAAAACTGTTAAGATAGTCAACCATATTAAAAAAAAATTAAAGTGGTAAAAGTTTTTTTTTATAAATGATAAGCCCAAATAATTGTTGCCGTTTGTCCTGAAGTCGAACGAGTTCACAACTGTTTGTTTTTATTAAAACAAAGTATGCGAGAAAAAAAATAAATATAATAAAATGTCACGCGAAGTAGAATGTAGACCTTAAAATGGTAAAGGCCTTTCCGGATTTTGAATTTGCCACTCTCTCTTTGTAGGAAATTTAGTTAAAATAAAACAATTTCTGATTTTTAGAATTTATGATGTGGTGCAGGTGTGCTTTGCGATTGGCAAAAAATCATTTACGCCTTCTTTTTTCACTTCGAGCTGCACTATAAAGTTAAAAAAAAAATACTAAAACATGCTAATTTTTAATTTTATAATTTGATATAACTTTGATATAACTTAGACCTTAAAATGGTAAAGGCCTTTCCGGATTTTGAATTTGCCACTCTCTCTTTGTAGGAAATTTAGTTAAAATAAAACACTTTCTGATTTTTAGAATTTATGATGTGGTGCAGGTGTGCTGTGCGATTGGCAAAAAATTGTTTTACGTCTTCTTTTTTTCACTTCGAGCTGCACTATAAAGTAAAAAAAAAAAATACTAAAACATGCTAATTTTTAATTTTATAATTTGATATAACTTTCTCAAAAGTAATTTTAAAAAATAGGTCCGCCATTTGTGAATCGTCGGCGTCACTGTTTGGACGGCGACATCAAAGCCTGCGGCACAGAGATCTTCAGAAGACATTTTTGACAAAGAAGTTGGGGAAAGAACAGTTTTGACGAAGAAAAAGGGTGACGACTCGATTTCGATTTTAACGAAGCTGACGCAAAATTTACAGGGTGGGTCAGAGATCTTCAATTTGAAAATGTCTTCAATATTTTAAAAACCTTCAAGGCAATAATGCATATTCATATTTTCTTATAGGGCGTTTTCGTTTATTAGTTCTAAACTGAGCTGGAACTGTCAAAAAGAGAACTGCGTTTGTTTTTTAACTCTGAAAATTCAGAGTCAGTAATTTACGTTTATTTATTCGTTCAGATTATCGAAGTCGGTTGTTCAGAGCACACTCGTCGTGCTCGAATTCAATTTATCGAGCTGGCTAAACCGTACTGATTTTAAAGTTAATTTTACTTGACAAGCATAAGTCTTCATACGAATTTGACAACTGCTGCTCAAATTGTTTGTAATTTAAATCAGAGTCTTCAGGTTGAGTTCAGATTGCGTTTGACTCTGACCATTTTCGGAGTATTCAGATCATGTTCAGACCTCTGCTCTGAAATGATTTACGAAAACGCCCATAATTGGAAAAATATAAAGAAAAAGAAAAAACACGTACATTATTTTTATGATGAAAAATCACACCAATTTAAGAAAATGTAAAATTACAGAAAAATATGGA
Organism: Dryomyza anilis; assembly: GCA_951804985.1. Taxonomy (NCBI): domain Eukaryota; kingdom Metazoa; phylum Arthropoda; class Insecta; order Diptera; family Dryomyzidae; genus Dryomyza; species Dryomyza anilis. The sequence goes on along the minus strand of OX638132.1, from coordinate 87,843,527 downwards.
AAAAATAGCCCAAATATTTTGGGCTATTTTTTGATAATTTCCATTTTTTTTGCTATTTTATTTGGGCGATTTTTTCCACTACCTTATGTAAGTAATAGTCTAGAATTTAATTCAAAATGGGTATGCGGTAAGTAATATTCTAGAATGCAATTAAAATTAGTTTTTTTTTTGATAATTCGTTACTTTGATAGCCACAAAAAGATATTTGAAAATGTTTCCGATTATTGTCCTTTTTTTAAGAGGAAAAACTACGACAAAACTTAAAAAATTTAAATCACAAAATCAATTTTGGGCTGAAATCGATATCTTAACATCGATATTTCTATATCGGGTGGTCTTTGAAATTTCATGTTGCGGTGCTTTAGCTGTCAAAATAAAAACGCGTGTGGAAGGAATATTTTTGGGGATTCATTTGGAAAGTAGAGTAGTAGTGCTGGAAAATTGTTTAACACGTGAATTTAAATTAAAATAATTAAACATAATGAAGAAAGATATATCCACTAAATCTATAAAGGCCAATGGAGTAAAAGGTGAACAGATTAAGAAAGCAAAAAATGTCAAGAAAAAGCAGAAACAAGATAAGAAAAAAATTGAAAATGTTAAGGAACAAGTGGACCAAGTGATCACTACAGATTTGATCAAAGTAGTTGATACGCCAAAACCCGTGAATGGAAAAAAGGTAAATAAGAATGTTAAAAAAGAGAAAAAAGAAAATATTGCTGGTGATGTGACAAAAACAGAGCAAAAGCCAGCAACAACAAACAAAGCTGCAGAGGGAAGCTTAAGCCAAAAAGACTTGGCCAAGATTGAGAAGAAAAAAGCCAAAAAGTTGGCTCAGAAACTAAAGAAACAAACAAAGAAGGCACAGGATAAAACGGAGGTTACTGGTGAACAAACCAACAAACCAAAACCCGAAGACAAAAAGGTAAAAACGCCAAAGAAAAAACTGGCAAAGGAAGCGCCCACCGCAAAGAATCCTGTAAAAGTAACAGCACCAATAACAAAAACCACTAATCCAAAAAAGTTGCGAAAAGTTGAAAAGAAAAAGCTGTTGAAAGCGGAACAAGATGATGAAGGTATTTTGTTGGCAAAACAGCTTCTTGTCAGATTCTAACCATTTGTTTCTTTTCTTACAGAGCCACGTATACGCGATCCCATTTTAAAGGAGGCCACAGTATTTGTCGGCAACTTGCCCATCAACACAAAGCGCGTGCAGCTGATTCGTCTCTTCGAGGATTACAAGCCGGTCAACTCGATACGCTTCCGCACTGCTGGTGGCAAGAATATTTTCAAGCATAAAGCGCGCCTGCAGGCGGGCACCCTCAATGCATATGTTGTGCTAAAGGATGCCGAGACAGCAACGCGTGCACTCACTTTGAATGGTGTCGAATTTAAATCAAATCATCTGCGTGTCTCGAAGGGCGATCATGATGTGGAGGAGGTTGACGCAAAGCGCCAGATATTCATAGGAAATCTAAAATATTGTGAGTATCCATAGTCTTGAGAGGTATATTAACATTTAGTAAAACAATCAATTCCTCACATCAGCGGCCAACGATGAAAAACTACGCGAAATATTCTCCAGCTGCGGCGAAATTGAATATGTGCGATGTCTGCAGGATGGCGAGAAGGGCTGTAAAGGTGTCGCCTATATTAGTTTTAAGTCGCCCGAGGCCGTTGGCCTGGCTTTGGAGCTGAATGAGACAATGCTGGATGAACGTCCCATACATGTTGAACGTTACTCCGTTAGAAAGTTGGGCGCTAAAGCAACACGCGATGCAAATACTGCGGCTCAAGCGGGCAAGAAACCAGTAACAGGTGCCAAGAAACGTGTGAACGACAAACAGAAGAAAAAGGGTGGCCCAGGCAATAAGGTAGCGGCAGCGGATGCTGATGCCAAGAAAAAGAAGTCAGAATTCCGTGGCGTTAAAGTGGACGCGACGAAAAAGAAACAGAAACAAAAGAAGAAACCATCAAGTCAAATGCAACAATTGGCAAAGAAAATTGCACCAAAAGCAGAGTAAATTTTATAAATCTCAGCGTTAATTTTTTTTTAGTTTTTTTTTTATGTATTACAAACTTAATTTGTAGCTTTGTTTGGACTTTCTGTAGAATATCTAGAACATAGTTGAATTTTAAAATACATAACACTGATAAGAGACTTGATTACACTTAACAACATTTATTACATATTAACAATAAAAATACGTATTTTCTTTTAATTTTAATTTTTTGTACTCTAAATCAATAGACTTTGGAGAAGAACACTTACAACGTTTAATTATTTTAAAAAATAATTGTACAACAAAACAAATGCGCCAATAAGTATAAAAACTAAACAAAAAAAATCATGCAATGGTTTCAAATTTTCAGTACATTAGTGTGAAGAGTTATCTGTTCAAAGTTATATTATGAAATGGGATCAAAATCATTGGTAGTTTTTGTTGTTTGACTAAATATCAGTTGAATTCTATTTTATTTAGTTTTCAAAAACATTGTGTTAAGAAAATAATTAGTGGTCATTGCTTTTTACATTATTTCTTTTCAAATAGATCCTTTTTCAAATACAGATATAAATCGTGAATGTTAAAATTTTGAATAAATTATAGGCCTATCATAAATCATGATTGTCTCCGGAGGTTTTTTCCTTGGACAATTATTGTATTTTACGTATAAGATTATTTCATAAAAATGCCGAGAAATACGAAGAGAGACGAAAAATTAAGAATTTTTTGCAGTTCGTCCCTCTTCAATAACTACAAATCGAACGTCGACCAAGATAATAAATAAAGTAGACAAAAGAATTGTAAAGTCGCGTATTAGATGTTGTTAAAAATTAAATTTTATGGTGTGTTTTTTCAGACATTTTTTTATTAATATATTTTAATAATATAGTCGCAATATTTTCACGTCTTAATCCTTAAAGGTTGCTGAATCTTGTCGTGTAATCAGTTTCTCTGTAAAAATCACGTTCGTGAATTATCGTGAAAACCCCTCAAACGTGACACATTTTTCAAAATTATGACATATGACCTTGAAAAAAGGATCTCTTAGAGTTACCAAGGCCTCCATATTTTCACATCTTAATCCTTAAAGGTTGTTGAATATTTTTTTTTGTAATTTAGGTTACTCCGTCAGCATCCACACCGAAGGTGAAAGGCTTAGAGAAATATTTGGCCAATTCTACGAATTATAACGCCATAAAGAATTATAGTTTTTTAAAAACTGTACTTTTCAAAATAGTTTTATTTGCACTTTATACGCATAAGCGTGGTTACCACGCCGTACGCGACACAAACTGTAAATATAAATGGCCGAGATAACGGGATTTCTCCCATACAACTCTACTTGACTGCGCCGAACACAACCGATCGGTTTGAGTTCTAAATGGCGAGTGGTTGCTGAATCTTGTCGTGTAATCGGTTTCTCTGTAAAAAAATCCCGTTCGTGAATTATCGTGAAAACCCCTCAAACGTGACACATTATCAAAATTATGACCTTGAAAGAAGGGTAAATTTGTTCAGAATTCCCGCCATTAGAAATTGTTAAAAAATATAAATTATATAAATGTATATTTTTATGTTGTGTTGAATTCTCGCGAAAAATTAGTACTTTACTGCAAGAAGAGAAACCCTTAAATCACTGTAGCATTTACAAAGTTACAATTGAGTTGACTACCCTGGTGGCACTGCTCTGATTTGACACTGACATTTAAAATATAAAATTCGTTTCGTTTGCAAAACCGATTTTTACAAAAAAAATCTAGTAAAAGCCAATAAATTCGATATTTTCAAATACAAAATAGAGGTACCTTCTACGCAGCATTTATTCTGAAGAGTAAATCATTGTTTTTCTTGAATTAGGTGAAGCTGTTTCCAAATTTTCACAGGTACTGTCCAAGCGGTCACCAACATTGATAATTTTCTGTATTATATATGAACAGTGTGATAACTATGAATATGTTACGAAAACTAAGTAATATGCGCTCGCCACTAATGCGCCTAATGTCGAATAATACAGGCGTCGCCAAAAATATAGTCATCGAACCGCTAACGGAGCGCGAGGTGGTGCGTGTGCATGGTCAAGAGGTGGAAACCTTTATGCAGGGTCTGATCACCAACGACATGCGACTACTGCAGTCAGCAGGCACCAAAAATGCTTCCATGTACACGACGTTTCTGAATAAGGCAGGGCGTATTTTGTACGATGCCATAATATATCGCTCAGATGAGCCCGATACCTATTTCGTCGAGTGCGACAAGTGCGTGGCCAACGAGCTGAAGCGTCATCTGCGTCTCTATCGTGTACGTCGAAAGATCGACATAGACAGCGTCGAAAATGCCTACACACCGTGGGTTGTCTATACAGAGCAGCATAACACAGATCTCTTGCAAAACCAGCGTCTGTTCAACGAGATGCTTTCAGCACCAGATCCACGCCTACGTGATTTAGGCGTGCGCGTTTTGTTGAGTGCGGACAAGAGTTGGATGGATTTGGCCAAGTTGATTTCAAAGCCGGGCGTGGTGAATGTCGCAGGCCCAACGAGCGATTTCAATTATCGCTTGCATCGCTATCGCCTGGGCATTGGCGAGGGCGTGCAGGATTTGCCACCGGGCAAATGCTTTCCGCTGGAGGCAAATTGCGATTGGCTGCATGGCGTCAGCTTTCAGAAGGGCTGCTACATTGGGCAAGAGTTGACTGCGCGCGTTTATCACACGGGCGTCATTCGGAAGCGACTAATGCCGCTGCGCCTAACGCACAGAGTCGCCGAGAATGTGACGGCCATACAGCTGACAGGTGGCGTTAATGTGGGCATGTTGCGTGGCGTCTGCATGGATCGTGCACTGGCGCTTATGCGCGTCGAACATGCACTCAATGCGAATGAGTTGGTAATCGACGAAGATGCTTGTTATGCGGAGAAGCCGCACTGGTGGCCCAATGAGTTGGCTCGCAAGGCCAGTGTAAGCGAAGGCGCATAAATTTAAAATATCGAAAAAAATCTGCAACATATTTCAACAAATTCTCAATTGTTAACTAGTCCTTAGTCGTTTTTAATTTTAGATTATTTTTGTAGTTATTTACAAAAACAAATTATTCGTGTATTTGATATATTTTCAAAAATATAAAAATTTACAAATTAGTTTTCAGTTTTTTTCTTTTGGTTCTGCTCGTATTTGCAGCCACATGGACAGTGAATCGTTGCAGCCGAGTACATCGCGTCAAAGTGCAAAATGTACTACAGCGCTTAATGAAAGTCTGGAATTGAATATCGACAATGAAGCCGCTGAGATAGCACGTTTACAGCTACCTTTGCCTGATGTAAAAGAGGAAGACGTTGCGACAAAGCCGCCGCCAGCCGAAGACGAACGCATAGCCAAAGTGGAATTTCATTGTGCGAACTGTGACATGCATGAACTCGTGCATTACTACGGCAAGGAGCCGCCTTTCGTCTATGCGCTCAAGTTTCTCGAGGACACATATGTTATGCGCGACCCCTTTCAGCCGCCACCGCCGCGCTGGAAACGCAAAGCAGAGTATTTTATAGCCATCGGCGCCAAGTGCAATCAGTGCCAACGCAGCGTGTGCAAGGATGCCGAATGCAGCATATACTACGCGCACACATTCTGCCTGCAGTGTGCGACAAAGACGATTAAACAATTTCCCGTCGAAGTACAGGCCAAAATAAGAAAACAACTGACTTTGCAGAAAAGTTAAAATATTTAAAAGTTTTATTATATAACGATAATATAAAAGTATTTTATATACAAAAAAAGTACCAAAAACAAAATTTGTTTCGAAATGCGCTTGAGATGCTAAAATAATCAATTTACTTGTTGGCCAAAATTTCAAATTTCATGCCATGCTCGTACTTTTCAAGCTCGCCGATCAAACTGGTTTTGGCGAAGGCCGCTCCAGGCGGTAAAACTCCGCCAGTGCCCGGCATCTTATCGCTCTCGCGCAGTATGGTAACCGCTGTGCATAGCAGGGCTACGCATGTGGCACCATAGCCGGGATTAGAGCCGGAGATTTTGACCATCAGCGATTTAGAGGGCGCGCTTGTATACTGATCGCTGGACTCGGCCAAGCGCTCACTCTGCGGCCAACCGGTTGCCTTCATGGTCATCGAGAAGCGGGCACTCTCCATGGCCGCCTCCGAGGGACCCTCATGCGAAGTAAAGCCAAGCGAAAACAATTTCGGATACTTAAGCAGTAGACGACGACCCAAGGAAAACTTGGCGAATATGCCAAATGTGACACTGACCAGCGCCACAATTAATGCTGTCATCCAGTTGTTAAATGCCACATAGGCGTGCATTTGTACGGGCCTCTTCTGTTGGGTATCGTGCAAAAAACGCTGCGACCGCATGACCACCGACCGATCGGATCCTGGGAAGGGTAGACAAACGCCATTTACAATGTCCGAACGGAACATAAGCGGACGATGTTTAAGTAAGGGGTAAAATTTGGGCAGACGCTCGCTGTACAGCTTGGCGCGTATGCCACGCAGTTCGTTGGCGTGAGCCAGCCCATAGACGGCACTCTCCCAGGTGCCATAATGTATGGCAGCACCGCCGCGACTGCCTGAACCACCCTTGCTATAGCTTTGCAAATACGACTCCACCGAGTTCACAACACCATCAAAGTTCTTCTCAATGAAAACGATACCCATGTCAGCGGGAATCGAGTCAAAACCACAAGCAGACACCACGTAGACGTTCTTCTCCTTTGCGAGCTCGTTGTACTTGAGCTGCATGGTTTCCATGTATTGCGGCTCGCCGCTAACGTCCACATGATGGGTGCCAGCTTCAACGCATGCTTTGACTACCTGCTCGCCAAAGAAGCGGTATGGTCCACAACAATTAACCAGCACCTTGCAGCGCTTGGCCATTTCTTGCAACGACGGCTCGTTCTCAATATCGGCGATAATAATCGGAATGTTTGATAGATTCTTGTTTGCCTTGGCACCCATATCCTTCAGGACGTTTTCCAGTTTGGAGCGACTGCGGCCAGCGATGCCCCAGCGCAGATTTTCCAGCACGGAGGTCGCTTCGTACACCGTGTATTTGCCGGTGAAGCCAGTGGCTCCGAAAATAACCACGTCCAGTTTATCTGTCATTCTGGCGGTGGCGATTAGTTGATACTTCCTTGACTTGTGAACGCTCCAAAGGGCGACGTTGTATAATCTTAAAATATATATTTTTTATCAGTTATTTGAACTCTATGTAAAAACAAGTATAGCGGTCAGAGTTCAATTCGATGTAAAAATATGACGCATTACCTTTAAGTAATTTGTGCATGTATATATCACACCATTGCATATTTTTTCTTACCTTTTTTAACGCCGGTCGTAGGTGTGAAAACAATTAAGATTTATTAAATAGTTGGTAGAACATTCGATAACTGCCGGTGTCCGCTGTTGCAAATCCAATGAAATGCATAGACGATTCGCGATTTCGCTCGTCAGTATCTACTCGTTGTATATGCAACGAGTAAAATATGAGGGACAGTGATAAGAAATGTACGTTGGAGCAATTATTAAAAATACATCTAAGTAATTTTTATGAAAATTGATTAATTTTTTTACAATTTTATTTATTTAGTTATGGTTGTAACCATGATTGTTACATAACAAGAAATTTCCATCTAAACAAATTTCCATTTCTTTCTTGGAATATAAATTTATGAAAAATTATTTTCTTTCACATTAGTGCTGAATGTTTAAGAAAGTTTTAGGAACCCAGTAGATTTTAAAAGTACATATTTAGCAAACACTTCTTTGACTGGTTAAACGTAATCTCTTTTACCAAAGTCTTTGGTTATTAATATATAGTGTTCGGATATGCGGTAGCTTCAGCGATTATCGGTTCTCAATAAAGACAATGGATGTTGATAATATGGGAGAGGTTCATTCGTCTATGATTGTAAGGAGCAAGGCATGGTTGGCGCGATCATGTCGCAACCATAATATTTCTCTGCGTGTATAAGTGAGTAAATAAAGTGAAAAATGTGACATTTGAAAAAAAATGTGGAATTTAACAGACAAATATGTTAGAGTAATCTATTTTTACAATGATTTTTTTATGTTGAATTCCTGCCAAAACAAAAAAAAGCTTATTTTTATAAGTATATTTATTCTTAGCTCTCATCACGTATGACGATAATCGTCGAACGATATCGTTTAGACGATAGTCTTACTCAAGCAAAAACGACAACATTTTATGACTATCGATTTAAGTTACGTGATGAGAGCCCTTATCTTTATACTTATACTTTATAAGTATACTTATCGTATACGATGTATGGGTTTCATAGCGAAACTGTAACACACTGTAACAAACGATCATACAAAAATGTATGAGAATTTTCAAGAGGTCTTTTTATTTCGCTTTTGTTGTTAGCGACAATTTATTTTACGTGTGGCCGGAATTCTGATCGAAACTTTGATCATAGCTACCCCTAAAATGATCAATAAAATGTACGACTGTGTTTTTGCTGGGATTTCAATGGGCTATATTGACGCTTGGGAAAAAATCCCAATTAAAGTTAAAATCTCATGGGAAATCCCAATTCCCATTGTGAACTAGAAATCCCATTTTTGGTATTAATCACAAAAGGTGGCTTCTATGGCGCAGAGCGTCCTAAAGCAAAATTCAAAATTTGCGAAGATTATTTGTTTACACAGTTAAAATAATAAATAAACTATAAAAATGCAACGCGGCGGAGGACGTGGTTTTCGGAATAATTCGAATCGACAAAAACAGCGTAAATCTGAGTCCAGCCATCAACCAGAGGAATTGGACAATGAGGTAATGAAAGCATTCCGTCTTTATTCCAAGGAATTGGACGACAAACATGATCGTCATGAGCGAATCGTCAAGATGAGTCGCGACATTACTATCGAATCGAAACGCATCATATTTCTATTGCACACTATCGATGGTCGCAAGAACAACAAGGACAAAATACTAGGTGAAGCGAAGAAACGACTACAGGTGCTGATTGATAACAATTTTAAAGCAGTTGCCAAAGAGTTGGACGATTTGGATCCATACCAGTATAAGTCGGCATATTCAGCGGGCCTTCAGGAATTCATCGAAGCCTATACGTTTATGGAGTATATGGAGGGCGAAGAGGCAACTTTGTCCGATTGGAATGCATTACAAATGGCCATGCATTATAAGGATGTAAAAGAGCAGAAAAAAGTGTCATGTGAGGAAAAAGAGAACACAGTGGACGAGGTCACGGCAGCAGTGGTTGCTGAAGAAAACTCAACAAAGGAAGCTGTTGATAGTAGGCAACACAAAATATATAAAAAATATGGTTATTTTATTCTTCCACTTACAGTTACTACTCCAACTCCAAAGCAATTCATATTTTTTGTCAACCCTACCGAATATGTTTTGGGTTTATCGGATCTCACGGGTGAATTAATGCGTCGTTGCATTAACTCACTAGGCAGCGGAGAGACTCAGACTTGCATTGACACCTGCAAGGCTCTGCAGCATTTTTACACGGGGTAGGTTGTTGTGCTTATGTAGCCATTAAAACTATTTTTGTTTGTATTTGCAGCTATATAAGTCTAAACGTTTATCGTTGTCGTGAACTTTCGCGCAAAATCTATACAATGCGCCAGAGTATGTTGAAGACCGAGAACGTTTGCTACAATGTAAAGGTGCGTGGCAGAGAAGCCGCCAAATGGGGATCTGTTAATGCATACGACTCGAAGCCGGGCGACGATGTCGATGAAGGATTCTTCTAAAGTTAATTCATTTTTATATGTGAAAACTATTTATGTATTGAATTAATCCAACCATTGCATTTTACTTAATAAAAATAATTGTCTCTTTTAGGATTTATTAAAAATCCAACGTAAATGAAAACCAATTTTTTAAAATTTAGCACTTAAAAAACAAATGGTTTGTGTATAATTGTCAGAGTATCTTTAAATAGACGGCACTATGAAATAAACTCCCAATGAAATAAACAACAATCTTTTATGCATATTGAATATGCACAATTATTAATTGTTTGCAACCAATAGGACAAAATTCAATTAAATAAAATTATGCAGTCTGATATATTTTTTAAAATTGAATTATGAAAAATGTAAAAAAAAATAAAACAGCACAAAAAAGATAATTAAACAATCCCTAACAATTTTAGTGGAATTATTTCATAATACCATTTGATTGCTCTTAATAGTTCTATTGTTAATCAAATTCCATGTGATTTAAAACAGTCGATTCCCACAATTTGTCTATTTAAATGTTTTATAGTTGCCGCTTTGTTATCGAATACTTGTACCAGTTAAAAAAGTAAAACAATACTATATTTATAAAAAAAGTATGTTTAATAATAAAACGCTTAAAGAATTAACAAAACTAATAATAATACATTTTCTTTTTCTCTTGCCATAATTTTCGACCAATTTTTACATGTTGTTCGTTCACTCCTCGGCTTTGTCGCAATCATCATAGTCTTCGGAATCACTGGGCACATAATCCGCATCCTGATCTCCATCATCAATAAAGGGATCTTCGAAATCATAATCATCAGATTCCGAACTGTTGCCACTGGCAGGATCTGAATTAGTGCTGGTATTTAGCGATTGCTGTTGACGTCGTTGACGCAAACAATAGTTTTTCCAATTTTGTTTAAAGTCAGCTTGATTGGCGATGAAGAGAAAAAGATGCGGTTTTTTTTAAACTTAATGCGAGTGTTTTACAGACTAATAAATTTCGTAATACATTTTTTTATAACTACGCAAATTAGCTAAGATGACTTACTTTCTGGTGGATGATTAAATTGCTCAAAATGCACTGGATTGCGGCGATAGCAGGCGTCGCCGTATGGGCAGTCAGGTGTGCCCTGTGGTGGTGGCGGAAAGTGCGGTCGTTTGTAATCATGATCACCAGGATGCGCTTCCTCAATGCGATGCATAGGATTTCGTCTAAAATATAAATAATTGTGAGGCAACCGAAAAGTGCTGAAATGTGTATTGCGAACCTATAGCAACGTATGCCAAATTTGCATGATTCACGCGACGTTGATGTGGCCTCTTCTTTTTTAACATTTAATGCCGGCTTTATGTCGGTTGTGCTTGCACTAGAATGATCTAGTGCATGTGTGCTTGTACTGGCGCTACTGCTCGAAGTAGCAGTTCCATTCTGTTCGCCATCAAGTGGCTCTTCTTTTACTTGTACTGTAGTAGTTGGATCAACAACTTGGTCGGAGTTCACTGAAGTCTCTGCTGCACCACCCACAGATACTGTGGAACTCGTTGCAATTTCTTCATCTTCTACATCATCTTCATTCTCGCATTCTGATGTTTTTGATTTCTTGGAACTATTTTCGACACATACCGAATTTTGTTCTAGAATATCTACCGATAATAGCATCCATCCAGGTAGTTTGCGTTTAGTGGCACCGTTTGTGCTGCTACTATTGCTGCTGTCTTCTACTGCAATAATGGCATTACCATTTATCTCAGAAACATGTTTAATGCGAATTTCCTGTTTAGTAGCTGTGGAAGATGAAGGTTCCTCCTCCTCTTCCACATTATCACTGGGTTTAACCTCAGCAACTGCCATTGATTGATTAATATCAGCGGCCTCCTTAAGAGCATCCAATTCTTCGGAGGGAGTCATTTGTGTTTATTTAAAACGTTTTATTTACCAATTTTCAAATATCCTGCACAACAAAACTATTGTGAAATTGCGCCGCAGTTGAATTTGTTGTTTTTGAACGCTGCTTGTTGTTATGCTTTGTTTTTATATTCGCAAATTTGAAAATGATCAGCGGCATCCACACGGTACAACAACACCCACAGAAAAAAAAAATTGTACGTATATATAACAATTGATATTAATAGCAAACAAAATCGTATTCCAATTAAATATATGAATGTATTTACTAATTAATTAATTGTATTTACACATTTTTTAATTAAAATATAAATAGGAATAAATTTAATATAATTACAATACAACTAAATCTTTAATAGTATTAACTACTTTTATTTCTTACTTTTGATTTATTCATTTTGCAACACTGTTTTTTTTTCTTCTGGATTTCATTTTGTTTTTGTTGTGCGTCTCGTGCGTCGGCGGCGTCGTTCAGTTTCTTCTAACATTATTTTCTTCTACGTTGCTATTTTAAAACAGGATATTGCATTATTTAGAGTATGTTCTGTTATTAAATTTTGTTGCATATTGAATCATTAGAAAGCGAATATCAAATTTTATGTTTGATTCAATTAATTGGCCCACCTGTAGAAGTTGTGAAAGCTGACTTTGGTAAAACATTCGTAAGTTGAAATAATTTTAGATAGCATATCAAAAAGTATAATTACTTATTTAATGTTTATTTTATGTTATATATTGAATTAAATTATTTTTTTTTATGTTACTATTTGACAAATATTTTATTTAATTTAACAAAATATTTAATTGATCCAATTTCTATCGAATGAAATTTTTAATTGGTGTTACTAATTAATTAATTAATCCTTTAAAAATTCCTAATATAAAATGTAATGTATATAACAACTTTAATATCAATATGACAAAAAAAAATTAATTAAAGTTTCTCCAATTAACAGATTCTCATTATAACGAATATGGAATTCAATGCTACTAAAAGTTACATCGGTTGCAATTACAAATTAATTGGATTGATTAACATTTTAGTTATATTTACACACTTTTTTGGCTGTGTGCAACACAACAAGCACAACAGCTTCTTTGATATTTGAAATATTTGACTTTGAAATTGTCTACCTGTGATGTGTACATGTCTCAAAACTGTGCTCGAATCAAAAAACACACTATGTTGGACGGTTTTGCGACGATACAACTTGCTTGACAGAATAGCGAAAAAGTCAAAATTTTTAGACTTCATCCAACCTGTTGACAAACGAGTCGTTCGTTGCATCCACACGATATGATTTTGGTACAACGCAACCAAGTTGAACTACATGCAGTACCGTGTAGACGCCGCTAAAAATATTGACAAACAAACACTTATTTTGTGACGATTTTATAGAATTCCAAATCTTTCCGTGGCAGAATATCGTCGGTGTTTTTGTTGATGAGTTAGAATAGTGTACATATTTACAAATATGCAGGAGCGAAAACCATCCGTCGTGAACTATGTGGACAACTACGGTACCAGCTCTACGGAATCACTATGCTTTGATAAAAACGAATTTATGAAGGTAACATTTAATAGTACCGCAAATGAAAAAAAAAAAATATACGCCTTGTTATTGTAGACAAACTTTTCCGTTGATGAGTTTCTGCACAAGAATCGAAGCGCGCCCAGCCTGGAGCAGCTGCGCGATAATCTCGGCCTCTACCTAAAAGGGCTGCGTTCGTCTATGATCGATTTGATCAACGAGGATTATGCGGACTTTGTGAGCCTCTCGGCAAATCTGGTGGGACTCGATCAGTCAATTGACACCATACACAAGCCGTTGGAGCAATTTCGCGAAGAAATCCAAAGCATAAAAACACTCATCAATGACAACGAGGCAGAGATACGAGCACATTTGGAGGAAAAACGTCAATTGCGTGAGTTACAACGCAATCTGCAGAGCCTAAAGAAAGTCTACGAAACATTGGTCAAGCTGGAGAATTTGTTGGCGCAGCTGTTAAGCGGCAACAACGTGCGTGCGGTGGACTTGGAACGTTCCGCCCTAGAACTTATACAGCTCAAGTTTAATGAGAAATTTTGCGCCGAGTATTTGAGTGTCGAACAGAAGCAACAAATTGTTCACTTAAATGATGAAGTATTGCTGAAGCTTCGTAAGTTCTTCAATGAATCACTAACTAGCGCGACCAGCGAATGTTCGGAAAATCTAGAGCGTGCTTTGCGCATTTACATCACATTAGATGCCTGCAACGTGGCCGAAACTGTATTTCGTGAAGATGTTGTGGCGCCCTATATGAGTGTCAACATTTCAGAATATGCGCTGCAAAATTCACCGCAAGGTTTAGCCGGTGTTTATAGCAAAATATTGAATTTCATTTCGTTGCACATGACAAACTTGCTGCGCTTGACGCAGTACACAGATAAATTGCGCGGTTTCAATTTTCTCGTCAACAGCTACTGGGCGGATGTGGAGATGCGTCTGGAAACTCACATGAGTTCGATATTTGCACCCGGCAACTCGGAGGTTTTCTATGCCAAATATAAGTGTACGAGAGATTTTGTAACTAAAGTGGAGCAGTTGTTGGCCAATGAGAAGGCGATCAGAGAATTTCGTCAACACAGACAAACCAAGAGCTTTCAGGCGCGCTGGAACTTGCCGGTCTATTTCCAGATTTGTTTTCAAGTAAGTTGATAAACTGACCGGATTGCGTTTTACTGGTCATAACATAGGTCAGGGCTTATTTCAAAATATTATCTTAAGTATTCTCAATCAAATACAAAATGTGTCAGTTAGAAAACTTAAATATGTAAAATGTTAAAGTCCAAAAAATATGGAAAAACACGAGAATTGGCATATATATGTTTTACGTAATAACTCGAACACTTTAGGAAATATAAAAAAGCAGTATAAGGTTTAGATTAGAATCTTGAAGTTCATAGTAAAATTATTACTAAGATCGTCGATAACTAAAAACCCCTCAATTGTTGAATAGTAAATTATATTTTTGCGGTTGACTGGTCATAACATTGGTCAGGTCCACCAGAATTGGATTGCCCTTATTGCAAAATATTACCTCAAGTATTCTCAATCGAATACAAAAGAAATCAGACAGACAAATTTAAAGTCAAAAATTTCCAAATTCTGTTTTGAGTAAAAGACAAAATACTGGCACCGAAATACTGTATTTGAACCAAAGTATCTATTGCACTTATGATCTTTGTCATATCATTAATAGATTCAAGAGTTTAAAATAGTCATTTTTGGACCGTATATATGTTAATAAACGCTTTTAATATGGAAATGCATATTTTGGAAATGAAATATCACAGAAATTTTTGGAAATAACATGTTTAAACAATAGCAATTTTGAAATTGGATAGTAGCATCGATAATAAAAAGTATGCGTCGGAGGTGTCTTAAAGCACGCCTCTTCGATATTTTGAATATAATACTCTGAATATGTTTTGGAAATCATCAAATAACTTAAAGTCAAAAAACTTTGACAACGTCCTACTTAGTTAGAGACCTGCAGCTCGTTTCTGTAAATCAAGCGATAAAATTGTCGATTTCTGTGTCGTCAAAATTGTTCAAATGTCAACTAAATTATTCGACAAGAAATGAAAATTGCGTTATTTTGACGTCAAATCGACAATATGAGTCGAGAACTTTGATCGACAAAATTACAGAAACCACCTACTGATTTTTTATTACTGATTCGACACCTAAAAGTAAATACATCATTTTTATTCTATTTTGGATAGCACTTTTTGGAAAAGAGCTCCTCAATTATGTTAGGTTGTAAATCAATGTTAGAGATCACCCTCATTTTAGATATGAACCCAAGAAATATCTATGTGAATGCTGCTCCATCACAATCGAAAACCCCATTCCGTCATTGGAGGCAAACATACTCCCTACTAATTCGAAATAAGTGTCGATGTTTTTCCTTATCCGCTTTCTTTACCGTTTAGGTATCTAGACAATGGGACATTGACAGAATTGTATTCCGTAAACGTACCGTTTTGTTTCTTGTGTATTATTGAAAAAAAAAAATGTAAATTGTTTTCCTTTAGGAAATTGCCGGACAATTTGAAGCTGTGCTTGAACCATTGCTACGCGACGAATTTTTTACAGCCTTGCTTGATGAAAGTAACTCCTATCACTGGCGCTCGTTCAGCAGTGCATGCAAATCCATTGAACGTTGCTGGACCGAAGGCGTATTTCTACCAGAACTATTTCCCAAGTTCTATAAACTTACGCTACAAATAACGCTGCGTCTCTCGCGCTGGTTAGCCGATGTTATACGTCTGGTCACAGCCAGCAAAGCAGCGCTTGAGTTACCCTCCAAAATAAACAAAACTAATTTCTTGGTTGCCCTACATGTGGATATTAGTGCATTTTGCATTTACCTGACAAAGTTGCAAGCGAAAATTTCGAGTATCATTACAAAGCGCGCCGACAACGAGGTTGTTCTTAAGGAAACATTGGACAAATCATTTGGTGAGTTGCAACAAATCTTTAATGCACATTTGCGCACTTTGCAAATGGCATTAGTGGACATACTGATCAAGGAAAGTGGACTGGAAAACATACGACAAGTCAATGATTTGCCGCGTTTGTATCGCAAAACCAATCGTGAGGTGCCCAGTCGCTGCTCGTTGTATGTAGAGCAAATGTTGCGTCCCATCAAGTTGTTTGCAGAGCAGGAAACAGCGCTGCTCGGCAGTCAAATAGTCGCCGAGATTTTGCAGCAAGTCTTTTGCAAAATAACCACAGAGTATAAATGATTTAAAATTTAGTTAGACGTATGGTATGAAAATAAATGTATGCTTTCAGTTACTATGCAGTCGTTGCTGATGTGCTGACCTCAGTGCAGAAAACCGAGGAATCACTGCGACGTCTGCGTAATCTAAAGTCCGGTGCCAGTGGCTCGCCGGCGCCAACTGGCGGTGCTAAAATTATGTCGGACGATGACAAGATACGGCTACAGTTGCGCGTCGATGTAATCGCCTGGACGGGTGAACTGGCTAAATTGAATTTTATGCCAACGCAAATTGAGAAACTGCTCGATTTGAATGACATCATCGATGAAAGTATTAAAGCGAAGGAGCCACAAAACTAATGTGTTTCGAGTTTATTTTATTTAACAATTTTCCATTAAATTTAAATTGCGTTAGCTTATAATATACAATTGTTTTTAAACATATCTACTGAGTTTTACTACGACTATTTTTTGTTTTGTATATATTTAAAAATAAATGATTTAATTTCACGTTGTTTTTTCGCATGTATTAGCTGGCTATTTGTCTCTGCAAAAGTAGAATATATTAAGTTATTAATGGTTTTGTATAAAATATCGCTGCTGTTTTAAGCAAAACTAAAATGACGGAATGTTCACAAACACCCATAAGCAGCATAAGCCTTATAATATGGAACTCAAAAAATAATATGCATTTTATTGTAGCTTATAAGGCACACCATACGTTCAGTTTTATGTGTTTAAGTTTCGCATTTCTTTTGCACAAATTGCTATAAATCTTGTGTTAAATAAAAGCAACATCGTCTTAAGCCTTGCATGGTATTTACAATTTAAGTTCCTCGGTGTCGGGTAATTTGGCAAAGAACGACTGGACGCGTTCGTCGCTCACAGCTTCCAGTGTGGACGCTTGCCATTTGGGTTGTTGGTCCTTGTCGACGAGCAACGCACGTACGCCCTCCTTGAAGTCACTGTTTTCCAGATGACGCACCACCATGCGATATTCCATGTTGAGACATTGCGGCAGTGACATGTTGGCACCCAATTGCAGTTGTCGGAAGGTCACCTTCAGCGATGTTGGTGACATTTTAGACATGGTCTGCATAAGAAAATTTATCATTTAAGTGCAAATTGACAAAGTCTACAAATGTGCTATAGTCTTAAATAAATATGAACTAAATATGTGGTGTTAATAGCTGTTATGACTTGGCATGTTTTTTGTTTACTAAGCTACTAAAGTTTTGCAAATTAAAGGTGTAAAGTTGAAAACAGCGTTCAACAAAATTAAATTTTTCTATACATTTTGAACTTAAAAAGTATTTTAATTTGTCTACACCTTTTTCAAAAATTCAGAATAGATCAATTAAAATTCAGAAATTTTGAAATTCAAATGACCAATTGTAATTCAGAAATTCCATTTGAAATTCAAAAGACGTCAATTGTAATTCAGAAATTCCATTTGAAATAAAAAATCAATTGAAATTCAGAAATTCCATTTTTTAATTCAAAAGAAAATACCATTTGACATTCAAAAGACGTCAATTGTAATTCAGAAATTTAATTTTCAATTAAAAAACATCATTTGTAATTCAGAAATTCCATTTAAAATTCAAAAGACCAATTGTAATTCAGAATTTCCATTTGAAATAAAAAAAAAACGTAATTCAGTAATTCCATTTAAAATTCAAAAAATATCAAATTGTGATTCAGAAATTCCATTTTCAAAAAACATCATTTGTAAATCAGAAATTCTATTTGAAAGACGTCAATTGTAATTCAGAAATACCATTTGAAATTTAAAAAAAATCAATTGTTATTCAGAAATTCCATTTGAAATTCAAAAGTCGTCAATTGTAATTCAGAAACAACATTTGAAATAAAAAAGTCAATTGAAATTCAGAAATTTCATTTGCAAAAAATATTAAATTGTAATTCAGAAATTCCATTTAAAATTCAAAAGACATCAATTGTAATTCAGAAATTTCACTTGAAGTTCCAAAGACATAACTGTTATTCAGAAATTCCATTTGAAATTCAAAAGACGTCAATTGTAATTCAGAAATTCCATTTTAAATAAAAAAGTCAATTGAAATTCAGAAATTCCATTTGAAATTCAAAAGAAATCATTTGGAACTCAAAAGACATGACTTGTAATTCAGAAATTCCATTTTTTAATTAAAAAGAAAATACCATTTGACATTCAAAAGACGTCAATTGTAATTCTGAAACTTCATTTTCAATTAAAAAATATCATTTGTAATTCCGAAATTCCATTTAAAATTCAAAAGACCTATTGTAATTCAGAAATTCCATTTAAAATTCAAAAAATATCAAATTGTGATTCAGAAATTCCATTATAAACTCAAAAAACATCATTTGTAATTCAGAAATTCTATTTGAAATTCAAAAGACCAATTGTAATTCGGAAATTTCATTTTAAATTTAAAAAGACATCAATTGTTGTTCAGAAATTCCATTTGAAATTAAAAAGCCGTCAATTGTAATTCAGAAATTCCATTTGAAATAAAAATGTCAATTGAAATTCAGAAATTCCATTTGAAATTCAAAAGACCGATTCAGTAATTTCATTTTTGAATACAAAAGAAAATACCATTTGACATTCAAAAGACGTCAATTGTAATTCAGAAATTTCATTTGAAATAAAATAAAGTCAATTGAAATTCAGAAATTCCATTTGAAACTAAAAAGATGTCAATTGTAAACCTGAAAATCAATTTGAAATTTTTAAAAATTGCAATTGTAATTCAGAATTTCCATTTTTAATTAAAAAATCATCATTTGTAATTACGAAATTCCATTTAAAATTCAAAAGACCAATTGTAATTCAGAATTTCCATTTGAAATAAAAAAAACGTCAATTGGAATTCAGTAATTCCATTTAAAATTCAAAAAACATCATTTGTAATTCAGAAATTCTATTTGAAATTCAAAAGGCCAATTGCAATTCAGAAATTTCATTTTAAATTCAAAAGACATCAATTGTTCTTCAGAAATTCCATTTGAAATTAAAAAGACATCAATTGTAATTCAGAAATTCAATTTGAAATTTTGGAAATTTAAAATAAATCTTTTTTTTCACCGTGCCACTTATCAATGTGTTTTTTTTTGACTCCCGCAAAGTTAGTAATATTAATAAATAAACCTATGTTGCGCCAAGATTTACGATAACAGCTCCACTGATAAAGCTTATAATTGCAATAGAGAAATAAAAAAAAGCAAAACCATTAAAAATTATGCAAACATACGGCAAGTGTTTTTGTCGCCCATTCGCTGCCGTCAGTCTTCAAATTCTCCACAATACCCTCCATACATTCCGCTGTAAAGCATTTGTTAATTTGTTCCATAAGTGGTTGCAATGCAAAATCTTTGGCGGATGGGTTGTGGAACTGATTCAGTATGTCGGGCACCTCATCGGCATCGGGACAACTGAGCAAAGCTTCCTCCAGTTCACTTAATTTAGCGCTCTCGCAATAGTGCGTCGCCACGCCGGCCTTGTAGACATCTTCGCCCTTCAAACGATGTCCGGTGAGCCCCAAATACAGACCGAGTTTGCCTTGCAGCCTGGGCAAGAAGTACGAACCACCTACATCCGGAAACAGACCGATTGCTGTCTCGGGCATGGCAAAGAGCGTACGCTCCGTTGCAACGCGATACTTGCCATGCACAGACAGACCTACGCCACCACCCATGGTGATGCCATCGATGAGGGCAATGTACGGTATCTTGTAATTGCCAATTAGCGCATTTGTCGTGTACTCCTCGCGGAAAAAACTCTTCGAATCTTCGGAGGCACCCGCTTCGGTGACGGCGCGCACATCGCCACCTGCACAGAAACTCTTGTCACCGCTGCCCTTGATGATCATCAGTGACTTGGACTTTTCGCACTTTTTCAGATGTTTGTAGATTTTACGCACCATGTCCAAATTGATGGCATTCAAGGCTTTGGGACGGTTTAGAATGATCATGCCCTTGGTGGAGGATTCCGTTGCCAGCACGGAAGAAGCCATGTTGCGCACGCGAGGAGCAACAAGTGCGGGCAGGTTGCTGCGATGTCCAAATGTGTGTATTAATCTTTGAAGAACCTACAAGTGGTTCAATGTTCAATTATTTAACTATTACATACTATGGCACATTATATGATGTGAATTAGCAAATTACCATTTTTCGTGTTTTTTTTTATATTTTAATTGGAGGTTGCGCAATCACACTCAGAAGAGTACTGATACTGATACCACTGGATCGGCGAATGGAATGCGACTGATCAAACGTATCTGGTTCTTTGCATTACACTTTATTCACAAATGTTTAATGCGAAATTCCTGTTTAGTTGCTGTAGAAGATAAAAGTTCATCCTCCTACTCATTTTCACTGGATTTGACCTCAACCTGCCATTGATTGTGATTGTTTAATCATTTGTGTTTATTAAAAATGTTTTATTTCGCAATTTTTAAATTTAGCAACTAATCAGAATCGTCGGCGACACTGTTTAGACGGCATCAAAGCGTGCGGCTCTGGGGTCTTGAGAAGACATATTTGACGAAGAAGATGTGAAAAAAAACTAAGAGAAGGAGAAGACATTTTTGACGAAGAAAAAGGGTGACTCAAATTTCGAAACGTTAAAATATCAAGAATTATACACCGAGAGCAAAACGTAGTTAACTGTAGTCAATGAAAAAATTGCTAAAAACGATTACGTTTTAATTTAGTTACTATGACCTAGTTCGTAACGTACATGACAGATTAAAAATTATTTAAAATAACAATTGTCACAATTGTAATCTTTTTACCATTTAGTTGCATCAAAAATCAATGTACTTTTCAAGTAAGTTGCAAAACTATAATGGTGTGAAGCTGACCAATAATTCTAATATATTTTTAGGTCTTTCTGTGTAATTAATTGATGCACCACCTGAATAATTAATTGATGTTATTTCATTTCTCAAATTATGAATTAATTGAAATTGACTAAGACGTAGTTGCAATAATATATATTTATATAACTACGTCGAAGTAAATTTCAGACGTGGTTAGAATTGACTACATTCCATTGTCGGAGGATTTTCATTCACGCCGTAGATGAAAACGTAGTTATGAATATCTACGTTTTGCTCTCGATGTAGAAACGTTGTTCAAAACTTGAATCTTCTGCGCATGTACGTAAAAGTTTTTTGACAACTGTAATTATTTCATTGTGTCAGAATGTTGTTGTAAATAAAACCAAACATTTGATTGTGATTAATATTATGTGCAAAATAATGTCTTCAAAACTGCACTGAATCGGCCATCAAAACTAAAAGATAAGAAAACACCATCGAAATGAATGCTCTAAAAACAAAATAATTCAAGAGCATTTGTGTAGCTCCGGTCCGTCAGGATAACAAATATATAGTTTAGATTTGAAATTTATATTAACTGCCATCCACCCAAGCCCATGTACAGCAATGTCCTGATCAGCACGATAATTAATGCACCCACTAAGGAAACTGCCGGAAGCCTGCTTACCACCAATTTTGTTTGGACAAGAATGTAAATAAAAAAATTTCAATGAAATGAATATTTGTTATTTAGGAAATGTCTAATTTTAAATTTGCTTTACTTGACTTTTAATACTTTTTGACGTCATCAATACAGGGTGTACATGCGTAATCTTATTATTCTATTATTCTTGTTGGAATATATATTGATTTTTTTTTTTTTTTAACTTGTTTTGAATTATGAACAACCGTTACTGAAACCAAATTGAATACTTTTATATGCCATTGTAAGAATTAGTTATTCGGATTTACCCAAGAATAATAGAAACAAAGATTGCGCAGAACGTTGCTCAAAACTTGAATCTTCTGCGCATGTACGTAGAAGTTTTTTGACAATTGTTATTTTTTTTATTGTGTAGAATGTTGTTGCAAAGAAAACAACAAATGTGTTATTATTTTATAAATAATTGTGTTAAATGTGGAAAAACTGGAGGTAAACGGCCACCACAAAGAAAAAAATAAGAAATCTACTTCGAAATACGCTAAAAACATAATAAATAACAGTAACAGTGTTAGTGCAGTTAAAGAGAGCGCATCTCATTATTAAACAATTTATTAAAATTTTCAACACAAAAACAACAATCAAAACAACAGTAAAATAATTTTTTTGTAATTTTTGAAATGTCTAAATTTCAAATTTGAGTTTCTGTTACCTGACATTCGGAACTTTTTGACGTCAGCATTATAGGGTGTACATGCGCAATGCGTAATCTTATTATTCTATTATTCTTGGGATTTACCGGTTTTTACTATGTCATTTTGTGTCATATTTGGTTTTCTATGCATAATGATTGCGTTGCAGAAACAGTCCAAATTTAAAATATTCCCTAAACTTGCAAAACGAAATCAATATGCCAACATAGTGGCAAAAATGTATATATATTTATTATGAAAAGCAAGCATTCCTAATAATAATAATCATCCCAGCAAGAACACAGTCGGTCATTTTATTGATCATTTTAGGAGTAGCAACGATCAAAATTTCGGTCACATGTAGAATTGCGTAGGGAAAAAATGATCAACACATGTGTGTAAGTGTAGCTTTACACCCCCGTCTTACGCCCGTTTCACAGCTTTTTCTTACATGCTTAAATGAGGCGCAAACATTTTGCATTTGAGTTGAAGTTTCGGTGGTCAGCAGTGTATTGCTGGGATAGTTGAAGTATATACAGGTTAGATCATCTAGACATTTATTGGCGTACAGACTGCTGAATATGTTAATATTTTTGTATATATGAAGTTGTAAAGAAGAAATGTAAAAGTTATCGATTACTTTTTTTATATTGTTCGACAATTGATATTTTTTTACAATGTAAAATAAATGTTAATACCTCATATGTTTACTACTAGAGTTTGTTACTAAGTTTAATAACTGCGTTCCCTAAATTTATTATAATATTATATATGTATACATATAATTTTACAAAAACAGCATTAACCGAATCTTTTAACGCCAATGCAACATCGCCTTGTGTTGTTCATGAGATTTGTCACGTACAACAAACAACAAACACGTGTTCAGGGTTGCACATAAAAATAAATTAATACATTTTTATTTATGTAGTATAATGTAATGAAAGAACTAAAGCGTCGTGTTTGCAACACCGGTGGCGCTTCGCATCAACTTATGTCAGATTTTTATTAATTTTTCTTCAACCTCATCTTACAAGAACTCTGTAAAAGATCACATTTTTACCATTTTACCATATAATTGAATAGTTAAAAAGATGAACGATGAATTCAAACTGCCAAAACGTTCACGAAAAAGGTTGCGTGAGGTGAAACGCAAGGCACGCCCCGAATTGGGCGATCGCGAAGCGTGGAGTGCGCTGCACTACTCCGACAAATTCGAGCAGTTCAGAAAGTTCACAGACAATGTGGAGCGCATTAACGACAACGATGTCGACTGTCAGGAGTTTATACGAAGATTCGAGAAGCCCTATCTGCCGGTCGTCATTAAGGGTTGTCAGGATGAATGGAGCGCTTTGGAAAAGTGGACGCTGGTGCGCCTGTCCAAGAAGTATCGTAACCAAAAGTTCAAATGCGGCGAGGACAACGAAGGCTACAGCGTCAAGATGAAGATGAAGTATTACGTGGAATACATGCGCACCACCAAGGACGACAGTCCACTCTACATATTCGACAGCAGCTTCGGCGAACATCATCGTCGCAAGAAACTACTGGAGGATTATACGGTGCCAAAGTACTTTCAGGATGATCTCTTTAAGTACTGCGGCGAGGAACGACGTCCACCGTATCGTTGGTTTGTTATGGGCCCGGAACGTTCAGGTACAGGCATTCACATTGATCCGCTTGGCACAAGTGCCTGGAATGCGCTTGTGTTCGGACACAAACGCTGGTGCCTTTTCCCCACGCACACACCCAAAGAAATGCTCAAGGTTCCCGGCTCGCTGGGCGGCAAGCAACGGGACGAAGCCATCACTTGGTTCAGCACCATTTATCCAAAGACCAAAATGCGCGACTGGCCGGATGAGTTTAGACCAATTGAAATTCTACAAGGACCCGGAGAGACGGTATTCGTTCCTGGTGGTTGGTGGCATGTTGTTCTTAATCTCGATGACACTGTTGCCATCACGCAAAACTTTAGCAGTCGCACCAACTTTCCGATAGTGTGGCACAAGACGGTGCGTGGCCGTCCAAAGCTATCGCGCAAGTGGTTGCGTATTCTGCAGGAGAAGGAGCCGGATCTTTACAAAATTGCGGAAAGTATTAATATTGATCAGAGCACTGGCTTTGCATCGGACAGTTCGAGTAATTCGAGCTCCTCCTCCAGTTCGTCTTCATCGTCGTCCAGCGGTGGCGAAGACAGCGACAGTTGCTCAAACACCGACAGTGGACAGGAGAGTCTGACAGCCAAAAAGAAGAAAAAGCGTCGCATGGGAGGTATGATGGCAAATTCATGATGGCCTTTTGGGTGACAATTACGCGCGAAGTGTTGGTGGTTGAGAGATACGAATGCCGACGAGCCGGAGGTAGAAGACAATTTTTTAAACGACGATAATGGCTGAGATTTTGGGATGTGCGATAACAACCTGAGAAGCGAAGATTTATTTTTTTTTAGTTAATAACCATCATTGCGTGCATAGTTTTGACTCTTTTTTTTTAATTTATTAAAATATATTGCAATGTTTTGATTTATACTAAAGGAAGCATTAATTTTTAGTTTTTTTTTTAATAGCAGTCAATAATTTTATATTCCAAAAATGATCGTAACAAAATAAAATGCATATTTATGACGTACATATAGTTTTTCATTTTGTGGTGGTGGTTTGTGGTTTAAATGATACACTTTTCAAAAAAATAAAGCGTTTTCCACTTTGTAAAATTTTATCAAGGTTGAATCCAGTACCCAATAAAATGGAAATTTATTTCAAAATCAGCTAATACGAAATGTTGAACCAAAGAACCTATGAGATCTGCTATATAGTAGGCTTATAAAGTATCTTAAGCTAGACAAACGATTTGAAATGGATGAATGATACATGAAGAAAATTGTCTGCCTCCATGCAAAGCGCTGAAACTATTTTCGCTAATTTCGAATCTATTTTCGCCAAAGTAATAGTTAATGTTTTCACAATTCATCAAAGATGGTTTGGTAAATAATAAAAAGAGATCGTCAAAAAAGTGTATTCAATATTTCTACACAAACTATATAATCCTTAAGCATTGAGGCCTTTCCATGGTTGAAGTATGTACAGTAGACTGACAATGGAAAATCATGATTTCGAATCGAGAGGAGATCGTGAAAATCGATGTGAAGAATTTTCAGCGAAATCCGAATATGGGAAATGGACCAACCGGGACCTCAAAGTAAGCGTTTTTGTACCTAAATCAACCATTTTAAAATTGTATTGAAATTATGTCTCTCACATTACACACAAAAATCTGGGTATGTCATCTGTTGGAAAATTTTATTAGCTTTTCAACAAACTATAAATGAAAAAAATCGGATAAAAAAAATACAGAAGCAGAGATTATTTTAACAGGCATCCTTCGTTTTTTTTTTTCATCAGTCACGCCTAGCCTGAAACACTTTAAACTCTTATATATTTGTATTATGGTTATAAGTGATCGATCATGTCGTCAACATCAAAATTCAAAAAAGTGGAAAAACAAATTATGGACAATTTGTGTAGCTAACCGTTTACCTTGTATCAAATTATTGCAAATATAGCATGTGTATCCCAGGAAACACTTAGAAATATGACAATTCGGTTTCAAGAGACCATCTTCTTAAATAGTTAACGTGAATCAGGTTGAAAATCAAACTATGAATCGTAAATTTGTGACGAAAGTAAAGTGTTAGATCTAAGCCCAACAATCAATAAGAAATCTGGCAAAAAATTAAATATATTTCAGATTAAATGTTTTACGACGACCTCTTTTGATTATTTTAAGATATTGTCTTAACATGCTCAAGATCCAGTCGGTACAAATTGGGTGTTTTGTACCAACAAATGAAACAACAAACAATTGGCTAATGCATTGAGTGGCAGATCGTACAGCTGTTTCAGAGGCAGCCAAGCCCCTTCTTCAGCGATCTTTCTCTGCAGGTTCTGTATTTCAAGTCGCTTAAGTTGTCCTTCTCCAATAAACACAATAAGAATTATGTGCATTGAAGAAAGAACCAAAAGTAAAAATGCAAAAACTGCATCAACTCAAGATTTCATATTTTCAAAAACTAAAGATGAGATTTAAATTTAAAGAAAGTTCAAATAAAATCGAAGAAATGGATTAAATATTCAAATAAACTATCGAGGGACTGTTGAAAACCGTATAGAACAATATTATACAATTTGTTCAAAAGGATAACCCTCCAAACTGCTCTGAGCTAGGCCCAGATTTCAAATTTTTGGCTTATATAAAATAAATTCTTTCAGAAATATTGAATTTTTGTAAAAGTTAGAAAAAAGTTATCAACAAAGTTAGAAAAAAGGTGTCCAATGGCTGATGGTGGGCTGGAAGACTAAAATACGGAAATTGGTCCTATCTCATTCAGATTTTTAATATTTAACAATTTTTTAAAACTATGGAGTACTGTTCTTCATTTGTGATATAATTTTTACTTTTACCATGTTAAGTTTTTAAGTTATGAATAAAAGAAAATGTAAAAATAATTTATTTTACACCCTTTAGGACTATGGTCTTTGGGCACTATGTCAGAATAAGGTAGCACGCACGAAGGTTTCCATGCACGCACTCACATTTTCGGGCGTGACAAATTGCTAAATAGAGTCAATAATGTTGATAGCAATTTTCTTGGGTCTGGTATTATAAGTCGAAATTTAAAATATCGAAACTAAAAATACCGAAGACAAAAATGTAGAAGATAAAAATGCCGAAAACTGAAAATGTCGAAAACAAAAATGTCGAAAATAAAAATGTCGATAAAAAAATGTTGAAAACTAAAATGTTGAAAAACAAAATGTCGAAAACTAAAAATATCGACATTTAATATGACGAAATCATTTTTTGCCGAAAAAATCATAGAAAATGTAGAAAATAACTGTAACGTAACAAAATATATATATATATTTCAAGTAAATATAATAAAACACGAAGATAAAGATATTTAAAAAAGAACAAAGATATTTAAAAACAACGTAGACACCATAATTCTGAGTCCCGTTGTAGAAAAAAAAAATCAGAATCTCCGCTACGAATTCTGATTTTTAGCTACTCTAGGATTCATGCGAAGATTTTTAAATATGCTGCCTTCAAAATACCATCTTGGAATTTATTAGTTTTAAAACGAAACCTTATCGAAGTTTCTAGCATCAAGAGATATTTCAATAGAAACCACCATACAAAAGTTATCTTTGACAATTTTTTAACTTTGGACTGTATCTCTGGATAAAGAGATATATCTGAAAATAGTGGTCGGAAAAATATAATAAAAAATGGTGAATGCAGGATCTCGATACCCTTCATCAGTAGCCAAAATTTCATTGAAATCGAAGAGGGTGAATTGCAAATTCTGGGAGATTTGGTGTGGACTTGCTCATACAGAATTTGAAAATTGTATTTGAACATTTTAATTTCGGCATTTTAATTTTCGACATTTTTTGATCCTATAAAAAAAGTTTTTGTATTTATAGTTTTAAAGATTTTTTGACATTTTCTAGCTATAAAATATTTTTCGACATTTTGTGATTCGGCCAAATATTGTTTCGACGTTCTAAGGCTTTTGTAATATCGACATTTTAAGGTTTCGACATTTCAAACGAATCCCAATTTTCTTCAAAACATTAAATAATAGAAGAAAACAGAAAATCATCAAACAAACGAATTGATGTCCATGGACAAACAATTTTTCTCATTTTGTTGAGCAGTGTAATCAATTTTATGAAAAACGTTAAGTGATAGGAAAAAACATAGTATGCTGGTAAAATAAGTAATACTTTATAAATCTAGGAATGATTAATGGAATGTCCATGGGAAGAGTTATTTAAATTCTAAAATTATACAAATTTTTGCGACATATTTAGTAAAGACTTTTCAATCAGTTTTATAGAAAATTAGTCTAAGATTATTAATTAATATTATCAAAATTAAATAAAAAGAACAATTAAGATAATTTTATCTTTTTTAACATTTAATTTTGGCTGATATTAGTATCATCAAACAGATTTAGTCAATATATAAAGATATAAATAATCCAATTTTTTAAAATGTATGTGTCTGACTTTTACAACGCCAATAAAAAACCAGTTGGGAAGGTTAGATCACATGGGAAATTTTATAGTAGGGACATGTTATAGTAGGTGTTATTATGATAGTTAGAATTATCAGAATTATAGTCGGTCTAAGCCGACTATAAATACCCTACACATATATGTGGTTACCATGCTAGTGTCCACTTTTGTAGGGTTCATTTAAGTTTCGTAATATGGTCTACGCCTTGTTGTGAGGGTTAGAAAATCTAACCAACCCTTATGCTAATAAGTATGAAAGACATTTTGCGAACATTAGTAGTCGTCAACCCCGTTTCAGGAAATATGAAATCTTTCACTACCTAAAGAACATCCGTATTGTTTTGAATATAGGAAACAACTGTTTATTTTTTTTTTTGTATAAAATGCAATATTTATTTATGTAAATTATTTTTCCCTTTTTATTTAGTTTCATTTCTTCGACAGATATCTTGCGAATTACTTATTACTCTGTTTTTTTTTTAATCTCTCAGCAAATCTACGATTTAAACAATAAGACTTAATAAATATTGAATGTTAAATGAAGTTATGCGAAAAGCGAAGCGAGTTGAATTTATTATCAAACAGATAAATTATGATTGGCTAAAACGAAAAACAAAAAAGAAATCGAAAAATCATGATTGATTTATTGGCTAAAAGTTATGTATTTTAAGCAATGCAGTATAATTTTAGTTTAAATTTTAATTTGGGCTAAGTTGGTTTTGAAAAATAAATTTGAGTTGATTTGTTAAAAAAAAATATACACTTTGTTTGTATTAGGAAACTTGTTGAAAGTGTTTCTTTATTTCTACAGTTCGAAGCATTCATCATTATCAACATGAATGCATATCATGTAGCGCACATCAAGTGAAATTATTTTATGTATAATTTTTATGTTTGTTTGTTTGTTTGTTTAAATTCTTTGTAAAATTTCTTAATTGATTTGAAGTATTTTGTT
The DNA here is from genome assembly GCA_951804985.1 of Dryomyza anilis. Classification (NCBI taxonomy): domain Eukaryota; kingdom Metazoa; phylum Arthropoda; class Insecta; order Diptera; family Dryomyzidae; genus Dryomyza; species Dryomyza anilis. Next base: position 87,813,892 of record OX638132.1, on the reverse strand, counting down.
GTTGTGGTTGTTTATTTAATTAATTAATTATAAATTAAAAATTGCGCCTTCTTTCCTTATTATTGTTGTTGTTGTTGTTTTGATGCTTTTATTGTGTGGTTCGCACTGTTGAATGATTTTACATATAATGATGGTTACCACTGTTTTTATTGAGTGTTTTTTGTTTGCAATAACTCTCTCCTCTACCTCCACTTGTTCTCTGATGGCAGCTTAGTCAATGTATTGCGCTAACCAACGGAAACCCTCGCCGTAGCCCTGTCGCTTAAGCACGGAGCACATGAACAGCTCCAATGGGCGTCCAGGCAAATCTGAACGTGCCACTTTACCCTGTAATAAATAAAAGAAATATGTATGAATTATAAAACTTTCTACAAGATACAGTCGAAATATGTTATGAATTATAAATAAAATGACATACCTTGCCAGTGGTCAACTGATAGAGCCCGAATACATTTCTGAGTTCATCTTCGCTGGCTGCACCAGGTTTATCGATTTTGTTGCCCAGAATGAGCACGGGGCAATTGGACAGTGCCTCGTCTGTCAGCAGGGAGTCCAATTCATTTTTGCTCTCCTGGAAACGACCGCGATCCCAGGCGTCTATTAGGAAAACAATAGCATCCACGGCAGGGAAATAATCTTTCCAAACACGACGTGCTGCAATTATATATAGGGCATTTCATTAAAACAATGAATGATTATAGTTTTAATAAAAAGAATCTGAAACACATTATACGGAAAATGAACAACAACATTTTACAATTTACAAATATATGAATATAATCTGCATGCTTAATATAAAACGTAGATTATCAAAGAGCGACACAGATTTACACAACTGTTTTGTGCTGATTATATTAGAACAGCTGATAATAAACATGTTGTAGTTGTCTACTTTAAAATATATCTGTTGATACAAGTAAATCATTGCTTCCGCGTTGAAACTTGTTTCGTCAACTAGAAGAAACACAACACATACATATTCTTTTAGCACTCTTATCAATTGAAAAATAACAGCACATCGTACATTTAATTTATAGAAAAAAATGTGCATTATCATTGAATGAATATAATTTGTATTCTCGTGTTCGTGTGCGTATATCTGTCTGTCGTCCGTCTATTTGAGTTTGTTGAATGCTTTCTCAAGTGCACTACGTCGTATTTTGGAGTGCAGCAATCATTGAACGGCAACCCAAATAGAGTTTATTTAATGATTACTAATTGTTGCATTCTGCGGCGCATTTGAATAAAACAGTGGCGTTATACATTATATACGTCAATTTACTATTAAAAGTGTACCAGCAGATGATTGACGATGTTTTACAGACTGGGGCGGATTCGGCCCATTTTCAATATCTGTCAATTTGTGATCGATGAGCACAAAATTTCTACCAAATAATAAGAAAATGCGAATCTTTCAATTGGTATTTCAACTTTAAAAATGCATTAATTACTTATTGCAATAATTACGAACAAAGTTGACATTTAAGATTTGCATAAAAATGTAGTTGAAGACTTTTACTTCTACAACGACGATATGTAATATGTTCAAAAAAGCGTTTTTTGAATTTAGTTTCACTTTCCAATAAATCAATAACAAAAAAATCTATACAATATTTTAAAATAATTAGCCCAATCGTGTTTCTCGATGAACGGAAGCTCGTCGGATTGTTCTCCTTCCGATGGAAAATAAAATCTAACGAAAAACATTTAAAAAACAACGCAACATTGTTTTTCTCTCAATTTCGATATTAAATGCCCAATTTCGAAGTAAAAATTAAATATATACCAATACCATCCAAAAATAGCCTAAATCCAAAATGCTGAAAATATCATCCAAAAACAGTTTTACGTCATCACATAAATTTTGATTTCATGTTATTTGACTTTTAAAACTTTGAAATTTATTACGTCACTTTCGTCTAATAGTCTTTCGTTTCGAAATACAAAAAAAGGCAGTAAGGCTCATTTTCAATCGAATTCTAATCATTCCAGTATGTGATTCTGTAATTTTGTCGATCTAAGTAGTCGATTCTTTTTATCAATTTGACGTCAAAATTACGCATTTTTCATTTTGTATTGATTTTTTTGTTGACATTTAAGTACTTTTGACGTCTCAGAAATCATAAAAATTCCAGTTTTCAAAAAAAAAAAAATTAATGGTTTTTTTATATGATTTCAATCGAAAGTTGAAAAATTGCAGATAAAATGGCTATTATAATACTTATTATAATATGTCTGCTACAATGGCAAAATGTCTCAATATTCGGAATATTCGGAAAATAATTTATTCAAATATTTATTGAATAATTTTTGTAAATCAATTGATCAATTACGAAAACGTCGTTTAATAACAATGTGCGACATTTAAACCGCCTAACTGCATTTGAAAATTACGCCTAATTTTGTGTTATAATCGGGTTTTTAATGATATGTTGATCGGATAAATTAGATAAATGCCATTATATGTTATGACATACTTAATTTTGTATGAAGTAAGTGCAGAATTAAGACTGAAAATAGTTTTGTTTTTTCTGTAAAATTCATTTTGTAAGAGGTATTCGAAAATGTAGATAGGCGGTTTTGAAGTATCACCGACGATATTCTCTATGGTCACTGGACCACAAATATAGTATGAATTTTTATTTAAAGTTGATTCAAGACTATTATTTGTTATTATCATGGTATATTATATTTGAAACGGTACGTGTTATGGAATTTAGTTGTTCAGTGACCATTACTCATTACTCCAAATATATGATGATAATTTTCCGACAGTTTCTACTGATTACGCTATTCTACAAAAATTACATGCATCAATTCTATAAATTCGCGGTTGCTGATTTTGACTGTTTACTCTGTTTTTTTATCTATTACGTAACGTTTCAATGAAAATTTCTATCGAAATTTCAGGTTCTTTCCAACCATTTTAAGAATAAACCTGTTGGGAAGGTTAGATCACATGTGAAATTTTAAATTTGGTGTTATTATGATAGTTAGGATTATCAAAATTATAGTCGGTCTAAGCCGACTATAAATACCCTACAATATGTGTGGTTACCATTCAAATTGGTATATAGGTCACCAGGGTATACAAATCCTGAAAATAACTACAAACTTTCCATCGCTGAAGAATTTTCATTCATTTGATACTCCTATTTACAAATGGGTAGGTGTACTGAATTTCGATTTTTTTTTTGGGAACCACAAGTCGTTTCGCGGGAGAACATTATTTTCATGTATTTGAGCATGAAGTCAATATATATTTGACCAAAAAAAAGTTTACCTGAACACGTAGATGTGTTTTATATGATAAATTTGAATATAAGTGGTCGGTTCATACATAGGTCATAATGGACTTATCTCACTGACAGACAGCGTATATATATAAGTAATCTAAATTAGGAGTTTCATTTATTTAGCTCTTCTAGTTTTTCTGTAATCGTGATTTCAACAGACATACAGACGGACATCGCTAAATCGACTCAGGAAGTCATACTGATCATTAATATATATACTTTTCCATACCGGAGATGCTTCCTTCTGGGTGTTACGAACGGCGTACCAAACTGAATATACCCTTTCACTCTTAGTGTAGGGTATAAAAACACAGTACCTTACACTAGTTTTCCAAATAACTGTAAACGTAATTTTTCTTTAAATTGTCAAGACTAATACAATATACAAAAAAATACAAATAGTCCCATAGCTTTTTAAGATATTTTATTTTATACTCGATAAATTTTACGTCTGACGTAAAATTTTCGTTTCGTTGTTCGTATCGAGATAGAGAATGTGGGTATTATACAGCTTTGATTTTGAATTCGATGTCTCCATAAAAATATGTTTTTTTAATTAATTCAAGCAGATTTAACAATTGAAAAACTTTTGTTTACAAAATTTCATATAAAATGCTATCAGAACATTAAAAAAAACCTTTTCATGTGTGTTACCATTAATGGGCACATATAACTTAATTTGTCAAATATGATATTTGTAAATATAACACTGTTTAATAAGTTTGTTTTATTACAATGATTTGTAAATTCAAAAGTTCACCGAAAAAATAACAAACTTTTTGTATGATATAATCATCGATTAAGTTACAAAAAAGAAATTAATTTTAAACTGAAGCAAAAATTAATATCACTTGTTGTCAAATTTTAAGTATAAACGATATATAAAAACACATAATTTAAAACTTACCCTGAGTGTGGCCTCCTAAATCGAATGTGGTAAAGCGCATATTGCCAATGGACAGCTCTTCCGATGCTATATTTGAGAAAAGAAATTTATAAACTTATTTCAAAGCAGAAAAACAAAAATATGAAACTTACTGGGATGCAATGTGGGAACATGCTGTGCCAATTTGTCATCTTTGAGCATGTGCAACAGTGTTGTTTTACCAGCATTATCCAGACCGAGGAACAACAATTTGCCAGACTTTTTCCATAGACCTAAAAGCGCAATAAAATAAACAATACATAAAATTGAACAACGATAAAAGAAATCAATAAACAAACATTAGTAGAATATATATTTGTGGTTTATTTTATTAATTAATATATTTATTTTTTTTTGCTCTTATAAGCATTTTTAAGTATTTTAATCAATTATTTATAAAATACTTTACAAAGGCCTTATCGTCTGTCTATCTCTACACGTACTGATAACATAATACTTACAAATTGCATAAAATTCAATTTAATAGAGTCTATATTTTGTTGATTCTTTACAAAAAAATATAAATAATGCAAAATCATTTTGTATTTTAGGAGCACCACGTTATCAAACTGGTAATTTTTAATTTAAACTACAGCGAGGTCAATAAAACAAACTGTTAGCGCACGCTACACGTTGCTGTCTCAAGCATACATTAACATTTCTTTTGGTTTCTGTTTTGTGTCGACTACAGCTGACGTCTGTCTGTCTTGCTATGCGTATGTGGTAAAATGTGCGCTGTTTAGGCCAACAACCAATCAACTAACCAACCAAGTAGCAACATACGGTCGACCGGCCGCATTGACAATCGTTTTCAACATATGCTTTGTTGGCAAACTATTAATAATATTTCTAAAGTATTTTCATCTGTACTACTGCATTATGCTCTGCTTCTTCTTAATAATTCTTTTTTTTTATAGTTTACTCTATGCATTTATAGTTACCTAAATATCCTAGAACGCCGGTGAACCAGTCCCAGATGAACATGTTGCTGCTATATGCGTAGTGTTTATTAAATTGTGTGTATTAAGCTGTAATAGAAATGGTTAAAAAATACATTAAATATAGAAATGTTTATTTGTTCTCACAAATTATACGATTGCATAATAAATTTTCAATGTTTTAAATACAAAATTAATTTATACATATTATACAAGGTTGTACATGCGGCATTAAATGTACTAAAAATGCTACTCAGGGCGCTGTATCAAAATTTAATAGTATTCCTGCAAAACATTCGATGATGATTTTTAAATACGGTATAATAATTTTAAATTTTCGATATAAAATTTTTAATTAATAATTTTTGTCAAAAAATTAAATTTTCTAAGCAAATAAAAGTTATTTATCGAAAATAAAATCATTTACGATATCTATAATGTCAAAAAATTAAATTTTCTGACAAAAAAAAGTTGTTTATCGAAATTAAAACCATTTACGATATCATCTCGATATCTATAATGTCAAAAAACAAATAAAATTTCTGACAGAAAAACGTTGTGTATTGAAAATAAAACCATTTACGTTATCATCACGATATCTATAATGTCAAAAAATAAAATTTTCTGAACAAATAAAAGTTGTTCATCGAAATTAAAACCATTTACGATATCAGGTCGATATCTATAATGTCCAAACATAAAATTTTCTGAACAAGTAAAAGTTATTTATCGAAGTTAAAACCATTTACGATATCAGTTCGATATCTATAATGTCCAAACATAAAATTTTCTGAACAAATAAAAGTTATTTATCGAAGTTAAAACCATTTACGATATCATCTCGATATATATGTCAAAAAATAAAATTTTCTGATGGAAAAACGTTGTGTATCGAAAATAAAACCACTTACGATATCAGTTCGATATCTATAATGTCCAAACATAAAATTTTCTGTACAAGTAAAAGTTATTTATCGAAGTTAAAACCATTTACGATATCATCTCGATATCTAAAATGTCAAAAAACAAAATTTTCTGATGAAAAATCGTTGTGTATCGAAATTAAAACATTTACGATATCAGTTCGATATCTATAATGTCCAAACATAAAATTTTCTGAACAAGTAAAAGTTATTTATCGAAGTTAAAACCATTTACGATATCTATAATGTTATAACATAAAATTTTCTGAACAAATAAAAGTTGTTTATCGAAAATAAAACCATATTGATATCATCTCGATATCTATTATGTCCAAACATAAAATTTTTTGAACAAATAAAAGTTATTTATCGAAAATAAAACCGTTTACGATATCATTTCGATATCTATAATGTCAAAAAATAAAATTTTCTGTACAAATAAAAGTTGTTTATCGTAAATAAAACCATTTACGATATCAGCTCGATATCTATAATGTCCAAACATAAAATTTTCTGAACAAATAACAGTTGTTTATCGAAATTTAAACCATTTACGATATCATTTGGATATCTATAATGTCAAAAAATAAAATTAACTGAACAAATAAAAGTTGTTTTCGAAATTAAAACCATTTACGATATCATCTCGATATCTATAATGTCAAAAAATAAAATTTTCTGTACAAATAAAAGTTGTTTATCGTAAATAAAATCATTTACGATATCATCTCGATATCTAAATTGATAAAAACATCGTAATCATTTTAAATATGTTCGTTTTTATCGAAAACACTATCGTTTTTGTATCATTATAGATTATCTAAACGACAATTTGTTTGGTTTACTGCGATGTACGTAAATAGTAGGGCATTTTGAGACATCTTTAACGCAATTCTAAATAAATTCTGTTTGTAAATTAAAAGTTATATATTTTCATTCTTTGTATCTTCACTTAAACATTCTATAATATTACTTTTATGTTCAGACTGTTTGAAAATTATGCTTGGTTTTCACTACGTCATTTTGTGCCAGATTCATGTACGAAAATTTCTCAAATTTGTTGTTTTTCGACATGACAAAGTTTATAAAAATGCCAAAATGTCATTTTGATTTCGTTTGACATGAATCATAACGTAAAGAAAACAAATATGACACAAAATGATATAGTGAACTCCAAGCAGTACATTCGAACCATTCTCAGAATTTCCAAATCATTTTTTTAACATTTTAAAAATAGAAATATGTTTAAAAAAAAGAAATTCTGTTGAATTCGGTTTGAAATTTGACGGACATAAAATGTCCGTACATTGAAAAAATGTACGGACATACTATGAAATTCAAATTTAATCGAAATCAAAATTGATTTTTTTTATATCGAAATTATTTATTTTATTTTTATTAATTTCAATTCAAAGCCACTAAGGCCAAATGATTACAGATTTTATCATATATAGGCAACAGAAATATAATTCTTAATATAAAATTCATATCAATTAGTAACGGGTATAAGAAATTTCGTTGAATTTTGCCGAAATTTGGAATATAAAGTATATGGCCCAAAACACAGCCTATCACCTGCCATTTTTAGGCATTTTGCAACATATATTTCTCCGAAAACATATGAAATCAAATACTTTTAATATTTTTTATAAAAGTATCTAAAAGTACACTTCTGTGGTAAGATTTTCTAAATATATAACATTTTTTGTATAGCTTGTTGTTTAGGAGTTATGAACGTTTAAAATTGTTTACTACGTTACATCGTACGACAATTTTTCCCCGTACAATGTTTCCCTTGAAATTAATAATTTCTTTACAAATTTAAATAAATGTTTCGAAAAAGAATTGTCTTGGGAATATCATTAACCTGGTTTAACGATAGAACATTGTTTTAAAGCGACTATAGTTCCACAGTGAAATGTGCAAATGACGTCACACTTTGCAGAATTGTACACAATCATAAGCTTAAAGGACATTTAACTCTCGACGAAATAGAATGTGATTGTATAACTGACTAACAAAGTTTTCTACGTGTATTTTCTGAAATGCCCACAATTAAACCGATAATTATGAAATATTTTATTAAAAAATATTTTATGCATGCAACAATAAAGTGTTACAGTATGTATTTTCACAGTATTTATGCATTTGAAAAAACAAAATTCACCAGTGCGACATTTTGCGATTCTTGTCAGTGAAAGTGGGGGTAATAAAAGCACACCGTCAAGTTCAATGTTCGCAGTGCGTAATTCCACAATTCACTTTGATGTCGTCGTTGTGTAGTAGTGCAATGTGCTGAGCAATAATTTTCGGAAAATCAATTTCCAGAATGCAGCACCGGAAGTGCTGAACTCATGAAACACTCAAAAGACAATAGTTTAATGCGTAGCACGGCCTTGACATCGTTGGGGCTCAACTTGTGAGGTTTTTTTTTTTTTTTTTTTTTTGCTTTTGACTCATTAACCAAAGTACTTTGGACTTGTGGCCAGTTGCACCGCATACAATCACATTGGACCCGTTGAAGACGCGCACGTAGCAGCAGGCAAAATCGATGTCAATGCTGCAATAGCTGCTCGCAAGCAGCGCGTGTAAAAACTCAACCAAAGAGGAAAAAACAAAAGAAAATGTCTTAAATAAAAACATCATCTCTATAAATGTACGCAATATTGCGCTCTTTTTCGCACTAGGCGACAACTCTGCCTTGGAGTTACTCAACTGCCCAGTGGAGCACCGAAGTCTCGCCCCGACACCACAACCAATCATTGAGATACAAATCGTCTCGGCGCTCGCACTCGAGGGCAACCATGGTGGTGGTGTGGTGTGTAATGTACAAAAGAAAACCTTTCGCTGTGTTGTTTCACGATGTTTTTGCATATTTACCTAATTAGTTAGTGATTTTTCTTTATACAAGTGAATTAAAAATTCTTCTACGTTCTGCAGGAAAATTTTTAATTTCTCTTCGCTCGTTGCTTTTTTAATATTTCTTATTTTCTATTGCAATTAATTTGTTAACACGACGACAAATTACAGACTAAACAGTGTTCACATTCAGTTTCGATCGGAGCAGTTTAAATTGACAGCTTCTACTACATACTACTACTTTACAGGTTTTTGTATTTATCAGCTTTTAAAAACAGCAAAAACGTATAACAATATATATTGCTAGAAAAAACTTTTAAATTATTGAAATCGGTTCGTAACAACAGAGGTATAAGTCCATTATGACAGAGATTATGTATTATTAATAGAGATTTCTTCCAGTGGTCCAAAGTTACAATTCAAAATAATGAGGGAAAAATATACATAATTCATTTCAAATACATTTTTTTTTAAATGCAACATACTCCAATTAGATTCCATTTTAGACATTTCTTAAAAATGTTCTCTACATCTGATGGGTAAAAAACAAATTCTGCTACACTTTGCTTATTGCTAGTACCATTTAAATCATGAGTTGCTACTTTTACACTGTGTGAACCATAGTTGCCAGTTCCGTGTGAAATTTCCCATTTGTGGGAATTTTTAGTGGCTGTGGGAAAGGTAATTCCCATGGGAATTTTTAATGGCTGTGGGTTTTTTTCCCACAGTTTTTTATGTAACTCAATTTACGAACTCACCAAATGTAATAGTGAAAATAGGATCAGTGAAGGCGGTAATTCAAAAATATTTCCGTGCGTATTTTAAAATAATAGAAAGTGTTCGTTGTTTAATTTAAAAATTAAAGGATGTAGTAAGCTTCCCACGACTCCACAACCTAAAGACATTTCAGGATTGTGGTAAGTTGTTGTTTACTTTTTAATAAATTAAAATAACCATAAGCAAAAAAAGAGAATTGTGGAAAAATCATTAGCATTTGCATAGCATTTGCAACTAATAACACTCTTTCTAGACCCTACATTTGTTCAAGCATTTTTATTTGGATTTTTATTAATTTTTTGTAAATTTTATATGTATTCAATAATTTTCTTAGTGGTTTTTAATTCCCATGCGATTTTTATGTTCATATTTAATTCATTTAAGAATTTTCTTGGTATTTATACATTTATCTGGTATTTTGTAGTTAATTTTACTTTCTGTGGTTTTTTTTGTGGTAATTTTCATGTGCTGTGTGAATTAAATCAACAATAATTACCACGTGGGAATTTTTAATAAGTCATATGGGAAAAAGGTATTTTTTATTTTTCGTGGGAATTTTGGTTGGCAACGATGCTGTGAACCCTGCTAACGAGAGTAATAGATTTACCAAAAATCATTTACATTATTCTATTACAAATCTATTTATTTATTACAAATCATTTTATTTAAAAAGTGATAAAAATAAATTGAAAATTTGGGTTATGTCTGCACCGAGAGAAAAACGTAGTTAACTATCTACTATTTTTCGTAGTCAATAGAAGATTCTTAAAAAGCGACTACGTTTTAATTTAATAACTATGTCGTAATTAATAAAAAAACTGTCAAATTAGAAAATATTTTAATTTTAAAAAAGTCAAATTCATTTTGTTTAAAACTGTTAAAATTTGTTTATTTATATTTATCAAACACATTTTGCTTTCTCTCAAAGAGTTTATACTCCGATATATGCGGCGTACACAAGAAGCTTCTTATTACAATAACGAAGAAATACGCGGTGGACGAGAAGATCAAATTTTTAGTGAAGTGTATTTAGAGCTTGCCAACCAATCAGATGGAATGTTTAATAATTTATAAAAATCGAAATATATTTGAAAACAATAAAAAGAAAATAAAACATTTAATTTTTTGACTTTTATTAAAAAAAAATAAAATAAATGACTTATAACGACGAAGTAAACAACTACGTCGAAGTGGAAATAACTACGTCGAAGTGAAATTTTAAAACGTAGTTATAATTGACCATGTTTTTACTACGTCACGTTGTTGGAGGATTTTCAGTCGTAGTCGAAAACGTAGTTATCAATAACTACGTTTTGCTCGCGGTGTGGATAATTCAAATAAGAAAAAATGCTTCGATTTGAAAATACTTTTTGTAGATAATTTACATATTTTTACATTGTTCATTCTTTCTTATCCATTAACTCAAATATATTACTTTTTGTGTATGGTGTATGGTGCACCATAGAATGATGTCATTCTAGCAAATACACATTCAGTTTTATTTAGCCAATTTTCACACCTTTGCACATATTCGAATTTATTAATTTTTATATCATCTTTATTTTATTTTATAACCCACACTAAGTTATTTATAGTCGGCTTATACCGACTATAATTTTCATAATTCTTACTAACTCATCGTACCAACTATCACAATTTCCCCACTTCAAAATTTTCGCATGTGACTTAACATTTCTTACTTGTAATATTTATATGCAAAATAAACAATAAATATGAAAATTAGGAAAATTTATTTATCAGTTAATATAAAAGTGTTTTTTCAAACTTACATATAATATGGAAAAATAAAATATTGCTCATATAAAAATTTCTAATTACATAGCTTTCTAAAATACATCATAATTGGAAGAATATTTAACAAAAATATATAATTTGGTTTGTTTTTTTCTTTTTCCAAAATCCAAATTATGTTAAACGTGTTGTCACATCAATTTCCTCTGGCTCATGCATGGCCTGAAGTGTTATATCTTCCACCTATTAGGACATATACCATATTATTGATTGGTTTTAATATTTAAACTTAATAACAAAAAAAACTTACCTCCACTTTGTGGGGCGTATTTAGAGCATAAAGTACTGCTTGAGCTACATCGTCCGGATCCAACTTTGGCAAATCAGCAACGGCCTCAGAGAAAACTTTCAGCATATTTGTGTCGACCAGACCCGGATTGATGCTCTAAAAAAACGCATACAATGTGTAGGTAAATAAGAGATTTATAATAAATTTCAAATGTTTTCGAATATACATATTTCGAATAAAAATTCAGTTTAATTAAAATTTAATCTCAGAAACCAATTTAATTTATAGAGATCCTATTTTCATCATTTTTCTATACTGAGCTACTTTATGTTGTCATTTTTCCACAAAGCTAATGGTTTTTGACATAGTATGATAAAAAAATTTATAAAAAAACTCATAAAACTATATTCTGAAATTATGAAAATATTTGAATATGTTTATCGAAAATCCTGTCATTTCGCTATTTGAATACAAAAAGTGTTATATCTCTGCATATTATTATTATTATTTGTGCAATTCTAAGAGTGCGTCCCATTTAACATTAGTACGGTCATTAGGTCTCATTAAACCTCTTATTAAACATAAGCATAGTTTAATTTATGGCATCTAAGTTCATAAATTTAAATTTCAAACTAATGTCATTAATATTTAATGTCGATATCAGTTTATTTTAAACTAGCTGGACCCGTGCACGACTCGTGCCAAGATTTTGTGAATCAAAAGATATGGAGCGATTTTATTAATATAAAAAACATTTTTATTATTTATATCAGGGGCCCGTGCTTGGCTGTGAAAGTTTTTCTATTGGTTTTATAAATGTAGTAACCAAATAATTTATTCTCCGCCAAAACAACTTTTCTCAAAGACAATTTTTTCTCAGACTGCCTCGTAAAATTCTTCCCCATAGAATTCTTCCCGGTGGAAATCTTCCCGTAGAACTCATTCCGGTAGAATTCTTCCCGGAAGAAATCTTCCCGTAGAACTCATCCCGGTAGAATTGTTACCGGTAGATTTCTTTCCCGTAGAATTCTTCCCCGTAGAGTTTTTCACAGTAGAAATTTTAGTGTGGTGAGTTTTAATGTGGTGAGTTTCAGTGTGGTGAGTTTAGGTGAGGTGAATTTTGGTGTGGTGAGTTTTAGTGTGGTAAGGTTTAGTGTGGTGAGTTTTAGTGTGGTGAGTTTTAGTGTGGTGAATTTTATTGTGGTGAGTTTCAATGAGGTGAATTTTATTGTGGTGAGTTTTAGTGTGGTAAGTTTTAGTGTGGTGAGTTTTAGTGTGGTGAATTTTAGTGTGGTGAATTTTAGTGTGGTGAGTTTCAATGTGATGAATTTTATTGTGGTGAGTTTTAGTGTAGTAAGTTTTAGTGTGGTGAGTTTTAGTGTAGTAAGTTTTAGTGTGGTGAGTTTTAGTGTGGTGAATTTTATTGTGGTGAGTTAATTTGCAATGTGGTGAATTTTATTGTGGTGAGTTTTAGTGTGGTAAGTTTTAATGTGGTGAGTTTTAGTGTGGTGAATTTTAGTGTGGTGAATTTTAGTGTGGTGAGTTTCATTGTGGTGAGTTTTAATGGGTGTGGTTGCTTTTGTATATTTTTTTTGTATTTGAGTTTTTTGTTTCATCTTTTTAGCTTGTGTTTGTGCTGAGTTATGTCGTTTGGAATGTTTAGGTTGTATGGGAGGTACCACGCCCCTTTGTCCAATCGCGCCCATATAGCCTATGACAGCGGTTTAGACGTGATGCTGGAACAAACAGACCGACAGACGGACCAAGAGTTTTATATATATAGATAATTATACCCTACACCTGTGAGGTACAGGGTATATTAACTTTGTGCATATATTGTAACGCCCCTTAGGAGGCGTGACCGGTATGGAAAAGTATATATATATTCTTGATCAGCATCACTACCCGAGTCCGTTTAGCCATGTCCGTCTGTCTGTCTGTCTGTCTGTCTGTCTGTCTGTCTGTCCGTCTTGCTGTCTTGCTGTCCGAATACAGAATAACTTGAGAAATACTGATCAGAATGCGATGAAATTTCGACTCAATATATTTTAGCCAAAAGTAGGAACTGAGTTTGAAAATGAGCCAAATCGGTTAACGGACACGCCCACCTCCCATACAAGTCACTTTTATATAACTCTTTCGGAACTCGAAAAGTATTCAAGGTATAGTTATAAAATTTAAAAGGTATTGTTATAATTTACCTGGTCCAAAAATGGGCGTGATCCGTCCACTTTTTTTTTTCATTATTTCCCGGGTTTTCATAGTGGAAATTTGATCCGTAAATTATTAAATTCAAATCTATGAAATATTAGCCTTTCAAAATTTTAAATATAGGCGTGGTCCGCCCAATTATATTTTTCAATTTTTTTTTTAGTTTTTTATACTTTTATATACATTTTTTAATTTATGGGGATATAAGACGTAAATTTCTGATATATGAATAATATTCTGAGGGTGGGGAGGTTCAGCATAATAAAAAACTTTAAAATTAAGGTATGCAATTAAAAATCCCACATTAATATCCCCACCATAGGTGTAGGGTATTCCATAGTCGGGCCCGACCGACTATAAAAATCCGCCCCATGTGACCTAACTTTCCCAACTCGTTCTAATATGATACCATTTTCAGTATTTAAATTGACACGGATAAATAATTATAAATACATTTTTTTATTAATTCGGGAATATTCTAAAATTCACTTTCAAACGAAATTTAAATATTTGACAACACAAATAAAAAAAAATTAACGTAAGTAGGTATACTTCAAAAGATTGACGTTTATTATGTATTGAAAATTCGAATTCTGTTAAATAAAAAATAAATTCGACCGAATTCAAATTTAAAGCTATTTCGATCAAAAGTTGATACATGCTGGATTTTTTGTAACATCTTTCAAAAATCTTAATTATTTTTTAAAGTTTATTTTTTAAAACGTTAAAGTGTTAAATTATTTTTTTTGTTAAATAGCAGAGGTTTTTTTTTTAAACTGTCTAGTATTTGATTTTTTTTTACATAAACGTAATGAGTTGTTTGTTTAAAACGCATTGCGTCTGTTATTTGTTATTTGATTTAATTTAAAATGTAATGATTTTCGCATGCGTTTATTTAATTACCAGTCCGATATGAACAAAGTGGGGGTGAGTAAATTTACATTTTATCAAAAGTAATGAAATGCAGAAGAAAAACCCAACGCGACTCATTGACAAATTTTAACAAAATTGTCAGCGTTGCATCTGCAACTCATTTAAATGCGAAAAAGCAAAAAAGAAAATATCAAAAAAAAAACTACGAATTAAAAATGTATAAAAATTTCGTTGTTATAATTGCTGACACATGTCTGTCCGTCCACAGTGTTGGTGGTCGGTGGTCTGTGTGTCTGCATTGCGTGGCACTTCTGTCTGATGGTTTGCTGACCTCTGCGTCTGCCACATGCTCGGTATGTTTGTCCCTGTCCAACTACACGCAGCGGTGAATATCGCATGATTGTGTCAAATATAAGTGTAACTGTAGAAATCATATTATGATTGCTGTGATTATAGTTTATGGTCAAACAAATTACATATTTTCAAAATGATTTTTAATTTTTGTTTCTAATGATTTTATTTTGATTGAGTTTTATGATTAATCATGTTTTCTCGTTGTAAGCATTGCGACTAACAGAACAACATTAGAATTAGTAATAATAACATAATTCCAGCAATCATTTAATATACACGCACATAGGTACTTTTATCTCAACTTGTACCAGTCAAGTCAATATAAAATAAAACAGAGAGAGAGAGAGATTTATGACTGAAAAATGATTGCTACCATCATGCTGCATCCTTGACATATTTGCACCAATGATCTTTGACATTTTGATAATTATAAAAACATTTCTGCTCTTTAACATGGCATTTAGGAGACATGTTTTTTCTCTGCGTGTTTGTCTGTCACTCTGTTTGTCTCCGTTCCTTCGCACGTTTGCCCTACGGTTTATCAGTCCCTCTGTTCGTCTGTCCGACGTTGCACTTGTCCATGGCGCGCATTTTACTTACCGTTAATTTAATATTTAATTTGAGAAAACGTATTTCCTGGCGCGTTGTCTGACACAGTGCGGTAATTGCGTGCTTCGTTGCCGGATACACGTTGAACAATGGCACCGGCACATCCGGTATGCGATGGCCCAGTATACTATGCGGGTCAAAAAGAGCAACAAAAATTAAAAAAAAATATATATATATATATAAAATGAAATAAAATACATGCAAATTAAACGAGTTAAAAAAGTTGCTAAAAATTTGTTAAAACGGGTTAAATGCCGGTCAAAACTGTAAATTAAAAATGACGGTCAACGCATTTTCCTTGCTCGTCGTCTGCGATTTTGGCAGCTGAAAAAGGATAAAAAAAATATTATGTGTAAATGCTGCGTCTGTCCAAGTACACTTGCATAAACACACACGCACATATGTTAACTCACACTGCCGCCATTTTAATTAATTAAGTTTGCCTTCGCCTTCCACACAATGACACTTCAAGGTCTTTTGTGTAAATTGCGTACGGTGCGCGATGCAACCATATTTGCGGGAAAGTCGGACGAACGGAAAATAAACTGAGATTTTATAATTTAAAATTTTCACCAAACACAAAATGGATTCCTTAAAAAAATTGGTCAATTGTTAAATGCGCTAATTTTTGAAATAACCTATACTTGGTGTAAATATTTGCACCAAGTAACATTAACTTTCAATAAATATCGGATTTTTTTCAGAGACTGTAACGACCCAAGTGGTAATTTAGTTAAAAAATCGGATCTGGTTTGCCTGATTTCAATGAGCAGGCTTTCAGTTCAGTTCCTGATTTAAAACATGACATTATTTGAAGCTGCATTTCTGTTCAGTTTATCTGATCAGGTTTCTTGATATAGTCCTCATTCTAACCTTATTTCATTCAATGCGTTTTAAATTCTTTTTTAACTTATTTTATGATAAACTTGGTATAAGTATTTGTACCAAGTAACATTAACCCTACACCCTAAATGATTGCGTCTTGCATTTTTTAATAATTTATCTCATACAACCACCGATTCTGCAGCCAACTTCACTTCGAAACGCACTGTAAAAAATGAAAATTCCAATAGATCTGTTTTCGTACACTGCGTATTTTATTAGGTTCTATGCAAAATCATAGAAAATGTGCCGAGTTTGTAAGTTAAAAGACGCAAACGCACTCATTTAGGGTCTAGTGTAACTTTCAATAAATAATGAATGAATTGTTTCAGAGATTGTAACGACCCAAGTGGAAATTTAGTTCAAAGATGAACGCATTGTCGGATCAGTTCTGCGTGACTTCAATGATCAGGCTATCAGTTCAGTTCCTGATTTAAAACATGACATTATTTAAAGCTGCATTTCTGTTCAGATTATCAGATCAGGTTTCCTGATATTGTCTTTGTTTTAACCTTATTTCATACAAAGCCTTTTTAAATTCATCCAAAACTTCTTTTATAGATGTTTTTCGAACCGTTTCAAACCAAAAATAGTTTTCTGAACACACATAATTATTTAATTAATATAATAATAAAATAAAATATTTTATTAAAATATTATGTTATTAAATTAATTTTTTTAATAACATCACGATCAGTTTATAATTAGGTTTTTTTTTCGACCTAGGCTCTAGGCTCTAGACTCTCAGTTTCTTCATGAAGGCTGATTTCATCGTGAAAGCTTTACGTGGTTTTTGCTTTACTTGGTTTTAAAATCAATCTTACACACAGACAAAAAAGTGTGTAGATATAACTAAGATGTTAATTAATCCAATTAATTTTTAATTAAAACTCAGCCGATGTAACTTTTAAAGTGTTTTTCAACAGGGACGCTACAAGAGTAGAGCGACAGGGACAGCAAACGACGCCATATTTCTTGCCGCTCTTATGACATTTCTCTTCAGTAAGGTTTGCCATTTCATGATGGAAAGATATACGAGCCAAAAATTTTAAAATTAAGCAAAAATCCTTGAAAAAACTTTTGTAGCGCTCTTATTGAAAAACCCTGTAGTAGCATTGAATTCCACATTCGTAATAATGAGAATATGTTAATTGGAGAAACTTTAATTAATTTTTTTGTCATACTGATATTAAAGTTGTTATATATATTAAATTTTTTATTGGGAATTTTTAAATCATTAATTAATTAATTAGTAACATCAATTAAAAATTTCATTCGATAGAAATTGGATCAATTAAATATTTTGTTAAATTAAATAAAATATTTGTCGAATAGAAACATATAAAAATAATTTAATTCAATATATAACATAAAATAAATATTAAATAAGTATTTATACTTTTTGATATGTTTTGTAAAATTATTTCAATCTAACGAATGTTTTACCGAAGTCAGTTTTCACCACTTCTACAGGTGGGCCAATTAATTGAGTCAAACATAAAATTTGATATTCGCTTTTTAATGATTCAATATGCAACAAAATGAGCATCATAAGCTGTTTGTTCAAATTCTTGACAGCAAAAATAAATTGAGCCATTTAATGCTTTAATAACATAACATACACTAAATAATGCAATATCCTGTTTTAAAATAGTAACGTAGAAGAACGCCGCCGACGCACGAGACGCACAAACAAAATGAAATCCAGAAGAAAAAAACAGTGTTGCAATTTAAGAAAATGAATAAATCAAAAGTAACAAATAAAAGTAATTAATACCATTAAAGATTTAGTTGTATTGAAATTATATTAAATTTATTCCTATTAATATTTTAATTAAAAAATGTGTAAATACAATTAATTAATTAATAAATACATTCATATTTTTAATTGGAATACGATTTTGTTTGCTATTAATACCAATTGTTATATATACGTACAATATTTTTTTCTGTGCAGCTTAGTGGCTAAGTGTCAGGCATTTGTTTTGCAGATAGCATTTGGTACGAACACCTTCTGGTCAGGAACGGAAAGTTCGACTTTAGAGTTGAAGAATTGTAAGATGTGTAAGTCTGTTTTATACACACAGAAAATCCTATTTTGGTATGAGTATGGAAGAACGAAATAGTTAGTTGTACCAACTAACATGATTCGGTTAAATCGAATTGTCTACAAATTTGCAAACTGTCATATTCGATTGGCGCTTGAAATATAAGCATGTACACACTCCCAATAGTTCTAAATCTGTACTAAATTGTTCTAAAACAGTTCGAAATTGGTTGTAGTCCAAACTGCACCTCTTTTAGTGTTGGCAATAACAAACGACTAAGCGGTTGAGAGAACCTAATATGTTGGTTGGAGTAACAAATCTATATTACTATGGTAAGTGTTCGACAAAAATTTATGGGCTGATTTCAACAGGTTGTGTGTTCTCTCGTTCTACTCGGGCATCGAACCAAGCCAACCCCTACGTAGTCCACTCGGTTCTCAACAGAACCACGCATTACCGAGAGAATTCGTTCTTCAGTCGCACGATACGTTTGTGGAACAATCTCGCTGCATCTGTTTTACCCGACATTTTTGATATTGGCAAATTCAAAACAAACATTCTTCGACGTTACTCAATCTTTTCCCCTACCTTTAATCTATAATTCTACTTACGATCAACACGTGCATTGCATAAATAGCATTCCATGATATCTTAACGATATCGTTTATAGATCAAAATTGTCGTTTTTGATTATCGATAATTTTATGAAAACGTTGAGGTTATCGATAAAAACAAGGTTATCTAGAATGATATTGATATTTTTGTTGTTATAGATTTCGAGATGATATCGAAAATGTTTTCATTTTCGATAAACAAATTTAGTTTGTTCAGAAAATATTGTGTTTAAAAAAAAATAAATATAAAAACAGTTATTATTAAAATATTTTGAGTGTTATATCGAAAATTTTTCATTATTATATCGAATTTGAAATTGTTTGTTATTAAAAAAAAAAATGAGGATATATAAAATTTATTTAATTAAATATTATTTATATAAACGAAAGCATTTTAACATCAGTATTCGATATCAAATCCAAAAGGTTATACCGAATCAAACAGTTACAATTCTTATCTCTGGATTGAACTAAAAATTAAATTTTGGATTTTAGTTGTTCTTTATATAGAAATTTTAAAATGTGAATACCATAATAAAATCATATTTATTCGGACACTATTTTAATTATAATCGAAAATTATGAATTTATATGAAAAACATTAAATGTACAAAATAACCACATTTTGCTAATCAGCAAATTCAACTGAATCTGTCGTGCATATGATAGAATTTATATGAAACTCAAACCGATGCGTTTTGTAATTTCAGACCCTACGCTGTTGACACTCTGCGCTCTCGAGCTTAAAAGTTGTTAATAATATTAAAAATAAAATGGCAAAAAGGAAAAATTAATTAACACACGAACTCACACATGCATATGGACAGACACACACACACACGCACACAAACACATTTTATATGTTTGCAGTTAATGCATGTATTAAATGTTCAGAGATATATGTAATATGCAATCCCAGTATTTAGTACTCTGAGGGAATTTAAGTACATATTATTATTTGTTGTTGATATTGTTGTTGTTGGTGGTGTTGGTAGTAATATTGATGCCACTTTATTTAAATATGCGGCGGTTGCATACATAGCATGCAATTATTCAGTTTATTTAAAGTAATTAAATATTTATGAATATTATGATCAGACATTAAGCAAACTATTGGCGAGTTTTTATTTTTTTTATGTTGGAGTAAATATATAATGAATAAAGAGACTACAAAATTTTGGAATCAGTTTAAATTAGTATTAAATACGAGACAAGATTTGAAATTAAGATTCGAGATAAGATTCGAGATAAAGGAGGTTTATAAATTTTCGACATTAAAAATTTGTCTAATAATATAAATGTTTTTTAAATTTATTTTTTCGATAAATTACGAAAAATATGTTGATCTTTAAAAAATATACGAACATGAATTTTCTAGATCTCAATACAGTTTGTATACAAATTTCAATTCAAGCGATTTGAAATACGTTCATGGAGGGATATTAACTTCTAAAACTGGAGAGGAAGTCAGCTCAAACGAAAAATAGCAGAATTTCACTAATATTAATTCTAGAATTTATCATCTGTATATTAAGAAACCCAATAACTTAGTTATAAAAAAGTAAACAAGATTTATTCTTCTGGATTTTGAGAAGTTAATTTACAAAAAGAATACAAGAAGTGCTCCGAAGTGAAAATGGTAGGTGCGAGATAAAAATAGTGTATGAAGAAAGTGTTTATTACACTATGATATATTCAAATATTTAAAAAAAGAAAAACAAAATAATAAGTTTTATAAAAAAAAGTTATAATAAAAAATTATTTTTTTATTTGATGAGCAAATTATCGTAGCGCACCATATAAAATGCAAATATTTAAATTTTACTAGAAACTATGATCAATTATCTGTAAAATGAATGTAACCTTTTTGCTCTGGGCTATAAATTGTAGAAGTTATAATTAAATATATGGTTGTATAAATTTTGAAAACACCCTGTATACCATTGGGTGTTCCAAATAGACTCTAACTCTATTACATTTTTTTTTTATAAAATGAACCAAGGAATTAGTCACTAAAATATTTGCATAGCGGACCACCCTGTTTATGTACGCTGTCCAAAATTGTTCAAATATATATTGAATGTAATGTTTATCATCTGAATATTAAGAAAGCAAAGTACTTAGTTATCAAAATGTAAACAAGATGTATTCTCCTGGATTTTGAGAAGTTAATTTACCAAAATAATACAAGGAGTGCTTCGTAATGAAAACGGTAAGTGCGAGAATAAAATAGTGTATGAAGAAATTGTTTATTACATTATGATACTTTCAAATATTAAATAAAGATAAACAAAATAATATATAAAAATTTCAGGAAAAATTGAGTTTTATAAAAAAAAGTTGTAATCAAATAATTTTTTTTTTTAATTTGATGAGATAATTCTCCTAGCGCA
Source organism: Dryomyza anilis (assembly GCA_951804985.1). Lineage (NCBI taxonomy): Eukaryota > Metazoa > Arthropoda > Insecta > Diptera > Dryomyzidae > Dryomyza > Dryomyza anilis. The sequence goes on along the minus strand of OX638132.1, from coordinate 87,792,149 downwards.
CCACATAAAATGCCAATATTAAAAATTTACTTGAAACTATAATCGATTATCTGTAAAAAGAATGTAATATTTCTTGGCTCTGGGCTATAAATTGTAGAAGTTATAATTAAATATACGGTTGAATACATTTTTCTGAAGTAAATTTTGAAAACAACCTGTATGTCATTGGGTGTTCCAAATAGACCCTTACTCTAGAACAATTTTTTTCATGAAATTCACAAAAGGAATCAGTCCCTAAAATATTTGTAAAGTGGACCACCCTGTTTATGTACGCTGTCCAAACAAGAAAAGTGGTCAAATATATATTGAATTTATGCTTCGACTTATGGTTACCCCCAATAAAATATCGAAATTCGGTACACCTACCCTTTTGTACATCTGACTATCAAATGAAAGGAAATTCATCAGTGAATTCAAGATTGTCGTTATTTTCAGGATTCGTTTAGTAGATTCAGTGGTCGGCGACATGATAAAAAGCTAATCATGGAATTTTGAACTTGTTCAAGACCAATATGATCAAATCATGTTCATGTCTATTCTAATAGGGTATACATTTCATCTATGAATATTATTTACTTACCTATTGATAACAATAATATGACTCCGAACACCCATGAGTTTCATATGTTTTATGGCCTCACGTATGCAGATAGTGCTCGCAATTACATTCAGATTAAATTGCTCTTGTATTTCGAGTATTTGAGTATCTGACAGAAATATTTTAAAATTAAGATCAATATTTAGTATATTTGTATAGCTACACTAAAAAAAAAGAACTCTACCCAACAAAAGATTGGCCTTCATGATGCCAGCATTACTGACGAGCACATGTATTACATAGAACTTCATGCGAATCCAGTTGAAAGTCTCCAGAATGTTGCGTTCATCGTAAAGATCGCATTGGCGTGCAAATATTTTGCCGGTACCGGTGACTTGTTTATTCAACGCCTTTTTTTTAATATACAAAAAAAAAAAGATTATATATTTGAAAGAAATATTAAAATACGTCCTACTTCAATGCGTTCACGACGTCGTGCCAGTCCTACTACTACCATGCCCGCATTGGCCAAATTCAGAGCAATGCTGGCGCCAATGCCCGCCGAAGCACCCGTCACAACGGCTACCTTGTTGCGCCAGTAAAATTTTTCATCCATATTTAAAGTCTTTTAAAATTTGAAACACTTTTTCCACAATAAAAAAAATCTGATCTACTCAATGCAACACAAGTACTGTACGCAACGCGTTCACAATGGCGACTAATGTATAACTCAGTGAATCCTCTACCCAAGAGCTTTACAGGTCTTTGATCTGCACTTGATCAGTTCGTTGGCAACTGCATCTTTAATTGTTATTTTTAGTCGGTGCTATGGTTCTTGGTGCCCTACGGTAACGTAATCTATTCCGTACTTTGCGCCTCCATCGCTGTCAATTAATTAAGCAATCAATTTAAAGTAGCGCAGATCAATCTGTGGATTTTTGTTTTGCAGTAATTGAGGCAAACGTACGACGTGACGTGATGTGCACTTGTACGATATGCAACCGCAACTGTGGTTTCCACAATTCGAAACGTGCTCTTGATTACATTAGCAATATTTGGTGATTTGTTTTTTTTTTTTTTTGGTTTTATTTTGGTATTTTACATGTAGGGTACACTACTGTGTCAAAGTGGGTTTCTTTAACTTTTTACACAACCTTGCTAAATTTGATTATTTTACAATTTTTATTTTGAAATAAATAGTTCAGTGTTTAAAATCTGTTTATTCCACTCCATAAGTGAATTTGTATTTAGGGATTGAAATTGTAATAGTAACCGGATTAGATACCCAATTGGAACAGTCGAATTTTTAAAATCGAAACCGTTATCAAAAATCAGATATCCAAAACAGATGTAGAAGTTTGTTGCTCCAACCACCACATTACGCAGCCAATGTATTCGGTTCTCTCAACTGTTAAGTCGTTTGTTATAAATAGAACTAAAAAGTTTTAGTTGAAACAAGATCCATTTAGGAATAATATCAGTAGAATTTGGTGTGTGTACCATTTATTGTCATTACCAATCAAATTTGGCAGCTCTATCAATCAATTTGTTGAAATTTTATTTGATTCGAATCAATTTCGATGTTACAACTACTTTTAAGTTGAATCCAATCACATGTCAAAAGGAAATTTTTCTGTGTGTTTGATTACGTAAAATGCATTTTTTTTTGTGATTTAGCAGGGTAATAATAATATTCTTGTCGGTCATATGAAAATGTTTAAAAATAAATTCATATATATAGTTAAATGATTACACAAATACAACAAGATTTTTCCAATGGACATCTCAAACATCTATTCTAACAAAACATCGAATGCTGTGTAAATTACTTTTAAATTACTGGGCGCGTGGCTCATGAAAAATAACTAGTGATACTAGTTTCAATCCGTGTTATATTTTATTACCCATGAACATGTCCAGGAGTCCATAAACTTCTAGTTCTCGTTGGTACTGGTAGACAAGGATACGTGTTATATTTTTTTACTCATCAACATAGGATTCCATAATCTTCCAGTTCTCGTATCTCTCATATGCCATAATAATAACAGTTCGTAAATAAAATACTGTACTTCTCAAAACAATCTTATCCAAAACATTAAAGATATTTGGATCTAATCAAGAAAAAATATATTTTCTTTATACTATTTTTGTAATTTTTTTTATCATTCAATTCTTATCTAATAAGATATACCCAAGTAGAACATTTTACGAAATGATATCTAACAGTATAACTTTTTTATGTGCACTTATTTACATACTCAAAAAGGAATGCGGTTGTGGCAACCTCCATATCCGTGAGCATGAGGTAGTGGTAACCTCCAAGTCGGCGATCATGAGGCTGAAACAACCCTCAAATTGGTGAACATGAGTTTGTCGCAAACTTCAAGCTATTGAGCATGCGGTTGTCGCAGCCTTCAATTGAAATTAATGAATTCCCTATTGTTTTTGACTTGAGAACATTTTTGGTGTTTCTTTATCTCTGTTTGTATCCATATTAGTCAGAAAGAATCTGGCAACCGAACTGATGATATACATGAGGTTGACGTTTGTCATTTATTTTGCTGATACAACAACGTACTCAGTTTACGTAACAAATGAACGAAGGTCAATTATGGCAGAATGCAAAATGAAATCATGAGGTTACGGCAACGAAATGTGCAGTTGCGCGGACTAACATTTCGGTTATAGTAATTAAGGGTACGTTAATTTTAATGACATGGGATTACAACAAATGTATTTCGGTTGAAATATTTGAGTTATCGATCCAATTTCTTTTATATTTCACTGAGAATACATCAGCTAATATTTTTAAATAAACTATACGAAATTCAGATTAATCTGACTGAAGTTATGACCAGTCAAACACAAAAAATATATATTTTAAGATATACCTATTAGCAGGGCAAATTTTTTTTTGCACAAAATATAGTTAAAAATGGCAGGCAAAATGGCACAAAAAAACAGTAAAAATGGCATAAAATAGGAAAAAAGTCAAAAAATGGCACAAAAATAATCAAAAAATGGCACAAAATAGTCAAAAATGGAAAAAAAAACTTTATAAAATTTTTCAATGTACTATTTTTGCTGACAATCATAGATTTCTCTTTTACATTGTCTAATATTTATTTCGTTAATTTCATTCACAAAATTAAGAACATACAAAAATAATTACACAAGAAGAGGACGTCATATATATTTTTAATACAGCCAGAAAATCGAAAATAATATTTAAAAAGGTTTGCCAGAGTGTAAAAAAGGCATTTTTAGGCAAAGTATATCAAAATTGGCAAATTTACAAAATAATTGAAAAAATTGCACTTTTTGGCAAAAGCCAAAAAAAACTTGCCCTGCCTATTAGTGATTAGAATCTTGAAATCCATCGGAAAATCATATTAAGTTCGCGGAATTATTTTTTGTTTTTCTGTGTAATGTAAGACTTTATTATACTGATTAGGACTACATTCTCAGTTTTCCACTAAAAAGAAATTTTCTACTCGAATTTCGTCATTGTAGAACGAAAAGTCACCGAATACATTTTTATGAAAAACTTACATTTCGAGTTTATTGATTAATATTATAAAAAGTAATTGATGCATTTATAAATTTGAACAATTGATAGATTAACATTTTCTTATCATGTAGTAAATTGATATCATCGATTAAAAATTGACAGATATATAAAGTTTTTTGTAAATAAATATTTGGCATTTTGAAAATGTATATTTGGTGACTTTTCGTTCTACAACGACGATTTATGCATTTTACTTTAATCTCAGGACTTAAAGAGTGATTTGCAAAAACAAAGTAAGAGGAATTATAGAATTATGAATCTAGTTTCACATATAATATATAATTTTATTGAATTATGAAAACTTAATTAAAGTACATCTAAAAATCAATATTTTTTGTGTTTGCTGGTCAAAAATTCGGTCCGATTAATACGGAGTTCATGTAGTTTATTTTAAAATATTAGCTGAAGTATTCTCAATGGAATATAAAACAAATTAGATAGATCAATCCAACTGTTAAATGTAAAAGTACAAAATATGTAGAAAAACACGAAAATTACCATATATTTGTATTACATAATAACTCCAAAACTTAAGGCAATCTCTAAAAAAAACTGAGTATGAGGTCTTGATTAGAATCTTGAAATCCATCGAAAAATCATACTAAGATCGTGGATAATTAAAAAAGGTCTCCATTTGCTGGCTAGTATTATTGATGTATTGCACATGATTTTATTAAAAATATTGGCGCATATATAAAAATAATTGATAGTCGACATTTTAAGTTGAAATCAGCTATTTGATATTTTATTTGACTTTTTAATTTCATTTTAAAATCGACTTTAAATTGTCTATAATTATGCGCCTCTATATTTACTGTAAAATTTAAGTAATGCCGCATGTAGAGTTGGGAATAACCTACGTAATATGATACCACATGAGACCCAATATTTCACAGTCTGTTGCATATTGCAACATTATAAATATTATTACTGCCGCAGTAGTTGGTGGTATTTTTTTAAGGTTTCTTCAGAGTATTCTGTAGATTAGTAGAAGTTAAAACATAATCCCAAAAATTTGTAGTTTTAAAATGCTTGGGATTTAATGTAGATATTACAAATCTAAATGATTTTAAATTTAAGGAAGAAATATTTAAAAACTAGTTTTCTTTATTCCTATTATTTTACTATTATTTTTACTTTACATTAAATATGAATATAAATTAATAAAAAAAAAACTTTAAAAACTATATCCATTTTTAGTGCATACTTCTGCAAATATTCGTCACGATTAGCATTAAAAGAATTTCGTGAATCGGTCACGGTTGCTGCATAAAGAGCTTTGGAAACTTTTGATGACCACTTGGCAAAAAGTAACTTTATGAGTTAAGTAAAGTTTCAAATGGACAAATCTTTGAAATTATGGATTGACAAATGCATTTCAATGAGTGACAGCTGTCAGTGAGTAAATTATGCATGGCGTTGGACGTGAAGCACAAAGATAGTGAAAAATAATAAAAGTGCAGCTAATCTAAAATTTAAATCTTTCTTTGCTGGTGCAATTAATTTGCATATATTAAAATCTAAATCCAAAGAAAATAAAATATTTAAAAAAATAAAATTTGTTGAGAAATTAAAAAAATACCAATGTTCGCGGTTCTACAGATTTGACTTTTGACTTTGGGCTGCAAAAGCAAGAAAAGAATCTATCACAGCGAATTTTTTTATATAAATCTATGGCCACAAGTTGAGTTTAAGAAAAGCAGAGTAAATCCAAAGAACACTCACAACACAGATAGACTGTGTCTGTCACAAACACTTGAGCTGCTGACAATGCCAATAAGGCATTGACGTCGTCGTAGTGTTGTGCAGCAAAATTCTCTCAAAAGAATAACAAAAAAATAAAATAATGATATTAAAGCTGCTTTCCTTAAAGTTTTTTTTTTCTATATTTTTTTTTAAATCGAAAGTGAACGCAATGTTCGTATCTGCATTGAAGTCAGCGAATGCTTTTGTCGACAGTCTTCTTCAACTTAACACAAAATAAGGACGACAAATCTCATGTCCTTGCAATGGGCGAGAACAACAACAAGGACAGTAACATCGACAGGCGAATGATTGCATTGAGAGCGAATTCTATGGTATGGTTGACATAAGAATTGAGGGCTGATCTTCTGTGACATGGCAACTTTTGGGACGTGCGTTACCAGCGTAATATATGTGCGGAAGTATTCTGCGTTAAGAAACGATTAAAGTTGTTAAAAAATAAAATAAAATAAATAATAATATCAACCGATAATCAACATCTCTAAATCGAATAATATCGAACATTTTTCAAAAACAAAAATCATATAAAAATCATATTAGATTATCAATGGATTTTCATATTTTTAAATCGAGAATGCTCTATTAGATGAGAAAATCGATATGGGTATTTTTCAGCGAAATCCGAATATGGAAAATGAACCCGCCGATATCTCATTTTTCTCGTTTTGATACACAAATCAACAATTTCAAAATTGAATAATAAATTTTCATATCTGGACTGAGTTTAGTAATTTACCAACATTACTTCACTCTTCCATTACTTCACAACAAACCAAACGATATTTTTACGACATCGAAACGTTATCGTTTATAGGCCCATATTATCGTTTCCGATAATCTAAAATGATACGAGAACGATAGAATGTTTTTGTCGTTATAGATATCGAGTTGATATCGAAAAATGTTCGTATTCGATAAACAAATTATACAAAAGCACATAATTCATTTTCAAAATATTTTAATATTCATATCGTAAATTAATCATCATTTTATCGAATTCAAAAATTATCTTGAGGCTGCACCGAGAGCAAAACGTAGTTATTTATAAGTACAGAGTTTTTCAAATGGGACGCTACAAAAATAGAGCAACAGGGACAGCAAACGACGCCATATTTTTTGCCGCTCTTTTGACATTTCTCTTCAGTAAGGTTTGCCATTTCATGATGGAAAGATATACGAGCCAACAACGAGGTAAAATTATTAAAATTTACTACCGAAATTCGGAGTCAGTGGCCTCAACGTTAAGAGCGTTACGTCTAATTTATGGTCGTCATAATCGTCCTAGCAGATCAACAATTGAGCGTCTAGTGGAAAAATTTGAATCCACAGGCACAGTAAAAAATGTTTCCGTGCCAGTGAGACAAAAAAGTGCCCGTAGTGTCGAGAATATTGCTACCGCTGAGGCTTCAGTTGAAGAAAGCACAAATGTGTCTCTCAGACGTCGTTCTCAAGCGTTGGGCATCTCTGTGACGTCCTTGTGGCGAATTTTGCGAAAAGATCTTGGCCTACATCCTTACAAAATCAAATTGTTGGGCTGAGCAACAACTTGAAAATGATTTGGATTTTCATCGAAAATATCATCTTCAGCGATGAGGCTCATTTCTGGCTGAATGGCTTCTCAATAAACAAAATATGCGTTATTGGTCAGACATCAATCCACACGTACTCCATGAGTCATCATTGCATCCCGAAAAAATTACGGTTTTCGTGCGGTTTATGGGCCGGCGGCGTCATTGGGCCGTACTTCTTCCGTGTTGATCCAAACCGGCACGTTACTGTCAATGGGAATCGCTGTAGTTCATTGATAACCGAATATTTTTGGCACCAATTGGATGATATGGACTTGGAGGACATGTGGTTCCAACAGGACGGCGCCACACAGCGAATGCCACAATCAATTTATTGGAAACCAAGTTTGGAGAACGTGTTATCTCACGAAATGATCCAGTCGATTGGCCGCCTCGGTAGTGCGATTTGACGCCGTTAGACTATTTCCGGTGGGGCTACGTCAAGTCTATGGTCTATGCCAACGATTGATGAACTTCGTACGAATATCGAACGTGAAATTGCAGCAGTATCGGCCGATTTATGCTTGAAAACCGTCGAAAATTGGGTTCAGCGTCTGGACTTCTGCAAGCGTGCCCGTGGTGGCCATACAAAAGAAATCGAGGTCCATAGATAATGGCATCGAACGTACTTTTACAGAAATAAAGAATTTCATTGATCCAAAACCGTTTTTGTTTTACTTTTGTACTTTTGTAGCGCTCTTATTGAACCCTTTACGTTTTCAACTATGACGTGAATGAAAATCCTCCGACAATGAAACGTAGTCATTTTTAACTACGTTTAAAAATTTACTTCAACGTAGTTATGTTCAACTTCGACATAGTTATAAAAATATATTTTTGAGGAACTACGACATAGTCAATCTTAATTATTTCATAATTTTAAAAATGAAATGTCATATTTTATTTATTTATTTTTTTTTTTATTTAAAAAAAAATAATGTTTACAAAAATATACAGAAAATCACGATCCACCTTTCCTTTTCTCTCAATGCAGCGATCGCAAAAACACAAAAATACAGGGTCACAGTCAATGAAAGAGCGCGAATTTTCGGTTACGCGCATCGCAAGTACTGGCATTGAAACTCAACCGTTGAGCAGCCGCTGCAGTTCCAGGTTGATCGGCTTGGAGAAATTTGTCAGCAGTTTGGGGCCATCGACGATACCCTGGTCAGTGTGTTGGTCGATGGCAAAGTGCCAACTGAAAATAAAGATTCGCGCCGCTCTTTGAGGTATCCTCTCTGCGTCTGCCCTATTCTGTGGGTAAAGCCAAAGACTTCTTCCACCAACGTATGCTCTGCGAGCGGTTGGTTGGTGCAGGTTAGCACTACCATTGTTCCTCCTGGTCAGGATTCCAGGCCATGCAGTCGATGCCGATATCGCAGAAGCTGCTTTCCCTGGTGACCTTCATCTGTGGATTAATGCGCAAAACTTCGCCGCCCACGTCGCATATTTTATTGCATCTCTTGGAAAAAAAACCGGCAAATATAAAAGCATTAATTTTCGGCTTCACGACATTATATTTATTTATATAACTTACATGATACGGTCTATGCTTGAGACCAACGTTGATTTAGATGCTACAATTGCGACGGTTGAAAAATATTAAAAAAAAAAACATTTTTGACAATTATATTTTTTAAACTGTCATGTTTGGTATGAACTACATCGTAGTTGACAAATTGAAACGTAGTCGCTTTACATGAATTTTCAATTGACTACGAACTAGCAAATAGTTAACTACGTTTTTCTCACGGTGTGGCAAACAAATATTATGAATCTATATATAAAACTCTTGGTCCGTCTGCCAGTTTGTTCCAACATCACATTTAAATCGCTGAAATTTGGTACGAGTTTACTATGGAGTCCGGAAGGTGACATAGGCCATATATGGGCGGGATTTGACAAAGGGTGTGGCACCTTCCATACAACTTTAACATTGAAAACGACATAACTCGGAAGATAAAACAAAAAAACTCAATTACAAAAAAATATATACAAAAACAAAAATACTAAAACCAAAGACACCAATAAAAAAAGCGAAACAAACAAGCAAAATCATAAACACAGAAACAAAAGCAAAAACAGAAAAACAAATTTAAAAACAAAAAAGCATGAACAAAATCAAGAACTTAAAAAAAGCTAAAACAAAAAAAAAAAAACTACAAAAAAGAAGCAAAAACACAAAAAGAAAAGCAAAAACACAGCCAAATCAAAAACAAAAATGAAAGAAAAATACAAAAACAAATCCAACACACAGAAACAAAAGCAAAAATACAATGACATAAGCAACAACATAAAACAAAAGCAAAAACACTATAACAGAAGCAAAAACACAAAAAGATAAGCAAAAACACAACCAAATCAAAAACAAAAATGAAAGAAAAATACAAAACAAATCCAACACACATTAACAAAAGCAAAAATACAATAACATATGCAACAATATAAAACAAAAGCAAAAACACAAACCAAACACAAAAACACATCCAAATCAAAATCAAAAACAAAACCAAAACAAAAAAAATAAACACAAAAGTAAAAGAAAAACAAAAGCAAAAACAAAAATAAGCAATAACCAAATAAATAAAACTAAAACAAAAGCAAAAACACAATATAAAATATAATATATAATAAAATACAATACAAAAGAAAAAAAAACCAAAGCAAAAACACAGCCATTTCAAAAAAAAAACTAAAACACAAAAGCAACACACAAAAACCAAAGAAAAAGCAAAAATACAAAAAAGCTATAACACCAAAAACAAAATCAAAAAAAGTAAAACATAAGTAAAAAACTAAAAAAAAAACAAAAGGAATAACACAAAATAAAATACAATAAAAAAGTCAAACACAAAAACAAAAGCAATAACACAAAACAAAAAAACACTAAGAAAAGAAAAAAAAAAATACAAAAGCAAAACACAACAACTGATTATGAGAATCTTAAAGTCCATCGAAATATCGTTCTAAGGACATAGAGATCAAAATATTATTTGTTGTACTGTGTAATAATCAGTCATTTATTTTTAAATATATAAATTTTAATAAATGTAATAATATTAATTAAAAATAGTAAAAGTGCACTGTTGCTGTTATCTTTATGATTTGAATATGATCAACGTATTGCCCAGATGCGAGTCAATAACCGCAGATTAAAAATCAATAAATTTTATACGAAAACATGCGACTCCAAAGACACTGATAATGATGATGTCTGCTCGCCTGCAGCGCTTCGCTACGATACTCAATATGATTAGCATACAAAAAAATGTTGGAAAAACCAAAAAAAAAAAAGGAGCAACAGCATTTGGCAGGATAACGATAGCGACGAGTGCCAAGCAATTGAAGTGTTGCTAACAATTTGCAATTTGCTTGCTGTAACCGAATATTGTTAACGCAAATCGAATTGAACATTAAACTAAATTTTATTTTATTTATTTTATTATATTTTTCATTTTCTTTTGGTACAAATGTTAAGTGTGAATGAAGATGCCAGCAACGCACAATGTGTTCTTCCTTTTTTTTGTGTGTGTTGCTGTTTCACACAAATTCACAATGTAGACAGCACAACGTAGCTGCAGGACAACACGTAGTTAAGTATGTTGCTGGACAGATGAACGACAGCAGCAGCAATAGCAACAGCATTAGTAGCATCAGCAACAGTGTACGGAACAATCAAAGCATTGCTCGCCACATTCGATCATTATGTTGAAAACGTTGCTTGAAACATTGCCAAATACAGTAGCAGCAACAACAACTACAACACAAATTGCAGCAACGACATGGCACAAAATCAGTTGCTGCTGCTCTTCGCTTCTGCTGTTGCTTACGAGAGCAACTTATCTTGTTGCCAACATATGGTCATGAATTGGATTTGGCTGGTTGAGTTTTATTGCGACCCGAACAAAGCAACAGTTCAGCTTCACAACAGCAACAATAAAATTACAACAACATTGACAACAACATTGCAAAAACAGCAATGACCATAGCAGCACTGAGCAAATAATAAATAAAAATGGCGGCAACTCAACGAAACGAAGTGACGGCGATGCAATTGAAACCGAAAATTGTGCGAAATGTGACAACGGCAGAAGACGAGCTATGTGAAGTGTATGTGTGTGTGTGAGTGTCTGAAAGAGAAAGAGAGTTATGTTAACTTTTAAGGGTTGCCATATGAACTTTTTTTTTATTAAAATATTAATCATAATGTTACGTTAAATGCAACATATCGTCGGTGATACTGCAATACCACTTATATACATTTTCGAATACCGCTTACAAAATGAATCTTACAAAAGAAAAAAAAAACTGTATTGAGTATCAATTCTGCACATACTTCATACAAAATTTAGTATGTCATAACTTATAATTAAATTTATCTAATTTATTCGATCAACATATCATTTAAAATCGGATTATAAAACAAAATTAGTGGTAATATCTTTCATTTATAGTTAGGCGGTTTTGTAGTATAATCGACGATATATAACTAGTTAAATCGCTACATAAAGTAAATTGAAATTTTATTGCTTTTTATTTAAGTTCAAGAATTTGACTTTTTCAAATAAAAACCCAGTAAGAAAGGTTGGATCAAATAGGATTTTTTAATTTTGGAGATTATGATAGTTGGTGTGATGAAGAAGTTAGTGAAAATTATGAAATTTTTAGTCGGTCTAAGTCGACTACAAATATTCTGCACATATGCGATAATGCGTGTCGTTACCATTTAAATTGATGTGTAGGTCACCAGGGTTTATGTATCCTGAAAATAACCAGAAATTTGCAGTCGCTGAAGAAGTTCCTTCATTTTGGTTAGGTATACCGAATTTTGATTTTATTTTTGTGAATCAAATTATTTTATTTTTTGTATATTTAAGCATAAAGTCAATATATATTTGATCAAAAAGTCAACTTAAGCCGGTATAAAATAAAATTCACCTGTTCACACAGGGAAAAAATCTACTTTGCAGGCAACATATTAGGGATACACATTTCACGTCGTATCACAGTGTTCCAGAATTCAAATTTAGGCGGTCAAAAGTCTAAATTTCTTTGTCACGAAAATTCTGAATCTGAGTTGAACAACGTGATTAGAAAAGACTGCTGACTACAATGAAATAAGAAAAACCTTGAGTTTGACCAATTTAATGTACCTGCGGAGGGTCTAAATTTGACTTAATTTTAAAAAATAAAAATTTAAAAATATGGCTATAGAAGTTTTCATTGTCAGTCTTATTTGGAGTAAAAAAGAAAAGTTTAAAAAATGGAATTTATAAAAAAAGATATGACATTTCAAATTACATTACTTCTTTCTGATTAAATTTTGTACTTGAAATTTATAAATTACGTACTTGAAATTTATTATTTGGTGATACTGTGGTCTGCAACTAATTTTTAGGGGTTTTTAGGGGTTGGGATTCAGTGGTTTCTTATAGATCTCATTGGCGTCCCACTGACTGTCTAGATTTGGTTTGTGCATTCTTGCGCCTCCGTGGTTTAGACCCATTTTTATGACAAATAATGTGCTTTTTTTTAAACCGCGAAGAACAAAAATAAAATTAAAAAAAAAAAAAATTATTTCAATAATTAATATGTATACGTAGTATTTATGAATGAATGTATGATACATAATCTAAAAAATCTAAAATCCACAAAATCTAAAATCCACAAAAAAACTCAAATTATCAGTAATAAAAATTATGAAATAACTATTTTTAGTAACTCGTGAGTTTTAAGTTCCACTAACAGAATATAAAAACCGAATATGGGAATAAACTCGGCATCCCAAAATCTATTAAAAATTATACTAAAATAATTTTGGCTGCCTAAATTAGAATTCTGGAACACTGCGCGTATGTGCGTATCTCTCGTAAAGTTATTATTATGAATGACCTTTCTTAAAATCTGAGTATTTGCATCTCGTTTGAAATGTCAAAAATTATTCATTATCGGTCCATTGTGACCTGTGAATAGACCACTTATGTGCAATTAGCTCAAATTTATAACGGCTTAAGTGTATTTTGTTTTTGAGACAAGCGCGCTGCAGCGTAAGTAATTTAAGAGAGGAGTTCCATTAATCTTCTAGTTTTTCTGTGATTTCAACAGATAGACGGACATACAGATTCAATCACTATATACAAAAAATTAGCTTGGCATTCAGTTGTTTCATCGAATATTCATTTGCATCTACCAAATGTAGTCAGCCTCAACTGAAATTCATTTATGGTAAACAATAGTATGAAGCGTAACCAACTATTAGTTGAAGCAACTGCAACATTGATTGGGTAAACAAACATTTGATCCATTTTCATTTTTTTTATTTCCATTGCTACGGCAACTAAATTCAAAATGAGACATAACCCATATTTAGTTGACTTAACAGATAGTTAGTTTTATTAGGTTGTAGCAACCAATATTTATTTGTTTCAACTGCGAAATCAGTTGTCTTGTATAAAAGCAATGCCAAAGCAGGACAACATCAGTCGCAAAAGCTTCAGATTTTTCACTCGTCTTTTTGTGTGCTACGGACAGCGCGTGCCACGTGTAAAACAAAATTTGGAATTGTGTTAAGACTTGTTCGTTTTTACTGTTCAGTTTTTTCATGCCCAAATACACTTTCTTCAAGAAGAGACATACTATTCTACAGAGTACTTGCATTTGAGTTTCTATATGTTGGATTTATATATACAGCCCTAGCGCTCCAAAGTGTTGCAAACACGAAGCACAACGAGTCGCCTGCAATTTCCGATCTCGGGAACGCTGTTGTGATGCGGACTTCGTGTTTGCAACACGTTGGAGCGCTAGGCTAGGTAAAATGGCCGATTTCTTATAATTAAATTGGCTACCACAATTAAAAAAATTGGTTGTATGAATTGTATTCATTAGTTGTGTGAACTGATACGCGGTGTTGCAACAACTGAATCAGTCGAATGTTGACAGAACTAAATAAATCAGTTGGCAAAAAAAGACGGTTGCCCCAAACTGATTCGTTCTTTGGGTGTATGCGTTAATCGAAATTCCTCATAATCGGTAATCAATAGATAATCATCTATGTGTGTTTGCTGTCATCCAATTCTGTTCAATTTAGATTGCCCGAAATGGATTAAATTGAATAGTAAACACTGCATTACCGACCAGTTTAGTTTCAAATCTACATAAAAACGCACACTCTAAACACAAAATAAACAAATATACTATTAAAATTATGTTTTACAAGTTTTTTTTTGTTATTAATCGTGATTAATACCAAAATATAACCTTGTTTTGCAATGATTTAAAAAATACTTAAATTCCAATGAGAGTTGGCAACTCTACATTGGCTCTGAAGGACATGACAAAGCAATGCAAATGGTCAATGAAAATTTTTTGGGGCAGAAACAATATGCAATAAAAATATAGTACAAAAACAACTAGAGCTCAGTTCCGGTTGTGGTTGCTGCCAAAATTGGCTGCTGAAATGTCGGTTGATTTTGTATTGGATTTATGGCAACGAAAAATAATTGATCGCTACAAAGGAATTTAATGGCATAGAGTATATGAGATTTAAAAAGGATTTTAACTTTACTTTAGTTTTTTTTTTTGAAAATTTATAGAAAAATTTATATTTTCCGATATATGGTTCTTGAAATCTCAAACCTCAATTTGTTTAATGAGATAAATATTTACCAACTATTAAAAACAAAATAAGATGATGTATTTTTAAATAAGAAGCATATTTTAAAATTTATATATTGTATTATGTTGCATTTGGCTGATCATAACCATAGGAATTTTCCCCCGAATTTCTTAGGGGTTATTGTATTTTCAATAGAATACAAATGAAATCAGTTAGTAAATTCAAATCAATAACAAGTCAAAATACAAAAAAACCCTAGAATTGATATTTGTTTGTTAATAACCCAGTCTGCAATGTTTCGGAGACGTTCGTTAACTCGAAACTTTCTCGAATAACTTTGATGAAAAAGTTCGATCTCGTTGCTTTATCGATTCTAATATTTAAAATTTAGCGTACATTGAAATTCTTTCACAAGATACGATATTTAAACATTTATTACATTAATATGGCAATATTTTCGCAGAAATCTCGAATTTGCATGTTTTTTTCAATGATATCGTTCCGATTTCGAAGAATGTCTCGAATCGAGAACACTCCGACAGAAAGCATCGATAACTACCCACCATGTGGTTCAAATTTGACGGTTGATAACGCTTCCAGAATTTGTAACGTTGTCGAAACGAATGGCATACTGGGAATCAGGGACTAAAACTCATTTGAATTTCGATTACGGTTTTTGTTGCAAGATTATTAAAATAGTGGTTCCGACGCCGGCTTTTTTTTTAATAAAGGTTCCGATTCCGGTTCCAAATACCGCAATGGTTCCGATTTCACTGAAAAATCGATTCCTAATTCCAAATCTGCTTCCAAAAAAAAGAAATAATAGTTTCAATTCCGGTTACGGTTCCACACATTTTTAATAACGGTTCCGATTCCGGTTTCAAAAATCAAAATGATTCCGATTTCACTAAAATATCGTTTCCGGTCACGATTCCGTTTCCAACCAAAAAAAAAAAAAATGTTATGAGTTCCGATTACGGTACCACACATTTTTATACCCTACACTAAGAGTGAAAGGGTATATTCAGTTTGGTACGCCGTTTGTAACACCCTGAAGAAAGCATCTCCGGTATGGAAAAGTATATATATTCTTGATCAGCATGACCTCCTGAGTCGATTTAGCAATGTCTTTTTTTTTTTTTGTTGATTCTGCTGTGTTATCGATCAATCACTCGCACTGAAAAAAATATTTACCTAATTGAAGTAAAATGGCTCCATAGAAAATTATTCTTTCATGTTAACACAATTTCTTTCATTTGAAGAAAAAAATCGTTGATTTGAAGAAAATGTTCATTGATTACCAGAAAAATCGGATTGATTTAATGAAATATATACTATGGAACTGAATCATTCCCATATTTACTTGAAGTAGGTAAATTATTTTTTGGGTGCGACATCCAAATTTATATAAACCTCTGAAGATCTCTTCGGCGCATTCACAGTAAAAAAAAATTATGAAGGCAGTTAGCAGCAGGATGCAGCGACTTTGATCTTTGCTGGATTTGCTAAAAGTTATTACAACTAATGGGTTGCTACAACTGCAACAACAAAAGCAGCCATTGCAACAACAACAACATTAGCGAATGGCATGGCGGAAGTTGAAAGCTTTTATTATTTTATTACAGCGTCCGCCATCTTTGATTGTGATGCAAGTGTTGCGAGTACCAGAGTTGCTAACTTTTTAGTGCGTCAAGTCGTGCGCATCTCGTATCTTTCGTCCTGAAGGCAGCCGCTAACTTCGTGGAGTGCGGTTCGTGTCGCGCAGTTGTGGGCGCCCGCCCGTCCACACGAACACTGATTGTTGCACTGAAGTTGACCAACACACAGAGCGAAAAGTTGTTACAAATTGCACTCACACACATAAATCACGTGCGCTCAGAAAAGTTTTGATTTGTGAAATCAAAAGCTATTTGCGCTGCAATCAGTGCAAACATTGTGTATGAAACTTTGCCAAAAACGCATCCGCAGAGTTTCGTGGAGATTTCCGTAATGACTGGGGATGCAATGAACATGATTAATACGGGTTTTATTGGGAATTTCGGGGTAGTTTTTTTTTTAAAGATTTATTTTAAATATATGCATTCGTTGAGTTACCAAATATAGACTAATTTCGTCAATATGATATACGAAAGTTTAATGACGAAATTCTTTATAATATTTAAAAACTGGAATTGTAGCTAGTGCGCCTACACACAAAAAAATATCGTTCCCTGTAAACACTTTCTCAAACAAACACTAAAATGTTTGCAAGCTCATTTGTAGGAAATAATCGAAGTGTTTTTCACAAATGATCAGTAGTGTTTCCCACAAACACGGAAAGTGTTTTCCACAAAGACGAAAAGTGTTTCCGGCAAATATTGTAGTGTTCGCCAAATTCAGTTAAAGCAAAAGGTTTTTTTTTATTGCGACAGTCACTCATTTAGGCGACATGTCGAATAATGCAGAATTCCAGGGTAGATTATTCGACAAGTCGCGTAAACGAACGTCTGGCGAAAATAACCCTTTTATTTCGACTGATATTGATGGACACTAAGGAAACACTACAACACATCGATGCATTTTGCCTGGGACCAGGTGTCTCATACATTGGACGCGTCTTAAAAATTTATCTAAACTGACTGGGTTTTCGTCAGATGATTTGCACAGCATTGCGGCAGTGTTTCTGCAGTCATCTGTTTTGGATGATGTGAAGACCGATTATGATGAAATGATGGCAGTGGCTATAGATGATAATAATTAGCTTCAGATTTCGCACAATAAGAAAATTTTGCTTCTTATTCGACAAAAGAAGCTTATCCACGTTTATTCGTGCAAGTGTTGCATGACACGGATAAGTTTAATTGTTCAAGTGATGCATCTTTTATCAGAAGCTGTACGATTTTTGGGGCAAACACTTTCAATGTAGCATTTTTTCCGAGAAGATATTAGTATTTAGGGCAAACACTTTTAAAATAGATTGCGTTCTGGGAAACACTTAGTCGTTGCCACAAAGAAATATCATGTACTCATTAATTATCTTAAACAATTTCATTATTTATTGGTAACAAATGATTGTTTGGGACTAATAATTGAAGTGACTTTTATGGAGTGTTTTTGGTAAACATTTTAAATGTTTCTAAGAAATTAGATATTGTTTTGTTCAAACACTAGCATTATGTAATTGTTTGCAATAAGCTATTATAATTTACGACTAACAATAAGTATTACTGCCACCTAATACTTATGTATTTACCAGAAGTAACTGATAGTTTCACACAAGTATTTTATAAATATTCCTTTTTTAGAGTGTATTTCTATTGTCCAAATTTAACATTCTGTCAATATCATTTTCTGTCTAATAGACGTAAAATTGGAAACAATGACGTTCGTTGCAGCTGACATTGATACCAATTATATTGGGATTTTTTTTTCGAATTTTGGTAAAAAAAAATTCTTTGGCAAGGATCCCGAATATTCGATTTATTTTTGCATTGTCTGTAAGGATTTGCCAGGACTAGGTATGCAGATTTGATAAAAACTAACTATTCGTAAGAATTGTAACATATAAATTTAACCACACAAATGGTATGACTAAACTCTAAAATGGTAAAGTTACTATTTCTACCACTTTTAGTAACCAAATAAAATGGTAACTTTACTATTTTGCTTGGTTATCTAACCGAAAAGATTGTTCTCGACGCAATTATCTCATCTCTTTCATCTCGCTTTACGATGAGACAACTCGTTCGTTGATATTCAGTTGCAAACTTATCGTGGACCGGTGCGGTGCGTAAGCCGTAAGCGTTGATTTAAGTGATTTTTAATTAATAAATAAATATAAAATGAGTTATATGAATAGCAATACATTTTTGCTAAATTTGGAAGGGTCTGGATAACCTGATCCAAAAGAAACGAAGTTTTGCCAACTGATTTTGGAGTGGAGATTTGCACATAAAATAGACGAATTTATTGGTGAATTGCTAAGCATTGACATTGTTTTCTTTTTATTTCATATTGTGCCATTCCATTGAATAAATGAAAATGTATTAAAGTAAATATGTCTATGTGTATATAAAATAATAATAATAAATAATATATTTCTTGGAAATTCAAAGCTTTTTGTTTTAGTAATGTAACCATAACTATGGTACAGGAACAATTTTTAATGGTAAATAAACTATTTCTCATGGTAAAGAAACTATTTTTTATGGTATACGAACTATTATTCATGGTAGCCTAACAATTTTTCATGGTAAACGAACTATTTTCACGTACTATAATTATAACAATTTTTAGTCGGTTCTATTTACCACGTTTATCGGTCACTGCAATTTCAATCGTCTTTTTCAGTTAGATTTACCTATCTTTTTTTTGTGTATACATTTTTATGAAAATCTTATATTTCAAGTTTGTGGGTTATTCTTATAAAAAGTAATTGATACATTTTAATATTGAAATACCATTTGATAAATTCACATCTTCTTAACATTTGGTACAAATATTGAAATCATCGATTTGAAATTATTGACATTTTAAAAATGTAGTTGGTAACTTTTACTTCTACAAGGATGAATTTATAATGTAAAAATAAACTGTAAAATTTTCTATTTAATAAACAACAATTTAGTCTCAATGACAAATATGGCACTCAATTTCTTGAAATCCATTTTAACCGAATGCACTTTGTTGTTACAACTAGTTTTTTCTCACTCTCCCTCTTGCTGTGTACAGTGTTAAAAATACTCGCTCACTCAGTAACAATTTTCTTACATTTCTAACGAATTCTCAAACACATATAATTCTGCACCCTTTTTTTGTGTTTATGTGAGAGTAAAAGTGTATTAAATAACACTCAAAATGAATGTTGAAGTTCATAACTGTTTGCGAAAAGCAAATATTTTTTAGTTTCTGCAAAGATCATTATTCAATTCAATTATTTCAACAGTTCTTTATTTTTAGCGTGTACAAAAAGTAGTAGAAGTAATCGTAGCAACTACACCAGAGGCCACAAAACATTGTTGAATTAAAGTGTAACTATTTTGTGTACATTTTATTTGTTATTTTTCTATGGCACACCAACCGCTTGTAGAGACATCATCCTGCAGTACAATCACTGCCTTGCCAGACGCTTCCATATCTGGGAGCGAATATCAAATTTGGTCAACTGCCTGTTAAATAAACAAAACCTCAAAATGGAACGACGACAAGTAAAAAATTAGAAAAGAATAAAACGTGTGTTTTTTTTCGAATTTTTTTAAAAGTTATATTTTTTTTTATATTATTTTATTTGCAAACAAGGCAGTAAGTAGTAGAAGCAGTTATAATAGTAGTAAAAAATATACTGACAAATGAAGTAAAGAAAAGTAGCACAAAAAAAGTAGCAAAAAAAAAGTCTTTGCGACTAACAAAAAAAATCAGTGTGTCGCCGGAAACTAGAGCTCGACTCACTTAAATTTTGCTTTATTATGCAAAAGTATGAACAGCAAAGTTTTGTGTGCAACCAACATAAGTTGCAACCAATTTTTAGGCGCAAAAAATCGCACAAATCGTGCAGATGAGCGGCGGATGGAGGCAACTTTTCAAGTTGACATCATTTTTCTGAGGAAATTCAGTAAAAATATGTAGTAGAAAAAACGCAGAAAAAAAACTAGAAAAAAAACAAAAAAAAATAGTACTTCAAAAATTCAACGCCTCCGCACATATGCGGCAACACTTAAGAGCTGCCTTTATATGCCACAAATGTGTCGGCAGAGGGCGCGTCTTTAATATGATTTTCAGCCGCAGGACAAAAGGCGTCAATGAGCAGGCAAAAGGGGCGAAAAAGAGCAGAAGTAGAGTAGGATAAAGCAGGCAATAACGCAGTAGAATATGTTTTATGTGGCAGCGGGTCGCGCCGGAAACTATGCTAATAATTCAGCAAAACTTTTGCTACTTTAGAATACAAGGAGTAAGTAATGCACAGAAAGAGAGAGAGAGAACGAGAAGAGTGTAAGCGATAGGTAAGGTAGAGATACTACTAAAACGGCAGAGTGTTCGAGCGGGGGTACAAAAAGAATTAGGACGCATTGCAAACTTGCTGCCTAAGTAGGTTTTCGTTGCTGTTGCATATTTTTAGGCTAATCTGCGTGGAAAATTAACGTGCTGGAAATAAAAGTTCGTTTTATGAGCTGCGGCCAAATTATGAAATGGGTTTCCTTGCAAAAGTTGCATTAAAAGCAAAATTAAAACTTAAATTAAAATATTTTCAAATTATAAAAACAAAACTTCACTACAATGTACGCAATAAATCTGCAAATACAACGAGGCATTTCTGTGCCATTTAAGAGCAAAAACTGTTGCTTGTTGCTTGCGGCGGGCGGCTACAGCAACAGCAACGGCAATGGCAACACAGCTGGCGTTGCCAACAATAAAATTGCATTCGTAATTGCATCACTCAGTTGTGAAGTAGGTACACATTGCGAGCAAGTACAACAAAAATAATACACTGAGAAGAATTTTTCACATTGAGTATTAAATGGTACAAATATATATTATATAGTACAAATGAATTGTGTGCTGCGAAAAAAGGGGTTTAGGCTATATATTTCTGAAATTTAGTTTTTGATGAGTTTTAATTTACGCTTCATTTGGTATCAAAATCATCAGTATACAAAGTATATACACTGAAAAAACACTTTTGGTAAAATACGCAAAAATATCAGAATTAAAAACGAATTACATCTAGGGTAAAAGTCATGCCAAAGGGACGAATGTGCATTTTTAAAATATTGGAAAATCAAATTTTAGTGTTTGAGGTTAAAGCACCTCAAACACTAAAATTTAGTAAAAATTATTATTTTTTAAATAATTTATGTTATTTTGGTTTATTCATCAATTAGCGTATATAAAATATTTTTTGATTTGGACAACTTACTGAAATATAAATACGGATTTTATGTGGCTATATCGTGACCAAAACGCAAATATGTTTGTTTTTTTGTCATAACTTTTCATGTGTACAAGATCAAATGGTGATGTAAAGGCATTAATTGTTTGTTTTTAATGCACCTATTGATTGGCATCATTATTTAAGAATAATTTTCTAAACATTTTTCTAGCAAATAACAAAAATTCAAAAAATAATACTTAAATAGTGATGCCAATCGATAGGTGCTTTAAAAACAAACAATTAATGCCTTTACACTACTATTTGATCTTGTACCAGTAAAAAGTTATGGCAAACAATCGAAAAGATTCGCCTTTTTGGCATTTTCAAATTCATCTTGTTGGTTTTGTCTTTTGTGGCTAGAAATATCCAACAAAACCACACACGATTTTGGCACAGTATACTTGAGGAAAAACTACATTGAAAAATGTAAAAAAATTCAAATGTCAAAAATTACACATTCGCCCTTTAAAAGGAAAATTAAATCTGGAAAATCCAGCTATAAAGGTGCCAACATTGACCCATCTACGACGCTCCGTTTCGAAGTTATGAAGGTTTAAAAATAAATTATAAAATTTTGAAATCACCATAAATTGTGCCGACTTTGACCCATCTACGACGCTCCGTTTAGAAGTTATGACGGTTTTAAGAAAATTACAAAATTTTAAGATTGAAAACTTGATTTCTCTGGTCTCCGTGCATCGATAAAATTAATTTAAAATACAAATTAAATCTGTAAAATCCAGCTATAAATGTGCCAACTTTGACCCATCTACGACGCTCCGTTTAGAAGTTATGAAGGTTTGAAGAAAATTACAAAATTTTAAGATTGAAAGAAAATTACAAAATTTTAAGATTGAAATCTTGATTTCTCTAGTCTCCGTGCATCGATTAAATTAATTTAAAAGGCAAATTAAATCTGGAAAATCCAGCTATAAATGTGCCAACTTTGACCCATCCCGTTTAGAAGTTATGAAGGTTTTAAGAAAATTACAAAATTTTAAGATTGAAAACATGATTTCTCTGGTCTCCGTGTATCGATTAAATTAATTTAAATTAATTCAAAACCACGAATTTTTGTATTAATTGTGATTTTGAAGCAAAGTAAAAAAAATTAAATATATTTTTTAATTTTTGGACCAAACCTTTGATTAATAAGTTTTCCACATTATTTCAAAAATGTTATATTAAATTTAATAGTATTTGAAATATTCAATACTATTAATTAAATAATTTTAATATTATTGAAAGTTTTATAATGCATACTATTAAAATTATGAGAAATACTATTATGTTTATAATACTATTAATTCAATACTATAACTAAATAATTTTAATATTATTGAATGTTTTATAATGCAGACTATTAAAATTATGAGAAATACTATTATGTTTATAATGTAGTCTTTTTGTTTTAATGTTATCATATTATTATTTATGTTTTCTCTATAATTTTTCCTCGAATATTTCAATTACGAAATATTTCGAAAAAATTCCAAAAATGCGACCATTTTTTTTATAAACATCCACATTATTAAATGCGTCGTTGATAGGAACTGTTCATAATATTTTAACTTTTTTATTTTGTAACAGAAAAGAAAATTATACATCGAATGGCAATTGACTCTGGCATAAATTGGAAGCTGAAGAGGAGATTTGTATAGGTGCCGACCAAATTATATGGTACTAAATATTTCATACCATATTTTTTAAACATATTTATATTTACAAATGCACGACACAATAATTCTGGTATTTTTCGGCATATTTTGAAACGGACAGCTGTTGATACAAACTCCACATTTGACTGCTTAATATCCTTTGAAAACAATATTTCTAAACTGCCCTGGCTCTGCCAAAAATTATCTGCAGTAGGTATAATGAAATAAAATAATTTTATTTTTCAAATGATATTAATTTTTTCAATATTGGACTTATGTTTTTCAAGGTTATTAAAAGAAATATATATTCTTCGCCATAAAATTCTCCTCGTAGAATATTTCCTCGTAGAATACATCTCAGTGGGATTATTTCAATTAGTATTATTCCCCATAACATTTTTCTCCGTAGAAGTTTTTTTTTGTAAGTTTTACTGTGGTGAGTTTTAGTGTGGTGAGTTTTGGAGTGGTGAGTTTCGGTGTGGTGAGTTTCGGTGTGGTGAGTTTCGGTGTGGTGAATTTCAGGTGTGAAATAGCTGATAGAACTATAATAAGAGTTGACACACAACATTTTAAAAATGTATCTTGCTACAAATTTTAAAATTCAAAATTATTGTTTTTCTATTTAATAAAAGTCGATTAATTTTACAGGTTTTTTTTCTGAGTGTAGAAAGAACTACAACCCCCCAAACACATCTTGAACGTCGGCAACACATAAATTCTCAGCATCAAAAAAAAATCCAGCAGCATAATTGCGCTCGTCTTGCGTACGTTTTTGGCTGCTGTTGCTGTTGCTATTGCTACCTTTTTCTGCTACCTTTATGTTTTGTTTGCTGCTAATAAAGTACTTAACGCCCTGAAATTGCTGTGCGCCGCCGCAGCTGCCGCTGTTGCTGCCTTTTCACCTGTGCGTTTTCGCTCGCTTTGCTTAAATTGTAATAAATTAAATTGCAAACTTTAAATGAGACGCTGCAGCAAGTTGCTGGCAACAATAACAACAGCAGCAACAGCAACATCATCAACAACTTCAAGCTGCCAACTGTGTGCGGCGCTTGGTGCATGAATTTTTATCGTGCAACAGTTGCCGCATTCCCAGGCAGTAATTCGCAGCAATTTTTGTCTGTTTATTGCATACTTTAGAACGTTTTTATAGGTTAGATTCATATATAGGGTACACCCAGAAAAAAATACTATATAAATAATAGTTTTTTTTTACTATTAAAAATAGTCAATAGGATAAATTATTATTTTAATCGTAAAATACTATTAAACACTAGAAAATACCATGACATTGCCATTGAGTTTATATGAAAAGATTTATTTTTTGTATACTATTAAATTAATAATTGTCCTATTGACCAATTTTAATGAGATTTGAGAGAATTTTTTTTTTGGGTGTACTATGCGATAGCTGTGTAACACTTAGGGAAAACATAGTCAATTTAATTGCAGACTCTTAGTGTATTAGATAAAGTTTGAGTTTCTTATTTTTAAAATGTCCTGAAGGTGACATTTTTAAAATAATGTGTTATAAAAAATACATGAGCATTATCGGTTCAACATGTGTTTTGTAGCATTGTAGAATGAAAAGTCACCAAATACATTTTCAAAATGCCAAATATTCATTCATAAAAATCTTTATAAATCTGTCAATTTTAATTCGATGATCTCAATTTTTACCACATGATATAAAAATTCAAATCTATTAATTGATTTTTCAAGTTTAAAAATGTATCATTTACTTTTTACAATATTAATCAACAAACTCGAAAATTAAGTTTTTCATAAAAATGTTTTTGGTCACTTTTCGTTCAACAACGACGATATGTAATATTAGCTTTCCTTCTGATAATAAAATTTACAAATTCAATTTTAAAAAAATAACATTTAAGCAACTTTTCTAAAGGTCTGTATAATTTTTGATTCAAAAAAAGTAACTGAAAAGATTCAGACAAATTAATTGACAGGAAAAATACTGAGTTTGCATTAAGTATCAGCAACCCCGAATAATACAGATACGATATATGGAAAGCCCATATGAAAATAGATTTATAATAAAATTTTCCAAGAGTATTAAAACATAATATTCAAAATAATTATCGATTTGCAGTAAAATTGCAGAAAATTGGATTGAATTCGTATAAAACATACCCATTATAGTTCGTTTCCATCTCTGACATTAGATATATACAATTTTTATTTATTTATATTCATTCATATTTTTGTATATAAAATTATTGCATTTTTTCAAAATTTAATTTGGTGAATTTTCAGCGCCATTGCACGCCACTTGCTTTGACTTTCCAGTAAGTTGCTCATTATGATTATTTTAAATAAATGAAAGACAACATAACACAAGTTAAAATAGCTGTACATCATTTTGTTTTATTTTATGAAACACTTTGAGTACAAAAGATTCACATATGAGATGCACATGCTGTGAAATTTTTGTTTAAGCGCAACGAAAAGAAGGAGGAGAAAGTTGAGCTGAAGTAGGTGATGCCCAGTGGTAAACATTGGCGTTCTATCATTTAGGGTATTCACAGTTCATCGTATTTTAGTATGGTATTCGTGCCATGTAGTATATATACGATACAATAACCTTATAAAAGCGAAATACCACAAGTGTTGTATTTGAGACTAGCCCTGTGGCATTTTTATTGGTGTGTATTTTGTGAAATGAAGAAAAATTGTGAAATTGCAGACGTGAAGTGCACATAAAATGTAAATTTATTGTTTTCGTAGAATATGTGATTTGAACATAATTATTTGTTTATGTCGTGGAGATATAAACTCAACAAGAAAACACTGCGGTGGTCACATTTGAAGGACCATTAAAACTATACTCAATATGATTTTTTCTGTGGGCATCACATACATCTATGTAGTTCGAGGGTGCGGATTTTTAATGCATTCGTAGAACAGTTTTTAAACATCTATGTAGATCGATCTCTCCCAACGAAGCGCTTCACATCAACTTAATTGATAGTTAATTACAAATATTGTGCATTTTTTAGATAACAATAATACCAAATTACGTTTTACGCAGAAAATATGAACCACGAAATTAAATTTTTTATTTTGTTGATGATTTTAAAATTTGTTGATACACAACTGCATTGCCGTCTTCATCATCAGATGATGATATTAAAGCCGCGATGGTATTTGATACGAGTGTTATCATATTTTAATATTTGTCAAAAGAAATAATTTATTTTATTCTGTCAAAATAATTTTATTGTGTTTGTGAAAACTGAATTCGATATGAGGGCAAACACTAAAAACTCAGAGCAACAACTATTCTGGCAGTTTTTGCTATATGGAAACTTTTCAGTACATCAACTGCTAGAAACGGCAACATCTGAAGTGCCATGGAAATCGACATTATTGTATAGTGTTTTGTAGTATTTAATGGGATGTACCGTTTGAATTAATAGTTTATCTTATTGACTAATTTCAATTATAAAAACTATAAATTTTTTGATATGTTTTTCTGAGTGCGGATTGTCTATGCTTCTATTACGAAATTTTGATATAATGATGTAGTAATGTAGTTCAGTTGATATTCCATTAAATTGTAAGTGATGATCGAAAGTGGCCATACTTTTTAAATGATATGCGGATACTGTATATGGAATCTAGGTGATACCCAGTATTAGTTTTCTCTATTAGCGAAAGACATTATCATGATCGGATCATTTTGGAAATGTAATTGGTAAAGTTGCGATAAGGTACAAACATTGATTATTACTTGAGAATGACCCTAGTACAATTATTACTAAGGATATTGAACAAAAAACATTTCAATTCTACTTTATGCTAATATTTTTTGTAGTTTCTGTAAATAAATATCACAATTACGCTTAACCCAATTTCGTGTACAATATATGGTCAATTTAAAAGTAGGTTTCTGTATACCCTTTACTAATAGTGAATACCCTTTTAGAGCGAAAGGGTATATTTAGTTTGGTACGTCGTTGGTAATATCTAGAAGGAGGCATATTCAGAACTTAAAAGTATCTGCATGACCTCCGATTTATCAAATAGTTAGATCAATGTTGTTTGTCACATAAAAAGGACATGATAGTACGATTATGAAATTTATTCCGACCATTTATGTTCAAATACCTACCTCATATTACATTGACATCTAAGGTTACATTTTCTTTTATACCGCCTGAAGTATACTTTTTTTTGCTCAAATATATATTGAATTTATATATATAAAAATACCCATGTCCACTTACCCATGTACATATGCACCCAGAAAAAAATACTATATAAATAATAGTTTTTCGGATCGGAAAATACTATTAAATACTAGAAAATACCATGACATTGCCATTGAGTTTATATGAAAAGATTTATTTTTTGTATACTATTAAATCAATAATTGTCCTATTGACCAATTTTAATGGGATTTGAGGGAATTTTTTCTGGATGTGGGTACTCAAATGAAAGGAAAAACTTCCAATATTGTTGCAAGTTTTCAGTTATTTTCAGCATTCGTAAACGCTTGGGACCTCAGAACTACTTTAAAATTATCACATATCACATAAAATAATCACATGCTTAGTCTGACTATAGCTTTCATAGTTTTACTAACACAGACTGCCAACAACTAACCGTTATTACTAGTTTTTGATTACTGTCATAGTAAGAAGTACTTTGATCTATAGATATATTTTTTGGATAACATTTTGTTCGAACAAATTTTTGTTTTCGAAAAAAAAAAAAAATTTATGACACATTTTTTTTTGTATAATAGTTTTTTTTTTTAACTTTTTTGTTGCACATTTTTTTTTCTAATTTTGAAAAATTCGTATAAAAAATATTTCCATTCATTTATTTGTGGATCAACTCCATTACGACCTGTTTCAATTATAATATGAATCGCAAGTTGCCCTGATTAATCGTAACATTAATAGGGATCCGTACGAAATATCGAAAAAAAATGTCGAAATTATAAAAGCCTTAGAACGCCGAAACAATATTTGGCCGAATCACAAAATGTCGAAAAATATTTTATAGCTAGAAAATGTCGACAATTTTTTTAAACTATAAATATATTATAACATTTTTTTATAGGATCAAAAATGTCGAAAATTAAAATGCCTAAATATCAAAATGTTGAAATACAAATTTCAAATCCTATATGAGCAAGTCCACACCAAGTCTCGTAGGATTTGCAACTCACTCTCTTCGATTTCAATGATATTTTGGCAACTGATAAAGGGTATCGGGATCTGCATTCACCATTTTTTTCCGACAACTATTTCCAAAAATATTACTTTTTCCAGAGATACAGTCCAAAGTTAAAAAATTGTCAATGATAACATTTGTATGGTGGTTCCTATTGAAATATCTCTTGATGCTAGAATCTTCGTTAAGGTTTCGTTTTAAAACTAATTAATTCCAAGATGGTATTTGGAATGCAGCATATTTAAAAATCTCCGCATGAATCCTAGAGTAGCTAAAATTCAGAATTCGTTCTTTTTTAATATCTTTCTCTTCGAGTTTTTTCGACATTTTCCATTATTTTTCGGCAAAAAATGATTTCGTCATATTGAATTTCGACATTTTTAGTTTTCGACATTTTGTTTTTCAACATTTTAGTTTTCAACATTTTTTTTTAGACATTTTGGTTTTCGACATTTTCAGGTTTCGACTTTTTCAGGTTTCGGCATTTTTATTTTCTACATTTTTGTCTTCGGTATTTTTAGTTTCTATATTTTAAATTTCGACTTATCGTACCAGACCCACATTAATATGTATTTTCTACATCATAATGTAAACTCAAACTAGATCGATTTATCGTTTACATTGTAATCTAAGATACCGCGCCGGGGACATCAGATTGGTTGTGGAGATGTTTCCTACTGGGGAAGAAGCACTGCAAGATGGAGCAACGAATAAACACAGATTCAAAACTCAAACTAACAAAATAATAAAATCAAAACTCAGTGAAGAGAGCTTGCAAAGGGCGTGACTGATGATGAGCACGCGTGCAGGGCGATTCAAAGGAAGTCTGCGAATATGCGTCAGCTTAAAATATGTGGCAGTCATAGAATTGTTGCAGATGGTGTTGCTGCTTTTCGTGATGATCTTGGTGCTGCTGTGCATAGTACTTGCTATATGCCTAATAATGGCAATTAAGGCAAACGCGCATTGTTAGTTCAAATTGTTGTAGTTTCTATTGTTGCTTTTGCTAAGTTAAAGAAAGCCGTTTGTTGTTTATTGCTTGAACTATAAGAAGAAGGTAATTTTAAGTGCGTAATTAATGTTTATGTTGTTGGGGTTTGGGCACAAATTGTGCGAGAATTAAAATTATGGTGTGTTTTTAAAAAAATGTATTTACAGAATTTTTTAAAATTTGAATTTATTTAATATAAAATGTATAAAAATTAATTTTAATTAAAAATAAATGTACTAATATTTATAAAAATTTATTAAATTTTATTAAAATTTATTAAAATTTATTAAAATTTATTAAAATTTATTAAAATTTATTAAAATTTATTAAAATTTATTAAAATTTATTAAAATTTATTAAAATTTATTAAAATTTATTAAAATTTATTAAAATTTATTAAAATTTTTTAAAATTTTTTAAAATTTATTAAAACTTAATAAAAATTTTTAAAGTTTATTAAAATTTATTAAAATTTATTAATATTTATTAAAATTTATTAAAATTTATTAAAATTTATTAAAATTTATTAAAATTTATTAAAATTTATTAAAAATATTTATGAGCATTTCAATAGTTTTTAGATATTTTTTCCATCTGCACATTGCTTATACGTCACGTCGAACTTTCATCTTTTTTTTCTTGTACATGTCTCATACACCATTTTTTTGCCACTTGTCAAGTTTTGTACCACAAGCGAAATTTTTTTGGCAAAAACTTTTAAATAAACCGACCTCAGGCCTCATAACCTCATAAAATACTTTAAACAATTTTAATAGAAAATACCGTGGGACCTTTAAAACCGAATGTTTTGCGTATTTGTTTGAAACTGTTAAACATTTTTAGCAAATTTAATTAAATTTATTTTAATTAAACATGGCTGTAACACTTCCGCATGAATAGACTGACAGGAGCATAAATATTCGCATAGATAAAACTCAGCGCAATAGTAGACTCGTGAATGGTGCGTGTTATAGCGTAAGAGTGAGCGAGACAGTTATAGAGTTGCTAGCATTTAATGCGATTCCCAGTCGATTTGCGTCGATGGAAAAGCAAATGAAAATGAAAATTTAGTGTCGCGCACTTTGGTGGCAAAATGGCTACACCTTAATGTGTGCTGCAAATGTTTATAAAGCTGTGGAACGTATTCTATGAACTTATTCATACTATCGAACATCATAGTGAAGAACGAAATTTTCACTACAATTAATTTGAATCGTTATATTGATGAATATAATCATAATATTTATGAATATTTATAATTTTATTTTTTTTTTGCTAATTTTCAAAAAAAAAATTTAAAAAAAAAATTAGAAAATAATTCGAAAAACGTGTTTTTATTTAAAAAATATCTTTTCGAGAAAAAAAAAATATTTTTTCAAAAAAAAAATTGTTAGAAAAAAAATTTTTTTTTTTTCGAAAAAATAAAATTGTCCGAAAAAATATTTTTTTTCGAAAATAAAAAATTGTACAAAAATTTTTTTTTTTTTTTCAAAAAAAAAAATTGTCAGAAATTTTTTTTTTCGAAAATAAAAATTTTCAAATTAATTTTTTTTTTTTTATAAATATATTTTTTTTTATACATTTTTCAAAAATATTTCCTTTAGGGAAAAAACAGTTCGAATCAGTACCATAAATTTAAATAGAAATTAATAAAGATAGTGAGGTACGAAAGAGCTTATTGTGCAAAACAGTAATAATGAATTAAATTTTTAATTTCATGAATTTATTGAAGTGAATTTTTTATGTATAAAAGTATAACAAAAATGAAATATCATTCATTAACTATAACTAAATTCTGCAAACTATGAGTTATTCTGGCATAAACTCTGAGTTTACAATTTTATTTTTCCAACATCATAATTGTTACATGTGTTAATTTGTCAGCGTATGTCAAAATTGTAAACTTTGCTGAATCACGATGCATATTTTTAATTTCAAATTGAAGTCTGTTTTTTTTATGTTTTTTCGTTTTTTTTGTACACGAATTTATTATAATTTTAAAAAACATATAAAATTCAGCGAACATGCGAAGCGCGGATAATTGAAATTTTATCGCGTGAAGCGACAGCAGATGCGACAACAGCAAACAGAGCAGCAACCGAAATAATAATAACACCAAAAACTACTAAAATAGCAACAACTACAACAATAGTAACAGCATCAAAAAGTGCGAACAAATAGTAATAAATTATTCACTTGTCGACTGTCAGCTGTTGATGCTGTTTGCTATGTTTTTAACAATATGTTGTTGTAGTTGTTGCTGCTGCTGTTGTCATGAGGTGTCATTATTATTGTTGCTGTGGTTGGCGCGCCATTGCTGTAGGTTTTGGTTGCTGGTTAAAAACAGCAAGTGAAACGTGTGTCATATTCGAAGTTGCGACACATTAAAATAATAAAATTTTTATAGTTTTTATTTTATTTTTTTGCTACATAAAAAGTTAGATAGTTTGAAGGATTTATAATTAAATTAATTACAATTTTCTTTTATAAAAGTTCAAAATGAAAAATAAATCCTGAATCACACGACTGAATAAACGCTCAACTTTTGAATCAATTTTGAAAACAATATTAATATAAATCGTGTGATTGTCGAATTTCCCATACATAAATTGGGAATATACACGATTGATGTTGAAATTATTTGGAAATTGATTCCAAAGTTGAGCAATTATTCAAACTTGCTTAAAAATTTTCGGGTTACCACAATTCAAATAAGTAGCTTTAAACCTTTCGAAGATTTTCAAAGAAAGATTGTGATTATATTTAGCAATATAATAAGAGGTAAAAAGAATCGAAACTTTACTTTAAAAATAAGGACTGCGTCGAATAAAAATGTCCGCTACAAAAATGAAAAAATCTAGAAATCTAGTAATCGAATTTTTATAGAATAAAATATTTTATTTTGCAAATTATTTTTAGATTTAAAAAAAATATATAAAAAACCAGAAATTAATATTTTTTAATAAAAAGTTTTAATTTTTCCGGAACCCCTTCCATTAATGTTGTAATGGTAGTGTCCGACACCCTCACAGCTGCTGAAGACCACTTTCTTTTAAAGTCTTGAAGGTCTTTGGCCACTTTTTTTGTTGTCTTCATCTCCCTTTTTACTAAAGACCAGTATCTCTCAACCGGCCTGAGTTCTGGACAGTTTGGCGGATTGGCTTCTCTAGGCACCAAAATCACTGCATTTTGTTAGATCCACTCATGTTGGCGTAAAAATGGAAGCAATCTCTTTTGCAAGCATTCCTTCACATATATTTCGCTATTAATTGTACCCGATGTCACGAATGAGCTGCTCCTTTTTCCACAACTGCAAATTACCTGCCAAACAAGGCATTTCTTTGGGAATTTTGTCATTTTTTTTTGATTTGAATTTTTCAGCGACATTTCCTCGAGAATCGGCTGTATAAAATTCCTGTCCAGGTAGCTGAGAAAAGTCCGCTAAAACATAAGTTTCGTCGTCCATTATGCAGCAATCGAATTTTTTAAAAAATCTTGGTTCAAACTCGCTGACTTTTTGGAATATCGATATTTACTTCCGTTTTTGTCCCGTCCGGAACGCCCATTATTTTATTTATATCTTTTGATCTACCGTATAGAATTCTATAATTTTTGCAGATATTTAGTTATATTTAAATACTATAGGACCAAAAATATCAAGTAAATGCATTAATTTTCCTTCGAGATATCAAAGTTTTAAGCGTACGAATGTTCCGTCCGGAACCCCAGGAAATGCCAATATGTTAGTAAATTTAAAAATAATTATTTATTTTTGATCAGTGTCATATACTGACATTGATTACTGATTTAATTTCGATTCAATGGAAATGTATTGTTTGAAAATTCGTGTAACGATGAAGAAATGATCAAGAACAACCATTGCTCTTTCAAGAAGAGGTAAAATTGAATCACTGAATAAAGTCAGAGTTTGAACCTGATCAAAAATATATGTTGATCAAAATAAGTAAAATTAATAATTTTTTATCAGATGGTAGTTTGTTGAAATAGTAATTTAATTTCTTTACAGATCACATATCCACTTTTTAGTTTATTGCATTAGTTTATTGCACGGTGGGTCCATTTTTCATATTTGGATTTCGCTGAACCTTTTTCACATCGATATCTCATCCAATATACCTCAAATATATAATTTTATTTTTCATGCCATTGTCATATTTTTAATACATAAATCGAATTCGAAACCGAATCAGTTTCAATATAAAACTTAAAACCAAAATCTAACATAAGGAACCATAATAGAAACCGATTTCAGTTTTAATTCCGCTTTATACAATAGGTATTATTGTGAAATAAAAACAAATTACTTTATTTCAAATGCTTCGTCGCACAATTGAGCCCGAAATGTCAGCGAGAACAACATAATTCTTTGTCAACATCCTTTCGTCATTGTGCCCCATATTTCACGCTATGCCGTCTGTCTGTTGGCCCTTGGCGCTCTATTTCCGGTATAATTAGGCCATCAATTGCGAACATTTTATGGTTACATTAAGAGTCTCCTACTTCTGGGTCAAAACAATGCAATGTGTTGGGTTTGGCTACATCATAGCACAGTGGCAACAACTGCAATAAACAAAACAAGACAACGAAATGTGTGTCGTCATTTACGATGCCCGCCAGCAACAACAATCACAACAGCACCAGCAGCTGCTGCTGCTCATATCCTTAACCGACAATGAGTCGGCGCTGAGTGCGCGACGATGCTCCTTTGCAGCTCATAAATATTGCTGCTGGAAGATCTAGTGGCAGCTGTTGCTACTAAAACTTTGGGCAACAGTCTAAAGTTGATGCAGCGTAGTTGGGCTGATGCGAATTCGGACCTAGTTATGTGGCTGGGGGTTTTTGAATTTTTGTACTAAAACTTGGCACACGCTTTATGTTGACGGAAGTAGTAACTATGAAACTAGTTTTGCTTTAAAAAAAAGTTTTTAAAAATATTTTTAACTTAACTGTTTTTGATTAAATGTTGTCGCACATAAGCCATATGGTATTAAATCTTATGGCATATATCGGAGACTCAGGGGCGTCTTTTAAAGTTTTTAACAAGGGCAACTGATTCTAAATAGGATTTATGTTTTTTTTTATATAGTCATTAGAAAACTGTTCTACTAGTTCATATTGTGTAGAAAATTAAATAAAAAACACACTTATGTTTGATTTTAATATTAGAATCAACTTTATTCTTTCAATAAATCTAAAATCTTTACTATCTGTAAATTCCAAAAACTGCTGCATGTCTACAACTTAACTTCACAATATTCACTTACAATATTTACTGGTCTACT
This sequence comes from Dryomyza anilis, assembly GCA_951804985.1. Lineage (NCBI taxonomy): Eukaryota > Metazoa > Arthropoda > Insecta > Diptera > Dryomyzidae > Dryomyza > Dryomyza anilis. Next base: position 87,757,035 of record OX638132.1, on the reverse strand, counting down.
CTCGAATAACTACTGAAGTGCTTCGCCACAGAGGCAGCACAGTAATATACTGCAAAACCGAATTCTAGAAGTTTCCACAAACTTCTATACTTCACAACAATCCGCACTTCACAGCAACGTACTCCTCACAACAGATGCAGCATTATTATATACTGAAGAGCTGGTTTCTAGAAGTTTCCATAAACTTCTACATTTTACAGCAATCCGTATTGCTCGTAAGATGTCTCCATCTCTTCATACGCATGAGTTTTCTTGCACCGATCATCCATCATTTGTACACGCACTGTCTCAGTGCGTTGAATGATCAACAGTATCTTTGTAACACATGGGCTCAGTACGCTGAATTATCGTGCGTCTCATTTACACTTATTGCTTGCATGCTCAGTGAATAAAATTACATCTTTTTGAAACAAGTCAACTTAAATCATATAATAATTTGTTCTTACATTTTTTTGTTAATAAAATAATTAATTAATATCGAAAAATCACAGTTCGAAATAACTAATTGCAATATTGATGTGTTAAATAATTAAATATCATACCGAGTCAATTAAAAGCGATAAAAATATTAGATTGAAATTATTTTGAGAAGAAATCGAGGCATCCAAGATCTATGAGACATGACAGTATCCCAATTCCACAGTATCCCAATTCCAGCATACAAAATTCTTATAAATCACAATTTTTACCAATGACAATTGTCACTTACTTTTGCATCTATTAGACGGAGTACGAACTTAATAGAATAAGTTGAGTTGAGTTTGCGACTCGTACCACAAATTATAGCAGCAGATCTATTATTTCTCTGTTTTTATTGCAAAAGAGTTTAGCGGTCCCCTACACCCCCCATACCCTTTCATACGCCACTGAGTCTACCTCCGGGAAACATCATTTATCAAATTTAAAGTGTTCACATCAAAAACATGTTTGCTGATAAAGATGATAAATTTGTCTTTGTCGTCGTTTGTTTATCGCTAATAAAAAAATATTTGAGAGAATAAAAAAAGCATTTTTATGTTAATATTATTTTCGTGTATCAAAACAATAGAAAGCGGTCAGTGGCGTCGAAGACTGGTTAAATGGGATTATTTTTGGTGGAAAATTTAAAAAATACTGAGTTGATATTTTTTTTGTAAGAGCAGAATATGCACTGAATTATGGATCGAAGTCAACTTATAGGTAGTTCAATATTTTGATATATTTTAGTAGGTATTACAAAAAGTTGGATGTTAGTTTTCAGATCAACTCTGCCATTTATTCCATATGCCATTCGACGTTAAATCGGGCACTTTTGAGATTTACTATTATTGATTTCGTTGAATATTGGCACCCATGTTATGTGTCCAAAAATATTTGAAATGTGTTTTTGTTTGTTTGACAGTTATAACCCTAAATTTAAAAAAACGTTGAAATTCAAAATTGTACATTCATTTAAATCACTTTTTTTTTTAGAATATCTACTAAGATCCACAGCACTCAGACAGACTATATCCATTGTACTGTGAAATCTATTCCCTACAATTTTGTGGTTAATATCACCACGAGCGCCCATGCCCAAGCCGGGATTCGAACCCGAGACCTTCAGAATGCAAGTCCAGCGCGCTACCTCTGGACTGCTGAGGCCGGCCTTAAATCACATGACTCATAAGTTAAATATTGAAAAGTAAATTTGAAAGATAATTAATGGATTTTTATAAAAATGAACTCGTTTTTAAACCCTCTAATACAAACATAGTAACAAATGATGATCAACGCATTGTAATATTAAACTAGGATATAAATACCAAAGTGTCCCGGGTTGTCGACAAAATATAGAAATACAATTTTTTTGTTTGTATGACGCTACTTCTCGGAAGACAATGACAAAGCTAGAGTTAATATTGCTTTGAAACGGCTATCCAATCTGACGTACTTGAGTGCGGTTCCGCCAAATTGATTTTTTATGATTATATTCCGAAATTTAAAACCATTTATCTATGTTTGACGCAATCATATTTTGTATAATGCAAATTCATATTTGTTTTATTTTTTATTTAATATTAAATGAAAGGTCCTTAGGTTGTACATAGTTCTGTATTTTGTCTCTAACATTTGATGTATAATCAAGTTAGTTATTTTTATGTAGGAGAAGAAACTTGTATGTTTACACGCTGCTAAAAAAGGGCTCTCCCAAAAATAATTTTGCAGGCATAACATATATCTTTGGTGATTTATGCAAACAAAAGCATTATTACATTGCAAAACGTTATAATAATGACAGCCAAACATATTTTTGTTTTTGTTCAAACATATTTATGTTCAGAGTGAATAAATTAACACGTTCTTGCGCATATATGTTTGTTTGAATGTAAAAATGTGTTATTAACATGTAAACATATTGATATTTAAAGTAAAGTTGGTGCTAAGTATTTTTTTTCTTTTTTTTCTTTTAATTATAAACTTAAACTCTAATTTATTTTATTACATAACTTTTATTTATACTTAATAATTCTTTCCATTGTTCCTATTTTGATGTATATTATATGTTATACCGAAGAGAATATGAAAATTCAGTAAATTGCGGTTTAAGTAGGTATTTCACAAACAGTCACGATCTGGTATTAACAGAGATTAGCGGTACTTAACAAATGCAACCACCAAAAAGAGGCCATGAATTATATGATAAAAGCATTAATGTGAGTGTGACTGAGTACTGCTAAAAGTAAGCAGCATTGTTACTTAATTGTGACTTCGTCATGCTAAATATACATATACTTAAATTGAATAAAAAATATATTTGTGAGTATTACTAATTTACTAATTTTATTATTTTTAAATTCGGTGTTACACACTAACAATTACGACAAAATAAATATCGACGCCCCTTACGAAAACTATTATATTTTTTTTCGCGTACGAAAATAAATATGTTATTTTTTGAGTTCGGAATAAAAGTATATTATTGTTTTTTATGAGAAAAATAATATGTTTTATGGTTTTACCTGGAACTCTATTATGTTTTTGATATTTCCGAGAATATGCACATGTATACTTATCTGTGTATCTACGAATATAAAAATGATTCAAATTTTGCGACGAAGATTGGTATATGGTAGGTTCCAATTGAGGTTTGAAAGTGAAAATAATAAAAATTGTGTTTGAATTGATTCAATAGTGTCATTATGTATATTATAGTGTGGGTTCCAAACAATGGATGCATATTCCAAAATGGGACGTACAAGTGAGGTATAAAGCAATTTCTTCGTATATGGATCGTCAAACTCTTTAGACCAGCGTTTTATAAATCCTAAAACACCTTTAGCTTTATTTGTCATTTTATTAATGTGTAGATGAAAACGAAGCTTAGGGTCCATTGATACTCCTAAGTCGTCAAAGGTTGAAACTGTATCTAAATTAATTCCAGAAATGCTATAAGTAATATAAATAGGACATCTACGAGAGTAGGTCATTTGCTTACATATCTTGAGATTAAGGTTAAGGTGGTTATAAGTACACCAATCTTCTAACCTATTTAGATCTTCTTGAATGAAAGATTTCTGTACTGCATCGTTAAATGAATGGAATAATTTGACATCATCTGCATACATTAAAATTCTACAGTGTTTTATAACTGACGGTAGGTCATTTATAAATAAGATAAATAATATTGGGCCAAGATGACTCCCTTGGGGAAAACTTGACGAAACCGAAATATACCTTGATGTAGCTTCCTTAAATAACACTCTCTGTTTTCTGGATGTCAGATAAGATTTTATCCAGTTTAGGACAGACATTTTGGAAATTTCAATATATCTAATTTTATTAAAAGTAATTCGTGATTAACACTATCGAAAGCTTTGCTAAAATCTGTGTATACTACATCTGTTTGTAATCCACAATTAAAGCCATTTATGACTGTAGTTGTGAACTCTAACAGATTGGTACATGTTGATCTAGAATCCATGCTGATACGGTGAAACAATTGATAGCAAACAATGTGTGAGCTGATCGGTTAGAATTTTTTCAAATAATTTAGGAATAGCACTTAGTTTTGAAATATCTATATATATCAAAACATTAAAGCAACGCAATATGATTTGGGAAAAAAATATATTTCAATAAAAAGCTCCAATTTTCGTGAGACATAATAATTTTCCACAGAAAACTGTTTGTCGTACTAATTTTCTGTGAAATTTTGAGAACATTATAATATTTGCTATTTAAGTGAACATGAAATCGTATTCGTTTAAAAGTGATATATACTTTTTTTCGTAAGACAATTTTAATATAATAGTTTTAGGAAGGGGCGTCGATGTGTATAATTCATAGAAGCTTTTTTTTTTGATTTTGGATGTGTTAAATAGTAGAAATAACAAAAGATTCATATAGTAAAATCTGATGAAAAATGTTTATTTCTACAGAAACATTAATAAAGTAAATGTATTAATATGGTAAATGTATACACACACAGAAATAAACTGTCGTTTTGGGCTGTTTTTCAACAGTTTTAATTGCTGAAATGGAGCACACTGTAAGTTACTGTTAAAATAAGGGTTAGAACGTCAAGACGAAGGTGTCGTTTAGCATAAATGTCAAAAACACAGGGGGGTTACTATGTATCGCGATTCGAAATTCAATGCGATACGAAAGTCAATTTGATGCGAAGAACAAAGCGTTACGAAGGCAAATTCATCAATCTACCAAAGTACCACTTATTAGAATGCGAGTAATATCACTTTCGAATCGCATTACAGAGTAACCCCCCAGGTTACATTGAATCCGACAGTTGCTGTGTTCGATTCTATATTGACAAATTGGTTACTGCCGTTTTAACATTATGCATTTTTGGAATTCAAAATGTACCAATTTTCCACATTTTTGTTTTATTTAATGGAAAAAAGTTATTATTGAAATAATTTGTATGTATTTAAAGGTATTTACAAATTCACATTTTATTTGATTACATTTTATTTGATATTGTGTAAAAAAATACTCTAAGGAAAATATGAAAATCGTCGGGGAATATCCTGAGTAGGTGCTCGACGATGTTGGAAAGTACTGAACAGTGATGAGCATGGAATGCGTGGCGGTACGCCGGTTGTATCCGAGATTCGGGAATTTGAATCCACAATTTCGCATTTGATTTCAGAACAACCTAGTCAAGAGTCTCGATAGCTGTAGTCGCCACAGCGATCACCGTCCAAAAGAGTCGAAGCAATCTGTTAGAGAAACCAACATTAGTACACAAGGCACTGTTTTGAGAACTAACCAGTGTTCATCATTTCTAAGACGTCTTATTAGCAAAAGCACATTTATGTTGAGTTATCCGCATTGACATCACAGTCGGAGGTCCTTTTATCCTACAAGTTTTCACATATTACTCGCCAATTAATTAAACTTCAATGTGTGTGAAAATAAATGTGATGATGTTTTATAAATTTTTTGTTTTTTCGATAAATTATTTATGTAAATAAAAGCAACGCAGTATAAAGTTTCTATCGTTGAATATTTTAAAAATACTTGTTTTCTAATAGAACAGAAAAAATAATTGACGTATATAATTACTCCAGCAATGAAATTCAGTAATTTAATGGACTGATTAATGCATGCAATTAATATCGATTGCTATATTTACGTGAATTATTTTTTTCTGTGCACTTCAAAAAAAAGTTGAAGTCCAATGTTACTTTAAAAAACCCAAAAAGATAGCTGTGACCCATCCTACGAACCTTTCCCCTATATAAAATTTCAACTCTACACCACTGCCAATGATCAAACAACTTAATAAATAAAAAATACCTATAAATTTCGCAATATTATGGGCTCAACTACAAATTATTGTCTAGAAATTTAGTTGATCGCGGAAGTTGCTGGTCGATAGTCAAGCGATTAAGGAGTATTAATCGTTTTTTGTATCTCTTTTTTTTATAGAAATTGTGTGATACTCTAAAAAAATGAAATTTTATAAAAAATACATGCTATACAGTTACTTGTTTTGTGTTGTTGCCCTAGTGCGTATGCAAGAGAGTATTTTTGCGCCTAAAATAGGACAACTGCAGCAACAGCAATTTCAACAAGAGCAGCAACAACTATTTCAACAGCAACAACAACCGTTTAAACAGCAACAAAAAACGTTTCAACATCAGCAACAGCAACAACAACAATTGTAATTTACTGCATAATAATAACATTTAAACAAACCTAAGTTTTAGACAGATATTTAGTTGAATTTTATTGTTTTCAGTGCGACACCACAACGCTGGACAATAGCAGCACAGAATACTGCAGCACAACAACAGCAACAATTGAGTCAACTGCAACAGTTGCCGGGCTACAGTATTCAGCAGCAAACAGGACATGGTTTTAATAATTTTGCTGTACAAGATGAATGGCAGGAGGAGCAGCAACAACACAAACAGCAAGATGTACAATTGCTACAGCCGCAGAAGCAGCAACAAAATCTTGTTTATGCGCAACAACAGCAACAAATAGAAAGCCCACAGCAAACATATATTAATGGACAACAGCAACATTATTATTATCAGCAGCAGCAACAGTTGAATGTTGAATCAGAGTTGCAGCAGCAGAAAGAGCATATTTTGCAACAGCAACAGTTGCAGCCACAGCAATACCAACATGTGTTGCTCAAACAGATAAAAACAGCAACAACAAAAACAACAATAACGCCAACAAAAGCAACAACAAGTCAACGTATTAATGTGCAACAATTGCTGCCAATAATGACAGCGGAGCAACAATTGGCACAAACTTATCTACAGCAACCGATGCAGCAACAAAAACAGCAACAACAACAGCAACAACAACAGCAACAACAACAGCAACAACAACAACAACAACAGCAACAACAACAGCAACAACAACAGCAACAACAACAGCTACGACAACAGCAACAACAACCACCTCAGCAGCAACAACAACATGAACTAGTTGCTACAACTAATCAAGCTGCAGCACAAAATCAACAAACACAATATTTATTGAACATGTTGCCGGCTGCAACAATGCAAACAACATGGACACCGCAGCAACAACAACAGCAGCAGCAACAAAAGCGACCAGCAACCGCCGTATTTCGGCCATTGTTGCTATCTGATCTGGAGTAAGTTTTTGCCAATTTTACCAAATATTTATGCACATTTTTTTGTTGTTGTTTAAAATTTATTTTTATTTTGAACTTTTTACAGCGATGATGATGATGTTGCTTCTTTGACGCCCTCTGGCGGCACCAATCAAACATGCGCAACATGTTGCAAACTCAACGAGTTGCCCTGCACTTCCTGTTGTGAATTTCATCCGTTTTTGAGTATTGCTGCGTTGAAAGCAGCTGCCGGTTAAAAATGTTGCTGCTGCTACTGCTGCTACTCGTGTTATTGTTGTTGGCATTGTTGAAATAAACGAATTGCTGCATACTTTTTGGCGGCGCATACCGAACTTAACTAACAGTCGTCTTTTTTTCACTGTATGTGTTGCGATTTCAATTGGAATTTCTATTTTGATTTGTTTGCCACAATCGTAGGAACTCTCTAAACATTGGCCTTATAGTTCGTTGGATTTTTGAATATTTGGCAGCTTCATTGACGCCAAATTGTTGGCATTTTATTCATCACCATGATGTGTTGTTTATATTCGATTTGTGTGCAATAATAGTGAAAAGGCATCTGAATTGATTTCATAACGCGAGAAATGAATTTCGGTTTTATGCGTTGGCAACGGAAGCGAAATTCTTTTTAGTGAGGTTTAAAAATGAACAAAATATGAATTCGATATAATATTCTCGAAATATTTGTAATCTAAATTTTAGTTTCATACAACTGAATATTTCCAAGAATCAACATACATTTAAAAATATGTTTGGCAATGTTTCGCAGCTCCCTGATGAAAGTTTTGTAATATTCATAATATATATATAATTACATTTAGAATTCTCACGATTGTTCCGAATGTAAATGAAACCCTAAAGCAAAATTTAAAAAAAAATGTATCGAAAAAATGTTTGATGAGACAACAATATGTGACAAGACAATGTTCGAAAAATTAAAAAAAAATTGTTAAAAAAATTTGGACGACAAAAACAATGCAATGGTCGAAATCCTTATTTTACCAAAAAAATATTCGAAAAAAACAATGTTCGAAAATCTTCGAAAAAAAGTTCTTAAAAAAATAAAAATAATGTTTCGACGCAATTTTCAAAAAAAAGGCCCAAAACAACAATGTTCAAAAATTTTCGAAAAAAAATTGTTAAAAAAAATTTTGGGCGACAATACCAAGGAAATGGTCGAAATCACCATTTTCAAAAAAATAAAAATATTTGACAAGACAACAATGTTCGAAAAAATTAAAAAAAAAATTGGACAACAATAACAACGCAATGTTCCAAATCAACATTTCCAAAAAAAAATTGACGACAAAAACAATGCAATAGGCGAAATCACAATTTTTCAAAAAAAAAAAAAAACAATATTTGAAAAAATAATCTACGAAAATTTTTGAAAAAAAAAAAAATTGTTAAAAAATTTATAGACGTCTAAAACCACGCAATGGTCGAAATCGCCATTAAAAAAAACGACAAAAACTACAATGTTCGAAAATTTTGAAAAAAAAAAAAAATGTATTAAAAAAAAATGTAGGGCGACAATACCAATGAAATGGTCGATTTCACCATTTACAAAAAAATAAAAATATTTGACAAGACAACAATGTTCGAAAAATTAATAAAAAAAAAATTTGACGACAAAAACAATGCAATAGGCGAAATCACCATTTTTCAAAAAAAAAATATATTCGAAGAAAAATGTTTGTTATTATATGACATGATCAACAATGTTCGAAAAATTTTTAAAATGAATATGTTTGTTAAAAAATGTTTAGACGTCTAAAACCACGCTATTAAAAAAACGACAAAAACAACAATGTTCGAAAATTTTGGAAAAAAAATGTTAAAATGTTAAAATGTTGGGCGACAATACCAATGAAATGGTCGAAATCACCATTTTCAAAAAAATAAACATATTTGACTGGACAACAATGTTCAAAAAGTAAATAAACAAAAAATGGACCACAATAACAACGCAATGTTCGAAATCAAAATTTTCCAAAAAAAAAGGATTAAAAAAAAGTTTTCGAAAAAAACACATGCAACAAAAAGAATGCAATTGGCGAAATCACCATTTTTTAAAAAATATATTCGAAAAACAGTCTACGAATATTTTTGAAAAAAAAAATTTGTTGTTATTGGACAAAAACAGCAATGTTCGAAAAATTTTTTTAAAATGAAAATGTTTGTTAAAAACATGCAATGGTAAAAATCGCAATTTTGAAAAAAACGACAAAACCAACAATGTTCGAAAATTTTCGAAAAAAAATGTTGGGCGACAATCAACGAAATGGTCGAAATCACCATTTTCAAAAAAATAAATATTTGACAAGACAATAATTTTCGAAAAATGAATAAAAAATGTTGTACAACAATAACAACACAATGTTCGAAATCCACATTTTCCAAAAAAAAAAAAATGTATTAAAAAATAGACAAAAACAATGCAATTGCGAAATCACCATTTTTCAAAAAAAAAAACAATCTACGAAAATGTTTGAAAAAAAAAAATTTTAAATGAAAATCACCATTTTATAAAAAACAAACAAGAAAAAATATTCGACAAGTCGACAATGTTCGAAAAATTAAAAATATTGTAAACAAAAATTTGGACCGCAATGTTTTAAATCAACATTTTCCAACAACCAATTTTTATGTGTCTCCAACCAATTTCTGCAACAACAAAAAGTTCCCCATAACTGAACCAATTGTATTTTCTGTCTACTAACATTCATTAACCAAAGACCTTTAAAATACGCGATCTCATATAACTCTCAACCAAAGATCTTTATTTTTGAACTAAAGAGTAACTCGCAACCAAAAACGTTTTTGAAAAAGAATATGTCTCCGTGAAAAACAAAATGGAAATTAAAGTTAATAGTTATTTCTGATCTCTAAATTTAAGTGATTGGGTTGGTTAAAGGACATATTGGGCCAATCATGCTCATTGTCTATATTATAAGTAATCTAACTTTGCAGCCTCATTTATGTAGCTCGTTTAGTTTTCCCGCAATCGTTATTTCAACAGACAGACATCGATAAATCGAAATCGTCGACTCAATTCACTTTTATGCACAATATATTTATCCACATTATATTTATTTTAGTTTTAGTTTCAGACAAACAATTTTAACAAAGCGTCAAATTCGATAAACACTACTGATAAACATATTTCAAACTGCATTTAGGGAAGCCTGCGGTAAAGTGGGACACGTTTTGATTTTTCTCCAAAAAAGTACATTTGAATAATGTTTTAAATTCTTTCTGCATTAACCGAATACCATTTATATGCCTTTTTATTTTTGAGTGTCTTTTCAATACAGCTCAATTTCGGACTTGTTAAAAAATATTGGGGTAAAGTGGGAGACTTCAAAATTTCTACCAAAATGCTATTTTAGTCTTTCTTATTCAGGTCTTTAATTCGGAAGTTAAAATGTTACTTTTCATATTTATCGTAAAGACTTCAATCTTGGCTGAAACAATTAAACATATAACACAATATTTTCGATAAAATTACAACAAATATTGTTTAAATTGCTTTTTCCACTTTACCTCAGAAATGGTTTTCCACTTTATCCCAATATTGCAATTTGCACCATTTAAAGAATGTTAAATAATTTCAAAAACCTCTTTGTATTTCGAAACATATAAAGGGTTTTTCAATAAGAGCGAAACAAAAGTTTTTTTTCAAGGGTTTTTCAACAGGGACGCTACAAAAGTAGAGCGACAGGGACAGCATTTCTCTTCAGTAAGGTTTGTCATTTCATGATGGAATGATATACGAATTCGAATTTCGGTAGTAAATTTTAATAATTTCGACTCGTTGGCTCGTATATCTTTCCATCATGAAATGGCAAACCTTACTGAAGAGAAATGTCAAAAGAGCGACAAGAAATATGACGTCGTTTGCTGTCCCTGTCGCTCTACTTTTGTAGCGTCCCTGTTGAAAAACCCTTTACAACATCCGACTATTTTAAACATACTTGCTAATTAAAAACTATAAAAATTCACACTTTTTGATAGCACACAACAGCACTTCAAAAAACTTTCAAAAACATTTTTTTAACTTGGTTTCGAAATGCAATAAAATGGAATTAACTTGATTATAATCATGGATGAAAAAGTTGATGCCATATTAAGAAACACTTGACAATTGTTTTTATTTTTTTAAAAGCAAAAAAATGAAAAAAAAATAGCAACTTCCTATATTGCCACATGTCCCACTTTACCTCAGGTTTCCCTACTTATAGCAGACTTCATTAAACATTTTACAAATTTAAATTACGAAAAATATAAAATTGTCTTATAACCCATTCAATTGTTTGTCTGCAACCTTAAATATAAATCCGAAAAATAAATAGGTAGTTTAAAGCCTTTGGCAGTAACTGTTGTTGTTTGAGTTGCAGCTAATTGTAGCCATCGCAATACATTTAAATTAACAAGAAGAAACGTAAAAGTTTGCCAAATACTTTGTTAGTTTAATTGTGTCAATTTCGAGTACGGGACGCACGACTGACTGACTTATTTACGTTGGAACCAAACGATACAGACTCCATGCCAGCGCAAAGGAGGATAAAATAAATGAAAGTTCAACGTTGGGTAGGAGAAATCCATGGAGTCATGGAGTTTAGAAAACACATCTACAGACAGTAGACAAAATGACGATGATGGAAACAACTGACAGACGGAGCGTTCCTAATTCTCGTTGGCTGTAAAAAGAAACTGACGAAGTTTGGTAGTCACTTGGCTCGAATGAAAATTAATCAATTAAAGCGACTTTGAACAATGATTGTTTTATGGCTTAAAGAACAGCAGGCAGAGTAACAACAAAAGATGACAATGAGTGTGGATTGACGACATCTGGTGGATGTCAGATTGACAGCATGCTTGTTCTTGTTGTTGTGATTGCTGTAGGAGGAGGAGGAGGAGGAGGAGGAGAAGGAGGGAGCCGCTTCGTTTCATTTCAGAAATAAGTGAAGATCAACAAAAATTCCTTGATTACATGCGAAATTTGTTTTATTTGACTTTTATTGACAATGAAGCTGAAGAAGAAGAGAACGAAGAAGTAATATGAATGAAGCAGAAGCAGAATATGTAAGCAGAACCTGTAAGCAGTTTAGGTCACAAGGGAAATTTTTAACTAGCAACTTTTTGTTAGCTGGTGTAATGAAGTTAGTAAGAATTATAGAACACTTGATGATTCAAAAAAATAAAGAGGTCACTATCGTTGTAATTGCGATGGAATTACCTATCTTTTAAGTACGCTTTGAGGCAAAAAGTTCTCTGAGTTACGATATAATCATTAAATATATAATTTATATTTTAGTTCGGAAAATCTACAAAAATGTAAGGATACCTAACCCAGAAAAAAATTCCCTCAAATCCCATTAAAATTGGTCAATAGGACAATTATTGATTTAATAGTATACAAAAAAAAAAACTTTTCATATAAACTGAATGGCAATGTCATGGTATTTTCTAGTATTTAATGGTATTTTCCGATTAAAATAATAATTTATCCTTTTGACTATTTTTAATAGTAAAAAACTATTATTTATATAGTTTTTTTTCTGGGTGTAGGGTAAAGTGGCACATGGGGTAATGTGGGAAATTGCAATTTTTGGACATATTTTTGCACTTTAAAAAATAAATACAATTGTTAACCCAATATGCGATTCGTTTCGATATCGTTACGAGATCAATGCGAGTAGATGGAGAAATCACACGATATCGGACCCGTTCTCGCAACGATAGCATGCCTGAAATTGAACATATATGGTAGGTAGATATCGATGCGTTCTATCGCAGTTTTCACGGTACGAAAAATTGGTCGAAATCGGAACGAAAGAAAAAATAATAAAAGTTCGAGATTGCTTCGAATAATATTGCGATATCGATATGATATATGTGTAAATATCGTATCTTTTGATTTGATTGTGCGAGAATGTTTGAAATCTATAAGCGATTTAGCTACGAGTTCGAACTTTGATATCGAATTTCGTTCGATAAAGCTTTGAGGCATCGAGGCCTCCGAGACATGATAGACTGGGAAATGCTTCTTAATATGGCAACAACTTGTTCATCCATGGTTATAATCAATTTAATATCTTTTTATTACGAGAACAGGTGAAAAAATGGATTAAAAGTATTCTTTTAGAGTGCTGTTCTTTGATATCAAAAAGTGTGATTTTTTTACTTTTTTAAAAATGATCGAATGTTGTATATCTTTTGAAATACAAAAGGGGTTTGCAAGTAATTTAACATTGCTTAAATGGTGCTAGGATATAATAAAATTGCAATATTGGGGTAAAGTGGGAAACCTTTTCTGGGGCAAAGTGCACGGAGGGAAATAAAATTCTAAAACTCGAGAAGAATTCGGTTAGAAAGAAAAATAGTAGAATTTGACTAATATCAATAAAATACTACTAAAATTCAAGAATTTGTCATCAGAATATTAAGAATGCAAATTACTTAGTTGTCAAAAAAGTAAACAAACTTTATTCTATTGGATTTTCAGAAGTTAATATATTGATTATTAAAAACCAAAAAGAGCACGCAAAATTATTCAAAAACAATTCAATTACATTAAGTATTCAAAGAAGTCATTTACTATACAAAAATGCATATAGGTAATAAAGTTCTAAATAAACAATAAATAAACTCGACTATATTTTTTTTTTTTTTATGTTAGCTTCGAAAAAACTGCTTTTAGTTACTTTCAACATATCGACAGACATACACACGAACAAACAGATGGTGCTGACAGATGGTGCTGACAGACGGACAAAGTAAAACAAAACATAATAGCGACAAAGCAAAAACACGTGTTCATTAAATTTTTGGACGAAAACAACAACAACATTTTTGATACCTAAGAAATTAATAACTGAATTCAATACGTATTCTACTTAGTTACTTTTTGATACCTAAGAAATTAATAACTGAATCCAAGATTAATTCTACTTAGTTACTTTTTTTGACAACTAAGAAAATCCATTTCTTGAAATTAAGAATTTTTTCGGTTTAGCTGTATATCGCTCCGTATTCTTCTGGATTTTGTTATAATTTGTGTGAAAATATAGCAGAAGATAGCCGAAATGCAAACCTTTAACAAGAGCAAAAAGATTCAGGAAAGATTCTTCAATATCATCAGAAGAAGAAACATTTTATACAATTAGCTTGAATGAAATTTCGAAGAATTTAAATTTTAACAATTCAATGAACTGCCATATCTGCAATTGGCCGGTATACTTAAAATGTGAGAACATGACGACCAGCAACTACACCTGTCTCTATTCTCACTCAGAATATTGTAACTTCAAATAAATTCATTATTTTTTATTCTTATTCACCTTTCTATTTTGCATTACTATATTTTAATATTTTTTCCTTAATATATTTGACTTTGTTATGAAAAAAAAAAAACAAAACATGAATTGAAAGACTAAAAAACATTTTGGTAAAAATTTTCAAGTTTCCCACTTTACCCTAACATTTTTTTAAAAGTCCGCAATATAGTTGTTTTGAAATATCGTTCAAAAACCAATTCAAAGGCATATAAATGGTATTCGATTAATGCAAAAAGTTAGATCATGAACCAGTCAATGGAATAAATCCTTCAAAGGAATTTAAAAAAACTTTTTGGAGGAAAATCAAAACGTGTCCCACTTTACCCCAAGCTTGCCTACATAATAGAATCATCATCGATTTCACATATTAAAATATAAATGAATCTTGTTTTAAGAAATGTTCAAAATTGAAAACCAACCCAGCATGACATTCGTATCGATATCGTTACGAGATCATTGCAAGTAGATGGAGAAATCATACGATATCGAACCCGTTCTCGTAACGATATCGAGCGTCAAATTGGTAGGTAGATATCGGAACGCTCTGTCGAATTTTCTCGATACGAGAAATTTTTCGGCGTCGGAACGATATCGAAAAAAAAACGATAAAAATTCGAGGTTGCTGCGAAAAATATTGCGATACCGATTTGATAAATGTTTAAATATCATATCATGTCAAAGAATTTTAATGTACGAACATTTTTAAAAATTAGAATCGCGAAAGCAACGAGATCGAACTTTTTATCGAAGTTATTCGAGAAAGATACTAGGTATCGAAGGTCTCCGAGACATGGCAAATTATTTAAATTTATATTTGGCTATTTGATGAACTTTAAATATTTCACAACTATAAATAAATTTCATTTGGAAGAACCAATAGAGGGGCCTAGATAAAAATATTTTATCTCGAAAATAACAATACTTAATATTATTTTTTCGGTTATAATTGGGATATATGCATTTCATAGAGCTGCAACTGATGAACAAATTCATTAATATGATGAATTTTTTTACGTGTACAACACGTTGGTACTCAAAACGATGATATTGTTCACACCTCTAAAGATAGAACAGGTAGCAATGCATTAGTTTGTGTGTGTTTTATACTGTGTCTCATTCATTATTGTTGCTGCTTTTTTTTCTCTTCTTTCTCTTTTTATGTTTCTTCTTTTACCACAGGACACGTTGTTGTCCTGAGTGTGTGATGTATGCTTTTTTGTTGTTTTTAATTTTCACACTCAACACAAACACATTTTTTGCACTTTTTCTTTGTGTGCGAAATTATTTTCATGTATATTTTTAAAAGTCTGAAGTGCTGCAGTGTATATTGTGCAGAATGTTTAGATATATGTTTGTGTGAGTGTGTGTGTGTGACAAATGCTTGAGGATGCGATGACAGATAAGTCACACATACACTTGAAAAAAAAGGAAGAGAAAATTGCATTGAAGTCAACTTTAAACAATGTGGGGGAAGAGAAGGTGTGCCGTACGCTGTTGTTGATGATGATGTTGTTGTTGATGGTGGTGAATAGGTTGGCGTTGATGATGGCATGGAATATAGCAAATAGTTTAGTTGGTTGTGCTTGTTGGTTTCATCGACCAAAACAAAATCACAAAGTATTTTAAAGTTAACTTTAATGATTCAGTGAATGTTGCATTAAGTGGAGTCACGAACTGTTTTATATGTCGTTGCATGTGTTAAGTTCGATAAATTTGACATTTCGTTATTTAGATATTGTAAAAAAATTATTAATAAAAATATATGAAATGGAATTATAACATATTATAACATATAGAACTTATCAAACCAGGGACAAAATGAAAAGAAACTTTCATATTTTTTGTAATGAACGTCATCTTATATTTTAGGAAGCTTTTAGAGAGGCATTGAGGCTAACCTGCCTATTTCCTGTCTGGAGTGTGAAATCAAAATTGGCAGGGAAATATCAGACAAAGGTGGTGTATTATAGGTAATACGAGTGGAACAAAATGATGGGGACAGGCAGATAATGGTAGGCAATATGACGAAATCAAATTGGGATGCATATGCAGAGAATGGTAATTGGAAGCATAAATACATATTATATAGATCATGGGTGGCCAGCTAATCCGCCCTCATTGAAAGTTTTTGTTTTACAGAAACAAAGACGAATATTGTTTGTTATAAATGATCACGTGCTACGATGTTGTGTTGTCGGATTCGCATGTTTTTTTTTATGTTGCCCTTGTTTGAATTTAAATCAACAAAAAACGTGTGTTTGTTGTGGTGTTCGATTTGGCGCGACACAAGTTATCGAAGAAAGCAATAACAAAACACATGCACGAAGTTTTGGTTGAGAACGGAAAAAGCTCGAAATAATTTCTCGAAATACTAGCAGGAAACACGAAATTCAAGGGTTTGGTGCAAAAAGGGATCAAGTCTACATGTTTACAAAATAAGTTGTTGATGACATCTTTTGGTTTCATAATCATCCATATCCGAAGTATGTACTGTGGTGATCACATTTGGTGGCAAATGTAACCGCACAATATCGGTGCACAAAATCGGCGAGAACGACACTATTCGACGGCGCTAGCTACGCCGTCCGAGGCGCAGAGGAGCAAAAGCTCATCAACAAAGCTACAACGTATGTCGTTTACACACACACACGGTGGTGAGCGAACGAAACAAATCACCACTGTGTGCCTCACCACTATACACGCGCTAGTGAGCGAAGCGACATGAAGATCGCCAACACATGCGCAGTGGTGAGCGAGCTTCGACACACAAACAGGCGAAAGTTACAAAATAGTTGGGCAACAAAGCACCAACGGCGTGCTACAATGCACCAACGCTTCACCAAGTGCTCGCCTATAAAAGGCGATGCACAAGTGAAAATCGGTCTTTACTCTACTGGCTCTCTCTTGAATAGCTCTTCGCTTTCGGCAGACCTGGACGACAGTGTATCCACGGTTTCTACAGGATACACTGTGGATTAGCATGTGCATTTTGGCATTAGCATTCTACGGGACCACACGAAAAATCACTAACGACTGATACAGTTTCCCCCCCTGGTTATGGGTACAGACAGTTAGCACAATACCGGAAATACAACATATAAAGGAGTAAGTTTGGTTAAAAGCCATCCTACTGAATTACCAAAAGCAACCACATGCGGCCACCGCATAATCGAAATCTTGAAGAATACCCAGCAGAATACTGAAATCTACGAGAAAGTGCCATAATTCAAAACGCATGAATTAAGCTGCAGAGGCAGCCCATAATTATAATTTAAGCTAACAGAACTATTTATAATAAAGAATTATTATCGCTTATTCAATCTCTGTGTATCTCGGCGTATTTATTTGTAATGGAGTCTTGAGGGGTCCCCTGTCAACTATAAATTTTGTAGCGTACGGACCACTGGAGCCCGCTAAGCTATCCCAGCTCTGAACCCGGAAACCGGCTCGTTACAGTACACAAAAAAAAATAAATGTCACCAACAATCAGCATTCATTATATTTAAGAATAAATATATTTGTAGCTCGTTTCTGTATTTGTTTTCGATCGCAGTTGTCGACTACTATTGTCGATTTGACGTCATAATGACATCATTTTCATTTTTAATGTTTCTGTAAAATATTGAACGTTTGAATCGATTCATTTCAACATGATCCAATTTGACTTTAGTTGGAATTTACTCACATCACTGTTTATGCAAACAAGTCGAATCGTTTTAAAACGATTGTATTTCTCACCAGCTTTGACTTGGTGAGAAGCCACTCGACTTTAAAAACGATTGACATATGGTTGGAAAATACATTTTTTTTTTAATTTTCAAAAACTAAAGTGCAGAGATATGGTTTAAAAAGCTGATGTAGCAAACACAGAAGTGTGGGCAAGGGACAGTTCACGTCCAAATATACTAGAAAAGAACACTGTGTTGTTTGGGAGGCAGTTGCAAGTGAATTGAATGACATGGGAGTTGCAACTTACTCCCGTTTCGATAAATGACGAGACTTCTACAATAGGTTATTTGCAGCAACCTTGGTGAGACCTAAAAACTCTATAAATCGCGAATCGGAAATATGAAATCCGGGTCCGCCTTAACCGACGCCTCTTAAAACTCATCATATTGAAAACGAATTCAGTTGCGTATTGTTTTATACATAATTTTTATATACATAATTTGTTTTAAATATTTTGTAAATATCTGAAAAAACAGATGACAATGACAATTTCAATTTCACAAGTTTCCTTTCGATTTGTATGCCAGTTTCAAATCAGACCGGTTTTAAACGAATACTTCGTACAGAAACAACAACTATCGCACAATCGACAATAACGGAACGAAACGGCGTGACGTCACAGAAATCTATAATTTGTCGAATGAGTTACAGAAACGCGCTAATGAACGCTAAAACCACGAATTTTCGTATAAATATAATTTTTATTATAGAATAAATGCTGTAATGAAACAATTATTTTGTAACAATTTATGGGGGAAAAAAAGAGCCAGTACAGCAGTTTAAAATCAATTTTTAACCTGTGCTTCCTGAAAAATTTATTTTGTCCTTTGCAAACCCAACAATACGTATGTATTTTATACGATACAGTTTTTTTTAAACAAAAAATATTTTTGACACATTGACAACTTAGTCAAAAAATGGATTTGGCTGTTTTTGCACTGAACCTTTCAATTATGAATTACTACTTAGCACGAGGTCTCGAAACTGCATTCCATAAATCATTTTTATAAAATGGAGGATGCTGGAGGATGCTGCATTAAAAAAATGCAAACACATTTTTTTAATACGTATCATTTTTAAGAAAACTACATTAAGAATGGAAAAAATTTGAGAAATCTCCAAAATACTTTAAACATTTTTTTTAAATGATTTTTGATAAACTGTAAGGATATTTTTTTTTTGTAGTTTTTAAGATGTAATGAGAATAATGGAAATAGTTCATAGTTTTTTAAAACCGGACAACAAAGCAGACATTTTTAAACAGTATCTCCAGGCTGACATTGTTTTCCTTGTTGATGCTGGTTCCTAGGTATACGTAGTCCTTCACAACTTCGAATTTGTGGTTGTCAATAGTGACGTGTTGTCCAAGATGCCGGGACTCTATGTTTGTTGACACTAGGTACTTCGTCTTGTCCTCGTTCACCGTAAGACCCATTCGACGCGATTCCCTTTCTAAACTGGAGAACGCCGTCGTCAGCAACTGGGGTTGTCAAGCTGTCTTCTCCATCAGCGGAATAGTTGTCATCATCGCCTGCTAGAAGATCAGAGAAGTGCTCTCTCCATAATCTCAGTGTACCCTGAACATCTGTTACTAGATTCCCGTCATCGTCCTGACAGGAAGAGGGTCCGGTCTTTAAACCTCCGGTCAGGCGTCTTATCTTCTGAAAGAATTTTCGAGCCTCGTTCCTGTCGCGATGCATCTCAATATCTTCACACTCGCGTCTTTCTAATTCTCTTTTCTTGCGCCTAAAAAGATGTCTCTCCTCCTTCCTCTTCTCTCTGTATCGCTCCTTCGCGACTCGCGTAACTACCGACTGCAGTGTGGCTCTATATGCAGCGTCTTTCACTGCAGTGGCTGCGCGACACTCTTCGTCATATCACTTGTTCCGTAGTGGGCGTTGAGCGTTGAGCGGGAGACGTGTGTCAACTGCTCGAATATATCATCGAGAGGGGGGAGTGCCTTGTTTCGCCAGTGCCATGTTTCGTGCTGCGGCGAAGTCGATCAGCCTCATTCCATTGTCGGAGGAGTTGTCGTGGAGGCTGAATTGTCCAACCGTTGAACCAAAGATACCCTCATGGCCCACCTTGGCATTAAAGTCGCCAATCACAATTTTGAAGTCGTGACGGGGGCAGCGCTCATAGGCTTCGTCGAAGCGCTCATAGAAAGTCTCTTCAGTTTCATCGTCCTTCTCATTCGTTGGAGCGTGCGCACAAATTAGGCTGATATAGAAAAATTTAGCCTTGATGCGGATTGTTGTTAGTCGTTCGTTCACGGGTGTGAAACTAGAGACAAGGTGGCGGAGTCTCTTGCCGACTACAAATCCACAACCAATTTCATGCCTCTCGTGCTGTAGTAGCGTGGCAGCTGTAGTAAATGTCACAGGATGCCTGTTTAGAGCAGCCCTGTCCTGTCCATCGCATTTCCTGGATTGCGGTGATGTCAGCCTTGTATCTTTCGAGGACATCAACCAGCTGGATAGTGGCACCTTCCCTATAAAGGGTTCGGACATTCCAGGTGCATATCCGTAAATCATGGTCCTTTATACGTTTGCGTAGGTTGTCATCGTGTTTTCGGGTCGATATCCGAGGCAATTTTTCTGTTTTCGTTGAATCAGCTTTTTTATATGGCTGACCAGACCTCCCACCGGGGTTGAAATCCGATCTTCAGCTGGTTGCTCGGGTTAACAGGGTTCACCAACGCGAAGGAGAGAATAGGAATTGTGTAGGAGAGGCTATGGCAACTAACAGCAGTCGGTTACTGGCTTGCGCGTGCACTACACCATTATGAACCCTGCAGCATTTCTTACCAAGTTGAAATTCCTGTAATTGATAAGAAAATACTGGAAATGAAATGGTCTATCATTATAAATTAGACTAAGATGGGGTATCCGTAACGAAATTTTGAGAAAATCAAATACAAAGTCAAAATTTGTATTTTTATTAGGCGCAAAATAAAACATTTTTTTATTTAACATTTTCATATTTTTTTGAATCAAAGAATGACCCCATGAATTAGATATTGATATCGATGAACTAAACACCATGTATAAAGGGTAACACTCAAAAATTTGAGTTATAAAAAACTTAAAATGTTTGATTATTATTTATTTATTACTTACTGATTAGATTGTTTTGCAACTATGAGTATTAATGTTTAAATCAATTAGTATACGGAAAACCCCGAGATGCGAGCATCTCGTTATCAGTTGATTCTTACATATTTTAGCAATTAAAGAGATCATAAAGTTGTCTTATAATTAGAATTCACACAATTAAATGAGATTAAATTTACTTCGATACTTAATATTAACGCCAGTTCTTAATAGACTTCGAAACTTCAAAGATGTTGCTGTGCAACATAGCATTTTTACTGTTTCTCTGCGGCTGTCATGGAGCAATTTTGAAGTATAAAGATTTAGAACCGGCCAAAGAAGTGCAGGTTGGTAAATTACTTAAAACATTTAATAAATTTATTTCAACACAACTTTTTATACATAACAAAGGGTTCAGAAATACACAATCATTGCTTGAATCTGCAGAACGAACAAATTAAATTACTTAGTATTGAAGTGAAGGCAGTGTAAGTATCTCATCGGGTTTCGTTTTTGGAATTTGCACTAATTTAGAATTTCTTAATTCCAAACAGAAATCAATACATAGCGCAACAGTTGAATGAAAATGAAAATTTTCTGTTACATTTTAATAATACTGAACCGATGATGATGATGGAAGTCGGAAAATATATTGTTGAAGACTATCTGAAAGCACATGCGAGAGATAAGAGCATAATTAAAATCAAAAATGAACAAAATGAAGAGGTATATTTTTGATTTTTTAGATTTATAAATTATATTTGGTTTAATCTGTGTTAGGTATTCAGTTATGTCGTCGAGTGTGTGAATGACAGAGTACAAAATCTACGCGGTCTTATTGAAACAATGTATGTAAAAATTGTAAATATAAAAATTTCTTTAATAATTCATGCTCGTTATTTAGGATTCTACAGCAGTTTGAAGAATTCCCAAAACATATGGCGAAATTACGAAGTGAACTTGATAAAGGCAATAATGAATCTACTAAATTAAAACAGAATTTAGAACATTATATAAAAGAAAGCGATGAGCAAAAGATTGTAATTAAAAACTTAGAAACTGAATTAAAGGAGACTTCAAGAAAATTCCAAACCGATTTGGACAACTTTAAGAAAATAAATATGGAGGATCAGACTGAAATAGCAAAACTCAATGATGAGATACGGAGCTTAAGAATAGAATTGAACGAGCAGCGTATTAATGATGAGAATGAAATTGACAAATTAAAAATAATTATTCAAAATACCGCTCTTGAGCAGACCGCTCTTGAGCAGACCATTAGTAAATTGAATGCCGAATACAAGATAGAACTTAATAGGTTAGAAACTGTGTATAATCTAACGAAATCCAAATTGAACAATGTAGAGAAACAAATTGCACTTGACGTAATTGAAATCGATAAGTTGAACCAAAAATTAGAAGCTACAACAAACGATTTAAAAACAGAATTAACTAATGCTGCAAAAAATAAAAATGAAATAAAAAAACTGACAGACGAATTAAGAATATATTCCGAGAGAAGTGTTGAAGAAATTAGCAAATTAAAAATCGAATTGGAAGATTATTATTTGAAACGTCTATTCGAAGAACAAAATAAATACAACATTTTGAAAATTCAACTAGAAAGGGCTATTAAAACTCAAACAACAGATCAGAGTAAAATTGCTTTGTACAAGATTGACACGAATAGATTACAAATGGAATTAGTTAAAAGTAATGCTGAATTGAAAAAATGTTCCGAAATGTACCAGGATAAAACGATTGATTTTAACAAATTAATGTATACAAGAAATGCATGTGCTCAAGAAATTGAAAATCTAAATAGTCAAATTCGTAATTTATATCATGAAAACTATGCAGATTTGTACGTGGAACAAGAGAGTGACAAGAGATTTGACACAGAATTGATAAATAAATCGAGCAGTTGGAAGCCAAAGTTTCTTATAAATATTTTGGATAAATTAAACATTAATATCTAGAAAAAAATTATTTTTGTCAACTCTAATTGAACAAAAAAAAAATGTTTATAAATAAAAAATATTCATGTTAAATATGTAATCTACATGTTTGTATGTATGTTCCGAATAGACGTCAAAACGACTGAACTAAATTGAATAAAATTTTGAAACTATATGTGTGTTGGATCTGCATTTATTTTTAGTGCATTTTGTATTAATTTTCTTTTATGTCATATTTACTACATTCTGTATTTCTATAAAAATGTTGTAAAAATCCTATGTAATATTTGTACTTGTTTGTGTTTTAAAATTTAATTAAAATTATGTAATTTTTTTCTAACATAATTATTAGTTTTTAATGTTATTTATAACTTAGATATTTTTTGCCACTATTTTAGAAATGATCCGCAGAATTCAAATATATGAATTAATAAATTTTCTATGGTAAGGTTTACGAGATAGCGACAAATAACTTTTGAAACGAGCTTTCAAAAAGGTGGTCACATATATTTGCAAATATTTTGCGTTTTAAATAACTGATTAGATCAATTGTTATTTCAAATAAAAGGTAAAGAAATTTCATATAAACATTTCTCACTACATTTTGAAATTGGTTAACTGTTTAGAGAGAATTCGATAGAAAACTCTAAAGATAATTCTTTTTTAGGCAATAATTTAAATCAAATACGCATTTAAAATATTGTGAAAAATCGAAAAGGCGAGATAATGTACAATTTGTAATATTCCAAAATTAGCCTGCAATTTTTCAAAGAAAAGGACATAAAAATAAGAAAAAAAGCATGTGGAAGCATTAGAATTGAGTGTATACTAAAAAAATCATCTTTTTTGTATTTATATCCTACACGTATGGGTTACAGATTATATTACAGAATATTTTAGCGCCTCTTAGAAGGTGTGATCGGTGTGAAAAAGTATATACACGCAGAGAAATAATATGGTTGCGACATGATCGCGACAACCATGCTATGGTCTTTACAATCCTACATGGTTGTCACAAACAATGTATAGTATTTTCAATTTTATTTCAATAAATAATAAGGTCGCTAAAATCATATTATAGTAGACAATTTATTATAATATGATTGTATTTCTGAAAAACCAAAATATGATTGATAAGAACCATGTTATTATTACGATAAAGACTGCCACGAACAAAGTATGGTCAATACCAATCATACCATGATATACCACTGATCATAATATAGTCATTTATTATTTACAATCATATAATTCACGCTTAATGGCATTTTTTACTCTATCTTACTCACTTTGATGTTGGCTATGGCGGTGTGCAGTCGAGATTTTTTTTGTCGTGACAAAGTGACTTTTAATGTTAAAAACATCATTATTAAAAATAAACATATACTTATCCGAAAGTTAAACGTTAATTGTAAATGCTTAATAAAAAAACAATATAGTTCACACAAATTTCTGCTCGTGTTTAATACAAATGTGATTTATCGTGTGCTCGCGTTGTCAACTTCATGACGGTGACGTTGTACTTTACAAAAAGTTTTTGTGCACGGTAAAACTCGAACGATGTTTTCCGGCCATGCAAGCACAGCTTCGCACAGAGTTCAGCTTCAAAAAATGTAGATAAAATAATCATCAATGAAACATGTGTCTTATTTATAATTTCTTTTCAATCCGCTTTTTCAGGAATTTAGGATAATCATAATATAATAATATGATTACTGGTCGCGTAGGACCATAGTATGGTCGTATGAAATCGAAATACGACTACTGAACCTTAGTATGGTTGCGTGGAATCATACTATGGTCACTGACAACCATAGTATGGTCACTGACAACCATACTATGGTCACTGGCAACCATAGTATGGTCACTGACAACCATAGTATGGTCACTGTCACCCTTACTATGGTCACTGACAAGCATAGTATGTTCACTGATAGTATGGTCACTCACAACCATAGTATGGTCACTGACAAGCATAGTATGGTCACTGACAACCACAGTATGGTTGTGTGAAATCGGCGTATGGTCACTGAGGACCATGGTATGGTTGTAGAAAATCGCACTATTGTCACTGAGAATCATATTATGGTACGCAATATTATCACTGAGGATCATATTATATGATATCCTACAACCATAACCCCCAATCATAGTATGATGCCCTTCAAATATGATCACCACAACCATTTTTTTTCTCTGCGTGTATATGTTCTTGATCAGCATCACTTTCTGAGTCGATCTAGACATGACCGTCTGTCTGTCCGTCTATACACGATAACTTGAAAAATACTATGTCGAATGCGATAATATTTAGTTTAGTTGATATTTTAGTAAATAGGTAATTTTGAGTTAAAAAATGATTTAAATTAGTCAACGTACTCAACCACATTCCATACAAGATATGGGTTTACATTTTTGGATCCCATATCTCATAAAGTATTCAAGATAAAGTTATAAAATTTAAAATTAGTGATAAATAATTATTTATCAATACGTACTAAAAAAATGGGCGTTATCCGCCCACAT
Source organism: Dryomyza anilis (assembly GCA_951804985.1). Taxonomy (NCBI): domain Eukaryota; kingdom Metazoa; phylum Arthropoda; class Insecta; order Diptera; family Dryomyzidae; genus Dryomyza; species Dryomyza anilis. The sequence goes on along the minus strand of OX638132.1, from coordinate 87,731,288 downwards.
TTTATTTTTATGTCTATTTATATAGCACTCAATTACAGTACTTTTACACATTTTTTTATCCTCAAATCCTCATATATTTGAGCCAGTGATAGTCAGTTTCTTTGAAAGAGTGTGGACTAATTTTGAAATATTACAAACTGTATATCATCTTACATTCTCGATTTTTTCCAATTTTTTAAATGCATTTCTGATTTAAACTTTTATTGATGAAAATACGTTCACCTATCGAGTGCACTTAAATTAGTAAACCAATTTAATGTTGTGAGAAAAGTTTTGTAAATATTTAATTACCTTTCATTTAATAGAACACTTGATCATATGAGATTTATAGAACGCGAGATATTGATGAAAATATGTGATCACCTTTTTTAAAGTTCGGTTTAAAAGTTATTGGCCGATATCTTGTAAACCTATCCAAAGAAACAATTTTAAACCATATCTTCGGAATCAGGAAGTTTTTTTACATAATACAAAAATAGTTTTGACTGCTGCGTAGAATCGTTGTTGTGTAGTCTAATTGAACTTCATGAACTTCATCAACTTCATTTGATAAAAAAAAATTATGAAAATTTACTTTTCATATTTTTTAGGTTCAAAGATAAGCTTTTCATAAGAAGACGGAATTATCTACATTTACGTTTGTATTTTTGAAATTTATTTATGTAAGTAAATTTAATACATAATATAGTCAAAATAAATGCATAGGTAGTATTTTTACATATTTCACGACATTTAAAAATTACAGAATGTAGTAAAAATAAATGCATATGTAGTAATTTGTCTACATATTCCGGATATTTAAATAATTATAAAATTTAGTTATTTTTAATACAAATATATTCAAATTATGTACAGAAATGTAGTTTTTATTACAAATATAGTATTAGAGTTTTGTATAGAAATATATTAGATATTTAAATTTTTTGTCTGTCAAATAAAAAAAAACGACATTAATGCAGTAAAAACAAATACATTTACTCTTAGACAAACATTAAATACATATCGTCACTATCATGCAAAAGGGATGAATGTGCAATTTTTGACATTTGCGTACGCTGTGCCAAAATCGCGTGGCACAAAAGACAATCCCAAAAGAGCGACTTTGAAAAATTGAAAATCTTGTCATGCCAAAAGGGCGAATCTTTTCGTTTTTTCGCCATAACTTTTTATTGGTGCAAGATAAAATAGTAGTGTAACGGTATTAATTGTTTGTTTTTAAAGCACATATCGATTGGCATCATTATTTAAAAATATTTTGCCAAACATTTTTTTCTGCAAATAACAAATGGCAAATTAATGTTTGACAAAATTAATGATGCCAATAGATAGGTGCTTTAAAAGCAAACAATTAATGCCTTTACATTACTATTTTATTTTGGATTAATATAAAGTTACAGCATAAAAAACAAAAATATTTGCGTTTTGATCAGGATATAGCCTCAGAAAATCCGTATTTATAATACAGTAGGTTGTCCAAATCTAAGAAATATTTTATATACGTTATAATAATTGACGAATAAACCAAAATAATAGAAAAAATTGAAAAAAAAATATAAATTTTGTTAATTTTAAAAGCACGATATGTATTTATTTTTAACACATTTTTTTTTTTTTTTTAAATAATATTTTGTTGTCACTGTTACAATGGTAAATTTTATAATTTTGTGGAAATAACAAGCTGAGGCTATATATCAAACGAATTGAATTGAAAGATTAAAAAAAAATCCCTGCCTGATTAACTTAAACACTACAAGTTAAAATTTCAAGTTAAGAATACCAACAAGCCTGGTCTAATTGCAATATATCTTGCTCTTCAAATTCGCGTTCAAAACAATTCCCCCTTGATTGCGCAATATAAAAGCAATCATAAAATAAAAACAATAAAATAAAAAAATTGTGGCCAAATTAACTTTTTCATATTTTCTTTACGCATTTTGCAATTTTCCAAAAGATTTTGCAGATAAAGAATTTTTCCGAGCCACTTGTTTGTCATGTTGCGGATTGCTTAAATTGCTGTTGGTCTTTTGGAAGACAGACGTTGCAAGTAGTTTTATCCGCAGCTTAACTATTATGATGGACATATTTTTTGTGCGCTTGAAGAGAACTTTAGTAGAGTGATTTTTTATAGCTGCAACAAATTAAATGAAATGTTGTAAAAACTTGAGACATAAAATTGAAAATTTATTAAGAATTTTATTTTGCCTAAACAATAAAGCTACTGATTTAAGTGCAAATTACAATTGATTCAAATAAATAAATAAATCAATAATTAATTGCATGTATTTCACACCACAGTCTGGTGGACAAAACAGCAATATCAGCAGCAGCAACAAATGACACGACAACAAAAGCGGCGGCGGCGACGGCAGCAGCTGGTGCTGCTGCAGCAACAAATCATTTACAAACACTTAACAAGCTATGCAAACAAATCTCTGGCAACACAATTAAGCGACTTATTGACACACAATGCGCTCCGAAAATGTCTAATTTACAAAATTTACAAAATTAGTCCCCATGCCGAAATGTCACACATAACCACACAAACACCGCATCCGCATCCTTGCCACAAATGATAAGGTTCATTAAACACACAAACAGCAACATGAGCAGCAGCAGCAGCAACAGCAGGGGCAACAACATGAGCAGCAGGGGCAACAAGAGCAACAACTGCATGGCCAGCAACTAAATTACATGACACATGTTGTCCACATGGGTCCCGGCAACATCCAGCCACCCCCTCGCACTGTCACCGTGTGTCGGTCGAAATTTAAATAATAAATTTAAATTAAATTGCATATCAAATGCACTCAAATTGACCAAAATAATCCGATACACAACAAGCGCAGTTCATACAAACCTAATTCGATGGACATCACTGTGTGATATACGATATATGATGTACCAAATACATATATTGCTGTCTATGTTGTTGCAAACAAAAATTGTGAAAAAAAAATAAAACTTTTAATTATTTTCGCTTTTGCATTCGTCTGACTTTAACAATTTTTCTATTTCCATTGAGTATCAGTTTTAGCTTTGGCTTAAAGTAAATCCTGCTATGTATCACATTTTGTTACGGTTTTGCAAAAATTGCAAACAAAAATTGTAATTTTGCGATACGTATCTTTAATAAATAAAGTGAACAATCATAGACAATTTAAAATCAACTTTAAAAGGAAACTTGACGAATTTCGTATAAAACAAAATGTCGAAAATTATTTTTTTGGTATATATACCACATAAGTGATTGAGCTTAATACTGCACATTGTAGCCAGATATTCAAGGCTCGGAATCGTAATTCTATTCTCTGCAATTTCAATATTGTTTTCAGAAGGAAAGCGATTTATGTACAGGTTCTACTTCTCATATTATTTTTGTTAATATTTCAGCTAATGCTTCGGACTTCAGTTTTAATTCGAGTTCCACAACAGATAAAAAAAATCAAGTTAAAATTTAAATTCGATCAAAATTAATTTTTACGAATGCAAAATTAGTACAAAATCAAAATTTGCTATTGAATTCACAACGTTCAAGTTCGGTGGAACATTTTCAATTCGATCGGAAAAATGGTTTATTTTGAAAGTACAAAATATATTATATGAAAAAATATAATATATATTATTTGAATTTTCTATTTGACTATTGAGAACGTTTTTGATTTAAAAGTACACAGAAAAAGATATTGAATGTAATTATAGCAACTGAAATTAATTGATACAAAATAATTAATTTTATTAATATAATTAATTGGAAAAATCAATTCCTTTCTGCTAATATATAGCATACACACTAACCGACAGTTTTACAGTCACTACACAGTTTTATATTCACTACGCAGTTTTACATTCACTACACAGTAGTACAGGTACTGTTGTACCGATCTTATTTTACATTAATTCATCGCAACGCGTGCTTGCTTGTTCAGTTCTTCGGATCGTTTTTCCGTACATCATGCGTTTATCATGACTTTGATATTCTGTTCTGTTAGTTGTGTTTAACATTTTCCTTTCATTAGCTCTACTTCATTTCATTAGCTCTACATCATTTCCATAGCTCTACTGGAGACGTGAACGTGGTTCAAAATTCGAATAAAAAGTGGTTAAGTAAAAAAAATATATATATATAAATTAAATAAAATATACACACACACAAAAATATCGTTTCCTGTAAATACATTCTAAAACAAACACTAAAGTGTTTGCAAGCTCAATTGTAGGAAATAATCAAAGTGTTTCCCACAAATGATCAGTAGTGTTTCCCACAAATAATTGTAGTGTTTCCCACGAAACGAAAAGTGTTAACCACAAATACGAAAAGTGTTTCCCTCAAATATTTGAAGTGTTTTCACAAATATTTCAAAATTTGGTAGTGTTTGCGAAAAATACTTGAAGTGTTTCCGGTAAATATTTATTTTTATTGCGGTAGCCACTCATTTAGGCGACATTCCGAGTAGCTATTAGTATTTAGGGCAAACACTTTTAAAATAGATTGCGTTCTGGGAAACACTTAGTGTTTGCCCCCAATGAAATATCATTTATTACTTATCGTTAATACTTTTGTTATTTACTGACAACAAATGAGTGTTTGAGAATAATAATAGAAGTGACTTATATAAAGTGTTTTTGGGAAACATTTTCAATGTTTTTAAGAAATTAGATATTGTTTTGTTCAAACACTAGAATTGTGTAATGGCTTATATTGTAAAATGACTTATTGCAAGCCATTATTATTTATGACTAACAATAAGTTTTTCTGGCAGCCAATATGTATTTACCAGAAGTAACCGATAGCTTCCCACAAGTATTTTATAAACATTATTTTTTTAGAGTGCATATAATAAAATAAAATATACACATAATAACGTAATGAAATATAAATAAAAACAGTTTTTTTTTCATGGGGTATGATAATTTCCTTTAAATTTTGTTCAATTAATTTATTAATTAATATAATTAAATATTTAATCAATACAATTAAAAGTCGTATCGGTGATGAAACAATTAATTGTAATCATACATTTGTTTGCTATATTTACACACACACATATATAAATATATATATATATATATATATATATATATATATATATATATATATATATATATATATATATATATATATATATATATATATATATATATATATATATATATATATATATATATATAGTCCAACGCACTAACCACTGAGCTACCGCGGCTATGTTTTAATTAGGTTACTTAAATTTGCGTAATTTCTAATACCGATAAAATTCTCAATTATGATAGTCCTGAAAATATGATATATATATATATTTCTGTGTAGGAACATTTTTTACATTTGGATCAAATATCAATTATTCGTTACATTCTTTGACAATCTCAATTATAGTTCTAGAGTAAAATGAGAATATATCCAGTTCTTGTTCTGCAATTTCTGTTTCATTTTCAGTTCCAGAACTGATTCTGAAGTATAAAATAGTTTTAGTTTTAATTAATATAATATTAATAGTTTGGCACTACAGTCCTATAAGAACTTAGGCTGAGCTCTCTCACCATTTTGAGCTGTGCGTGTTATATTTGTACTCAAAGTGGTGGGACCTACAGTTTTATTGCCGAATCCGAACGGCGGGTGAGAGCTTTTCATAGGCAATGTTTTACTCTCGTAGGTTTGCCATTTACTGCCGAGAGGTAGCGCGGTATAGAAAAATGTTTCTATGAAAAGATGTTGTTAGTCCCAGTCCAGACTTGAACCGGGGACCTTTCAGCTCGCAGTCCAACGCACTACCACTGAGCTACCGCGGCTATGTTTTAATTAGGTTACTTAAATTTGCGTAATTTCTAATTCCGATAAAATTCTCAATTATGATAGTCCTGAAAATATGACGTTCATTACCTATTTTGTGGATTAAAATAGAAGTCGAAAATTATTGCATTTTTTTTTCATTATAAAAAAAAAACGGTTTAGCATAACTGGTACGCTTTTTTGAATTATTTTTGTTTCTGTTCTAGAAAATAAAAATATAGTAGCTGGTTATGGTTCTGATGAATGCTTTTAGTTTTTTTTCTGATTTCACAACAAAATCGTAATCAAATTAAAATACAAATTCTGATTGTAAAATTTAAAATCATTTTGGTTCTTAGTAGATTTGCTTATTTGGGTTGTTTTAATTCAAGATTCGATTTTCATTCTACAAAAATACGATACAATTCTCAATTACGATTGTCTTGTAAATCTTGTAAAAGTTCATTAGCTGTTTTGTTGAAACAAAAGATAATTTTTCGTTTTTTTTAAGTTCAATAATAAATATTTTAATCAGTAGTTAATGAGTTTTGTATGTTAAAAATTTTATATATGCGATTTAAATGTTCTGTCAATTGTCTGAAATAAAAAAAAAATCAAACCATGTATTGTACACTCAGAAACAAATAATATTAAAATTGTACAATAGGACAGTTATTGATTCAAAAGTATACAAAAAATAAAGATTTTTATATAAACACAAAAATAATTTAATAGTATTTTGTAGTATATAATGAGATTTACCTATCAAAGTATAATGTATCCTATTGACCAATTTTAATAGCAAAAAAACTTTTGATTTTATAGTATTTTTTTCTGAGTGTACTATATTGCGCAAATTTTTATACACTTAAATGTACCACCACCTGAAACTTATTCCACATTTCAGAATTTTTTTTCACATAAGTTGAGGATTATTTAAACAACCAAAAGCCCAAAAATGAACGTTATATTTTTTACGAATTTTTCAAAAATAAAAAAATAAATGTCGACAAAAAATAAAATTCGAAATTTCTTTTTTTGTATGTGCGATAAAAAAAATTATCCAAAAAAAGAAAAATGTTCCGTAAAAAAAATTCTCCGAAAAAAACTTTTTTTTAGCAAATAAAAAACCAATAATAATAAATAAAAAAAATTCAACATTTTTTTTATATATATATATTTTATAAATCTACCTTTTTATTTATAAAAATGGGTAATTATAAATAAATATATATTATGAAACATTTAAAACATTTTACGAAATTCAGCAATATCCCTAGTAGAAATTTTGGTAGGGCTATGATCATGAAGTGATCATGTCATTATTTGAGATGATCGGGATATGACGAGGCCCATAATGTACTTGTAACGCAGTGTCCTGATCATGTATTGACCTCAGGCCATGATCATGTACTGATCGGGCAATTCCCCATTTTAATATTTACACGACAATTGCCTTGTCTGAGCCCGAGCATAATAGGGTTTCTCTCATTAATCTCGATCAATGACTGATGCTAATTTCGTTATGTGGAAGAAGCAATGTAGCTATGATCGGGAACATTGACTGTTTAGATAATGTAAACCCTGCTATGGTAAGCATGATAAGGGCATGCAAAGGCAATGATCATATTTTCTCTAATAGGGCTTACCCAACGTAAACCCGATCATTTCCCGATGGTGCATCGGGTAATTTCTACTAGGGATGGTGATTTTTTTTTGTTTACAAAATTAGTTTGAAAAAATAATCTTTTTTTTTTATTTATATAAAATAATTTAAACATTCGTAATACTCTTTTAAATTAGAAAATTCACAAAATTTACTATTTTATATTGTAAAATATTTATATAGGTCATACGACAAGTGCTGCACAGTATACACCCTTTGTTCATGTCATTTACACTGTTGCACACACACATATTTACACTGCACAACCATCAACTATTTACCACGTAACGAGTGCAAAAGAATTGCAAATAAATTTATACTCGGAATAACTTAAAACATACTCAATATTCAAAGGACGTCTGCGAGCGTGCCTGAGTTTTACCGCAAATGTTTAAAGAGCTGAATTGAATGCGAACCGATTGCTGTGGATCAGCACGAAGAAGGAGGGGGAGACGGAGGAGGAGGAGGAGGAGGCGGGAGTAGAAGATGATTTCTACCAAAGATGCTGCACCATGGCAAGCAACCACAGTCGTAGAGTGATATTGACTATATCAATGAGCTGCGCTGACCACCGACGCATTCAGTTGGTCGCTCGAACGTGAACAAGTGACCAATATGTGAAAGTGCCGCAAAATGAGCCACCACAGCACAGTGTGCAACACAGTGTGAGTCAAAAACGTACGCCCCAAACTGACAATTAGTGCGGTTTCATGCAAATAGTTGGAAATTAAATTATTAAAATTACTTTATTTTACATAAGTAATTTAAAATACAATATAAATAAAATAAAACTAAATGAAAAATCTATTTGACAGTTCTATTTGCGGTATACAGCGAATTTAAAACATTTCAAAAATCATATAATGCATGATAGTTACTGAAAAAGTTGAATAAAAAATATTTTAATTTATGTACTTACTGAAATAGTTGGATTTCATGTTGTTTTATATATATATTAATTCTAATTTATAAACTGCTTTTTTGTAGTTTTTAATATATGTGGCTCAAATGCATAATCTATGCTTATATTATGCATGAAATTGAACCGCTTTTGTCTAATATTTAATTTATTAGAATTCATGAATTAATGCTTAAACATATACTACATAATTATTTTAATTAACATAAAACTAAAAAAAAAAATAGTATGTTTAAACTAGGGATTTAAAACCTATATCAGTTTAAAACCGTTTCATTTTCAAAACTGTAACCGATATCGATAGTAGAAAAGCACAAATAAATCGAAAAAAAACAACAGAAAAAGGGCTTTGTTCGGCTTTCGAACGAATTTTGTTCGAAATTCATATAAAATTTGTAAACAAAGAGTTTTGAATTCGATTTAAATACGAAAACGGGACCAATATTATTTCAAAACCGTTTCATTTTCAAAACTGAAACCGATATCGTTAGTCGAAAATCACAAATAAATGGAAATAAAAATTCAGAAAATGGGCAATGTTCGACTTTCGTTCGAATTTTGATTGAAATACATATACAGTTGGTAAAGAAAAGTTTTGAATCGATTTAAAAACGTAACAGAGTCCAATATCACTTTAAAACCGTTTCATTTTTAAAACTGACACCGATATCGATAGTAGAAAATCACAAATAAATCGAAATAAATACCATATAATGGGCTATGCTCGGCTTTCGATCGAATTCTGATTGAAATACATATACAATTGGTAAACAAAGAGATTTTCATTCGATTTAAAAACGTAACCGAGATCAATACCAGTTTAAAACCGTTTCATTTTTAAAACAGACACCGATATCATTAGTCGAAAATCAAAAATTAATCGAAATAAAAAACCAGAAAAGGGCTTTGTTCGGTTTTCGATCGAATTCTGATAAAATTTGTAAACAAAGAGTTTTGAATTCGATTGAAAAACAAAACCGGGACCAATATCAGTTTAAAACCGTTTCATTTTTAAAACTGACACTGCTATCGTTAGTCGAAAATCACAAATAAATCGAAATAAAAAACCAGAAAAAGGGCATTGTTCGGCTTTCGATCGAATTCTGATTGAAATACATATACAATTGGTAAACGCAGATTTGTGAATTCCTTTTAAAAACGTAACCGAGTCCAATATCAGTTTAAAACCGCTTCATTTTTAAAACAGACATCGATATCATTAGTCGAAAATCAAAAATTAATCGAAATAAAAAACCAGAAAATGGGCATTGTTCGGCTTTCGATCGAATTCTGATTGAAATACATATAAAATTGGTAAACTAAGTGTTTTGGATTTGATTTAAAAATGTAACCGGGTCCAATATCAGTTTAAAACCGTTTCATTTGGAAAACTGAAAGCCAAAAATCCCAAATAAATCGAAATAAAAACACAGAAAATGTTCGGATTTCGATCGAATTCTGATTAAAATACATATAAAATTGGTAAAACCGAGTCAAATATCAGTTTAAAACCGTTTCATTTTTCAATATGACACCGATATCGTTATTCGAAATCACAAATTAATTGAAATAAAAAATCAGAAAAAGGAATTTGTTCATCTTTCCATCGAATTCGGATCTAATTTCATATAAAATTGAAAATAGATTTTTGAATTCGATGTCTCAGTACAAATATTTATGTTTTAAATGAATTTATTCCTTTTGCTGTCATTAAAACGATTTGAATTTGTTTGCAAAACAATTTATTGTATTCTAATATTGAATTCAAAACAGTTTATTTACAAAATTTGATATGAAATTTGATCGGAATTCGATCGAATGCAGCAAAATGGCCCAATATTTCAGATATTGAGCAAATCTAATTAGAAACCAATTTTCGTATGGGGTCTCAATACTTTTCGTTATTCATTTGGTAGCTAACCTTTATTTAAATCTGTTATTAAAATTGTAAATCTTACCGTTTTGTTATACGAATTAAAACCAAATACAGAACGAGTAGGATTAACAAATCGAGCAGTTTTTCATTTCACTTTTAATTTTTGGTTTAAATATTTTATTTATAGCATATTTAAAACATCAAATTTCAAACAGCAAATTCTTTAGTATTTTATATTAAAAATAATTTACCAAAAATTAGCGGTTCGGCTCTCATACGATTCTTAATTCATGAATATGCTGAACGGTCGCCGCAAAGTCTTCAAACTCATAAAATATATAAATAAAATGCACTTATTACATAAAAAAAAACTTAAAATTTTTAACAAATTTGGTCAAAAACATGTGGGTTGCCGCCATCAAAATTTCACTCTTGTCAATTAACTCATAAAATGCATTGTAATTGATGTTGACAAATAATATTTATGTGCAAATTAAATTTAATTGAATTGTACTTCAACTTTCAGCTGCATAATAATTGCGTAAAATATTATATTATATAAAAGAAATATGTATATATTTTGGGATTTTCCAGTTAATATAAAACCGAAGCGTAAATAACCGGCTGCCCAAAATTCTCAAGATGAAATATCTGTATGTGACATAAAACAAGTAAAGCTTAATAATTAAACACGGTTTCGGTTTTACCCATCATTTTTAAGCATTTCTAATTAAAAATTTTGTAAGCTATTTATCAAATTTAATTATGGAAGTATTTACAAAATGTTTAATGGTTTCCAATCAATTTCAATTTGGTCTTCCGTTGTAATTTTTCTTGTCAGTTTACGGGAGAATAACTCAGCTTAACAAAATTTATGTTTACTATTCTACTGTTAACATAAACTAGTTTTAAATGCTAAGTTTTATTATCAAGTTGGGCTATTTCTATTGCAGCTATTGAGAATCGAAAATTAAAGAATTAAAATTAGTTTTGGGTATATCCGTATATCAATTTTGAACTCATCCAGTAACATATATCATTTGAAAGGAGAAAGATGGGGGTTTTATTTCAATTGCTTACGCGGAGAGAAATATTCTCATAAATTATGTATTATACGCATTACTTTTGCAAAACCTAATCATGATATCCAGCCAAGAATAATTAATCATAATGATTTGGTAATCATAATATGTCGTCGTTGTAGAACGAACAGTCACCAAATACATTTTCAAAATGCCAAATATTCATTTACAAAAATCTTTATATATCTGTCAGTTTTTTATTGATGATCTCCATTTTTGTATCACATGATAAGAGAATGTTAATCTATCAATTGATATTTCAACTTTAAAAATGCATTAATTACTTTTTTATAATATTAATCAACCAACTCGAAATTTAAGTTTTTCATAAAAATGTATTTGGCGACTTTTCGTTCTACAACTACGATATAATTTATTTCAATTTCAATTATTATGATTAATTGAATCAAATCATGATTACTCATGATTTAAGATATTCATAAGACATGAGTAATTTGAATATATTCTGGGACACATTTTATGATTTATTATTCATAGCTCATAATTAACTTTAACTTATAACTAGCATGCAGATACTAATTCAAATACTAATGATGGAGATGTGAAAAGTGAAAAATAAGTCAATAAGTGAATAAGTGAAATAAGTCAATGGGAAAGGAAGATTAGAAGGGAAAGTAACATTAAAAAAAATAATGGGAAATAGTATTTTAAAATATATTTTTTAAATAAATAAATATTTTTTTAAATACATCACTTCAACTTATGTTATATTTCTGTTAAATTTTACAGTTATTTTCAAAAGACATATTTATCACTTTATTCACTCATTTAAATGTTCTTTATACCTACGATGTTGTTTTTTACAACTGGCGTGATACTTTGAAAGACAACTGGCGTGATACACAAGATATGAAACACAATTTATGAATAATCACTTATAGTTTCGCCTGTTATGATTATTAATAAAATTTGTAAAATTAATCAAACCAAATCATAATAAATACATAGTGATTTTCAGTATTTTAGACATGAAATTTGCAATTTTTTAGTAAAGGGTTTTTCAATAAGAGCGCTACAAAATCAATACAAAAGTAGTGCGACAGGGACAGCAAACGACGCCATATTTTTTGCCGCACATGACTACAACAAAATTTGAAAATCTCAGTATGAACGTGACTTGAGATGAAATTCTAATTAATCATAATTCACTGTTTGCCGGCAATTGATCTAAGCACGACCTGGTGAAATGGTACTGTTTTGAGTTCTTTTCTAAATTGAGACCTTAGTTTTCAGTTGATATTAAAATAAGTACTTCATAACTGAATTTAATACAGAGAAATCATACCGTAATATTACACAAAGTCCATGAATGAATACTAAGCCGGGTCGAAAAAACAATTTTTTGAAAGTCTACTCCTAAACTGAAATGATTACCTCGTAAAAGTGTCAAGTTTTTTAATCCACGAAAATCGTTTTTAGCTTTGTTATTTGATGTCCGATCATGAAATTTTATATACCACACTTAGCACATTTCTTCCAAAGGTTGATTTAACCTCCGTGGTCTACTTGGTTAGTGATGTCACTATTTTCAGACATTTTACTTCTAAATTCAATTTTTTTTTTTTCATAATTTGTTCTTTTTGACGAGGTAATCTTTCATTTTATGGATGGACTTCCAAATGTTTTATATAATTTGTTGTTTTTGACACTTTTACGAGGTAATCTTTCATTTTATGGGTGGACTTTCAAATTTTTTATATGGGACCGGACTCGGCCTAATGAATACTGCACTGAATATTTAGAACTGTGTTCAGCCCTGAATTCATCAGGTCAGATCCATAATCAGGTTTTAAAAATTAAATTATATGTTTTTTATATTAATATGATGAATATAATCGTGAAATAATTTTCTTGAAATTGAACAAAATTAATTTTTTCGACTCATGATGATTGTAAACATGAGTCGAATCTCTTATTACGAATTCTTCAAAATATGTCAGAATTTCGAGTGACATAATTTTTTATAATGTTAAATAAATGAAGTGAACAATGGGTATTGTTTACTTTACACCACTTTATAGTCGCAGTGACTCCAAACGAATCGTCTGACAGTCACACGATTCGTTTTATCATACAAACCGCATATATAAAAAGTATTACGTAAAATTATCCTAAAAAAATTTGTTTTCCAAAAAAAAAAAAGCTATGACAACAACTATTTTTAAAATTTTGTACTTTTGGAAATTACGTTTCTGAGAAATTTGAAATTATAATTTTAAGCCGTTCTGCTCCAATATTCAAAATACTAAAAAATAGAGTTCGGTTCAGAAATTGTTTTTCAATAAACGTTAAATGCAAATTTTTCTTTTAATTATAAAGACTAATTTTAGTATACTAATAAATGTTAATATACAGAAGTGTTTTAAAGATATTTTGATCCAAACTTGAATAATTTTAAATTTGTAGGCCATTTTTAATTAATACTTTAGTATTTAAGATATAATGGTAAGGAATGGAATGCAGTATTTTTATATGAAGAATAGTTCAATATTTTCATTATATTTTTCAAATTTTTATTTTATTATTGCTTTTATTATATTTTTCATATTCAAATTAATTTTCAATAATATTTGTATCTGAAAATACTTAATTTGAAAATTTTAGTACCCCATATCTATAGTAGGTATGCCCTTTCTTTTTGTAATCTTCGATTTTCCTATAACATAGCCTTTTTGAGAAAATTTCTAGTAAAACTGCTTATTTCAGTAATCTTTATAAAAAATAGACAAGCATTTGAAACTTCTCTAAATTTTAAGACGTTTTTTTACGGAAACTGTGATGATAGGGCATATTTTAAAAATGAGAACCGATAATAAAAAAATAGTACTTTTGGTCGTTAGCTTAAACTAAGCACTACACTACCATAAATGATTTTCTTATTTATTATTAGATAAAAAATACTAAAAGTATCGTCCAAAAATAGTCTAAGAAATTCAATATTTTTCAAATTTAGATTCAAATATCTTAAAAATATATCGGAATATATGTATTTGTTGGTATATTATAATTAGTCCTGACAATTGAAAGGAAAACTGCGTTTACAGAATTTTGAAAAACTTGTTGGTATATGGTCTATATTTTTATTCTTCTAAAAAGTGGTTGTAAGTGGCCTAAGATTTCGTTAGCAATATTCGTCCAAAACGCTATTTGATAGTAAAAAAACAGAGTATGCAGTCAGAATCAGCAATCACGAATTATATTGAATTGATTTATGGAATTTATGGAAACATTTTGGTCATTTTGTTGGGTAGTGTGACTTTTTTTTTTGGTCACTTTCCATGTCACCATAGTTCGGAAACAATAAAATTTAGAGGTACAATATTTTTAATTTAGCTTAGCTTAATAAAGCACACATTTTTTATGTAGTTTCAATTAACTCTGAGTGGGTAGACATCCCCAAATTTTAAAGTTTGAAGTGCTTTTAAAATTAGAAAAATTTATTTTTTTTTCATTTTTTTTGTTATTTTGGTTTATTCATGAATTATTATAAAGTATATAAAATATCTTTGGATTCGGACAATTTACTGAATTATAAATACGAATTTTGTGAGGCTATATCCTGACCAAAACGCAAATATTTTTGTTTTTTATGCTATAACTTTTTATTAGCTCAAAATAAAATAGTGATGTAAAGAAATTAATTGTTTGTTTTTAAAGCACCTATATATTGGCATCGATATTTAAAAATATTGTGCCAAACATTAATTTGCCATTTGTTATTTGAAGGAACATTTTTTTGGCAAATTTAAATAATGATGCCAATCGATAGGTGCTTTAAAAACAGACAACTAATACCTTTAAACTACTATTTCATCTTGCACGAATAAAAAGCTATAGCAAAAAAACGAAGAAATTGGAAAAATTGAAAATCTTGTCATGCCAAAAGGGCGAATCTTTCCTTTTTCGCCATAACTATTTATTGGTACGAGATAAAAAAGTAGTGTGATGGCATTTATTGTTTGTTTTTAAAGCACCTATCGAACTGCATCATTACTTAAAAATATTTTTTTGCAAATAACAAAAATTCGAAAAATTTAAAATCTTGTCATGCCAAAAGGGCGAATCTTTCCTTTTTCGCCATAACTATTTATTGGTACGAGATAAAAAAGTAGTGTGATGGCATTTATTGTTTGTTTTTAAAGCACCTATCGAACTGCATCATTATTTAAAAATATGTTGCCAAACATTTTTTCCTGCAAATAACAAATGACAAAATAATGTTTGACAAATTATTTTTAAATAATGATGCCAATCGATAGGTGCTTTAAAAACAAACAATAAATTCCTTCACACTACTATTTTATCTCGTACCAATAAATAGTTATGGCGAAAAAGGAAAGATTCGCCCTTTTGGCATGACAAGATTTTTAATTTTTCAAATTCGCCCTCTTGGTTTTGACTTTTGTGGCTAGATATATCCAACAAAACCACACGCGATTTTAGCACAGTATACTTGAGGAAAAACTACATTCAAAAATGTAAAAAAACGCAAATGTCAAAAATTGCACATTCGCCACTTTGGCATGATAGTGACGATATTTACTCTAATAGGGCTTACCCGACGAAAACCCGATCATTTCCAGATGGCGCATCGGGCAAATTTCTACTAGGGATATAGACTAACCGTTCGTTAGTTTTATATGTTTTTACGCATATTGAATAACACACAAAATCGAATGAAAATCTTTGTGACATATTTATTTTTTGTTTGGTAGAAATTATTCCATTTTTGAATTATTTCATAGCACCCTACGTTTATCAAAAATGCATTTCACTGAAATATTTTTCGTTTATCTCTGTTTATAATTTTCAAAGTATTTCGAATCGAAACCATTGTGTTATAAAACCCAAAACCAAAACTGTTATTTTGTGTAATATTTTATAATGAAGTAACGCACTGAAGTACAGCAAAGTTTTGTCTAATTAGCTATTATCTGCTAATTGTGTTTTACTCGAAAATGCATCGAAATTTCATTTATACAATTTAGCACGTATGCATTTTTGCGGTCAAACACATGCATCATAATTACATGGCATCAATTAATATTTGTCATGCATTATTGTAACAATGAATAATAATAATAATATTATTAATGGTGCCAAATGACAAACGAAAATATGTTGATGATAACAATAATAATGATGATGATGATAATTATGCAAGACTATCACTGCGCCGATGTGTGTCAACCGGGTGGATGATTGCGTTAAATATATTAATCATCAGCGACAACAATACAAAAAAACACAGGTACAAACGTAAAAAAAGATAATTGAATTTTATAAAAAACAACGCCAATATTTAACGACTTCATTTGCATGCAATGTAAACAAACACGCGTGAACTTTGTGTCACTTTACACAGCGTACTTTCGCGCAGGCGCCTTGCGCCGAGCAGAGTTCGTTGCATTGCCCAAACTCAGGAGGTGGTCAGTGTCAAGTGCTCGTTACGGTGACTGCTGCCGGCCAAACCGGATCATCGGACCCACGCTTCTTTTGTGTTGTTTCCAGAATTCGCAGCAGAATCTGATGCAGAACAGTGCGAAATCATTCAAAAGATAAAACACAGTCCAAATTCAAATCAGATATTAAGCACAACTTGTGAGATCAACACAACACGGAGGGCAGCAACAAAAAATAAAAAGAAAGTCCGCGAATTTTTGGAGTAATAACAAAATTGAAATGAAAATGGTAAATATCAAATTTGTAATTGAAAATATTGAAAATAAAAGTGGATTTAAAAAGTGGATTTTTCTTTAGTAATTCAAAATTTTAATTTCGAAGTTTTATAAAATATTTTTACTTGGTCATTTTTCGAATTTATGTATTCAAAAATAAAATTTAGCATTTTTGAAAATATGTTTCATACAAAATGGTTTTGTTATAAAAAGATTCGTACTCAATTTAAATACTAATCTAAATTATCTCTCCCCACAGCACAGCACAATCATCATCCAACTACTACTCATCGCCTACACCACAGGCTCACCGCACATTCGTTCGCCCGGCTACAAATTCCAAACTGGCTACTTTGCACCCGATCCACTCATTGCCGCCGCCTCCGAGGATATACCCATGGTACACAACAACAACTATGACATGATTATGCCCGAGTATTACGACAGTCATCCCGCCGAATCGATGGAACTACAAAATTTCCAAACCTTCTACGATCCACAAATGATCGAGACCAACGAATACAAAATGGACGAATCACAATTTGTGAAACATACCCCGGTGCGTGCACCACAGCCATTGACGCCGGAGGAGCGTCGAATTCGACAAAAATTGGAACCGGTCAATGTACTCGCAGATCGCAAAATGTTACAGAAACTAAAGAAGGGCTCGACGATGCCGCGTCGCAATGCTGTCGCATGGGATCAATTCGACTATGATCTGTACAGTGTTGATCCGGCAAAAAAGCAAAAAAGCAATGTGTCCGGTTAAAATAGAAATCTAGAATTAAGTTCATGTGATAATACTACTAACTAATAAATTATTTATTGTATAAAAAGACTGGCATATTTGGTAATTACTAATTAGTTAAACAAAAAGCGGTTATACCAATTTTGTGTTCTAGACTCATTAATTAAAGAAATCGTTAATTTTGCAATGGAATTCCAAAATGAAAAAAAAAAAAAATATCCGAATACAATCCAAAATTGTTTACAAAACAGCGTAATAAAAGAGAAATGCGATTAATTGTGGTCAAACAAAAAAGTTTCAAAAATTTGATGTGTCTTTAACAGGTACCTACCATGCATACTACAGTTGATTAACGTCACGATTTAATAGTAGTTTAAATTAACCGGTTACTGTGATGTCGAAAAAAATACCAAAACATCAAGATTCTACACGTTCTCTTGAGATATTTATCTCGTCTTTGGGATTTTTATTTATAAACAATGCCATCTATCAGTTGTTTATAATAAATATTGTCAAACATATTCAAGAAGTTTAGCATAATAATAGGTTATATTTTGTATGCCTATTAACGATCAGTTGGGAGCTTAAGATTTGTGCCAGGTATTGTTATATAAAAATTTGTAATATCTATTTAACATCCGTATTTGTAACTCTAGTAGAAACATTATCATGGCGAGTTCATATTGATAATGAAAGTGGTCGAGTATTGACAAGGCAAATATCAGTATCAGTTTCCGAACTTGATCTTAGTGCTCTTTCTGCTAGGGCTAAAGCATTTTTTTTTAATCTACTAAGGTCCACAGAACTCAGACAGAAATATATCCATTGTACTGTATCTCCACGAACGCGCATGTACAGAAAAAGTAATCGACGTAAATATAGCAACCGATATTAATTGCATTCATTAATCAATACAGCAATGAAATTCACTAATTTAATGAAAACATTTGCTATTCTTCGATATACAGGCAAATGCGTTCGCTAATATGATTATTTGTACGTCAATGCAGTAAATAATTTAGTCGGCGCAGTTTTAGCAAATATAATTGCTGAAACTGCGCCGAATAATTAATTTGCTGCATTCACGTACAAACATTCATATTAGCAAACGGAATTGCTGATTTATAGAAGAATAACAAATGTTTTCATTAAATTAGTGAATTTCATTGCTGTATTGATTAATGAATGCAATTAATATCGGTTGCTATATTTACGTCGATTATTTTATTTTGTGTGGTTAAACCTGAATTGAAACCCGAGACCTTTAGAATGCAACTCTAGTGCGAATACCTCTAGACTACTAACACAGAAAAAAATCATCATCATATTGATGAAATGCGTTCTTCAAACCATGATTCATTGTATTGAAGAAAGATTCATAATATTGATAACTACAAAACATCAATGTTATGAATTCATAATCAATTTGATGTATGACCGATAACGTGTTCTTCAATATGATGAAGTGTATGTGAAGAACACGTTTCATCATATTAATGAACAAATACATAAAATACAACAAATATGTACATTATATTGATGAATCTTGTTCATCAAACCAAATTTCAATTAAAATATTTATTTTTCGTTCATTGTTTTGTCATACTTCTCAAGTAGTACTTGTATTTCTTAATAGTTATATTTAAAAAAAATAATAATAATTTTGAAAAAAAATGGTTTTAAATTAAAAAAAAAAAATCAAGTTTTTTTGAAATAAATATTTTTGGAATTTTTTTTTGTAAAATTATATTTTTTTTAGAACAAAGTTTTTTTTCTGAGATTTTTTTTTTGAAAATATTTTTTTCGCACAAAATTTGTTTTCGAAAAAATTGAATTTTCTGAACATATTTTGAAAAAAATGTCTTGATTAGTATTATATAGAAAATTCAAAGAACAAATTAATATATTACCTACATCCTGAACGATTGGAACTAAACTGCTTAAACTGAATAAAAATTCTTCCCGAATGCAATATAAGTTCTTCGTACAATTTCACTTATATCAACCAAATTTCAGAAAATGACTTCCTTAGAAAGCCAATTTGATAATAATAATGACAATAAAATGTAGTGTATAACAAAAATATTTTCTTGATGATGAATGGAAGCAGCACTAAGCATGATCAGTTCTGACGGTTTAAAGGAATGGCAAGCACTTAAGTGTTTCTTTTCAGTTAAAACACATATGAATAATATGCATGCCCATGGTAAAACCATAAAGATGGCATATTTACTTATGGCATATCAACTCTTACTGCCTGAACAGAATACATGCGGCGACGAGCGAAAAAATAAGAATTTTGCCGTTTGGCACCTCCATTATTTATCTTCTCAGGGAGTATTTATGTATATTTCTCTCTCTGCAGAGGTGACAACTTTTATTTTCAAAACCAAAGAGATTCAGTTGGTTAAATTAGTTGGCATCACTAGTTATCGTTTCGGTCAGATGCTTGGGTTGCTTAGATTTTATTTTATACCTTCTAACTTTCGCAGTCGTCTGTCGTGTGTGAAAACCCGGTTTCTGCAATATATAGACAACGAATTCGTTTATACCTACTTGACGAACCTTCTTCCGTGATACGTTCGGCTTGTGTTCACACGAATTTAATAAAATTAAAAATAAAACAATAGTACAGTTTATGAAATATGTCGAGAACGAATTTTCAACACAAGATGTAGTAACATTAAGTCAAATAAAATCAAATGTATTAAAAACCCAACAAAATGTAGTAGACCTAAATTTTATTAAAACAAACAAATAAATATATTATAGTTTATTACAGTTCGGTGTAGTATTTTCGAGTGCTTTAAAAACTTATTTGAAAGAACTTTTAAAATGTTTTATATAAACTTGATGCCATCTTAAAAAGTATCATGTTTAAAATGTGATACTTTCAAGTACGTTTCGACTTTATTCTAGTATTCTTAAAAAAAAACTATAATGCCAAACTATGGTTTGTAATCGAAACTAAGAAGATTTCGATTTTGACATTCTCTGTTGTATTGGTTTTGGTTTTCGATTGGGTTACAAAAAAAAAAGTAACTCACACTAGAATTTCACACCAATTACCTTTAACTTTTAAGTAGAATATGAATAAAAAAAAATTATTAATAGACAAATATATAACACATTTTGTCTAAAACTTTATTTATTCTGTAAGTTTAGCATATTTTTTTAAAAATCTGTCTAAAACCGAAATCTTTTATTACTAATAGCTATACCCGTGCACGACTCTTGCAAAGATTTTGTGAATGCTAGGATATGGAGCAATTTTATTAATATATGAAACATTTTTATTATGTATACCAGGGACCCGTGCTTCGCTGTGGACTTTTTTTTTTGTTTTATAAATGTACAAACAAAAATATTTCTCCGACAAAACAAATTTTCTCAAAGACAATTCTTTCTCAGACTTTGCTTCCCCGTAGAATTCTTCCCCGTAAAATTCTTCCCATTAGAAGGCTTTTCCGTAAAATTCTACCCGGTAGAATTCTTTCCATAGAATTATTCCTGGTAGAATTCTTCCCGGTAGAATTATTTCCCGGAGAATTCTTCCGCGTTGAGTTTTCCCCAGTAGAAGTTTTAGTGTGGTGAGTTTTAGTGTGGTGAATTTTATTGTGGTGAGTTTTAATGTGGTGAGTTTTAGTTTGGTAAATTTTAGTTTGGTCAGTTTTAGTTTGGTGAATTTTAGTGTGTTGAATTTTAGTGTGGTGAGTATTTTTTTTTTTTTTTACAAATTAACCAACGCTCAGTGGTGCCCCCTATTCATGCAATGCACAGTGTTGATCGTAAGAAGGGATGATAGGTTAAATGGAGGGGGGAAAGATGGAGTAGTGTCGGTGAATGTTTGTTTTGAACTTGTCAATATCAAAAAATGTGTCGTGCGACTGAAGAACGAATTATCTCTATAATGCGTGGTTCTGTTGAGAGCCGAGTCGACTACGAAGGGGTGGGCTTGGTTTGACGCCCGAGTAGAACGAGAGAACACACGACCTGGTGGAATCAGGCCATGTATTTCACTCGAACACTTACCGTTGTAATACCTATAAAACAGGCTTACACGGTCCTTCGGTGCTCAAGAGAACCAATAGACGATGAGATATTTTCATCCCCTATCAAATATATCGCACGTTATTGAATTCGGTCCAGGAACTCCAAGCAGGATTTTGAAGCTCCTGCCCAAATGTGCGAAGTGAATTCCATTTTAGGCCGAATATAGGTAGTGTAGACAGTGCGCCGGAGTGAAGTATGTTTTACACCGTTTTAAAAAACCGAGGCACTTGGCAGCTTTTTTCGACACATTAAATATGTGATCATTCCAACGTAGATCACATTGAATTGATATGCCCAGAACGTCAAGAGCAGCTGACTGCGCAATATCCACAGCACCCATATTGAGGGGAGGGAGGGGTCAGATGGGTGAATCCATTCTTTTGTGAGATAACAGACAACATTGGGTCTTGTTGGCATTAAAATCTACTCTATTTGCAACACCCCACTCGGAGATTGATTTAAGGTCATTGGTTGAGTGTATCATTCATAGTGCGTCTTTTACTCTCAATCTCCAAAGAGTTTGGGCGCTTGTTGAAATAATATGAATGACAAATGTTACTGTCATCTGCAAAAGAATGAATTGGGTTCTGGGTCAATGACAGAAGGTAATTGATAAATACCAGAAATAGGGACGGGGATAGGACGGAACCCTGCGGAACTCCAGAATTGATGGTATGTTGTTCTGAAAAATACCATCCATCGCATCTCGTATAGAACGACCCTGAAGAAAACTCGATATCCATCGAGTAAAAGATTCACCGACACCAAATGCAATTAGTTTTGAAATGCAATAAGTTTTAGTTTGGTGAATTTTGGTGTAATGAGATTTAATGATCGAAAAATTAAAAAAAAAAAAAATTGTTAAAAAAAAATTTGGTGGACAAAAATTAATCAACAAAAACAACAATGTTCAAAAAATTTCTAAAAAAAAATTGGGCGACAAAAACAATTCAATGGTGGAAATTACCATTTTTTTGTTTTTCCTTTAGTTTGGCTTTTAGTTTTATGTTATTATACACCTATGAGGTACAGGATATATTAAGTTTGTGCAGATATTGTAACGCCCTTTAGTAGGCGTGGCCGATATGGAAGGGTATATATATTCTTGATCAGCATCACTACCCGAGTCCGTTTAGCTATGTCCGTCCGTATGTCTGTCTGTCTGTCCGTGTACGGTCAGAATAGGATGAAATTTGTTCACAATATTTTTTAGCCAAAAGTAGGAACTGAGTTTGGAAATGAGCCAAATCGGTCAAGGGACACGCCCACCTCCCATACAAGTCTCTTTTATATAACTCGTTAGGAATCAATAACTCGAAAACTATTCAAGATATACTTATCAAATTAAAGATGTATTTTTTAGAATTCACCTAAAAATATGTAGTCCAAAAATGGGCGTGATCCGCCCACATTTTTTTTTCATTATTTCCCGGGTTTTCACAGTGAAAATTTGTGCCGTAAATTATTGATATCAAATCTATGAAATATTTGCTTTATAAAATTTTAAATATAGGTGTAGTCTGTCCACTTTTATTTTTCTAAATTTTTTTATTAGTTATTTTATACTTTTATATAAATTTTTTAAATTATGGGGATATAAGACACATTTCTGATATGTGAATAATATTCTGAGGGTGATGGGGTTTAGCATAATTATGAACTTTAAAATTAAGGTATACAATTAAATATGCCAGCCAAAGGTGTAGGGTATTCTATAGTCGGACCCGACCGACTATAAAAGTCCGTCCCATGTGACCGAACTTACCCATGTCACCTAACTTTACCAACTCGTTGCTTTTGCTTTTGTTTTTGTATTTTTGCTTTTGTTTTGTGATTTTGCTTTTGTATTTTTTCTTTCAAATATTTATTTTTGAATTTGACTTTTTTATTTCATGTTTGTCGCTGCTGTAAGTGCTAAGTTATATCGTTTTGAGGGTTTAGGCTTTATCACCACGCCCATTTGTTCCATGCCGCCCTCTTATATCATTCTTTCCAGATCATACTGGTAAAATTTTCAGCCGTTTAGACGGAGAAGCGGAACAAACAAATAAACAAACAAACCAACAAAGGGATTTATTATATTAATAGGATTTAAACCAATATTGGTTTCGGTTTAAATTACGCATTCAATTTCTGACTAATGCTTAAACAAATCGTATCAAATACTTTTAAACGAAATCGAAAGTTTTCAAGTTCAATGTTAATTTTATATATGTATTTCTAATTTTTTCTCTGTATAAAAAATACAGTTTAATCAAACTCCATAAGTTATAAACTATAAAAGTCTCACATTTATGACGCAGACATAATTTCAAAATAAAATATTTTTAATAGTTTTGTATTTACCATAATTTTATAAAATTGTTCAACATAAAAATGGTTAAATTTAAGCATTTATAATATATATAGTAATAATTTAATTAAAAAAACTCTCATCGTAATTTCTATTGAAATTGTGACATGAATCATTCAAAGTATTTGCTATCGTGAACTATTTCCGTGTATGGAAATAAACGACGATCGTGCGGCCGGTTTTTACTGCGTTCCTCAAAATGAACAGCGAAATTTGTACTTTCCGCAGAGCTTGAACAACTTATAGAATGTGAACTATGATGAGTTTCTTGATTAGTATGAAATTCATGATCACCATGCAATTGAATGCGTTTGATAACTTCGTGTCTTCGTGTGGTTTTATGCTGTGACCCCAAGTCTTGGTGTTGAAAGTTTTGCTCGATCTGTTCAATTGTAGAATTTTGATGATCCCGCAGTGTATCGAGCAGCAGCTGCTCAATGTTGTCAATTTGATTAATCAAATCTCCATTAGGCTTCTTCGACACATCCTGATGCGTATAATTTATAATGTTATCAATATTCAGAGGTTTCGGTAAAGCGGTGAACTTATTTTCAAAATAAATATTTTTATTTTTTGTAGCTTGAGTTTCAATTTTACTATCCAAAATATTTTCTTGATTCACTTGATTTAATTTTGATTTTTCATTTAGTTTAACGGATTTTGGTTGATTATTGTGTGTTGGCAGTTCAAATGGGATTTTGGGCTTTTCATACAAATAACCATGAAATGTTGTCTCTTGTTGGTCATCGCGTATGGTGTTGGCACAAATTAATTGAATCAGATTTAAACTAAAAAACTATTAAAAATTATTTTTTATATGTATAGAAATTTCAGGTATTTTATGCACTCACTAAAACAATGAAAATATTCATTTTTTTGTATCTTTAAAATATCTTGGCAACACGATGTCTTTACTATACTAATTCTAGTTGTTGACTAATTTAATTTGTCGTTGATAGATTCTTGCCTATTCAGGTTTTATTTTTATTTAGCAGATCTTTTGGTTTGTTTTCTATTAAATTTTAATAGTTTATGCTTGTTTCGATACACTGTTAAATTATGGTATACAGAAAACAACATAGAACAGAATAATACAAAAAAACCTAATATGTATAATTAATCAAATTCTGATAGTGACTCGTCGATTTTTGGAAAAGATTTTATATAATTCGTGCGTGCTGATTTTAACGGCATTCTCAGTTTTTTGCTATTATGTATAGTTTTTAAGTAAAATGATATCGAAATTTTAGGGCCTTTTTTATGACTTTTTAGAATTAAAAAAATATAGTTCCTTGCACAACTAGTTTTACAAAAAAAATTTAAACGCAAATTTTATTTGAATTGTCAGTAGAAATTTCAGTTTTTAAAAGAATGTTAATATTTTGTTATGTGTTTCAGTTATTTATTTACTTAAAAACTGAGAATTTATATTCTTTTGAAACTCTTTGAATTATTTTATAGCTGTTAGAATCTAATGATAAACAAGAAAATGATTCATGATTTTTCAGAGCATATTCCAAACTAACGATCCAAATTACAAAATTTTGTCCACCATTTCTTCTTTTTGAAACCTTTCATGTTTATTATTTAAAAACAATATAAATAAATAAATTTTTTTACATCCAGAAAAAACATGTTAAATTAATAATATTTCAATAGAAAAACGATATTTGGTCAATATGAAGCGTACCATTAGTTCAACAATATGTAAACTATTAATACAATAAGATGTTGTGCCATACATTTTATAATGCATTCATTTAATTACAATGAGAAAGGCTTATAAATATTTAATGCTACGTATTAATAATTATGGTATAATCGAATTACATATTCCTAATAATTTACTAAAACAGAAATGGATTTTAGTTAATTTATTCCATAATTTAATTTATTTAACTGTCGAATTTTAAATTCACTTTTACAAATCACACATATAAAAGGACAATTCTCGTTGCAAAAGGTTATAACACATTAAAAGGTTGCATTTATTTTTCAGTCCGTTGCCATAATAAAAGTTCGATGTATTATTTATTTTCTGTAATAAATAAAATAAGGTTAAATATAATTAATTTACATTACTTACCAATGTTGCGTTTAATAATATGGATTATTACAAAAGTCACCAAATACATTTTTTATGAAAAAGTTAAATTGAGAGTTTGTTGATTAATATCATAAAAAGTAATTGATGTATTTTTAAAATTGAAATATCAGTTGATAGATTTACATTTTCTTATCATGTGGTAAAAAAATTGAGATCATGGATTAAAAATTGACAGATATATGAAGATTTTTGTAAATGAATATTTGGCATTATGAAAATGTATTTGGCGACTTTTCGTTCTAAAACGACGATATATTCTATTAAAAATAATATTATTTAAATTTTAAAATTTATGGTATTGAGTTTTTCGAATACTATCAAATTAATTAGAAAAATTTGTATTTTAAAAGAAAAAACTATTAATATTGTCGTACCTTTTTCGTCTGAGTGTATATATGTAGCCGCGGTAGCTCAGTGGTTAGTGCGTTGGACTGCGAGCCGAAAGGTCCCCGGTTCAAGCCTGGACTGGGGCTAACAACATCTTTTCATAGACACATTTTTCTATACCGCGCTACCTCTCGGCAGTAAATGGCAAACCTACGAGAGTAAAACATTGCCTATGAAAAGCTCTCACCCGACGTTCGGATTCGGCAAAAAACTGTAGGTCCCACCACTTTGAGTACAAATATAACACGCACAACTCAAAATGGTGAGAGAGCTCAGCCGAAGTTCTATACAGGACTGTAGCGCCAAACTATTATATTATTATACTAAATAGTTTTAAATTGACAATGCTTTGATTACACGCAGAGAAAAAAACATGATTGAGACATGATTGTGTCAAAAAAACTATGATTGTAACAATAATAGTATGAATGTTATTATCATTCCTGATTTTGGTTAATCATTCCCATTTCTTTAAATGATTGTGTCTTTCATTAAATGATTTCGGCAAGCATATTATGATCAAATTATGTGTTTAGAATATGTAATGATTTTGAAAAAAATGTTATTCGAATATGCATGATTGCCAGAATTATGTTCGTTATTGTGTCAATCATGTTAGCATTTAAGCATGATTGATATAATAATAGTATGATTGCTGTTTGACAACTGTTGATAGTTGGACAGATTCAATATTAAATTAGATTTCGCCGCTAGTGAATTTTAATATCTATTTTAAAAAAAAAATATTTGTTCAGATTGAATGCTTTCTGCAATAAGTGACGCTAGTAAAAACATGATTGTAACAATCAAGCAATGATTAAAGCAACATTGCATTTTGTGAAAACATGATAGAATCATTGGAAAACATGGTTGCAACAATCATGCAACACGTTTGTTACAATAATAATTCCAATCACCGTCAATACATAATTGTGGTGATCATGTTTTTTCTGTGCGTGTAAATTTTAGAAATTTCAATATATACTACTCGAAAATGTATTCTTTATTTGACAGACAAATTCAATATTAAATTTTATAATAAAGAAAAATAAAAACAAGTACAGAAAATTAAAATTCAAAATTATTTTTTTTAGTTTAATATTTAGGGTGTGTGCGAGTTCGATGGCCATTCGGTAACCGGTAATTGTTCAAGTTCATAATCAATCCATTATCACATGTGTGGTTGATGTCTTCCAATTTAGTTTGCTCGAAAATTTGCTAAATTGAAAAGTCGAACTGCTTTACCGACAAAATTTAGTTTAGTCAACTATTTAGTCGAACTCGCACACACCCTTAAATTCGTTTATTTTATATTATAAAAATTTAAAAATTGAAAAAAAATATATATAAATATTTCTCACAATTACTGTTACAAAAATTATCACAGTGTATTTTCTGAACACCTTTAATATAATTTTTTTTCATTAAGAAAATAAAGAGGCAAAAATCTTCAAATATACTTACGTCATGTTTGTGCCATGTTAATGAACTGTGGTGTATGTTTTAAATGAAATTTGAATTAATTAATGACTTGCAGATAAATATTGCTACAATGTTGCCAACGTTGTGATGTTGCGAAACATTTAATTATGATGCACAAAAGTAAAGTCTGCTTTTTGGAGTTGTTTAGAATTTGTTAAGAGCAGAGTTTCATTCATATTTAAGTAGCTTTTGATGTAATCAAAATCCATATAATAATAATTAAATGTTTACATTTTTTTTTTTTGAAAATGTTCGTAATTTAAAGAAATATTTTTTTGTTAACAGTGCTTTAGTTTGATGCTGCAAAATATACGAAAACGTTAGTGTATTTGATGAAAATATTCGTGAAAATTATTCAAGGATTATTCGTACTACACCCAGAAAAAAATCATGGTCAATTGATAGTATTTCAATAGAAAAACAATAATTTATACCATTAAAATTGGTCAATAGGATGCGTCCCATTAGTTCAGTAATATTGAAACTGTTAATACAATGTGCGGATGTACCATAAATTTTATAATGCGATATTTTAATTACAATAAGAAAGACCTATACAAATTTAATGATACGTATTATTAATTTTATGGTATAGTCGTATTACATTTTCCTAATAATATATTAAAACAAAAATGTATTTTAGTTAATTTATTGTATAATTTATTTTATTTAAATGTCAAAATTCATATTCACTTTTACAACACACACATAAAAAGACACTTCTTGCTGCAAAAGATTATAAAACATTTAATGTTTGTTTTGGTTTCCAATAATTGATTGTAGTACTTGAGTCTGCAGTTATTTTTGAGTCCGTTGCCATAATAGAAGTTCGATGTATTATTTATTTCCTGTAATAAATAAAAATATAAATACATATATAAATATAACTAAATACATTGAGTCGTTACCAATGTCGCGTTTAATAATGTGGATTATTACAAAAAAATACATGCGACCATTTTGAGTTAACACGCAGAATGACGTAAAAATCGAACATGTTTGTATTCGTTTTATGTTTTTTTACACCACGTTTATTATTATAGGAGGAAACCATTAAAACAACTGTATTTATTCCATTTAAAATAATAATATTGAAATATTTAAATTTATGGTGGTGAATTTTTCAAATACTATTGAATTAATTAGAAAACTTTTGATTTAAAAAGAAAAAACTATTAATACATGAACCATAAGGTCAATGGTCGTACCATAAAGTACTTAATGGTACATTTTCTTCTGAGTGTATGTACGAAGGTTACGAAATATGTTGTATATTTTACAATAATCATTTGTGAAAATAATCCATGAAGTAATTTGGATATCTGACAAATAATGAAATACTCTCACATATAATTTGTCAATTTTTTTATTTAATAATAATTTTTAATAATTTGACACACTTTTACAACACAAGCAATTGATTTGCGAATCAAATTCAATAAATTTACGCCAATACTGCCGCTGAACAGAACCTTTGTCCTGTTCCATCTTCTTTCTTCTTGTTTTGCTGATTATATTTACTTTACGAATATCAGATTGTAATATACACGAAAGTATCGTAAAAATAATCAGAACTAAGTTAAAAATCAAAAAATTTGCAACAAATCGTATATTTTACAAAATTTTAATTTACGATAAAGTATTTCGATAACTGTCGCATTAATTATTTCCGTGTACTTCTATGAAATTAACCGAATTTCGTTGTTTCAGTTTATCTGTAAATTACTGATGATTTTTATTTAGAACAAAGATTTTGTTGAAACAATTTTTTTTCAGTCAGTGGTAAATCTAAATTCAAAATTTATTGAATTTCATTGAAGAATGAAGTTGTTTTGCTAAATCTGTTTTGTAAAAAATTATTTTTAATTGTTTCATCGCCGATACGACATTTAATTGTATTGATTAAATATTTAATTATATTAATTAATAAATTAATTGAACACAAAAAATTAAGGAAACACGCGATGAAGAAAATTGTTTTTTGATTTGTTATTTTGTATATCGTCGTTGTAAACGAAAAATCACCAAATACATTTTCAAAAGGCCAAATATTCATTTACAAAAATCCATATATATCTGTCAATTTTTAGTCGATGATCTCAATTTTTTTACCACATGATAAGAAAATGTAAATCTATCAATTGATGTTTCGACAATAAAAATGCATCAATTACTTTTCATAATATTAATCAACAAACACGAAAGTTTTTCATAAAAATCTATTTGGTGACTTTTCATGCTACAATGACTATATTTATTATCTAATTAATTATATATATTTTGCATTTTATATATATTTATTTTTAAGAGAGATAATATTTCATAATGAAGACAGCTTAATTTTTTTTTATCGTCAAAAACAGACAACCTATTCAATTGTTCGATTTATTTTGGAAAAGGCTCAACTTTTCTGATATGGTATTCCATAGTTCGGACCGACTAACTTTAAATTCCGCCCATATAACTTAACTTGCTTAATCGTTTCGTTTTTATAATTTGACTACTTTGTTTTTATTCCCTGGAGAAATCGATTTTGTTTTTCTAATAAATTTTAATATACTCATTTTATTTATTAAGAGATTTTGTTATTTAATTTTAAAAATAAAAACTTATTAACTTATTACACTAGCCAACAACATTATTTAATAATATTTACACACTTTACATAAATGTTGAGCAATATATTGCCCTATTAATTATAGGGATCCTGACGTATTAACTTCTCCGTATACGAACTCAAACGACGATCGCGTGGTCGAATTTGACCGGCGGTATTTGGAAAACCAGCAGTTGCCGCGGGTACAAAACCACTTCGGGTGGCACCATGTGCGGTGGTAGCAACATTTGCTGCATTAACAACATTACCGTTATTAGCAAGATTTGCAGAGGCCGCATTTGCATATCCAGCGGCATTCTTCGGCGTATTTACAGCAAATGATGCGGCGCCATTTGCAGCAACTCCAATGTTGCCACTCGCTCCAATGTTGCCACCAGCTTGTCGCTGACACTTGTCCGACACAGAGGCCACACGTGCTCTGGCCGCTACCACGACATGTTGATGCCGAGCATCGCTTGCGCCCGCATTGATCGTCTTCGTTTCGCAGGGTGTGCCGGGCACACAGGTTGTGATAATGCGTTCATAGGGTCTAGCATCGCCATCCAGTTGTTTGTAGGTGTAATGATCCAATTGTCCGACTTGCGACTGTGCAACATAGTCACCAATTTTGCCTGCGGCAGTTGAGGGATTAAAATGCGCTGCGTTGCCAGCTGTTTGTACGGCAGTGTTGGCAAATTGTGCGCCTTGTTGTTGCGGTGTTGCTGAGGGAAAGGCGAAGCCATTTTGTTGCGCAACATTGTAGTTTGTTGCATGTTGCTGATTGAAGCCAGCTGTTTGTGTGGCTGTGTTGCTATATTGTGCACCATTTTGTTGCGGTGTTGCGAAGCTATTTTGTTGAGCAACATTATAATTGGTTGCATGTTGTTGATTGGAGTCATGAGAAGATGCAGGCGCCTGTGGATATGTTGCGGCAATATGCTGACCAAATATGTTGCCCGTCTGCTGGTAGGGCTGTGGTGCGCTGTTTAAGTTTACCGCAGCTGAAAATTGTGCAGCCGGTGCAAGTTGTGCTATTGGCACATATTGTGCTGTTGGTGCATTTTGTGCTATTGATGCAGATTGTGCTGTTGGCGCATATTGTGCTGTTGATGCAGATTGTGCTGCTGATGCAGATTGTGCAGTTGGCGCATATTGTGCAGCATTTGAGAATTGTGTTGCTGGTTGATATTGTACAGCTGTCTGCGGTTGATATGCCTGATATGTTACTGACTGTGGCTGCACTGCAACATTAGTGGGCTGCGCATATTGCGATGTTGCTGCTGCTGTG
Organism: Dryomyza anilis; assembly: GCA_951804985.1. NCBI lineage: Eukaryota > Metazoa > Arthropoda > Insecta > Diptera > Dryomyzidae > Dryomyza > Dryomyza anilis. The sequence continues at coordinate 87,699,268 of OX638132.1, read as the reverse complement.
ACGGGTGTTGCTGCGGCCACTGCGCTCTGTGTTCCAAGGAAAATTTGCTTTGAGTTCGTGACACCGTACACTTCGTAATCGCGCGCAGTCGGACCCAACGTGCGCACCACAATTGGCGTCTGTGCAGTTGGTGGCGCATATTGCAGCGGCTGCGACTGCGCATTGTTGGCTGCATTGCCACTGTAAAACGGCAACACTGGTCGGTTGTAGTGATATTCGCGAGATGTAGCACCGACAAGCAGCACTGTTGCAACGACGAAAAACTATTTAAAATAAAGAAATAAAATAAATAAAAAAATTTTATACAGAAAAACAAATATGCGTTTTTTTAAATAATAATAATGAATAAAAAAATAATTGAAAAATATATATTTAAAACAAAAATTAAAAATTATATAGAAAAATATAAAAAAATTAAAAATTTATATAAAAAATTTTTAATTTTAAAATAAAATAAAAATTTTGTATTATAAAAAGAAATAATACAAAAATTAATATAAAGAAATATCCTTTTTTTAATATAATAATAAATAAAAAGATTAAAAAAATATATATTTAAAACAAAAATTAAAAATTATATAGTTCAATTTTTTACATTTTTTTAATTATATTAAAAAAAATGTATATATTAAATTTATATATAAAAAATATATTTTTTTTTTTTAATAAAATATAAATAAAATAAAAATTGTATATTATAAAAAGGAATAATACAAAAATTCATATAAAAATCAATATGCCTTTTTTAAATAATAAAAATTTTTAATAAAAAAAAAATTAAAATATATATTTAAAACAAAAATTAAAAAATATATAGAAAAATATTTAAAAAATATTTTAAAAATTAAAAAAAATATATTTTAAAAAATATTAAAAATATATATATAAAAAATATTTTAAAAAATAATAATAAAAATTAATAAACAAAATTTAAATTATATAGACAAATATTTTAAATTTTTTTAATAATATTAAAAAAAAAAAAAAAATTTAAATTTATATATAAAAAATATTTATTTTTTTTTAAATAAAAAATAAATATAATAAAAATTTTATATTATAAAAAGAAATAATACAAAAATTGATATAAATAACAATATGCCGTTTTTAAATAATAAAAATTATTAATAAAAAAAATAATAAAAATATATATTTAAAACAAAAATTAAAAAATAATAGAAAAATATTTTTAAAAAATTTTAAAAATATTAAAAAAAAAATATTTTTTTATTTTAAAAAATTAAAAAAAAAAATATAATAAAATAAAAATTTTAATTATTTTTGAACAAAATTCATAAATTATTTAACATAAATAAAATAAAAAAAATGTCTTATTTTGTACCTGCACAAGGAGCCGCATATTTTGCTAATGTTAAAATTATATTTAAAAAGTCTTCACAACTCGCCGTCGATGGTTTCACTTTCGTTGTTCACAACGTACTGCGGCGCACGCATTGTGGTCTTGAAAATGTGGTTAACAACAAAACTAAACATTTGCCAAATGCATCACACATCACATGAAATATTAACATAAAATGGTAGCAGCTAATAGTGGTGTCTGCGCTGTTGCGGAATCTCAAATAAATTTGGGGGAAAAAGAAATACAAAAACCTCACGTTTCTCGCACGCACAGATAAAGATCTAAACTTGTTTGAAGCTATTCATCTGAGGCATCATCGCAGGTTTATTAATCGCATAAAAACAATTAACCATTATTTATTAACTCAGTGTTTCTTAAACTTTCTAATGATATTTTATAAAATAAAATGTGAACTTCAAAATTTAGTCAAACTTTAGTCAAATATCATACAAACCAAATCGCGGTCAAAATAATACATAAAGCTAAAAATGAAACAACTTAAAATTGGGTGTTATTTTAATTGAATAATTGAGTATTATTTTAATTGAATAAATATCAATAATCTATAAAATGTCGTAAAATTCGATAAAATGCACATTAACTGAATTTATCAAATATTTCTTAGTCTATTTGAGCCAAAAGTTAAAAATTTAAATTAAAATAAATCCCTTGGGAATCACTGCATCAAAAAATACTTTTACTTTCATCTTTCTCCGTCAGTGTTTTTGTTAAAATTTAAATTTTATAAATTAGATACAACAAATTTGTAATACCTGCTATTTTGCAAATGCTGACAATGTCAAGGCAGTCATAGCGCAGTATAGAGCCATCGGCACAACGAACCGTGTTTGTTACGCAGCACAAAACCACTCTTCGATGATTATTCAAATTATTTCATTAATATATATGCATGATATCGCTGAGTATTCGTCGTTGTTGTTTCAGCACATTCATCACGAATATTACAGCTGTATATCTCTTTTTAATTGAGCCCTAATTCAGTGTATGATTTATACATTTCTCTATTGATATATTTGATAGTTATTGGTAATTCATTTACATTTCTGTGAATTAGTTAATCTATTAAATTAGCAATATTTCATGAGTATTTCGTGTAGCTAAACAAATATATTTAAAAGTCTTTATATGCTTCGATGCTTATATACCAACTTTTATATGCATGTATAGAAAATATATGCTTGAATGTAGTTATAAAGTTATTTGAAATAAACATATTTATATTAGCAATTAAGTGTAATTATTAGATATAGATTAATATTTTTATAGATTTTAATAACATATTATGATGTGTACACATAATTATAGTGTCTACCTGAATCAGTTAATTTAACCATTTTTACGTTCAAGTAATGTAAATAACTATCTTGATTACACTGTTCTACAAGGATTTTAATCTCGAATGAAAGCTATCATTTCTGTTTGATTTCGGTCTCTTGATTCTTGCAGTGTACTCAGAGATTTCCCTAGATAGGTTCCATTACAGATTAGACCAACAACCTTCAACTTGTAGAACAGTGTTATTGAACTGAAACAACAATATGATTCACTGTAAACATATTCATAAACAGTTCGTTTCAAAAAATGTTTAATTTTAAATATATTTATGTTTCGACTCAAATAAATATTCATTGATTGGATGTAGTTATAACACTATAGGGTATACTCAAGTCGACTTTTCCCATGGACATTTGATACAAGATTTCTATATAATTTGCGTGTGATGATTTTAAATTCCTTCTCTGATGTTTCCTATTACGTAACGTTTTAAGCCATTTTCAGTCTGGATTTTCAGTTTAGGAGTCAAATAAAATTAAGTACATTACAAAACTAGTTTTTCAAAAAAATTAAAACGCAATTATTCTTTCAATTGTATGGACTAATTTTAATTTTTAATTAAATGCCAATATTATTAATCAGTTTTTTAAATATTTCGTTTTGAAAATATATATATTTTTTGATTTTTGTACCATTTATTAGTACTTATAAACTAAAATAATAAAGAAAATAGTTTACACCCTGAAAAAAATACTATATAAATAATAGTTGTTTACTATTAAAAATAGTCAATAGTATAAATTATTTTAATCGGAAAATACCATTAAATACTAGAAAAATACCATGACATTGCCATTGAGTTTACATGAAAAGATTTATTTATTGTATACTTTTAAATTGAACAATTTTAATGGGATTTGAGGGAATTTTTTTCTGGGCGTAAGATTATACAGTACATAGTCCAGACTAGAGATGGGCGCGTGCTTGTTTTTGATGGCACGGACACGCACGGGCACGCACGGGCACGCACGGGCACGCACGGGCACGCACGGGCACGCCGATAGGTGACACGCACGAGCACGATCCCGACGAGTAAATTTACAGGCACGCACGAGAACACGATAAAACACGGGATTTTAAAAGACACGAAGAAACACGGAAAAACACGACAAAACACGAAAAAAGCACGGAAAAACGTGAAAAAGCAAGCGAAACTTGGGAAATAATACCGGAACCGTTTAGATTTTTGAAATCCGAATCGTTATTAAAAATGTGTTGAACCGGAACTGGAATCGGAACATATATATTTTTTCTGGTTGGAATCGGTAACGCTATATATCGGAACCAGAACCAGAACAGATATTATTGTCCCTGTCAGGGAACACAAAGAACCGAAATCGGAACCGTTAATAAAAATGTATGGAACCGGACTCGAAACCCATTTAATTTGTTGGAACCGATATTCCAATAGGTTTTAGTCCCTGTAATAATTAATTCAAAAATTAAGTTTTATTCTCTTAAATCCATAAGTAAAACAAAAACAACAGATTTTTAAGAAAAGGTTAAAATACCAAAGGGTTTTTTTAAATTGGGGTAAAGCTATAAAAAAAATTTAATGGGCGCGTGCCTGATTTTGGAGGCACGACAGCAAATAGCACGCACGGAGATTTGCACGCACGAACTCAGATTTTCGGGCGTGACACGAAAAAAGCACGGCACGCGCCCATCTCTAGTCCAGACAAACATTTAAATTACATATTTTTGTCTATTTGTTGTATTTTTAAATGTTCTATTACAAAACTATTTTTGATCTCTTTTTTTATAATCAATTTTCAATAAAGATTGCATTAGTATCTATAAAAATATCATTATTTTATATTTATAGTATTCTTATTTTGCTTTGGTCGATCCAACAAATTTTTTTCTTTTAAATAATAAAATAAATTGTGTATGATAAATAAAATATTATATGATTTTCTTATAGCTTTTGAATTTTTTTATATTTAAATATTATTTAAAATTCTTTAGAGTAATAATGATAAAAAAATATAAAATGCACTAAGTACTCGGTGTCTTAAGTAGTTCATTTCAGTATTTGAATTTTTATTGCACATCATCATAGACCTCTTCACTGCAGCTCTGTTTTGTTTGTGTTTTGTTTTGACAGTACATGTGCTTTGTTGTTATGAGCAACATATTCATTTGATTTTCAAGCATAGAGTTGATGACAGTAAATGTTTTGAAACGAAGTGAATGTCTTGAAGTGGGTTTCAAACGCACCTGAGCAGATGTCTATTACTCGGTATCTTCCAATTATGTAGCCTTTTTCCAGTGCATACATTCATGAATTTTAACACCGAAACTCTACACTCAGAAAAAATAGAATAAAATCAATAGTTTTTTAATATTAAAATTCGTCAATAGGCTAAATGATTATGTTAATGGGTAAATACTATTAAATACTACAAAATACTATTAAAACTATTAAATTGTTTTTGTGTTTATATGAAAATAGTTATTGTTTGTAGACTATTGAATCAATATCTTTACTATTGACCAATTTTAATGGGATTATTTTCTGAGTGAATTGATTAAAGATGAGTTAAAAATTGGAACCGATGGAAAAAAGTTATTAATTTGGATAATTAGACTATGCTCTGCATAACCATAAATCATTTTCGTGTGTATCATTAGATTCGTTATGCCAACAAATCATTAAAAAAATAGTGTGAAAAAATCAACAATTTTACATAATAATATCTTTAAAAAATTTATAAATATTGACATTTATATTTTAATTAGTCTTGACAGTTATAAGAAAATTTTGCGTTTAGAATACTACGCGATTCGTTTACAAAACTACGCGATTCGATACGATTTCGATAACGATTTTCTTAAAAACACCATCAAGTTATACACAAAAAATAGAAATATACATCATATAGATGAATTCCGTTCTTCAAACCATGATTCATCGTATTAAAGAACGATTCATAATATTATGACTAACGACATCAATGTTACGAATAACGACATCAATGTTACGAATGCGATCATAAATATGATGAACGCTTGGTAACTGTCGAAAAAGTGTTCTTCAATATGATGAACTGTTCGTGAAGAATACGTTTCATCATATTAATGAACAAGAACATAAAATACAACATATTTTACTTCATATTGAATAACGCTGTTCATTAAACCAAATTTCAATCAAACATTTTTTTTTCGTTCATTTTTTGCCGTACTTCTCAGTTCTCAAGTAGTTCTTGTATGTTATTTCTTATAAAATGCTTGCTCGACCAGAGAGTATAGATTTTTAATAGAGATTCCTTCCGAGTTTGCTGGCATTGGTTATGTGGAAGTGGAATTTTACAGATTGAAGTTAACAGAGGAAAACAGTGCACAAAACTGGATTTGTCCGCGGATAATTTGCAACCAAACTTACCAAGATATATTGCAATCCAACTCCTTATAAATTTCAAACATTTTTTTGATTTGAAAATGTGTCTGTTGACAACATTTTCGTTTCAATTTCCACATAACCAATGTTTGAATTTATTTGACAAAAGTGGCAGCGAAATCAACTGTACGGAAACTCTATATCAAATATATACTCTCTGGCTCAACATGAATAAATTAGTAATATGTTTTATAATATTTTTATTAATAATTGTTTTTATTACTTAATAGTTATATTTAAAAAAAAAATTGTTTGACAAAAAAAAAAAAAAAATCGAAATTTTTTTTCGAATTTTTTTTTTCGAAATTTTTTTCAATTTTTTTTTCCAAATTATTATTTTTGTCTGTCTTTTTTTTTCGATTTTTTTTTATTTTCCGAAAAATTATTTTTTTCAAAAAAATTTTTTTTCTGTTATTTTTTAAATACAATTTTTTCAACAATTTTTTTTTCGAAATATTTTCTAAACAATTTTTTTTTTGAAAAATTCGTAAAAAAAATATTATGTTCATAAATATTATGAACAAATTCATAAATATGACGATTCAAATTCATTGTATTGAATATTTCGTTCTTCACTGTGATGTTCGATAGTACGAATAATTTCAAATATATAATGAAAGTATTCATAACTATGTCATTTAATGAACAGTGCTATCGATATGATGAACCTGGTAGTTGGTGAAAATTCATAATATTTATGAATAAATTCGTCATATTGATGATTTTTTTTTGTGTATAAAAAGGTCGTTTCGAATGACAATATGAACAATTTTTTTCGTTTTGTTGAGTAGTGTAACACAATACGACGATAAGACACTATTTATGTTTTCATAAAGCTTCAAACATATTTATTTTGTCTGCAAAATCAATTCTTTGTTGAGTTATTCTGTGAACGGAAAACGGACAGACAGTCTTTAATTCGACTCGTACCCATAAAAATTATAAATTTCAAGTTTTTTAAACATTTTGAATGTAAAATATTCTCCTAGTTTTAATAAATTTTAACGAAAAACTAAAAACTCTTTTAGACTCACACAGTATCTGCGATTCGAACGATTACGATAACTCCCATGGCATGCATTGTTAGCTGCTTTGCCAACGCATAAAATTCCACATGATACCTTTAAAGGGTTCCTATTTCCAAAGAATAGAAAACAAAATATATCAAGTATTAAAAATAAACTATTTAACCAAGCTGCTTGTAAACTTTTGTAATCACAATGAAGCTTGTCAAAGGCATTGCAGCACAATGACACCAACAACAGCTATAAGTAGCAATAAAATGAAAAATAAAATGAAAATAAAATACCAAAAAAAAAGAAATAAAAACAAAACCTACATCTAATCCTGTCAGTGACTCTTAAAGATTAAACAAGAGAGATTAAAAAAAGTATCGAATGGCTTTTGTGACAGGAGAGGCTAAAACAGAAGAGACGTCCTCCAACATGTGACGACGATAGAGGCAACGCTTCGAAAGTCAAATTTTGTTGTGAAATAATTAAGCGGCTTGCAACGGGGGCGGCAGGCAAATATCAAACGCGCCCTAAATGCACTGGGTGGTGTTCTTGAGACGGGGGGCGACAGTGTGGCCCACAGGACTTAAAGTGGGGTGTTGCCTCGAACAAAGCAGCACTTTTCCACGTCTGCAATTTTCTCAAGAAGCAGCGCTTTAATGGCTTCCTGACAAAGAAGCGCAGCGCTCAACACATGAGCAGACGTTGCGTCGTTTTGTATATGTTAAGGGCGTTCCAAAGGGAGTAGCAATTTTTTCGTGTTTGTTTTTTGGTTTTCATTATACCCTACATACACCCATGCGGAAATACAGGGTGTATTATGTTTGTATGGAGGTGTGGCAGTTATGAAGAAGTATAGAGACATTTTGATCAGCATAACTTTCCGACTCGATATACCGTTATTATTAAAATTGTAAACAGTGGTATTTCAAGGCGTCAGTCCATTATTCGTACCTATAGTTTCCCTAAATCCCACACTGTGAAAAAAAACATACTTTAAAATTAAAAATAAATATTTAAAACTGAAATTAAACATAATGTTTTAAAATTAAACAAAATTGTTATCAATTTAATCACATTGGTTTTAAAATCGAGATTTTGTGACATGCCCCTAAAGGTATGCAGCATTTACGGTGTAAAATGCAACGTGAAATGCGTACAACATACATTTAGGGGGTAGCGTTTACACGTTAAACTGAAATTTTGTATTCGCTATCACTCTGCCATATTATTCATAGCCCGTTTTTGAGGGATAACATTTGATAAAATAGGCATAATAGTAATGTTGGTAGATGTTGGCCGTTAGTAAAAGAGG